>CM033473.1:198422082-199074422 GCA_019447015.1 Hymenochirus boettgeri | reverse complement strand
TCTATCTATCTATCACTCTATCTATCTATCTATCTATCTATCTATCTATCTATCTATCTATCTATCATCTACCTTCTATCTATCTATGTATCTAATCTATGTGCCAGCACACACAAAAACACCACAATAAAAGCCCAGCCATCAGCAACACATTCCTATCCAAAGCCCAGATTTCCCTCCCAAAGGCACCACCAGCCCCCCCCCCTTCCCCCTCTCTCCCCCCTCCTGCCCCCTCTCTCCCCCCCAAAATAAAATGCCCTCACTCACAAGATAAGAAATAGGCTAGGCAATCGATGGGAAAGAAAAGGTAAACTTACTTTCCAGAAAATCCCGCTCCAGCGCTCCTCTCACAGTCACAGGCTGCTGCTCCGCTCCGCTCTGCAAATAACTGGCAGTGACAGGCTCCTTCCCTTTAGGTTCGGTAAGGTACCTGACCCGGCGCATTGAGCGCGCTGCGCGTAAGCGACGTGACGTGACGTAACCGACGTAGTCACGTAAGTTACGCAGAGTGGAGCGCTGGCCAATCAGAGGGGAAGCAGGAAGAAATTTAAAAAATACTCAACTCTGATTGGTTCCGAACTTCCGGACTTCTCCCCGGGGCAATTTGCAGCTAGCCTGCTGCTGTGAATGGGGTTTTTGCCTGACCGGCACTGTCACAGGCGCTTGCGCTCTTTAATAAGTTAAGGAGCGAATGTTAAAAGGGGGGAAATGCCGCCTATTTAGGATTTATGAATTATGACCTGGGTGCCGCCATGAGCAAGTGTTTCAGCTTGCTTCATGGTAGGAGCGGCACTGCACCTGTGTATAAAACGGGAAGTGGGGTTGAGCCATAGACGAGGATTAGAGTTCCCTCGACTGCAGGAAAGCAAGGGGGCAAAAGAGTCTAACTTGTTAGTCAGGATAGAATTATAGCTGGTTAGTCAGGGTCATCGACGGTCAAAAGGAAAGACAGACTAGAGGACAGGGATGAGGCGAGTGCTGGGAGATCTATGGACCTAGTATTACGAACAAACACACGAGTATATGGTGAGAAATCAGTCGCTTAAGTATAGGAAGCCAATAGCAACTTATGCAAGTGTGGCCCACTGAAGGATTCTCCCTAAACCAAATATAGGGAGATTGGCATAATGTCCATATGTATAAGGGGTAATGTATATATGCTGATTTGTAGCATATTACAGACAGATTGCAATTGGAAAAACATGTACCTAACCTATCTTAATTTTAAAAACTGATGAACATCTAACGACTGCCACCTATAGTTAAGAACTCCACTAATCCATGGTACAGATTCCTCTCCAATAAGCCTGATCCATCTCGCGGGGGGAGTGGTTTTCCCAGGCTTCAAGGCAGCAGCTGCTATTTGCCTTCTTCCGGCATAATCTAAACCATCTCCCACACCCCTCTCTCCCCACGCACTTCCAGCAGCCTTAACCTCACCCGCAGCAGCAATCAACCATCCTGGCACGTGCTCCAGCCTGAGTCTGCAGGACTCTCTGGAGTCCAACAGACATTGGCCTGCCCCCTGCTGCTGCCAGCCTTAAAGAGACATTAGTTTTCCTAATAATGGCTCCTAGTCCTAGAAAAACTAACATGCTGTGTGTGTACCCACACATCCAAAGGTGTGGTTTTACAAAAAATTTTTAATGATCACATAGCTTCATCCTCTTGCAAGTGATACCTATAGTAGGCTAGCTAAATAATTTAATGCAAGCTTTCGAGAAAACGTAGTTACCTTTGAAAGATGTAGCATGTCTGAGGAAGGGAACTTAGGGGAGATGCAATATATTTTGCTATCGCAACCTATGTGCACTCGTTTCAGCAATGTATTAATCACTTTGCGGCCGTTAATACATTGCGAAAACGATAGCGGTAAGTTGCGACCTTTTGTGTGTATTTTAAAGACACCATTGAAAAGCTGTTAATTGTCATGCAAAAGATTAGTGCAAAAACCGGCGTAAAATTTATTGCATCGCTTTGCGCTGCGCAAAGAAAAAAAATTACGACATGGTGCAGGCAGTGCAAAACCCTTGCTAACACGTTAGTACATGGGTTAGCGTGATTTTAGCGCTTATTTTCTCGTTAGCGCGGGATATTGCATCTCTCTGTAAGTTTTGTAAAAGTGACTCCTCAACTTAGTAATCGAAGAACTGTATTCATTTATTTAAAATAATTCCAGTTGAATTGACTTAATATTACTTGATAGTGATATAAACAGGAGGAAAAAACAGAAGAAAAATATCCAGAACTTTTTCTTGTTCTAATGTAAGAAACATTAATTGCACATAAATAAGTTAATCAGTATCGGCAATGAGACCATATGCTGGTGCAATAACATTGGAATCAGTTGCATGGTGCGATCATAATGGGATACGCTGACCTGTTGCTGATCCAAGGGCACTGATGTCTGTCGTGTGAACTAGGTCACATATTGAAAGTGTTAAGAGAAAGAGCTTTGAGTAACCCCAAGTACAGATAAGATCACTATAGAGTAGGAGGCTCAGTCCAATGATTGCAGTTTAACCTGTCGCTTCCTCCCACATTCACTGTCACACAGGTACACACACATAGGAATAGTAACAAAGGTATTGTATTGGCAAATCCTGGTGTTGCATTCTTAAATTATCAGTATGGTGTAGTACTGTGTAGTACTGTGTGTATTTATGTCCACATTTACATTTTAAAGCCTGTCATTATTTTGCTATGTAGTTACAAGAAATAAAAGAGCCACAGATGGTTATTTTAAAAAGGCACAGTATTCATCGATACCATGCTACATTGTCAGTCACACACAGACAACACACTCATGGGGCAATTCACCGAGGAGCACTGCAGCAGTGCAGCGCTCCTTTCTATCCTTAACGTTGTGCTAACCGATTTACGATCTGTTAGTGCGACCTTAAGTGTCACTTTGCAGTGGCAGTGCGAGCTATAGCTGGCGTTAAATACTTACGTGCGGGGGAGATTCACCCAGAGCCGCCCAGCCTCTGGTAAATCCCGTTCGGGAGATTTGCCTGGAGCATTTGGGGCTCTGGGTGAATCTCCCTGTCACACAAACACTCACAAATACACACTCTGTCATACACATACTCTATCTTACAGATAGACACACATGCTCTCATTGACTTGCTGATACAGTAACATAGCCTTAAGGCCTGACTGACCAACATTTCAGTGTTTCGGCTTTTTGCCGCCTCGATCGACCGCCGACCGTTCGTTCGTCCAAATCGGATGAATGAACATTCGGACAGGTCGGAAAATCACAACCGAACGTGCGGTCCTCTATGGACCACACGATTTGACGCGCCTAATTGTCGGATGAGGCTGCTTTTGCCGTGACCGACAGTCCTTCCTCCTGGCCAACCGGTCAAAAGCCTTAAACGGTCGGTTAGGAGGAAGGACTGTATAGTGTGTACCAGCCTTTAGATATTAGTACACTACTACACTGGAGGGTTCAACCATTTCAGAAAGAGGAAATTGACTCTTTAGGTGCTGGGTAGATTCTATGGGTGCTGGGTAGATTCTAAGTAGATGTCTGGGACTATTTATCCTGTCATTTGGGAACCAGATCACTTGGCAGCTTCTAGTTTATTTAACCTTTCCTCTACAGACTGGGAGACCACTGACCATTCACAGCCCCAGTTAGTGACAGTTCCACCCCCACGGTTTAACCCTTCCCCAGCAGGCAACTAAAAGGTTACACTCAATATACAGCAGGAAAAGTAGGGCTGATTTTGTGTGTGTGATTCTGGTGTTTTGTGCGCATGCGATTTCGCTATTTTCCATTATAGAAATGCATCCGATTGCACAAAAAATTGGTGATTGCATGCGTTAAAAAAACAGACATGGGTGTGGAATCGCATGCACATCGGAAATCACAGGAATTTTTGCGTTCCGGTGATTTCCATTATATTTGGAATCGCACGTGCAAACGCAAGAACATCATGTAGTGGCCTAGCCCTAAGGCTGAGGCCACACTGCAACGCACAGGAATCGCGCACAAAATCGTGAGCGTTATCGCACGCGATTGTTTTCGCAGTTTGGAAACGCTGCGTTAACACACCAAAGATGGTAAACGCATGCGTTACCAAAACGCGAACAGACGCGCAATCGCATGCGCATCGGAAATCGCGGGAATTTTTGCGTTCCCGCGATTTCCATTTTAGCGAAAATCGCGGGCGCAATCGCGAGCGCGAAACGAGTGCGCAAACGCGCGAAAAACACGCTAGTGTGGCCTAGCCCTTAGTAGAGCAGCAAATGCAGCTACTTGCTTCGCACAGTCAATGGAGAGAGTTTACAGTATTACTATGTAAAAGGAACACAGGGTATTTGTAAAATTCCATTTACACATCGGGCTGAAGCATCAAATACGAACAAAGCCCAGAACATACAGGACCTTGGAATTTCCACATCTATAGTCTGTTACTCACGTTCACACATAGGGTTAACCACCATCCTGGGTGATTGACACTGAATAGGCTGTGTAACGCCTCCTAATGTTTGAGGACTATTTATTGGTTCACTGTGTCCACACCCTGTAGCCAATGGTCTGGCTGCAACCCACGCGTGTGCCTATCTCCCATTGGCTGAAAGTTACTGTGGGAAAGAAAGTTTGGGATGTTTCACACGAGCCGTTCGTGTGCTGCTGTCTCTATATAAAGGGGGAGCCAGTGAGGGAGCAGCTCAGTACCACACAGTGCAAGCGGCAAGGGACATTCAATGTGCGGGATATCGTCATTCTCTCCCGCAGACACACGCTTTATTCTCATTGCGGATTGATACTTTTAACAATTGAACACAAACACTGGGCTTGTTTTATAATTAACCGGTGGCTCCAGCCCTGTGATAACGGAAGATGCCAGCTGATCTGATGGAGAAAAATTCTTCTTCTCCCGTGGCTGCCACTCCGGCCAGTATGAGCAGCATCCCAGATAAACCCAAAACGGCCTCCGAACATAGAAAGGTAAATCCCAATGGTGAGAGTGGTCCCTGTATGGGCGGTGATATGTTCCTTCCATCCCAATAGGCCACTCACTGTCTCCCCTCTCTCTATTCTAGTCATCCAAACCCATTATGGAGAAAAGAAGGAGAGCCCGATCAATGAGAGTCTCAGCAGCTGAAAACCCTCATCCTGGATGCACTTAAAAAATGTAAGTCCTTCCTCCCTTTAATCAATCATCTATCTATCTATATATCTATCTATCTATTGTATTATCTATCTATCTATCTATTGTATTATCTATCTATCTATCTATTGTATTATCTATCTATCTATTGTATTATCTATCTATCTATTGTATTATTACTTCATCTATTTTATTATCTACTATCTATCTATTGTATTATCTTCTATCTATCTATCTATCTATCTATCTATTGTATTATCTATCTATTGTATTATCTATCTATCTATTGTATTATTATCTATCTATCTATGTATTCTCATCTATTGTATTATCTATCTATCTATCTGTATTATCATCTATCTATCTATTGTATTCTCTATCTATCTATCTATCTATCTTCTATTGTATTATCTATCTATTGTTATCTATCTATCTATGTATTATCTATCTATCTATCTATTGTTTATCTATATATCTATTGTATTATCTATCTATCTATCTAGTATTATCTATCTATCTATCTATTGTATATCTATCTTCTATCTATTGTACTATCTATCTATCTATTCTATGTTATTATCATCTATCTATCTATTGTATTATCTATCTATCTATCTATGTATTATCTATCTATCATGTTTATCTATCTATCTATCTATCTATCTATCTATCTATCTATCTATCTATCTATCTATCTATCTATCTATCTATGTATTATCTATCTATCTATCTATTGTATTCTCTAGTCTTCTATTATACCTATCTATCTATTGTATTATCTATCTATCTATCTATTTATTATCTATCATTGTATTATCTATCTATCTATCATCTATCTATTGTATTTTATATCTATCATCTTCTATATATCATCTATCTATCTATGTATTTTATATCTTTATCTATCATCTATCTATCTATGTTTTTATAATTTTATCTATCATCTATCATCTATTTATTTTACATCTGTTTATCTATTGTATTTTATATCTATTGTATTACCTATCTATTGTATTTTATATCTATCTTTTATCTGTCTATCTATGTATTATCTACTTATCTAGCTATCTATCATCACTGTATCTGTGTAGACCCATATTATTCTAGTAATGAACATTGCCAACTATTACCTTCATCCAATTACTGTAATATGGCTGTGTGTGGGACTTGTGCCGCACTTTTAAGACCTCGGTTCTACATGGTCTGGCTATGTGTTTGCCTTATACTGAAACTGCCTTTCCACTATTATCACAATTTTTTGGTATTGCAGCTCTAGGCACTCAAAGCTGGAAAAAGCTGAATATTGAGATGAACAGTGAACACCTCAGGAACCTGCACGGGTAAAATGACTGGTAAGCACCATGAGGACTCCCCCACCTCTTTTTATTTCTAATTGATCTGTACCAGACTTCCTCCTGTGGTTTGAATGCATTCGCACACATTCTAATGGGCTGTCCCTCCTGCTTTCCCACAGTCTTGGTTTATTTATAGTTTCAATCTGAAGCTCAGGTTACTGTTCTGCTAAGTGGGAGGGATGAAATAATCAGCCCGGGTGTAAACGGATGTTTGTAATAGTTAAAGGAATTGGTACACAGTTGGTGCTGTATTATTATACCTAGGGATTTCCAACTAAAACTACTTATATAGTTTATATTCTAATCTGGATGTAAAATTACCTTTCATGGGGTTTTTTTGGTCAAAGTAACTAAAGTGAATTGTGATCACTGTGGTTTTTTTTTTTTTATGCCATTGTAATATGATCTGTTATCTTGTGCCTCCTTTCTAGCTGCTTTGAGTACAGACCCTACAGTAATGGGCAAGTACAGAGCTGGATTCAGTGAATGCATGATGAAGTTACACGGTTCCTTTCCACCTTGCGAAGGGGTCAACACAGATGTGCGTACCAGGATTGCTGGCACTCTTGCCAACTGTATGAATCAGATCAATACTATGAACTATCCTTCTCAGCAACAGATTTCTACAGCGCCCCTCCACCCTGCATTTGGACATCTTTGGTCCAGCTTCCAGGGGGCCCCTCAGAGCAGCCCAGCCCCGTATCTGGGGTGCCTTGTAAGATGGGCATTCCACAAGTAGAGGCTGCCAAAGTTTATGGGGGCTTTCAGCTGGTGCCAGCCCCTGATGACAGTTGCTTTTCCATCACAAATCCATCTTTCCCTCACAGTGGGTCTGTCATCCCTGTGTACGCTAATTCTAATGTCAGCACTGGATTGCCACATCAGTATCTCCTCCTTAATGCCATCAGTCACATCTGATTCTGTTTGGAGGCCCTGGTGAAAATGGAATAGACTGTGGGACTTTTGTTTTGATGGACATTGTTCCAAACAGTAACCACTCATCTAGTAGTGAGAGTTTTTGTCATCACTATATAGGTAAATAGGAGAATGTTCATATTGAATTGTGCCTTGTAATATAAGATAAAACAGATTTCGTTTTGTAAATGAATGTTATTATAATGCCAAAGACATGGAATTATGCTCTATATGTTTCTTCTTCTATTTTAGGAAGCCTTCTTGTAATTAATAAATTGAATTGTATTTTCTTGACTTAACAAATATTGGCACTAGATTTTATTTTCTAATCCAAATGGTGTGTGCTGTACCGGAGTTAGGTGAAACTTGTGACTCTTTAAAATAAAGCTCTGCACTTCTACTCATTCATAAAATAAAATTTTTATAAGAATTACATTCTTGCTAGTTTAATGGCAATGGAAATATCTAATCAAAGACTTATATTGCTCTTGTGTATATATAAAGCATTGATGGGTTTATTCTGTGTAAATTAAATATTGCCAACTAGTGGCATTTTACACTATGGAAATAATTCTCTTATTATATGTCACTTAATACTAGAATAAATACTTCATAATAACCCTTCATACTAAGAATAATACTCATATAACACTTCATACTAAGATAATACTTTAACTGGGACTTGATTATGTATTCATTTGGAAATACTTTGCGTAGCTATGGGTGTCATCATACAGTATGTTAAAACATAAGATTCGGATAGAATAAACACTCCTCTACGTGGTAGTTGTAGACAAATTAGGGTAGCACGACTTAAAAAGAAGAGTTTGCTGTGGCGGTTTTGAAGTGGCCTTCACAATCTGGTTTGGTATCTTTTTTCCCAAAAAAATAATGGCTTTTGCGACCGAAATTTGTGCATTTCCAGAAGCTTGCCACATGTAGCGTTTCGCTTGAGGTGACCCCTAAAAAATTCCAGGATATACAGGATGTGAGAAGTGTAGTTCTCCCAACCTGGAGGGGCATATTTGAAGTCTATTTGTTTATATGGGTGATAATTGTTAGTCCTAGCTAGTGAGGTGATATTCTATATACAAATTAATTCTCCGGTTTTCAGTTGAACAAGCCCGAACTGAAATGGACATCTCAAGCAGTCTTGGGATCTGCAGGGAATTCCTTGACAAATCCCACCATAAGACATGTTGGATTTTGTCTGTGCTGGCCAGGTGTACTCAGGTGTTAGGAATAAATACCAAAAGGAAAAAGAAATGAGATTTGACATATAAACTGCAGGCTCTAGTGAGTTTTTGTCAGTTCTGTGGAATGCATTTTTTAAAATCTATTATAATGTGTATTAGTTGGCAAAACTGTTCAGATTATAACTAATATATTGAAATTAAATTGCTTTAAAATTAGCTTAGCCTTTCATGGTATTTGCAGATGATTTAAAGGGATAGTACTACATGGCTTCAGTGAAACATGTCTTCTAAATGAGTCACATATGTAAGGATTCCCTTACTTGCTTGAGTGTAAACTGGTATTAGGGTAGCTACTCTTATATTGCCAGTTATATGCTCATTCTGGGCTAGGCAACGCTCATGTGCTACTGCACTGTGTTCAGTGCAGATTCTGGGTACCCTGCAAAACATTACTAATGGTGGAACATCACATAACAGCTGAAACATTTACCTGCTGTTTGCTTCTCCACTCCAAGGTTGAATGAATTAATTTAAAGGAACTGCACAGTCTTAAAGCATTGTATACTGAAAAAATTACTTTGTGTCATTTTAATCTATAAATAAATTCTGTAAGTAGCACTTACTCTGGGGTGTGGGTTGCGGCATGCCTTCAATCAATCCTTGTTTTGCTCAGGCTCTGACCACTGACCTGACTATTTTCCCCACATACCGACTGGTCAATACTGCATACAGCACACAACTTCAAACCATTCCAGCTACAGCAAAACTGCTTACAGAAATGCTGAAATGTAAGTTGATTCAGATGTTGTATCTAATGAAATAGGGGGCAATACAAAAAAAAATAGTACAGTGATATTTGGGATGATTAATAGTTTCTAATAATGGGCACTTTCTAGAAAAATCCCATGTGCACATACCTTTTCAACTGGCAGCAACTAGTTTAAAACAAAATTTTGACTTTCAAGAAGACGTCTAACACCAAGTGGTTCTTACGTCCCTTGTGGAATAACACCTTTTATTCACCAAATGTTGATCCAAAAGTTATTGAGCAGGGCGGTTGTCCAGAATGTCTGCAGGAAGGGCCAGCCTAAGGGGGGGCGCTAGCCAGAGTCTTATGTCCCTGACTTAAGGGGTAAAATTTGTGCATCAGTGCCACACGTCCCCGTCCCCCCCCCCCCCCCAGTTACGGTCCTCAGATCGCATGTATCAGAAACCATTCCACAGACAAACCAGAACACATGTAAGACTTAATGTCTGTATTCTGTGCTGTGTCTGTGCATTAACATCCTATGTAATAAAGTTCATATAGTTTTAAATGGTGCTAATTTTGCCCCAACCAATCAGATGTAGCTTTCAAATGTTAAATAAGATCTGATTAGTTGGGCAAAATAGCACCATTTTAATGAAGAACTTTTATTGATCTCCCTGTTATTACTTTACGGGTTATGTAATGATTGTGGCAGGATTACACAAGCAGCACTACGATACTGAAAGACAGTAAGTGCAGGTGGCAGACTTGATCTGAAGCTGGCAAAGGCAAGCAGCATTCAGCAGCGTTTGTGTGGTGTCCCAGGGGGGTGTTTTGGAGGGGGTCTAGGCACTAGTACAAATCTTGCGCAGGTGCTATTATCCTAAGGCCGGCCCGTCTGCAGGTAAGTGCTAGTGTATGGGCACCTTAATACTTGTGTGAGTCACAGAAAACTTCCAGCATTACAATTTATAGTAGAGCAGATGCCCAAGTTTTTTTCTTCATGCCTCCTTTGTGGAATTTTAATAAGATATTATACTTTACTTAATTCCATGCCAGCAATATGAGCTAATTTCCGACACAGAGCCGACAGAGTAAGTGAATGATAGCACATTTTGCATATAAGACATGCCTAATAGCTAGGCAAATGTTTTGTGTGTGTCAATGCAAATAGAGATAATCATAAATCAAAGGTATGGAGACAAACCGTACACACCTAAACGACTAATAGACTTGTACATGTTAGGTCATTTTCAGCCGAATTGTCCGAGAACATGGTTTCACACTCACAATCTGACATTCACCCTTAAATAGTTACACTATTGAGAAATGCATTGCAAAGATCGGGTTCACTGCATTTAACCTCCCCCTGCAGCTCTGCACCCTGTTGTTTCTATAGGTGTACCCTGTCAAAGGAGAGTTGGATGGTATGCCAGTTTTTCCAGATATTAAAATTTTGATTTTCCGTTTTTTTTTTACTTTGGACTGTTTAGATACGTTTACTGGCCACTTTACCTTGAAACTATTAGCAAGAAGACACTATAAATATAAATATATATATATATATATTATATAATATATATATATATTATATATATACATTTACATATATGTCCTTTATATACGTGGTTTCTATATGTTATTTTTATGTATACAGTAAAATTATACAATATTTCATCTGGTATTATTAATTAAAATACTTATTACTTTATAAGCCACTTTTTGTTTATTATCAATATAATTTAATATGTTGGGATCTTGAGCCCATTGGATATAAATCAGACAGCAGGGGTAACTTTGACAGACGGTAACTTTTAAACCTGCAGAACAAAAGGTACAAGCCTCATCCCAAACCTCACTAACAACAATAATATAAATGTTCTCACTTCTCATTAACACGTTATCTGCGTTCATAATCACTCTTTGCTGACTTGTTCAGTCAAAATAAACTGCAAGCTTTTAGTTCATAGTTCGGTGTCTCTTCTTAATCCACAATGAATTATATTTTGCATAATGCAAAAGTTCCCATTTAAATGTGAGTGAAAATACACATGGAGCTGCAAAATGAGGCGCCTATTAACTTAACATACAAAGAAGGCTGGAGCTGGATCATTTGCAGTTCTTATTAAATGACCCTGTAAGTGACTTAAGGTGAGCCTTTATGTTTTAAGCTGGGTACACACATCAATGATCTTTAAAGAATGACAGGAGAATCTGCAAAATCCTATCTGTAATTTTTCAAAGATCCCCCTACACACAGTCCTGAGTGCTTTACATAGGAGAATGTTTGGGACTGCACTTTTCCTTAGCTGCAGATACTACCTATACTAGAAGTACAGGGAGATAACCAAAGAAGTCTCGCAATTGTTCAAAAATGCACTACTAACACGTAACGATAAAGGCCCAATACCGTTGGGATCCAACGGTATTGGCACTTTATTGTTGGTGTGTGCACCCACCTTTAATTCTAGAATTTTAAAAAGCATTGACAAGGTAATACAGGTTTTTCCATATTATGTATGTATGTATTTTTATTTCTTAAATTAGGATAAATATTCCACAGTTGTTACAATTATTTACTCAATTCACATCATGCGGCCCTGCCCCGAAGAGCTTACAATCTAATCACTTTATGTACACATACAACCTATCAGTATGTCTTTATGATTGTGTGGGAAACCGGAGTGCCGAAGAAACTCACGCAAGCACAGGAGAACATACAAACTCCTTGCAGATGGTCCAAGGGTGGAATCGAACTCAGGACCTCATCACATGCAAGGAATGAATAGGGGTGCCCCTACCATGAAGTAAACTGAAAACAGGACCATACCTGCGGAATACTTAAAAGTAAAAGAAATCTTCTTCCTGCAATTCGCATTTCAGCACCAGTCCACCAATCAGTGTTAAGTCAGCCTCCAGTCCCAATCATGTTAAATCAGCCCTCCAGTCCACCAGTCAGTGTTAGTCAGCCACCACACCCACCTCACACCACACGCCTATGTTCCCTGATGAAGCCACGCTTGCTTCACGTGCGCTAACCCGTCTGCCGATGGCGGTATTAAATTTGTTTCAGGCGTCAAAAACGCTAGGAACACCCCTGGCATGAGTGCTAACCACTGAGCCACCGTTCTCTGTTAATACATATTTCAGCAACAGAAAATAAAATTAGTTTTGTTGATACCAAAGAACTTTGTTAAATTAGACAGTAGGTCTAGAGAAGGTCCTGGTCAAAACACTTTCTGTGGCCCTTTTTCGAGCTTTTACCATTTAAATTCTTTTCATTTGGGTGGGGGGGCTCCGTAGGCATGCATGCAGTGCCAGATTTCCTACTAGCACCACGGGGTGACGTAGAAATGTGATGACTATAACGTCTTACAAGCCACTATCACATTTTAACCATATCATCCTTAATTAATCATTTTTCTTCTGCTCTTAATATCTGATTTTTCCATTCCCCCAAATCCCCACCAGACGTAGCATGTTTAGACATCTTGCACATGGTCTGTGGAATGTACAGACATTGTTGGTGGATATTCATTGATTGTGATTGGAAATGAAGATGAAAATGTCAGTGGTCCACGTAACGTGAGTTTAGTGTAGTAAGTAACTGCATTGGTACTATCTTTAAACTTTAATGTGAACCTTAGTTGATCTTAAGGGGTACAAACTCCGACCCTGGCCTGGATGCATGTGAAGGCCCCTGTGGTGGACAGGAGGATCAGATGAGTCGATTATTCGCGGTGGATCATTCCAATGGCCTGGATGCACTTAAAAAAGATGTAAGTCCTTCCTCCCCTTTAATCAATATCTATCTATCTATATATCTATCTATCTATTGTATTATCTATCTATCTATCTATTGTATTATCTATCTATCTATCTATTGTATTATCTATCTATCTATTGTATTATCTATCTATCTATTGTATTATCTATCTATCTATTGTATTATCTATCTATCTATCTATTGTATTATGTGTAACTTCATTCATGCATTCACTGAATCCAGCTCTGTACTTGCCCATTACTGTAGGGTCTGTACTCAAAGCAGCTAGAAAGGAGGCACAAGATAACAGATAATCATTACAATGGCATAAAAAAAAAAAACACATCAGTGATCACAATTCACTTTAGTTACTTTTGACCAAAAAAACCCCATGAAAGGTAATTTTACATCCAGATTAGAATATAAACTATATAAGTAGTTTAGTTGGAAATCCCTAGGTATAATAAATACAGCACCAACTTGTACCAATTCCTTTAACTATTACAAACATCCGTTTACACCCGGGCCTGATTATTTCATCCCTCCCACTTAGCAGAACAGTAACCTGAGCTTCAGATTGAAACTATAAATAAACCAAGACTGTGGGAAAGCAGGAGGGACAGCCCATTAGAATGTGTGCGAATGCCATTCAAACCACAGGAGGAAGTCTGGTACAGATCAATTAGAAATAAAAAGAGGTGGGGGAGTCCTCATGGTGCTTACCAGTCATTTGTACCCGCTGCAGGTTCCTGAGGTGCTTCACTGTCATCTCCAATATATCAGCTTTTTCCAGCTTTGAGTGCCTAGAGCTCTGCAATACCAAAAAATTGTGATTAATAGTGGAAAGAGCAGTTCAGTATAAGGCAAACACATAGCCAGACCATGTAGAACCGAGGTCTTAAAAGTGCAGGCACAAGTCCCACACACAGCCATATTACAGTAATTTGGATGAAGTAATAGTTGGCAATTGTTCATTACTAGAATAATATTTGGGTCTACACAGATACAGTGATGATAGATAGCTAGATAAGTAGATAATACATAGATAGACAGATAAAAGATAGATATAAAATACAATAGATAGGTAATACAATAGATATAAAATACAATAGATAAACAGATGTAAAATACAATAGATAGATAGATGATAGATAAAATATATAAAATACAATAGATAGATAGATGATAGATAAAAGATATAAAATACAATAGATAGATAGATGATATATAGAAAGATGATAGATATAAAATACAATAGATAGATGATAGATAGATAGATAATACAATAGATAGATAATACAATAGATAGATAGATAGATAATACAATAGATAGATAGGTAATACAATAGATAGATAGATAGATGATACATAGATAGATAGATAGATAGATAGATAGATAGATAGATAGATAGATAGATAATACATAGATAGATAGATAGACAGATAGATAGATGATACATAGATAGATAGATAGATAGATAGATAGATAGATAGATAGATAGATAGATACTTATCTATCTATTGAGATCTATCTATCTATCTATTGTCATGATCTATCTATCTATCTATTGTATTATATATCTATCTATCATATATCTATATATGTATTATCCATCTATTGTATTAGTCGAGCGAGCGAGGGTAGGGAGCGGCTGAGCAGCGAGGGGAGGAAAAAAAAATCAGCGCGCAGGGGAGGAGCGAGCGAGCGAGCGAGGGGTAGGAGCTAGCGAGGAGAGCGAGGGGGAGAGCGAGCTGAGCTAGCTCGGGGACGAGCGACGAGCGAGCGAGGGGGGAGCGAGCGAGCGAGCGAGGGGAGGAGCGAGCCGCGAGCAGGGAGGAGCGATGCGAGGAGGGATGAGCGAGCGAGGCGGAGCGATCTAGCGATCGAGCGAGTCTAGCGAGGCGAGCTAGCGAGGAAGCGAGCGAGGCGATGGGAGGAGCGAGCGAGCGAGCGAGTGGGAGGAGCGAGCGAGGCGAGCGCGGGGAGGACCGAGCGAGCTAGTGGATATCTATCTGATCTATCTAGGTGTTGATCTATCTATGGTATATGCTAGCGATCGATCATGCTAGCTAGGGGATGGGATATCTATCATCTTTCGTAGTTCAGCATCATATCATCTATGGTATGTTATATCTGTTTATCTAGTCATCTATCTATCATTGGTGTGTTATATATGTTATCGATATGCTACGACTCATGGTATTTACATCTGTTTATTATTGTATTTTATATCTATTGTATTACCTATATTTGTATTTTATATCTATCTTTTATCTGTCTATCTATGTATTATCTACTTATCTAGCTATCTATCATCACTGTATCTGTGTAGACCCAAATATTATTCTAGTAATGAACAATTGCCAACTATTACTCATCCAAATTACTGTAATATGGCTGTGGTGTGGGACTTGTGCCTGCACTTTTAAGACCTCGGTTCTACATGGTCTGGCTATGTGTTTGCCTATACTGAACTGCTCTTCCACTATTAATCACAATTTTTTGGTATTGCAGAGCTTAGGCACTCAAAGCTGGAAAAAGCTGATATATTGGAGATGACAGGTGAAGCACCTCAGGAACCTGCAGCGGGTACAATGACTGGTAAGCACCATGAGGACTCCCCCACCTCTTTTTATTTCTAATTGATCTGTACCAGACTTCCTCCTGTGGTTTGAATGGCATTCGCACACATTCTAATGGGCTGTCCCTCCTGCTTTCCCACAGTCTTGGTTTATTTATAGTTTCAATCTGAAGCTCAGGTTACTGTTCTGCTAAGTGGGAGGGAGGAAATAATCAGGCCCGGGTGTAAACGGATGTTTGTAATAGTTAAAGGAATTGGTACAAGTTGGTGCTGTATTATTATACCTAGGGATTTCCAACTAAAACTACTTAATAGTTTATATTCTAATCTGGATGTAAAATTACCTTTCATGGGGTTTTTTTGGTCAAAAGTAACTAAAGTGAATTGATCACATGTGTTTTTTTTTTTTTATGCCATTGTAATGATTATGTTATCTTGCCTCCTTTTAGCTGCTTTGAGTACAGACCCTACAGTAATGGGCAAGTACAGAGCTGGATTCAGTGAATGCATGAATGAAGTTACACGTTCCTTTCCACCTGCGAAGGGGTCAGTCAACACAGATGTGCGTACCAGGATGCTGGGGCATCTTGCCAACTGTATGAATCAGATCAATACTATGAACTATCTTCTCAGCAACAGATTTTACAGCTGCTCCCTCCACCCTGCATTTGGACAATCTTTTGGTCAGCTTCCAGGAGGGGCCCCTCAGAGCAGCCCAGCTCCGTATCTGGGGTGCCTTGTAAGATGGGCATTCCACAAGTAGAGGCTGCCAAAGTTTATGGGGGCTTTCAGCTGGTGCCGCCCCTGATGGACAGTTGCTTTTCTCATCACACAATCCATCTCCCTCACAGTGGGTCTGTCATCCCTGTGTACGCTAATTCTAATGTCAGCACTGGATTGCCACATCAGTATCTCCTTCCTTAATGCATCAGTCACATCTGATTCTGTTTGGAGGCCCTGGTGAAAATGGAATAGACTGTGGGACTTTTGTTTGATGGACTATTGTTCCAAACAGTAACCACTCATCTAGTAGTGAGAGTGTTTGTCATGCACATATATGTAAATAGGAGATGTTCATATTGAATTGTGTCCTTGTAATATAAGATAAAACAGATTTCGTTTTGTAAATGAATGTATTATAATGCCAAAGACATGGAATTATGCTCTTATATGTTTCTTCCTATTTTAGGAAGCTCTTCTTGTAATTAATAAAATTGAATTGTATTTCTTGACTTAACAAATATTGGCAATAGATTTATTTTCTAATCCAAATGGGTGGTGCGTGTACCGGAGTTAGGTGAAACTTGGACTCTTTAAATAAAGCTCTGCACTTCTACTCATTCATAAAATAAAATTTTTATAAGATTACATTCTTGCTAGTTTAATGGCAATGGAAAATATCTAATCAAAGACTTATAATTGCTCTTGTGATATAATAAAAGCATTGATGGGTTTTATTCTGGGTAAATTAAATATTGCCAACTAGTGGCATTTTACACTATGGAAATAATTCTCTTATATATGTCACTTATACTAGAATAATACTTCATATAACACTTCCTACTAAGAATAATATTCATATAACACTTCATACTAGAATAACTTAACTGGGACTTGATTATGTATTCATTTGGAAATACTTTGCGTAGCTATGGGTGTCATCATACAGTATGTTAAAACATAAAGATTCGGATAGAATAAACACTCCTCTACGTGGTGTGTAGACAAATTAGGGTAAGCACGACTTAAAGAAAGAGTTTGCTGTGGCGGTTTATGGAAGTGGCCTTCACAATCTGGTTTGTGTATCTTTTTTCCCAAAAAAATAATGGCTTTTGCGACCGAAATTTTGTGCATTTCCAGAAGCTTGCCACATGTAGCGTTTCGCTTGAGGTGACCCCTAAAAAATTCCGGATATTACAGGATGGTGAGAAGTGTAGTTCTGCCCAACCTGGAGGGGCAATGTTGAAGTCCTATTTGTATTATATGGGTGATAATTTGTATTCCTAGCTAGTGAGGTGAATATTCTATATACAAATTAATTCTCCGGTTTCAGTTGAACAAGCCCGAACTGAAATGGAACTTCAAGCAGTCTTGGGATCTGCAGGGAATCCTTGACAAATCCCACCATAAAGACATGTTGGATTTTGTCTGTGCTGGCCAGGTGATACTCAGGTGTTAGGAATAAATACAAAAGAAAAAGAAATGGATTTGACATATAACTGCAGGCTCTAGTGAGTTTTTGTCAGTTCTGTGGAATGCATTTTTCAAAATCTATTATAATGTGTATTAGTTGGCAAAACTGTTCAGATTATAACTAATATATTGAAATTAAAATTGCTTTAAAAATTAGCTTAGCCTTTCATGGTAATTGGCAGATGAATTTAAAGGGATAGTACTACATGGCTTCAGTGAAACATGTTCTTCTAATAGAGTCACATATGTAATGATTCCCTTACTTGCTTGAGTGTAAACTGGTTATTAGGGTAGCTACTCTTATATTGCACAGTTATATGCCATTCTGGGATAGGCAACGCTCATGTGCTACTGCATGTGTTCAGTGCAGAGTCTGGGTATCCCTGCAAAACATTACTAATGGTGGAAACATCACATAACAGCTGAAACATTTACTGCTGTTTGCTTCTCCACTCCAAGGTTGAATGAATTAATTTAAAGGAACTGCACAGTCTTAAAGCATATGTATACTGAAAAAATTACTTTGTGTCATTTTAATCATAAAAAATTCTGTAAGTGCACTTACTCTGGGGTGTGTGTTGCTGCATGCCTTCAATACAATACTTGTTTTGCTCAGGCTCTGACCACTGACCTGACTATTTTCCCCACATACCGACTGTCAATACTGCCATACAGCACACCAACTGTCAAACCATTCCAGCTACAGCAAAACTGCTTACAGAAATGCTGAAATGTAAGTTGATTCAGATGGATATCTAATGAAATAGGGGGCAATTCAAAAAAAAAATAAGTACAGTGATATTTGGGATGAATTAATAGTTTCAATAATGGGCACTTTCTAGAAAAATCCCAGTGCACATACCTTTTCAACTGGAGAAACTAGTTTAAACAAAATTTTGACTTTCAAGAAGACGTCTAACACCAGAGTGGTTCTTACGTCCCTTGTGGAATAACACTTTAATTCACCAGTAATGTTGATCCAAAAGTTATTGAGCAGGGCGGTTGTCCAGAATGTCTGCAGGAAGGGCCAGCCTAAGGGGGGCGCCTAGCCAGAGTCTTATGTCCCTGACTTGAAGGGTAAAAGTTGTGCATCAGTGCCACAGTCCCCGTCCCCCCCCCCCCCCCAGTTACGGTCCTGCAGATCGCATGTATCGAAACCATTCCACAGACAAAGCCAGAACACATGTAAGACTTAAGAGTCGTATTACTGTGCTGTGTCTGTGCATTAACATGCCTATGTAAAAAGTTCATATAGTTTAAATGGTGCTAATTTTGCCCCAACCAATCAGATGTTAGCTTTCAAATGTTAAATAAGATCTGATTAGTTGGGCAAAATAGCACCATTTTTAATGTAAGAACTTTTATGAATCTCCCTGTTATTACTTTACGTGTTATGTAATGATGTTGGCAGGATATACACAAGCACGCACTACAGATACTGAAAGACAGTAAGTGCAGGTGGCAGACTTGATCTGAAGCTTGGCAAAGGCAAGCAGCATTCAGCAGCGTATTGTGTGTGCCCAGGGGGGTGTTTGGAGGGGTGCTAGGCACTAGTACAAATCTTGCGCAGGTGCTATTTATCTAAGGCCGGCCCTGTCTGCAGGTAAGTGCTAGTGTATGGGCACCTTAATACTTGTGTGAGTCACAGAAACTTCCAGCATTACAATTTAGTTAGAGCAGATAGCCCAAGTTTTTTCTTCATGCCTCCTTTGTGGAATTTTAATAAGATATTATACATTTACTAATTCCATGCCAGCAATATGGAGCTAATTTCCACAAGAGCGACAGAGTAAGTGAATGATAGCACCGTTTTGCATATAAAGAATGCCTAATAGCTTAGCAAATGTTTTGTGAGGTGTCAATGCAATATAGAGATATCATAAATCAAAGGTATGGAGACAAACCGTAGCACCTAAACGACTAATAGACTTGTACATGTTAGGTCATTTTCAGCCGAATTGTCCGAGAACAATGGTTTCACATACAAATCTGACATTCACCCTTAATAGGTACACTATTGAGAAATGCATTGCAAAGATCAGGTTCACTCATTAACCTCCCCCTGCAGCTCTGCACCCTGTTGTTTCTATAGGTGTACCCTGTCAAAGGAGGAGTTGGATGGTATATGCCAGTTTTTCCAGATATTAAAATTTGATTTTCCTTTTTTTTTACTTTGGACTGTTTAGTACTGTTTACTGGCCACTTTACCTTGGCAACTATTGCAAGAGACACTATAATAAAATATATATAATATTATATATATATATATATAATATATAATTATATATATAATTTACATATATGTCCTGTTATACAGTGGTGTATATTGTTATTTTATGTATACAGTAAAATTATACAATTTTCATCTGGTATTATATTAAATACTTATTACGTTTTAAGCCACTTTTTGTTTATTATCAATATAATTTAATATAGTTGGGATCTTTAGAGCCCATTGGATATAAATCAGACAGCAGGGGTAACTTTGACAGACTGTAACTTTTAAACCTGCAGAACAAAAGGTACAAGCCTCATCCCAAACCTCACTAACAACAATAATATAAATGTTCTCACTTCTCATTACACGTATCTGCGGTTCATAATCACTCTTTGCTGACTTGTCAGTCAAAAATAAAACTGCAGCTTTTAGTTCATAGTTCGGTTTCTTCTTAATCCACATGAATATATTTTGCATAATGCAAAAGTTCCCATTTAAATGTGAGTGAAAATACACATGGAGGTGCAAAATGAGGCGCATTAATTAACCTACAAAGAAGGCTGAGTCTGGATCATTTGCAGTTCTTATTAAATGACCCTGTAAGTGACTTAAGGCTGAGCCTTTATGTTTTAAGCTGGGTACACACATCAATGATCTTTAAAAGATGACAGGAGGAATCTGCAAAATCCTATCTGTAATTTTTCAAGATCCCCCCTACACCAGTCCTGAGTGCTTTACATAGGAGAATGTTTGGGACTGCACTTTTCCCTTAGCTGCAGATGACTACCTATACTAGAAGTACAGGGAGATAACCGAAAGAAGTCTCGCAATTGTTCAAAAATGCACTAATACACGTAACGATAAGGCCAATACCGTTGGATCCAACGGTATGGCACTTTATTGTTGGTGTGGGCACCCACCTTTAATTCTAGAATTTTAAAAAGCATTGACAAGGTAATACAGGTTTTTCCATATTATGTATGTATGTATTTTATTTCTTAAATAGGGATACATATTCCACAGTGCTTTACAATTATTTACTCAATTCACATCAGGCCCTGCCCCGAAGAGCTTACAATCTAATCACTTTATGTACACATACAACCTATCAGTATGTCTTATGATGTGTGGGAAACCGGAGTGCCGAAGGAAACTCACGCAAGCACAGGAGAACATACAAACTCCTTGCAGAGTGTCCAAGGGTGGAATCGAACTCAGGACCTCAGTCACGGCAAGGAATGAATAGGGGTGCCCCTACCATGAAGTAAACTGAAAACAGGACGCATACCTGCGGAATACTTAAAGGTAAAAGAAAAAATTTCCTTCCTGCAATTCTGCATTTCAGCACCAGTCCACCAATCAGTGTTAAGTCAGGCTCAGTCACCAATCAGTGTTTAAATACAGCCCTCCAGTCCACCAGTCAGTGTTAGTCAGCCACCACACCCCTCCACAAGCCCGCTATGTCCCTGATGAAGCCACGCTTGCTTCACGTGCCGCTACCGTCTGCCGATAGGCGGTATTTAAAAGTTGTTTCAGGCGTCAAAAACGCTAGGAACACCCCTGGCATGAGTGCTAACCACTGAGCCACCGTTCTCTGTTAATACATATTTCAGCAACAGAAAATAAAATTAGTTTTGTGATACAAAGAGACTTTGTTAATTAGACAGTAGGTCTAGAGAAAGGTCCATGGTCAAAAACTTTCTGTGGCCCTTTTTCGAGCTTTTACCATTTAAATTCTTCATTGGTGGGGGGGGGGCTCCGTAGGCATGCATGCAGTGCCAGATTTCCTACTAGACACCACGGGGTGACGTAGAAATGTGATGACTATAACGTCTTACAAGCCACTATCACATTTCACCATATCCATCCTTAATTAATTCATTTTTCTTCTGCTCTTAATATCTGATTTTTCCATTTCCCAAAATCCCCACCAGACGTAGCATGTATTAGACATATTGCACATGGTCTGTGGAATGTACAGACATTGTTGGTGGATATTCATTGATTGTGATTGGAAATGAGATGAAAATGTCAGTGGTCCACGTACCGTGAGTATTAGTGTAGTAGTAACTGCATTGGTACTTCTTTAAACTTTAATGTTGAACCTTAGTTGATCTTAAGGGGGGTACAAATCCGACCCTGGCCTGGATGCATGTGAGGCCCCTGTGGTGACAGGAGGATCAGATGAGGAATGCGTATCGATTCCAGTGGAATCTGCAATGCATCTGCATAACATTGCCAGGAAAGCGCAGCTCACGACTCACATATAGCCAAAAACATCAAAAAGCCATGGTACAGATTCCAATAAGCCTGATCCATCTCGCGGGGGGAGTGGTTTTCCCAGGCTTCAGGGCAGCAGCTGCTATTTGCCCTTCTCCCGGCATAATCTAAACCATCTCCCCCCCCTCTCTCCCCACGCACTTCAGCAGCCATAAACCATACCTGGCACGTGCTCACTGCCTCAGTCAGTGGGGACAGTCAGAGTCCGACAGCCGTCCGCCCCCCCTGCTGCTCCTGGCCTTAAAGAGACAGGCAACCCGCATTACCGCTCTCGGCGTCCCAGGGGGACTAACGGCCAACATTGGTGTGACAGTGTATTTGTACAAAGTGAAATAATTGGTGGAGTGGGAAATGTGATACTGTCCCAGGGATGGAAGAAGATCACATGGGCCCTTGGCCAGAGACTGTTATTTAGGTCCATGTATTGTTGCATGGGCTGTAATAACGAGGCGGGGCCCCTGACGAATTATGGGCCCTAGGTAGGAGCCTGGTTGCCTTTTATTGGTCATTCAGCCCTGCACATCTCTCCCTGCCATCCAAGCCACAAGTGCTCCTGCCTGGGTCACTGGGATGGGAAAGGGGGGGGGATAGGAACATGGTGAGAAATGTGAGGGGCTTCACATTGTGCCCGGGTAACTGGGGGGGGGGGTGGGCGGTGTCAGGGTCTTAGTGGTGAAGAGAGGTAATAGGTGTGTTGGGATGGCTGTCACCACACTGCATTGATGTCCGGACACAAACCCTTCATCCAATCAGAAAGGAATATAATGGAAACATTTAACATTCCACAATACTAACAAACCCCAGGTCTGTACCCCACATATAGTTCACCAAACATCGACTAATATGGCTTGGCCCTCCAGAACTCCCAACAAGTCTGCCCCCAAGGCATACTGGGAGTTGTAGTTTCAAAAAATCTGGATTGCAATGTTCGACATCATTACAGTAGGTACTAGGTAATATCCGGGTAGAGCGTCCCATGTAGGGTCTAACTACAATGTCTACATTAAGTCTTACATCATGCCTTATATGACATTATCAGTACACTGTGCCAGTAACAGTAATATTGGGTTAGTACCGATACAGTCTACACATCGCTCTCCCATTAACGGTTATAAATTGGGTTGTGTGATTGACATTGAATAGATGAGTAACGCCTCCTCGTTTCTTATGGTTGCCTGTGTCTTCCGGCACCAGCCAATAGTTACTGTGGGAAAGAAGTTTCTATCTCTATATAAGGGGGAGCCAAGAGGGAGTAGCTCAGAACTGCACAGTGAGGAGACCTGGGGCACTTAGTGTGCGGGATATCGTCATTCTCTCCCGCAGACACACGCTTTATTTCATTGCGGATTGTACTTTTAACAATTGAAACACAAACACTGGGCTTGTTTTATAATTAACCGGTGTCTCCAGGCCCTGTGATAAGGAAGATGCCAGCTGATCTGATGGAGAAAAATTCTTCTCTCCGTGGGCTGCCACTCGGCCAGTATGAGCAGCAACCCAGATAAACCCAAAACGGCCTCCGAACATAGAAGGTAAATCCAATGGTGAGAGTGGTCCCTGTATGCGGGCGTGATATGTTCCTTCCATCCCAATAGGCACTCACTGTCTCCCCTCTCTCTATTCTAGTCATCCAAACCCATTATGGAGAAAAGAAGGAGAGACCCGGATACAAGAGAGTCTCAGGCCAGTGAAAACCCTCACCTGGATGCACTTAAAAAGATGTAGATCCTTCCTCCCCTTTAATCAGTCACTATCATCTATTGTATTAACTATCATTATCTATCTATCATATATATATGTATATTCATATTAATCTATCTTATTATTATCTATATCTATCTTTCATCTATCTATGTATTATCTATATCTATCTATCATCCATCTATTGTATTATCTATCTAATCTATATATCTATGTTATTATCTATACATCTATTGTATATCTATCTATATCTATCTATCTATGTATTATTATTATCATCCCATTATTGTATTATCTATCTATCATCTATCTATCTATGTATTATCTATCTCTCATATATCTCTATGTCATTATCTATCTATTGTATTATCTATCTATCATCATATATCATTTATTCTTCTCTCTATCTATTGTATTTATCTATCTATTGTATTTTCTATCTATTTATCTGTTGTATATATCTATCTGTCTATCCTATCAGTTATCTGTCCGTCATCTGTCGTTTTGTTACCTATCTAATATCTATCATCACTGTATCTGTGTAGACCCAAATATCATTTTAGTAATGAACAATTGCCAACTATTACTTCATCCACAATTACGTTAATACTAATACTGAACTGCTCTTTCCATATTATCACAATTTTTGGTATTGCAGAGTCTAGGCACTCAAAGCTGGAAAAGCTGATATATTGGAGATGACCGTGGAAGCACCTCAGGAACCTGCAGCGGGTACAAATGACTGGTAAGCACCATGAGGACTCCCTCCTCCTTTTCCTTCTAGTGATCTGTTCCAGACTTCTCCTGTGGTTTGAATGGCTTCGTACACATTCTAATGGGCTGTCCCTCCTGCTTTCCCACGGTCTTGGTTTATTTATAGTTTCAATCTGAAGCTCAGGTTACGTTCTGCTAAGTGGGAGGGATGTGACAGGATTCTGTAATAGTGGGAGCACAATTTTAGGAACCTATGGTACATGTTTATTATACCTAACGATTTCCCACCAGACTCTGCTTAATAGTTTATATCTTAATCTGGATGTAACATTAACTTTCATTTACATTTCATTACATTTGTTTAATGTAAATGAAGTAGAGAGTGAATTGTGATCACTAATGTGCTTTTTCTTATGTCATTTGATACACATTGTAATGATTATCTGTTATCTTGTGCCTCCTTTCTAGCTGCTTTGAGTACAGACCCTACAGTACAGGGCAAGTACAGAGCTGGATTCAGTGAATGCATGAATGAAGTTACACGGTTCCTTTCCACCTGCGAAGGGGTCAACACAGATGTGCGTACCCAGGATGCTGGGCATCTTGCAACTGTATGAATCAGATCAATACTATGAACTATCCTTCTCAGCAACAGATTTCTACAGCTGCTCCCTCCCACCCTGCATTTGGACAATCTTTGGTCCAGCTTCCAGGAGGGGGCCCTCAGAGCAGCCCAGCTCCGTATCTGGGGTGCCTTGTAAGATGGGGCATTCCACAAGTAGAGGTGCAAAGTTTATGGGGGCTTTCAGGCTGGTGCAGCCCCCCGATGGACAGTTTGCTTTTTCATCACAAATCCATCTTTCCCTCACAGTGGGTCTGTCTCCTGTGTACGCTAATTCTAATGTCAGCACTGGATTGCCACCTTCAGTATCTCCTTCCTTAATGCCATCAGTCACATCTGATTCTGTTGAGGCCCTGGTGAAAATGGAATAGACTGTGGGACTTTGTTTGATGGATATGTTCCCAACAGAACAACTCATCTAGTAGTGAGAGTGTTTGTCATGCACTATATATGTAAACTAGGAGATGTTCATATTGAATGTGTGTCCTTGTAATATAAGATAAACAGATTTCGTTTTGTAAATGAAATGTTATTATAGCCAAAGACATGGAATTATGCTCTTATATGTTTCTTCCTATTTAGGAAGCTTTTCTTGTAATTCAATAAATTAAATTGTATTTCGACTTTACAATATTGGCCAATAGATTTTAGTTCTAATCCATTTCATTTGGCTGGTACCTGTTGAACTAAATTTAAACTGCTTTTCAAATCGTGGTTGTTTTATAATATCACTTGGGACTTTATGAGTGAAACATACTTACTGATGATAAAAGCCTACTGGATCTACATTGACAATAAAAAAAGACATGTAGAGAATTGAATTAATTTGATCAAAGTACTTTTAGCAGGTGTCCCAGGTCTGTGCTGTCTTTTACCCACAAGGACTGCAGAGTTTTTTAATTTTTGGGGGGGAAGGAGGCCATTTGTTAAGACTGGCATTTATGCTAGTCTAATGGCACTTGTGGGAAAAAGCTAATCATAAGAGATAAGTCAGATAGCTTTTGTGAGCATAATAAGGAAATGTATTAGTGGGTAATAAACGATATCTCCATCTAGTGGATTCTCTTTCATTTATTGGGGATTGGTGTATCCATACATAATGGGTATCATACATAATGTAAAATATGATCGTTTATAATACAAAACACTATTTGCATTGATAATCATGTTTTAAATTAGGAACATGAAAGGCTAATGTAACAAATAAGGTTAATTCGGACCCTGAAAAATTCCAGGATATAACAGGGTTGGTGAGAAGTGTGTTTGCGGTAAGTGGAGGGACAATAGTTAAAGGCCATTGTATTATATGGGTGATACTTTGTAGTCGTAGCTAGTGAGGTGAATATTATATACAATTAATTAATTCTACGGTTTCAGTTCAACAAGCCCGAACTGAAAAGGACAGCTTCAAGCAGTCTTGGGATTGCAGGGAATTCCTTGACAAAATCCCACCATAAGCACATGTTGGATTCTGTCTGTGCTGGCCATGTGTATACTCAGGTGTTAGGAATAAACACCAAAAAGGAAAAAGATTTCACATATAAAACTGGCAGGCTCCAGTGAGTTTCTGTCAGTTCTGTGGAATTCACTGTAAACTACAGTTTCCTATCTATTATATAATTTGCATCAGTTGGCAACAATTGCCTAAAATGTAACTAAGCCCTTTGCAATTGATTGAAGGGACAGTGCAATATAGCTACAGAAAAACGTGTCTTCTTTGCTTGAGTGTAAAACTGGTCATTAGATTGCTGCTCTTACAGGGTGATGCATGGAGAAGTGCTATGGCTCTCCCGTGCATTGCTCTGGCGATGCTACATTCGCATAGCGCCTCTCTGTGATCCGAAATGGAGTTTTACCGTTGTGAGACTTTAATGCCAGCATCAGCTATGCGATTATAGCAGCTTGCGGTATCTGCTTGGTTAACTTGGCATTTACCATGCAGACCACCGTATTGATGCAGTTTTGAGCATGCAAAAACCGATATAACATCAGTTAGCGTGTCTTTAACTTTTCAAGCCAATGCGCCTCTTGGTGCATCTGGCTGTATATTGCACACATTTATTATGCTCAGTGCGAAAACTGGGTGCCCTGCAAAGATTTATTAATGGTGAAAAGCTCTTACATCATAAACAGCTATTACACTCAACCTGCTTTTTACTCTCTGCCCCTAGATTTGATGAACACATATAAGAAACTATACAGGATACAATCTTGTAAGGTTGCCTAACACTATGTAAGACATTTAGACAGATGTCCAATCTCTCTAAGATAAATGACAATCTATCTAGAACTGCCTAGGCCGCTCTATCTTTCATCAATTTGAGTTTACAAAATGAATGGATCAGATAGGAACATCTCAAGATAAAAACAGCTGCTTGTAAAATGTGGTCTTTAAGCTGGGTATACACAGTACCGATAAAGCCCCTAACCGTATCAGAGCTTATCTTACTGTGTGTACCTAGTTTTCCAAACGATCAGGCTGGCCGGACGCTCGTTCGGAAAAGAGGGAAAATTTCCCTCGGCCGTGGTAGGCTCCCTATAGGGGAGTCGGCCACGGCCGACGGGAACACCGAGTCCCATGCATTCTCCCTATGCTGTGCATAGGGAGAGCGTTTGGAACTGTGTGTAGCCTGATCGTTTGAAAAAATGGAAGATCCTGTCTGTCATCTTTCAAGATCTTTCAGGTGTGTACCTAGCTTTAGAACATTAGATAGATATCCAAATCTATCTAATGTCTGCCTAGTGTATGGCCAGCTTTAATCATTAGCAATTCGAGCGATAGCCCAATTTCCCTACATGTCCCTTTTGTATTGTTTAACAAACGTATACACGTATCTAATTAGAGACGGAATATGGAGCTTGCCTACAAGAGATAGAGAAATCCAAAGGGGAAAAAAAAGTGAATGATAGCAGTTTGCATATGAAACATGCCTAATCGCCTACCAAATGGTGTGAGGTGTCAATGCAAACACAGCGGTATCATAAGTGAAGGTATGGGGGCAATACGATGGGTTCAGGTGGCAATCCAGTGTGTAACAGGCACCCCTGCACATTGTTTAGTCATCAATCTTGAGAAAGATCAAACAAATTCGGGGAATCGTCTATCCTTTGTTCTCCTGTGGCTTCGGTTTTTTTTTTATTAATAGACAATATATGATTGAAAAAAACACATTTAAATCTTTTGTCAGATTATGATGATTAGTTCTTCAAGAAAGGAGCAAACTTTATATTTGGAATTTAATATCTTTTTCTGATCGATAAAAAACTAAAATTCTATGTACCAGAAGATTTTATGTCTGGACTGAGGTGGCAGGAAGGACAGATGTTGATACTAGTAGCAAATGGTAACTTGTGTTTTATTATACAACCCTTGATGTATTGCGTTTTTTTTTTTTTCCAAACATAGGAATCGCGGCAATGCACCGAAAATGCCCGTTTTCGGGTACAATGCGGTTTGGCACATCCGTTTGCGATACACAATCGTGCGTGATCATCATTTTTATGTGCAATCGCATCGATTTCGTATCTCTAGAAGAAATCGCATGCACAAACGCACAGGAATTGTGATGCAATTTGTGCACGATTGTGTGTGCGGCGCCGTGCTCTAAGACAGAATATGATACATAAAGAGATGGAGCAGGCAGCACATGGGAATCCTAAAATTAGACTTTATTTTCTTATTAATACGATAAACAAACACGAATGATAGGAACACTATTCGACAGGGAGGGCAGGGAAACACCTGACGCATTTTGGACACTAGGTTGCTTCATCAGAGGCGTGTCTCCATGCGTTTATATAGCAAGCACTAAATTGGAAGTACACATATGTAAAATGTAACCATTAAAAACAACAAACATAACATAATAAGGATTACACAATGTATCAGAATACAGATCCAAGGAGACTATGTCTATGGACTATGCACTATGGTTTTAACATAAGAAAATAAAGTCTGATTTTAGGATTCCCGGTGCTGCCTGCTCCGTCTCTTTAACATCCTGTGATGTTTTCTCTTCTAGCCGAGTCTGAAGTGTGGTGCCGGTCCAAACCTGTAGAATGAGCCCCATGTATTTATGTGTTTAGGGATGATTCTTTCATATATATTAGAAAGAACATACAGGATTTTATCTATCTGCTCAAGCAATGGCTTACAAATACCAGAAATTAGGCATAACTGGGGGCCCCAGCAAAATTATGATGGGCTCCCCCTCCTGCTTCATCTACAGTGGTTTTCTGGGGAGACTGTTGCAGGGTCTGTTTCCCTGTGTAGATACGCCCCCGTGACCAGGAGCTACATAGAAAAAATTGTTGCAATTTGCAAATGAACTGAAGGTGAAGAAAGAGCGGGGAGGATGAGCTCAGCTAATAGTACTGAGGAGAACAGTTCTAAAATGCCAGGTAAAGGCTGCTGCAGACTTATAAACAGTGGCCCCTGTGACTATCAGCCGTGAGATCCCTATCCCTGCCTCTTTCTTCCACCCCAACTCTCCAATAGAACTTAGAGTAGGCAGAGATGTATTAAGATCATATGGGGCCCTAGGCAGGGCCATCATATAGGGCCCCCTTATTTGTACATATTTTGTATAGACTATAATATTGTCACTGCTTCTGAAGCTGGGCTCCCAGAAGATTCCTGGGCCCTAGGCAGGTGCCCAGGGGTTGCCTTGTGAAGGGCCCCAAATGATCTTAATCCATCTCTGTACACGGTCATTTATGCTGAAGCAGAGCTTTGTAAGTGGGGGAGGGACCTGCTCCCTAGCAAATCGGCAATCGCTGCCCATTTCTGATTTAACAAAGCTCTGTGTGTGCCAACTAATGTGCATTGTGTAAATTTAAAATGGGGTGCAATGCTGCTTTACCCTTTTCTTTCTTTCTTTCTTTTTTTTTTGCCGCCCCTAGTGGCTGTGCCGCCCTAGGCGCGGCCTAGGTGGCCTAGTGGAAATCCAGCCCTCTGTGGGATGATCCTGCTCTGAGAGTAGGTGAGGAGTGAACAATTCAATGGAGGAGACATGGAAAGCAGGTACATACTGTATATCATGTCAATGCTGGCAGCTGAAAGGGTTAAAGGTAATACTCTGCTGGCACAGAGTGTTAATGGCAATACTATGGGGAAGTCTGCTGCACTGACGGGTTAATAGCAATTCCCTGGAAAGGTGCTGGCACTGAAAGTAGTAAAGTAAAGTCTGCTGGCACTAAAGGGTTATGGTAATGTTCTGCTGGCACTGAAATTATTAATGCCAAAAGAGTAAAACTCTCAGATCTCACACAATTTTCTGTGGAGTAGAACACTGGTGTTCTTTGTACTGGCACCCACTGACAGTACAGTATTTCATTGGTGGCAGTGTCGCTGCATACGCACAACATATGTATACAGCCCCGCTACCTGGTACCAGCGTGCCCCTCTTACCAACTAGTAAAGCGTTTCCACTATAAAGAACAGTCACCATAGACAGTGTCAGATGCGAGAAGGAGAGAAACCCAGCTGTAGTTTGACAGGCAAGTTTTTGTGTTTTTTTTGGGGGGGGGGGGTGGACGCACGTAGGTAGGAGGGCACCTAGGGCACCAAAATGGCTAGAAACGGCCCTGATCAGATATACAATGCCACCTGGTCTTTAACCCTGGTGTTATTGGCAGCCGTGGGCATCAATGTACAACACCAGCCGTTAAAGAATGACTGTCCCTAAAGTTCCAGTACTTCTTCTTAACACTCTCTTAATGACTGTTTTATTATTCAAAAATAATAAGACAAGATACTGCATATGCTATCACCTTTACACTTTATATATATAAAAATTCTTAACATATAAAACGATTTGTGTTATTTCTCTATTAGAATAGAACATACTTTATTCTGACTGTGATTGGAGTTGAATATCAACACCTTGGTTTACTTTCTCTTTTCTGCAGCTTTATACAGGGTGTAACTACCAGGGAGCAGGGGGAGCACGACGGGGGGGACCGGAAGCCAAGGGGGCCACATCAGACCAGGATTATCCACAAGGCAACCCTGCCTAGGGCCCAGGAAATTTGGGGGCCCCGCTTCAGAAGCAGTAACAAAATTACAGTCTACACAATAATGTAGCAAAAAAGGGGGCCCTAAATAATGGCCCTGCCTTGGGCCCCAATGATCTTAATCCATCTCTGTCCACATCTTCTTATTTTTCTATGACACGATATAGCCTACTCCCAGAAAACCACTTGGATTGAAGCAAGGATAGGGGCCCCATCATAGTTTTGCTGGGGGGCCCAGTGGTTCCTAGTTATGCCCCTGGCTTATATACAATGCTATTGTTTTAAAGAAGAAATATGAAACTTGCAAGATGTTTGATGAAAACTACAACCCCCAGCATTCCTGGCCCTCAAACATCTGTTGCAAGTTTTAGCTCTGTTTGTAAGAAATCCTGTATAAAAATCAGCCCCTGTGCAGATGATTCGGAGGTGAAAATTCATCAGAAACCAAAACCTTAAAGTGTTGTATCATATTTTAACTTCCAGGGAAGGTAGTCATTTTCAAAACTTAAAAACACCACCATATGTCACTGTATATCTTGTGTCTCTAAATGTTCCCATATAGTTACTTCATTTACATTTGCAGTGCTGGTCATGAAAATACAGAGTGCGAACATCTAATCCCTGACAGGGAGACTTGTAATTCAGTTGCATGTTTCAAGGCGGTTATTAATTATTTTTTGCATATAAATCATAATGTCACTTATGAGAGAGAACTTTTTGGTAGGTTGAATAGTTACATTTTTTCTGTCTGGATACAATGGGTTTTGTCTGAGTACAACTAATATAAGGATCTTTAATCTGTGGTCGGAGTATATGGGAAGTGAGACAATATTTCAGTGACTGATTATTGGTTCATGAAAAATGCACATCTAACATCCATATCTGTATGACCAATTAGTTGGTAGGGATTTGTCAGCTGTAAAATTTTTCTTCAGATCCCCGGTAATCCAATCAAATTATTAGATCTTGGATTAACTGTATGCAAAATATCGCTGTTTGTTGTACTAGCCCTTAGGACTGATGGCAACATAGAAACCTAATTATGTGTTGTTCCAGTAATATGAACAATACCACTTTTAGGTATATACAGGTTATTCAATAAAAGTTCTTATCATTTAAAATAGTAGTAGCCCCATTTTAAACAAAATTGCTTTTATTGTATCTCCCTGATATTGTTTGGGATTTAAAAATTTTTAATTATTCATTGGTATTGCCATTTTTTATGTGAAGCTGGATGTATGTTTAGGCTGGGTACACAAGGTAAAATTTTTCATCTCCACCGACCATTCGCCACTAGCGAGCAAAAGTTGCCAAGGGTCCCGCAACTATGGTAATATCAGCCTTAGATTGTTATAGTTAGTTATAAATTGATATTGAATGAAGAGAACCAGGTAAATATTTCCTGGGGTGGTGTCAGTCTTATGGTTCTGTCATACAGCTATTGTACTGGCACAATTAATTAACAGAGACACTTTCTATGTATGTTATGGTGTAAGAAAGTTTGTGTTTATTTAGGAGCCTATTTACAAAGCATTAATTAGCATTGCATAAAGATGACTATGTCATGCATGTAGCCTTGTTGATGTTGTTAGCTAATTGTCTGCAGACACATTAGAACATTGCATGGACATTGCCATGTAACGAAAAAGAGAAAATGCCACGTTAAGAGAAAAAGTTCAAGATGGCGTGTGGAACTTGGGATACCAAAATGGGATCTTAGTGAGTCTAACTTAAGGTGGCCATAACACAACAATTATGATTGCATGTGTGCAATGATTCCATTGGAATGCAGTTACATACAGGACCCGACTGAACTCTCTATTCTCTAGGGGATTGGCAGGGGCAATTTTAGGGGTTTTGCTGCCTGAGCCAAATTTGAAATGCCGCCCTTAATTATTCCCAAGTACGGCTTTTTGTTGATGGGCATGTCAAAAATTTTACAATTTTGAGCTTTATCACATTTAAAACAGTTCCTCAGAACAGTCAATCGGCAATAATGTAAATTACTAGAAACAGATATTACATCCTCTCTCAAAGAGTTTGTGTACCAATACCATATTGCCAATTCAATGCACATTCCTAGGCCGCATACAATATCATTATATCGGCACACTGGCATACGTTATTGTATGGGACCTGGAATGTGCATTGATTACCTTTCTATGTTTCTATAAATGTTTGACCAGATCAGTACACTTCCGCAAAATGTAGTTATAATTTAGCTTCTACAACCCTTCTATTGTATGTATTTATTAGGAAGCATGGTCAAGCTTCCATGTGGTAATAGCATCCCCAACCCAGCCCTTTAAGCTAGGTACACACCCTAGCGATTTTTTCCTCACTGAAACCGGTCGGCCAGGAGGAAGGACTGTCTGGTCGCGGCAAAAGCAGCGCGTTCGATAGTCACGGCGACCGATCGTGCGGTCCATAGAGGACCGCAGATCGGACGAGGTTTTTCCACCCTGTCCGATCGTCCTTTCGTCCGATTCGGACGAACGGTCGATCGGACATGGGCACATTCGGATTCGATAATTTCGGTCTGATCGACCGATACACTGAACTATCGGTAGGTATGGTATATATGGTATGGTCCTATGCCTTTAATATAAAGCACTGGATGGCCTTTTCCCTCATTTTAAAAAGCCAAAGGGGCTGGGGGAAGTGAGAGCCTGTTATATGATCAGTTGTGTACGAATGAGAAATGCAAACGTTTGCTAATGGTATTGAAGTAAAAAGATTAGAAGTTAGGACCTTCCGACTGGGCTTACCTTGGAACATGGTTGGAAGGTTTTCATTCAGTTGATCACAGTAATGTAAACTAAAAACCCTTTGTTATAAAGTATGCCAGTGTGAGATTATGACATTGTATGGGGCCTTGGAAGGTGCATTGATTATCTTTTCTATGTCGGAAGAATATTGGACCACCGTATGCCCACTTTTTGAATACTGAGTTTACAGATACTTCTTTTGCTAAGGACGTTCTTAGAGAGATTATAATTGATCTACTTTTCTATTTTTGGAACAATGGCAGGATCATAATAAACATCTTAATTAGAAATGTAGATGATTATTATAAAAAATATTGACCACTGTGTGAACTTTGACACAAATGAACACGGACAACTGGCTTGGCCAAATTGTTTGGGGGCACCCTGCGGCATTGTTAATGGTCTGTCCTGACAAATCAATCAGCAATGGCGGTGGAAACGATTTCATTGCTCTGCCACATTTTGGGGGACCTTAGAGCAATATTAGAGCTTTACACAGTCACTAAAAAGGATATACAAGTCTGAATCGGAACTCCAGGATTCAAAGTTCCGTTTGCAATCCCATTCAGATTCGATTTGAACTTTCAGATTGCGGAAAATTACATATTTCAATAACCCTCGAAAGTACAGAGCTAATTTCAACTGATACCAAAATACAAGATACTTTGGGTAACCTAGTATATGCGGTAACCCTCAAAAGAATACATGCGGTGACTACTTTGAGGGTTACTGAAAAATACAGGCTACTTTAAGGTTACCGCATATTCAAGGCTACTTTTGAGGGATACCGAAAGAGTATGTATGTATGTATGTATTCTTATAAAGCATAAAAAGTAGGCTCAAATATACATGTGGAAGCATGAAAATAGCTTTTGTGCAGGAAATTCTATTTTATTTAAGTTTTGGTGATTGAATGTGTTCCCTGATCATTTTCAGGTGCCGAGCCATTACAGTAAGTAACCATGCTTTATTTACCCTTACTTTACTCAGAACTTTCAGATTTTTCTACAGGTCTATTTCCTATTTTTTTCAAATTTGAAAAATCGATCAAAACGTCTCTAACAGTCACTCGTTATAGACTTTCTTTCCATTTATGTATGTATTATTTCTACATATTCCGCAGCGCTTTAACAATTATTTTACTCAATTCACATCAGGCCCTGCCCCGAAGAGCTTACAATCTAATACTTCTGTACACATACAACCTATAAGTATGTCCTTTTGATTGTGGGGGAACCGGAGGCCGAGGAAACCCATGCAAGCACAGGGAGAACATACAAACTCCTTGCAGATGTGTCCAAGGGTGAATCGAACTCAGGACCTCAGCGCTGAAGGCATCAGTGCTAATCACTGATCCACCGTGCTGCCCATGTGCAAACTGTTCTATCCAACAGGTCTGCCTGACTGCCCAGTGAGGAACAGAACCCCTACAATTTCTTGCACTTAAAAATTGCATGAGTACTGACAAGATGTGTCACGCTGAGATGAGCAGTACGCTCAGTGTCTGACGTCAGGGAGAAAAATGAATCGCGACTCGTGAGCTAAACCCACCTGTTTTTTACGACATTTGGTTACGAACATGGCTTATTTTAAAGCCATTTTCATGGACTGTCCGTGAATTATGGACGGTTGGCAACCCTGCCTTCAATTCATTGCCAGATCTAGTGGAAAGCTATATGCTCATTATATATATGTCCCATTTCAAGATGTGGTTATTTGTCTCGACCTCCCGAGTGTGGCCTATTTCTGTTACATGGTGAAGGAGCATTGGGGGTGTAATCTTGACCTTTCACGTGTTACATCTGTTTAACCCACACAAACAACCCAATATAAATTTTAAATCAATGCATCACTATTGCTTCTCTTTTTATATAATGTGTTTTTAAGCCCCTGCAATATGTTTTTTGAAAAATTGGGAATGCTTTCCCACTTTCTTCCAAAGGGTAGCAATGTTTGAAGTAAAACTTCCTAATATTCCTGCTTTCCAGTTATATTTTTGTTATAATCTTGTGACTTTATAGGAACCTGAAGCATTCCTGTTTCAGTTCTTTAAATAACGATTTATGACTGGTGGTTTCTAACCTCTCACTGAGTACTCCTCAGTATTTGCTTTGTATCAATGTGTAACGGCTAGAGGATAAAGGGAGTTGAAGAAATAGCAGTAAAAGGCCGCAGGCCATGGAGTCCTCCCCAACATGTAAACTAAAACTTTACTTTTATTGTGTGTTAGTGAATTTAAATAGTGTATCTAAAAGGATTTTTTTTTAGTTGAATTTCATAGGTTTATTTAGCAAAAATGGTGACTTCAACTATCAATGTATTTATCAATGGTTTTCTTAAAATCCAGTGTCTGATGGTTTTGTGTGTCGGATTTCTCCCTCTGTTATCTTGTGTTCCCTCCCTCCATCCCCTCTTCCTCCACCCTCCACTGTGTTAAACAGTAAGTTTCTTCTGCTTCTTGAGGTACAGTGAACACAAATAGAAACATGCAGAGGGGTTGAAACTTCCTCCCCAGGGGGCCCATTAAGAATTTCTTTTTAGATTGTACTTGAGTTTCGGTAGCTCTATACATTAACAGTATCACTGCCAAACACTTTGATTTATAGTGTTAAGGTGGCAGAAAATGTCCTTTAGTTCCCTTTGTTTTCACTTGTGACCCTCCTTTGTAAATGTTGTGACAACACGTTTATACAGATAGTATTGTAATTGTTAATATAATATTTATAATATTGTATAGCCCAGTGCAACATATCTACTTTTAACATAAAAAGAAAAAAATCCTGTTTACTTTTAATTCTCTTAAAAAAGGTATTTTGGTGTAAAATGTCATTCGAGGGCAGCACGGTGGCTCAGTTACTAGCACTGATGACTAACGGTGCTGATCCTGAGTTCGATTTTCCTACGGGATACTCCGGTTTCCACTGCAGTTACAAAGACATACTGATAGGTTGTATGTGTCAATAAATGTGCTTAGATTGTAAAGATCTTTGTAATTGTAAAGCGATACGGAAGATGTTGGCGCTATATAATCCATAATAATAAAATAATAATAAACTTATCTTTTATTACAGAAGCAATGATATGGCCTAGTGCTACATTACCAATCCTCCGTATAAACATGTCCAGTTCTGCAATCATACATTTATATTATAGAACAAATTATCTAAATCTTGCTTTTGGTATCAATTAAATATTGCCATGACATATTGCATAAAGATTTCTATGTGTATGGTCACCTTTATTTAGTAAAGCCCATTATTTTTTGTGTGAAATTCGCAAAGAAGAATTTGATACATCTACCGAACTCACTACATTTTTGTAATGAATTTTGCTGCGTAAATTCTGGAAGCTACCATGCAGCCAGCTCAACCTATTTAATACCCACTTTGCGCTTTCCTGTGGAAAATTTAGCACCAGCCTCAAGGATGTGTTAAACTTTCACAAATAAACCACACAAGGAAACAAATACAAAGTAAATTTTTTAGAACTTGCACTTTATCAGATTCTACCAAATACATGCACATAATATGCAAATTAATGTGTAACTGTTTGGTTCACACTAAAACATCATTTGTAAAGACCAGTTTAAACTTAACTCTAGATGCCCAATACATTCAGGTTTACCGAAAACGACTATACTTCGAGGTTACCGAAAATCAAAGTCTACTTTTGAGGGTTAGCAAACGATAAATTCTAGGGTTAGCAAAAACGATCCCTACTTCGAGGGTTATCGAAAATGAGCAAATATTCGAGGGTAGCAAAACTATACATTTTTGGTTAGCTAAGGGCCGTAAATTCGATAATTCGATAATTATCGAATTTATGGGTAATTATCGAAAAACAAACTAATTCAACCCGAACTTGTTCGAATAGTTTGCGTTCGTTCAGAACTCAAAAGTTCGGCTTGAACTCGGGATTAGAGTTCAGTTTTGTGTCCTCTTTATTCAGTAGTAATCTGACCAACAAACTACCGATCGCTATATCAATCTTATGGGTTGGATGCCACCTTCTAAATCCCTAAGTGACAGGCTGTTCTAATCAGTTCTATTTATTCTGTGTGTAACATTTTTATTTTACTATGTTTTGCTGCATTTCAAGGCATTATCAGACTGCATTATCCTGAACATGTACACTATGTCGGTATTATTGACCTGCGGCAGACATAAATACATAAAATAAGATAAAATTGTGATGAACAACTGTAGATTATTTATGTTGGCACTATACTTTGGATGTAGACCAATAAGGTTGCGCATACAGTTATGACCACATTGGTTTGATCGACATACAATCGATAATTAACATGCAGTAGCAGTTTTAAATGCAAACATCCTCACTGCTTTAACCTGGATTGATCCGCGGTTTGGTGACAACACATTTAACTGCAAATGGTATTGGGGAGAATTAGCATTTTTTCCCTCTCTTTCTCATTAACTTGCAATGTATTGGAAATATTAATACTTCCTTTTTTCCCTTTTTTTCTCTTTGTGACGTTCCCTCCATACTAAGGGTTACGCCATTGTAGCCATTTTCATTATAAAGAACCACCCACCCCCTCTCTCCGATGTTGCTAGGCTTTATGACTGTTTGGTGCTGGTAACAGAAAGAAAACCAATCTGCATGTGGCTGTTGAAAAGGACACAAGACTCAAGTTAACAACACTGAACAACACCATGCAATTCACAGCATGTTTTTGCAAATAAAATTATGAGATCTTTCAACTGTATATGGGGCGTGTGCAAAGGAACACATATTTCACCTTTGAAACCAAATTTAAGCTGTACATTTATAGTGGAAAGCTCATAGACAGGCATATACTACAAGGCGAGACATAGTACTTTCTCCTTGTAGTTAATGTTCTTTCATTACTTCCAGAAAAAACTGCCTGTCTGATTACTTGTTCCAAGGCACAACCTGGTAGCCAATCAAAATTCATCTATGCAGCGTTAGAAATTACTTCCAGGCCTGACATTACTATTCAAACTCGACATTTGGGTGGCATTAAGAGCAAGCCTCAAACGATTAATTTGTATATAGGTAATCACCCCCAAACCCTTTCAACTCAATAGTGCTGACAGGTCTGTTAGCCCTTTTCCCGCTTCTGGTTCTTCATAGCAACTGTCAGTCATGTTGTCCTAGTTGACACCACACAATATGCATGCTAATTCCCAAGCTGCCCCTCAGAGTAGGTGCTTAGTTCAGACAAGTTAAAGGACACTCTACTGTAAAATTCACTTCTTAAAATGAAAATAACTGGGACAGGGAGTTAGGATTGATTATTCCCACCCTCCCATATATAGTGTTGTTGAGGAAGCACTACCACAACAGTTTTCATTTGGCCAGGTTGGCCCGGGCCTGCCTGTATTTAAGCAAGCGCTGAAGCACTCAGGAAGCCTGACAGAAGCAGTTTTCTGCGTTCACTATAGAAATTATTTGGCAATTAAAGTACAATCCTACCTCCCTGCCTCAGGTACTTCTTTTTAACGTGTTTTGTAAAAAACTTAATACCCTATAGTTTCTCCCTTTAAATTATAGGCAGAACTTTTGAGAGGCAGAGGGAAGAGGGAGGAAAAAACTTCCACAGCATAACAGATTAGCTCTACATCTGTCGCTTCAAATCTAAGCATTTTAGATTGGGGAGGGGAGGGAGGATTATCTAATATAATTTTTCATTTGGAGGGGTGAAATTTTTGTAAAGCTTCTAAAGCAGGCAAATTTGCACTTTAAACTACTAGACGCAGAAAAAAAATCTTGATAAAAATCTTAAGAAGATCTTAGCCCAACAGTTCCCTCTGCCCCAACAGGCTAGGCAATCTCCACTGTGACCAAATTACACATACATATAGTGACATATCATGACATCACGGTCATTCGTTTAAATGAGCTGATTAAGTATGGTACTTATCACTTTGTCGTGCTGCCCATGAGATTGCTGGCATGCACATGTATTCCTTAGGAGTATTTAGAAATTTGTTTTAAGTATCCTTATTTTTTTATTTGTGATGATATTAAGAATCATTAGCCATCATTTAACTGTGTTGTTTGTATGCTAGTATGCGAAGCAGTAATAACAAAAAGAGGCTAATGTTTGGTGGTTGCGTGTGGATGGGATTGTGTGAAATTAGATAATGTGTAATCCACGAGGGACATTGTTCTTTTGACGGTCATTTCTTTGCTCTGTTTCTTGCTATTTTCCCTCCATCCTGTTTGTTTTTGTTTCAGTTCATGAATTTCAATGTAGCCCCACCTAAGCCACTGACATGGGCAAACAGACAGGGAAATCGTTTGCAGTGTCCCCTGATTTTACCTAGGATACCTAAATGTGTATTGTGCCCCTAAATGTTTATTTATTCTATTGATGGTGATCATACCACTTAATATAAACACAACACCAGGTCATTGAATCTATTCAATGGTTGGTTGTTTTTATTTAATCATTTCCTGAAAGAAAACATTAATTTTACTCTACACCTGTAAAATCATGTCTTTATTTTAATACAAAACTAAATTACATAAATTCTGTGCTTACAATTTTTTTCTTAAAGAAAAAGTCAAATTGGCCCCAGTTTACAAATGTATAGTTTAAAAGGCTCTGTGGGAATTAGATTACACACTTGCTAGGCCCCCACGCTGCTGTGACGCTGTAACTATGTAAAGGTAGTACACACCTGAAAGATCTTGAAAGATGACAGACAGGATCTCCATTTTTAAACGATTGGATACTACACTATCACGAGGCCCTCCCCTATCACAGCTAGTGGAGAAACTCTCGGGACTCTGTTCCCTCAGCCGTGCGCTGAATCCACTATAGGGAGTCTCAACCGCGCCCTGGGGGAAATTTCCGTCTTTTCCCACATATTCGCGACCGATCGTTCCAGCGGCCGTGCGCTCGTTCGGAAAGAAGGAACACACCAGTCCAATCAAGCTTTATCAATACTGGTGTGTACCCGGTTAAAGTTGTGGGTGGAATGTAGTGGCAGTATGTAGCGATGCGTCCATTGCGTTTTTTCAAAACCACAGACAATCACATTTTCAGTCTGTGTTAGTCTAGGCCACACACTGCCGTGGTAGTGCTAATCCAATCGCGTTTTAAAAAGTCCACGCTAGTGTTGCCATTAGGTTCCTGGCCCACGCCTTTTAATGGCAATTGCATGGCATGCCAGTTTTGTTTAGTGTACAGGTGCTTTTTCTTAAGACGTCACCATCGGCGTAGTGGTGCTCAGCCCTCTCTGCTGTCCAGATCACACTTATATAAGTCTATGGATAACACAAAAAGTGGATACAGCAGGATATAAAAAGACCAAATCATATTTTTTAGTCATTTTTCCTACATTACAAAAAAGGTGAGAAAACACATTACCACGGCTCATTTTAACTATCGCTCCGTGCCTGGCATCATCCCCTTAGATGCCAAAAAAAGACCAATACTCATTTCTACATTGTAAATAATTATATATGATTTGGTTCAAGTATGGGGACTTGTTCCATGTACCACCTTAATTCCTACACATCTGGACTAACATGATGCTAGAAGTCCTTTTTTACAGCAGATATGTCTAACTGGGAATTGTAGCACTTAATGGATTGTTGTTTCTTTGTCCATATATATAATTAAAATAAATTATTGCATTATTTTGCCTTATGTAGACAGTTTAAGATGTTACACATCACATGACTACTGCGACTCTACAATTAAAATCTTGTTTTAAAGCCTGTCTCAAAAAAAAAACACGAATTTTGTTGCTTAGCGATTGTTGCTTTCCAACCACCAGTTAAGGGGCAGAAGAACGCCAGCCCACTGAATATCTATAGAGACTTAGTACTTTTCCATTATTCATTTTTTACTATTAACTAAATTAATCACATCTGTTATTCAAACTATATTCTATGATTAAAAATCACTTACTTGGCATATTATTTTTTGAATTTATTTAATGCAAAAATACAGTTTGTCAAACATTTAAATATTTTTATTGTGGAAAGTATTTTTTTTTACTTTGGTACCAAAACTGTTTCACTTGTTTGGTCTGTCGTTCTGACAGACTGGAAACTTATACAAGTTGATGAAGACATAAAAAACGACCACAAGTCAGCAAAAACAGGCACAAATTCAGCTATGCATTTTAAGCACGGCGGGTACACGTGGCAGACCTCCTCCCGACTGACCTTTCAACACTTTGACTGTTTGGGTCGGAGGAACAGGGAAGACTGGTCGTCACACAGATATGTGCCACCACGGCCAACATTTGCCCCGCACGATCGGCTGTGTTTTCTTTGTTTGTTGCTCTGATTCAGCATGCAGAGGACGGTTGGTCATGACCGAAAAACCATGCAAATATTTCGGCCCAATTGCCACGATCCAACGATCGGCGGCCAAAATATTGCATGGGGTTGTACCCAGCTTTTAGGTGCTTGTTACTTATTCATGCTTTGGGAGGAAGCAAATACAAACAAATGTAAAACGAAGAAAAGCACACCATGGCATCAGGATGTTTGCTGTACGGAATGTTAGAAGCATCTTTTTTAGTAAAGGTTAAGTTATACAGCACGTTTGTGTTTTGGTAGATGTTGTGGTTAGATGTACGTAACATTCGTTCTGTGGGAGGATTTCATGGATTAGTTCTAGAATGTTTAGCACATACAGCCCTGTGAGAGCCCCCCAATTTGATTTGTTATTTATTAGGAAGAAGATAAAGGTTATTTCCACAAATTTTTTAAGTTTCGTGTTTTAGTTTAAAGGACGCTCCCACTCTTCAATTAAACAATCAGGGAGAGAGGAGAGAACTACCAGATGCACCCCAGTCCTAAATAGTGGTCGCGATGCGCACAAGTGCAAAGGAGCGATGGCGATTTTAAACAAACTTACTTGAATCCACTCCGCTCTCAGACTTGAGGATACTCGAAGAGCAAGAAACGGTGGGACTTTTCAAGGAGTCAGCGAGGAAGCAGGCTGAAGATAAATTTTCAAACTTCAGCCCGGCCCTGAAGAATGGGAGTAAGACATAGCTCCTTTTACCTCCTGATTCCTCCAGTTATACTGCAAAAATGGGAATAATTACTTTTTGGTTGAAATGTTCCTTTAAGTGTTGAGGCAATGCACCATGGCTGGGTGAATTTACAGCTCCAGTGCTAGTAGAAAAGAGAAAAACACGAAAATGCTATTCGACTGGTGAAGAGTTGGTTTCCCTGCCGGATGCCATAGAGAAAGAAACGGTCAACATTGTTAGTCCAGGAAAACCGATAATCGTTTTTGCCACTTTGTCTGAAGGAGCCAATACTACTGTACTTTGGGATAGACTGGCAGCTGGAAGCATGATCCTGGGGTAGCTTTAAAGGTGAAATGCCCTTTTAATAAAGACAGTTCCCTAATTGCATAGAAAATCACGTGTGTATTGGGACATGTTATCTGGGTGACTTTGCGTTCGGTGTAAGTGGTGTGTTACCACGGCACCTACTGCAGTTCTCGCATTCATCCACTCACTGGGTATAGACGACAAGAGAAAAATTATTTTCAATTTAGGAACCCAGAAACAAAGATCGATGAGAGGGAAATTGGAATAGTTTCCTCAATCTCCCATCCCTTCTATATGATATGGGTTTGTAAATGAAAAATGGTTTAGCCTCAAGTTTTTCCCCATTGTCTTTTTGTTGATGATTCTCTGAATACAAGTACATTACCATGCCTGGCCCCATGCATGTTCATACATATTGTAATGATCTCTGGCCATAAGCATTAATTGTCAGGGTCTTATTTGCTTTCTCATAGGTATAAGGTACTGACAGGATGAATAGTTTGTTAATCCACCCACAGAACCCCTGCTGTACTGCACCAGAACTCTGGTTAAACAAGTTCTCACTAGAGCAAAGTACACGGATCTTTCCAAGGAATCCATGCGGATTTTATTGAAAATAACGCACTTCTCCTAAATACAGCATTTCAGCATTCTGCTGCCTGAAAATGAGCTGGGCGTTTATAATTGTAATTAAACCATCACACTAGGGTAATCTTGTTCAATATCAAAAAAAGGAAGCCCAGCAGAATTAATGCTTCAATTTTTTGGTGTGGAGCCTTATGGTGGAATAGGCTCTAGTTATAGATGATAGATAGATAGATAGATTAGAAAGAGATAGATAGATAGCGAGAGAGAGAGCAGATAGCAGAGATAGATAGATAGATTAGATAGATAAATATCAGAGATAGAGTAGATAGATAGCAGAGAGAAATAGATCTCTGCTATCTATCTATCTCTGCTATCTATTTATCTCTCTCTGCTAGCTATCTATCTATCTCTGCTATCTATCTATCTATATCCGTTATCTATCTCTGCTATCTATCTATCTCTCTCTGCTATCTATCTATCTATTTCTCTCTGCTATCTATCTCTCTGCTATCTATCTATCTATCTATCTATCTATCTATCTATCTCTGCTATTTATCTCTCTCTGCTATCTATCTATCTATCTATCTATCTCTGCTATCTATCTCTCTATCTATCTATCTATTTATCTATCTATCTATCTATCTCTGCTATCTATCTATCTATATATCTATCTCTGCTATCTATCTATCTATCTATCTATCTCTCCATCTATCTATCTATCTAACGCTATCTATCACTGTATCTATCTATCACTCCATCTATCTATCTGTGTCTGTCTATCTATCACTATCTATCCATCTATCTATCACTCTATCTATCTATCTATCACTCTATCTATCTATCTATCACTCTATCTATCTATCATCTACCTTCTATCTATCTATCTATCTATCTATCTATCTATCTATCTATCTATCATCTACCTTCTATCTATCTATGTATCTAATCTATGTGCCAGCACACACAAAAACACCACAATAAAAGCCCAGCCATCAGCAACACATTCCTATCCAAAGCCCAGATTTCCCTCCCAAAGGCACCACCATCTATCTCTGCTATCTGTCTCTCTCTGCTATCTATCTATCTCTTCTATCTATGTATCTATCTCTGATATTTATCTATCTATCTCTGCTATCTATCTATCTCTGCTATCTATCTATCTATCTATGCATTATAATAACATTTCATTTACAAAACGAAATCTGTTTTATCTTATATTACAAGGACACAATTCAATATGAACATCTCCTATTTACATATATAGTGCATGACAAACACTCTCACTACTAGTGAGTGGTTACTGTTTGGAACAATAGTCCATCAAACAAAAGTCCCACAGTCTATTCCATTTTCACCAGGCGCTCCAAACAGAATCAGATGTGACTGATGGCATTAAGGAAGAGAGATACTGATGGTGGCAATCCAGTGCTGACATTAGAATTAGCGTACACAGGGATGACAGACCCACTGTGAGGGAAAGATGGATTGTGATGAGAAAAGCAAACTGTCCATCAGGGGGTGGCACCAGCTGAAAGCCCCATAAACTTTGGCAGCCTCTACTTGTGGAATGCCATCTTACAAGGCACCCCAGATACGGGAGCTGGGCTGCTCTGAGGGGCCCCTCCTGGAAGTGGACCAAAAGATTGTCCAAATGCAGGGTGGGAGGGAGCAGCTGTAGAAATCTGTTGCTGAGAAGGATAGTTCATAGTATTGATCTGATTCATACAGTTGGCAAGATGCCCCAGCATCCTGGTACGCACATCTGTGTTGACCCCTTCGCAGGTGGAAAGGAAACGTGTAACTTCATTCATGCATTCACTGAATCCAGCTCTGTACTTGCCCATTACTGTAGGGTCTGTACTCAAAGCAGCTAGAAGGAGGACAAGATAACAGATAATCATTACAATGGCATAAAAAAAAAAAAACACATCAGTGATCAATTCACTTTAGTTACTTTTGACCAAAAAAACCCCATGAAAGGTAATTTTACATCCAGATTAGAATATAAAACTATATAAGTAGTTTTAGTTGGAAATCCCTAGGTATAATAAATACAGCACCAACTGTACCAATTCCTTTAAATATTACAAACATCCGTTACCAGGGCTGATTATTTCATCCCTCCCATTAGCAGAAAGTAACCTGAGCTTCAGATTGAAACATAAATAAACCAAGACTGTGGGAAAGCAGGAGGGCAGCCCATTAGAATGTGTGCGAATGCCATTCAAACCACAGGAGGAAGTCTGGTACAGATCAATTAGAATAAAAAGAGGTGGGGGAGTCCTCATGGTGCTACCAGTCATTGTACCCGCTGCAGGTTCCTGAGGTGCTTCACTGTCATCTCCAATATATCAGCTTTTTCCAGCTTGAGTGCCTAGAGCTCTGCAATACCAAAAAATTGTGATAATAGTGGAAAGAGCAGTTCAGTATAAGGCAAACACATAGCCAGACCATGTAGAACCGAGGTCTTAAAAGTGCAGGCACAAGTCCCACACCAGCCAATTCAGTAATTTGGATGAGTAATAGTTGGCAATTGTTCATACTAGAATAATATTTGGGTCTTACACAGATACAGTGATGATAGATAGCTAGATAAGTAGATAATACATAGATGACAGATAAAAGATAGATATAAAATACAATAGTAGGTAATACAATAGATATAAAATACAATAGATAAACAGATGTAAAATAATGATAGATAGATGATAGATAAATATATAAAATACAATAGATAGATAGATGATAGATAAAGATATAAAATACCATAGATAGATAGATGATATATAGAAAGTGATAGATATAAAATACAATAGATAGAGATAGATAGATAGTAAGTACAATAGATAGATAATACAATAGATAGATAGATAGATAAACAATAGATAGATAGGTAATACAATAGATAGATAGATAGATAATACAAAATAGATAGATAGATAGAGAAATACAATAGATAATAAGATAGAGAGATAGATAGATAGATAGATAGATAGATAGATAGATAGATAGATAGATTAATCATAGATAGATAGATATACAATAGATAGATAGATAGATAATACAATAGATAGATAGATAGATAATACAATAGATAGATAGATAGATAGTACAATAGATAGATAGATAGATAATACAATAGATAGATAGATAGATAATACAATAGATAGATAGATAGATAATACAATAGATAGATAGATAATACAATAGATAGATAGATAGATAATACAATAGATAGATAGATAATACAATAGTAGATAATACAATAGATAGATAGATAGATAGATAGATAGATAATACAATAGATAGATAGATAGATAATACATGATAGATAGATAGATAATACAATTAGATAGATAGATAATACATAGATAGATAGATAGAATACAATAGATAGTAGATATAACATAGATAGAAATAAATAATAGATGAATAAAAGATAATACAATAGATAGATAGATAGTAATACAAAGATAGATAAGATAATACATAGATAGATAGATAATACATAGATAGATAGATACATACAATAGATAGATAGATAGATAATACAATAGATAGATAGATAGATAATACAATAGATAGATAGATATATAGATAGATAGATATGATTAAAGGGGAGGAAGACTTACATTTTTTTAAGTGCATCAGGATGAGGGTTTTCAGCGGCTGAGACTCTCATTGATCGGGCTCTCCTTCTTTCTCATAATGGGTTTGGATGACTAGAATAGAGAGAGGGGAGACAGTGAGTGGCCTATTGGGATGGAAGGAACATATCACCGCCCATACAGGGACCACTCTCACCATTGGGATTTACCTTTCTATGTTCGGAGGCCGTTTGTGGTTTATCTGGGATGCTGCTCATACTGGCCGGAGTGGCAGCCACGGGAGAAAGAAGAATTTTTCTCCATCAGATCAGCTGGCATCTTCCGTTATCACAGGGCTGGAGCCACCGGTTAATTATAAAACAAGCCCAGGGTTTGTGTTCAATTGTTAAAAGTATCAATCCGCAATGAGAATATAAGCGTGTGTCTGCGGGAGAGAATGACGATATCCCGCACATTGAATGCCCTTGCCGCTTGCACTGTGTGGTACTGAGCTGCTCCCTCACTGGCTTCCCCCTTATATAGAGACAGCAGCACACGAACGGCTCGTGAAACATCCCAAACTTTCTTTTCCACAGTAACTTTCAGCCAATGGGAGATAGGCACACGGTGGGTTGCGCCAGACCAATGGCTACAGGGTGTGGAACAGTGAACCAATAAATAGTCCTCAAACATTAGGAGGCGTTCACAGCCTATTCAGTGTCAATCACCAGGATGGTGGTTAACCCTATGTGTGAACGTGAGTAACAGACTATAGATGTGGAAATTCCAAGGTCCTGTATGTTCTGGGCTTTGTTCGTATTTGATGCTTCAGCCCGATGTGGAAATGGAATTTACAAATACCTGTGTTCCTTTTACATAGTAATACTGTAAACTCTCTCCATTGACTGTGCGAAGAAGTAGCGGCATTGTGCTCTACTAAGGGCTAGGCCACACTAGCGTGTTTTCTCGCGCGTTTGCGCACTCGTTTTCGCGCTCGCGATTGCGCCCCGCGATTTTCGCTAAAATGGAACGCGGGAACGCAAAAATTCCCGCGATTTCCGATGCCGCCTGCGATTGCGCGTCTGTTCGCGTTTTGGTAACGCATTGCGTTTACCATCTTTGGTGTTTGTTACGCAGCGTTTCCAAACTGCGAAAACAATCGCGTGCGATAACGCTCACGATTTTGTGCGCGATTCCTGTGCGTTGCAGTGTGGCCTCAGCCTTAGGGCTAGGGCCACTACATGATGTTCTTGCGTTTGCACGTGCGATTCCAAATATAAGGAAATCACCGGAACGCAAAAATTCCTGTGATTTCCGATGTGCATGCGATTCCACACCCATGTCTGTTTTTTTTTAACGCATGCAATCACCAATTTTTTGTGCAATCGATGCATTCTATAATGGAAAATAGCGAATCGATGCGCACAAAACACCAGAATCACACACAAAAATCAGCCCTACTTTTCCTGCTGTATATTGAGTGTAACCTTTAGTGCCTGTGGGGAAGGGTTTAAACACGTGGGGTGGAATGTCACTAACGGGCGTGTGAATGGTCAGTGGTCTCCCAGTCTGTAGAGGAAGGTTAAATAAACTAGAAGCTGCCAAGTGATCTGGTTCCCAAATGACAGGATAATAGTCCCCAGACATCTACTTAGAATATACCCAGCACCCATAGAATCTACCCAGCACCTAAAGAGTCAATTTCCTCTTCTGAAATGGGTGAACCCTCCAGTGTAGTAGTTGTACTAATATCAAGCTGGTACACACTATACAGTCCTTTCTCCTAACCGACCGTTTAAGGCTTTGACCGGTTGGCCAGGAGGAAGGACTGTCGGTCACGGCAAAAGCAGCCTCATCCGACAATTAGGCGCGTCCAAATCGTGTGGTCCATAGAGGACCGCACGTTCGGTGTGTGTGATTTCGACCTGTCCGAATGTTCATTCATCGATTTGGACGAACGAAAGGTCGGCGGTCGATCGAGCGGCAAAAAGCCGAAACACTGAAATGTTGGTCAGTCAGGCCTTAAGGCTATGTTACTGTATCAGCAAAGTCAATGAGAGCATTGTGGTCTATCTGTAAGATAGAGTAGTGTATGACAGAGTGTGTATTTGTGAGTGTTTGTGTGACAGGGAGATTACACACCAGAGCCCCAAAGCTCCAGGCAAATCTCCCGAACGGGATTTACAGAGGCGTGGGGGCTCTGGGTGAATCTCCCCCGCACGTAAGTATTTAACGCCAGTATAGCTCGCACTGCCACTGCAAAGTGACACTTAAGGTCGCACTAACAGATCGTAATCGGTTAGCACAACGTTAAGGATAGAAAGGAGCGCGTGCACTGCTGCAGTGCTCCTCGGTGAATTGCCCCATGAGTGTGTTGTCTGTGTGTGACTGACAATGTAGCATGGTATCGATGAATACTGTGCCTTTTTAAAAACCATCTGTGGCTCTTTTATTTCTTGTAACTACAAGCAAAATAAATGACAGGCTTTAAAATGTAAATGTGGACATAAATACACACGTACTACACAGTACTACACCATACTGATATTTAAGAATGCAACACCAGGATTTGCCAATACAATACCTTTGTTACTATTCTATGTGTGTGTACCTGTGTGACAGTGAATGTGGGAGGAAGCGACAGGTAAACTGCAATCATTGGACTGAGCCTCCTACTCTATAGTGATCTTATCTGTACTTGGGGTTACTCAAAGCTCTTTCTCAACACTTTCAATATGTGACCTAGTTCACACGACAGACATCAGTGCCCTTGGATCAGCAACAGGTCAGCGTATCCCATTATGATCGCACCATGCAACTGATTCCAATGTTATTGCACCAGAATATGGTCTCATTGCCGAACTGATTAACTTATTTATGTGCAATTGTTTCTTACATTAGAAAACAAGAAAAAGTTCTGGATATTTTCTTCTGTTTTTTTCCTCCGTTTTATATCAATCAGTAATATTAAGTCAATTCACTGGAATTATTTAAATAAATGAATACAGTTCTTCGATTACTAAGTTGAGGAGTCACTTTACAAAACTTACAGAGAGATGCAATATCCCGCGCAAACGAGAAAATAAGCGCTAAAATCACGCTAACCATGTACTAACGTGTTAGCAAGGTTTTCGGACACTGCCTGCACCATGTCGTAATTTTTTTTGCGCCCAGCGCCAAAGCGATGCAATAAATTTTACGCCGGTTTTTGCAATAATCTTTTGCATGACAATTAAGCTTTTCAATGTGGCGTGTTTTAAATAACACACAAAAGGTCGCAACTTACCGCTTAGTTTTCGCAAGTATTAACGGCCGCAAAGTGATTAATACATTGCGTGAAACGAGTGCACAAGGTGGCGATAGAAAAAATATATGCATCTCAAGTTCCCTTCCTCAGACATGCTACATCTTCAAAGGTAACTACGTTTCTCGAAAGCGCATTAATTATTTAGCTAGCCTACTATAGGTATCACTTGCAAGAGGATGAAGCTATGTGATCATTAAAAATTTTTGGTAAAACCACACCTTTGGGGTGTGGGTACACACACAGCATGTTAGTTTTTAGGACTAGGAGCCATTATTAGGAAAACTAATGTCTCTTTAAGGCTGGCAGCAGCAGGGGGCAGGCCAATGTCTGTTGGACTCCCAGAGAGTCCTGCAGACTCAGGCTGGAGCACGTGCCAGGATGGTTGATTGCGCTGCGGGTGAGGTTAGGCTGCTGGAAGTGCGTGGGGGGAGAGAGGGTGTGGGGGAGATGGTTTAGATTATGCCGAAGAAGGCAAATAGCAGCTGTGCCTTGAAGCTGGGAAAAACCACTCCCCCGCGAGATGGGTCAGGCTTATTGGAGAGGAATCTGTACCATGGATTAGTGGAGTTCTTAACTATAGGTGGCAGTCGTTAGATGTTCATCAGTTTTTAAAATAAGATAGGTTAGGTACATTTTTCCAATTGCAATCGTCTGTTAATATGCTACAAATCAGCATATATACATACCCCTTATACCTATGGACATTATGCCAATTCCATATTTGGTTTAGGGAGAATCCTTCAGGGGCCACACTTGCATAAGTTGCTATTGGCTCCTATACTTAAGCGACTGATTTCTCACCTATACTCGTGTGTTGTTCGTAATACTAGGTCCATAGATCTCCCACACTCGCCTCATCCCTGTCCTCTAGTCTGTCTTTCCTTTTGACCGTCGATGACCCTGACTAAACCAGCTATATCTATTCCTGACTAACAAGTGAGACTCTTTTGCCCCTTGCTTTCCTGCAGTCGAGGGAACTCTAATCCTCGTATGGCTCAACCCACTTCCCGTTTTATTACACAGGTGCAGTGCCGCTCCTACTGAAGCAAGCTGAACACTTGCTCATGGCGGCAACCCAGTCATAATTCATAAATCCTAAAGGCGGCATTCCCCCCTTTTAACATTCGCTCCTTAACTTATTAAAGAGCGCAGCGCCTGTGACAGTGCCGGTTCAGGCAAAAACCCCATTCACAGCAGCAGGCTAGCTGCAAATTGCCCCCGGGGAGAAACGGAAGTTCGGAACCAATCAGAGTGAGTATTTTTTAAATTTCTTCCTGCTTCCCCTCTGATTGGCCAGCGGCTTCACTCTGCGTAACTTACGTGACTACGTCGGTTACGTCACGTCACGTCGCTTACGCGCCAGCGCGCTCAATGCGCCGGGTCAGGTACCTTACCGAACCTAAAGGGAAGGCGCCTGTCACTGCCAGTTATTTGCAGAGCGGAGCGCAGCAGCAGTGTGACTTTGAGAGGAGCGCTGGAGCGGGATTTTCGGAAAGTAAGTTTACCTTTTCTTTCCCAATTGCCTAGCCACATTCTTATTTGTGAGTTGAGGGCATTTTATTTTGGGGGAGGAGAGAGGGGGCAGGAGGGGGGAGAGAGGGGGAGGGGGGGGGCTGTGGTGGTGCCTTGGGAGGGAAATCTGGGTGGATAGGAATGTGTTGCTGATGGCTGGGCTTTTATTGTGGTGTTTTGTGTGTGCTGGCACAATAGATTAGATACATAGCTAGATAGAAGGTAGCATGATAGATAGATAGATAGTAGATAGATGAGATACGATAGATAGATAGATAGATAGATAGATGTAGATAGATAGATAGATAGATAGATAGATGATGATTGATAGATGAAGATGATGAGATAGATAGATAGCTAGATAGTAGTAGATAGATAGATAAGATAGAGTGATAGAGATAGATGTAGATAGATGATAGATGATAGATAGAACCGACACAGATAGATAGGATGGAGTGAAAGAGTGATAGATAGATACAGTGATAGATAGCAGTATAGATACGCACAGATTAGATGGAGATGCGCTACGATCGTCCTGTAGCATAGCTTAACGTAGCTACGAGATCATAGATAGATAGCTGATAGATAGTGCAGAGCTCGGAATAGGCTAGCTAGCTCGGCGCTCGAGGCTCGATAGCTAGATCGCTGTAGCTCGTAGATCGGATGATTCGATCGCTAGGCGTCAGATTAGATCGCATCGATCGCTCGCAGCTCGCTCGCGCGCGTGCTCGATAGCTCGCTAGCGTGATAGATAGATGGATAGCTCGTGATAGTAGACCGCCCTCCGATAGATCGCTGGAGTGAATGTTAGCTAGATCCCGTGAATATGATCGCGTTACTGCAGACATGGAATTATGCTCTTATATGTTTCTTCCTATTTTAGGAAGCTCTTCTTGTAATTAATAAAATTGAATTGTATTTTCTTGACTTAACAAATATTGGCAATAGATTTTATTTTCTAATCCAAATGGGTGGTGCTGTACCGGAGTTAGGTGAAACTTGTGACTCTTTAAAATAAAGCTCTGCACTTCTACTCATTCATAAAATAAAATTTTTATAAGAATTACATTCTTGCTAGTTTAATGGCAATGGAAAATATCTAATCAAAGACTTATAATTGCTCTTGTGATATAATAAAAGCATTTGATGGGTTTTATTCTGTGTAAATTAAATATTGCCAACTAGTGGCATTTTACACTATGGAAATAATTCTCTTATTATATTGTCACTTAATACTAAGAATAATACTTCATATAACACTTCATACTAAGAATAATACTTCATATAACACTTCATACTAAGAATAATACTTTAACTGGGACTTGATTATGTATTCATTTGGAAATACTTTGCGTAGCTATGGGTGTCATCATACAGTATGTTAAAACATAAAGATTCGGATAGAATAAACACTCCTCTACGTGGTAGTGTAGACAAATTAGGGTAAGCACGACTTAAAGAAAGAGTTTGCTGTGGCGGTTTATGGAAGTGGCCTTCACAATCTGGTTTGTGTATCTTTTTTCCCAAAAAAATAATGGCTTTTGCGACCGAAATTTTGTGCATTTCCAGAAGCTTGCCACATGTAGCGTTTCGCTTGAGGTGACCCCTAAAAAATTCCAGGATATTACAGGATGGTGAGAAGTGTAGTTCTGCCCAACCTGGAGGGGCAATAGTTGAAGTCCTATTTGTATTATATGGGTGATAATTTGTAGTCCTAGCTAGTGAGGTGAATATTCTATATACAAATTAATTCTCCGGTTTCAGTTGAACAAGCCCGAACTGAAATGGACAGCTTCAAGCAGTCTTGGGATCTGCAGGGAATTCCTTGACAAATCCCACCATAAAGACATGTTGGATTTTGTCTGTGCTGGCCAGGTGTATACTCAGGTGTTAGGAATAAATACCAAAAGGAAAAAGAAATGAGATTTGACATATAAACTGGCAGGCTCTAGTGAGTTTTTGTCAGTTCTGTGGAATGCATTTTTTCAAAATCTATTATAATGTGTATTAGTTGGCAAAACTGTTCAGATTATAACTAATATATTGAAATTAAAATTGCTTTAAAAATTAGCTTAGCCTTTCATGGTAATTGGCAGATGATTTAAAGGGATAGTACTACATGGCTTCAGTGAAACATGTCTTCTAATAGAGTCACATATGTAATGATTCCCTTACTTGCTTGAGTGTAAAACTGGTTATTAGGGTAGCTACTCTTATATTGCACAGTTATATGCTCATTCTGGGCTAGGCAACGCTCATGTGCTACTGCACTGTGTTCAGTGCAGAGTCTGGGTATCCCTGCAAAAACATTACTAATGGTGGAAACATCACATAACAGCTGAAACATTTACCTGCTGTTTGCTTCTCCACTCCAAGGTTGAATGAATTAATTTAAAGGAACTGCACAGTCTTAAAGCATATGTATACTGAAAAAATTACTTTGTGTCATTTTAATCTATAAATAAATTCTGTAAGTAGCACTTACTCTGGGGTGTGTGTTGCTGCATGCCTTCAATACAATACTTGTTTTGCTCAGGCTCTGACCACTGACCTGACTATTTTCCCCACATACCGACTGTCAATACTGCATACAGCACACCAACTGTCAAACCATTCCAGCTACAGCAAAACTGCTTACAGAAATGCTGAAATGTAAGTTGATTCAGATTGGATATCTAATGAAATAGGGGGCAATTCAAAAAAAAAATAGTACAGTGATATTTGGGATGAATTAATAGTTTCTAATAATGGGCACTTTCTAGAAAAATCCCAGTGCACATACCTTTTCAACTGGCAGCAAACTAGTTTAAACAAAATTTTGACTTTCAAGAAGACGTCTAACACCAGAGTGGTTCTTACGTCCCTTGTGGAATAACACTTTTAATTCACCAGTAATGTTGATCCAAAAGTTATTGAGCAGGGCGGTTGTCCAGAATGTCTGCAGGAAGGGCCAGCCTAAGGGGGGGCGCTAGCCAGAGTCTTATGTCCCTGACTTGAAGGGGTAAAAGTTGTGCATCAGTGCCACAGTCCCCGTCCCCCCCCCCCCCCAGTTACGGTCCTGCAGATCGCATGTATCAGAACCATTCCACAGACAAAGCCAGAACACATGTAAGACTTAAGATGTCTGTATTCTGTGCTGTGTCTGTGCATTAACATGCCTATGTAATAAAAGTTCATATAGTTTAAAATGGTGCTAATTTTGCCCCAACCAATCAGATGTTAGCTTTCAAATGTTAAATAAGATCTGATTAGTTGGGGCAAAATTAGCACCATTTTTAATGATAAGAACTTTTATTGAATCTCCCTGTTATTACTTTACGTGTTATGTAATGATGTTGGCAGGATATACACAAGCACGCACTACAGATACTGAAAGACAGTAAGTGCAGGTGGCAGACTTGATCTGAAGCTTGGCAAAGGCAAGCAGCATTCAGCAGCGTATTGTGTGTGCCCAGGGGGGTGTTTTGGAGGGGGTGCTAGGCACTAGTAACAAATCTTGCGCAGGGTGCTATTTATCCTAAGGCCGGCCCTGTCTGCAGGTAAGTGCTAGTGTATGGGCACCTTAATACTTGTGTGAGTCACAGAAAACTTCCAGCATTACCAATTTATAGTAGAGCAGATAGCCCAAGTTTTTTCTTCATGCCTCCTTTGTGGAATTTTAATAAGATATTATACATTTACTTAATTCCATGCCAGCAATATGGAGCTAATTTCCACAAGAGCCGACAGAGTAAGTGAATGATAGCACAGTTTTGCATATAAGACATGCCTAATAGCTTAGCAAATGTTTGTGAGGTGTCAATGCAAATATAGAGATATCATAAATCAAAGGTATGGAGACAAACCGTAGCACCTAAACGACTAATAGACTTGTACATGTTAGGTCATTTTCAGCCGAATTGTCCGAGAACAATGGTTTCACACTACAATCTGACATTCACCCTTAAATAGGTACACTATTGAGAAATGCATTGCAAAGATCAGGTTCACTTCATTAACCTCCCCCTGCAGCTCTGCACCCTGTTGTTTCTATAGGTGTACCCTGTCAAAGGAGGAGTTGGATGGTATGCCAGTTTTCCAGATATTAAAATTTGATTTTCCTTTTTTTTTTTACTTTGGACTGTTTAGATACTGTTTACTGGCCACTTTACCTTGCAAACTATTAGCAAGAGCAACCAATATAAATATAAATATATATATATATATATATATATATATATATATATATATAATTTACATATATGTCCTTTATATACAGTGGTTGTATATTGTTATTTTTATGTATACAGTAAAATTATACAATATTTCATCTGGTATTATTAATTAAATACTTATTACTGTTATAGCCACTTTTTGTTTATTATCAATATAATTTAATATATGTTGGGATCTTTAGAGCCCATTGGATATAAATCAGACAGCAGGGGTAACTTTGACAGACTGTAACTTTTAAACCTGCAGAACAAAAGGTACAAGCCTCATCCCAAACCTCACTAACAACAATAATATAAATGTTCTCACTTCTCAATTACACGTTATCTGCGTTTCATAATCACTCTTTGCTGACTTGTCAGTCAAAAATAAAACTGCAGCTTTTAGTTCATAGTTCGGTTTCTCTTCTTAATCCACATGAATTATATTTTGCATAATGCAAAAGTTCCCCATTTAAATGTGAGTGAAAATACACATGGAGCTGCAAAATGAGGCGCTATTAACTTAACATACAAAGAAGGCTGAGAGCTGGATCATTTGCAGTTCTTATTAAATGACCCTGTAAGTGACTTAAGGCTGAGCCTTTATGTTTTAAGCTGGGTACACACATCAATGATCTTTAAAAGATGACAGGAGGAATCTGCAAAATCCTATCTGTAATTTTTCAAAGATCCCCCTACACACAGTCCTGAGTGCTTTACATAGGGAGAATGTTTGGGACTGCACTTTTCCCTTAGCTGCAGATGACTACCTATACTAGAAGTACAGGGAGATAACCAAAGAAGTCTCGCAATTGTTCAAAAATGCACTACTTACACTAACGATAAAGGCCCAATACCGTTGGATCCAACGGTATTGGCACTTTATTGTTGGTGTGTGCACCCACCTTTAATTCTAGAATTTTAAAAAGCATTGACAAGGTAATACAGGTTTTTCCATATTATGTATGTATGTATTTTATTTCTTAAATAGGGATACATATTCCACAGTGCTTTACAATTATTTACTCAATTCACATCAGGCCCTGCCCCGAAGAGCTTACAATCTAATCACTTTATGTACACATACAACCTATCAGTATGTCTTTATGATTGTGTGGGAAACCGGAGTGCCCGAAGGAAACTCACGCAAGCACAGGGAGAACATACAAACTCCTTGCAGATGTGTCCAAGGGTGGAATCGAACTCAGGACCTCAGCACTGCAAGGAATGAATAGGGGTGCCCCTACCATGAAGTAAACTGAAAACAGGACGCATACCTGCGGAATACTTAAAAGGTAAAAGAAAAAATCTTCCTTCCTGCAATTCTGCATTTCAGCACCAGTCCACCAATCAGTGTTAAGTCAGCCTCCAGTCCACCAATCAGTGTTAAATCAGCCCTCCAGTCCACCAGTCAGTGTTAGTCAGCCACCACACCCACCTCCACAAGCCACGCCTATGTTCCCTGATGAAGCCACGCTTGCTTCACGTGCCGCTACCCGTCTGCCGATAGGCGGTATTTAAAAGTTGTTTCAGGCGTCAAAAACGCTAGGAACACCCCTGGGCATGAGTGCTAACCACTGAGCCACCGTTCTCTGTTAATACATATTTCAGCAACAGAAAATAAAAATTAGTTTTGTGATACCAAAGAGACTTTGTTAAATTAGACAGTAGGTCTAGAGAAAGGTCCATGGTCAAAACACTTTCTGTGGCCCTTTTTCGAGCTTTTACCATTTAAATTCTTTCATTTGGGTGGGGGGGCTCCGTAGGCATGCATGCAGTGCCAGATTTCCTACTAGACCACGGGGTGACGTAGAAATGTGATGACTATAACGTCTTACAAGCCACTATCACATTTTACACCATATCCATCCTTAATTAATCATTTTTCTTCTGCTCTTAATATCTGATTTTTCCATTTCCCCAAAATCCCCACCAGACGTAGCAATGTATTAGACATCTTGCACATGGTCTGTGGAAATGTACAGACATTGTTGGTGGATATTCATTGATTGTGATTGGAAATGAGATGAAAATGTCAGTGGTCCACGTACCGTGAGTATTAGTGTAGTAGTAACTGCATTGGTACTTCTTTAAACTTTAATGTGAACCTTAGTTGATCTTTAAGGGGGGGTACAAATCCGACCCTGGCCTGGATGCATGTGAGGCCCCTGTGGTGACAGGAGGATCAGATGAGGAATGCGTATCGATTCCAGTGGAATCTGCAATGCATCTGCATCACATTGCCAGTGAAGCGCAGCTCACGACTGCCACCTATAGCCAAACCATCAACTAAGCCATGGTACAGATTCCAATAAGCCTGATCCATCTCGCGGGGGGAGTGGTTTTCCCAGGCTTCAGGGCAGCAGCTGCTATTTGCCTTCTCCCGGCATAATCTAAACCATCTCCACCCCCCTCTCTCCCCACGCACTTCCAGCAGCCATAAACCATCCTGGCACGTGCTCCTGCCTCAGTCAGTGGGACAGTCAGAAGTCCGACAGCCGTCCGCCCCCCCTGCTGCTCCTGGCCTTAAAGAGACAGGCAACCCGCATTCCCGCTCTCGGCTCCCAGGAGGACTAACGGCCAACATTGGTGTGACAGTGTATTTGTACAAAGTGAAATAATTGGTGTGAGTGGGAAATGTGATACTGTCCCAGGGATGGAAGAAGATCACATGGGCCCTTGGCCAGAGACTGTTATTTAGGGTCCATGTATGTTGCATGGGCTGTAATAACGAGGCGGGGCCCCTGACGAATTATGGGCCCTAGGTAGGAGCCTGGTTGCCTTTTATTGGTCATTCAGCCCTGCACATCTCCTCCCTGCCATCCAAGCCACAAGTGCTCCTGCCTGGGTCACTGGGATGGGAAAGGGGCGGGGGATAGCGAACATGGTAGAAATGTGGAGGGGCTTCACATTGTGCCCGGGTAACTGGGGGGGGGGGGGGGCGGTGTCAGGGTCTTGTAGGTGAAGAGAGGTAATAGGTGTGTTGGGATGGCTGTCACCACACTGCATTGATGTCCTGCCACACAAACCCTTCATCCAATCAGAAAGGAAATAATGGAAACATTTAACATTCCACACTACTAACCAAACCCCAGGTCTGTACCCCACATATAGTTCACCAAACATCGACTAATATGGCCTTGGCCCTCCAGAACTCCCAACAAGTCTGCCCCCCAAGGCATACTGGGAGTTGTAGTTTCCAAAAAATCTGGATTGCCAATGTTCGACATCATTACAGTAGGTACTAGGTATATCCGGGTAGAGCGTCCCATGTAAGGGGTCTAACTACAATGTCTACATCTAACGTGTCATTACATTGCCTTATATGACTATTATCAGTACACTGTGCCAGTAACAGTAATATGGGTAGTACCGATACAGTCTACACATCGCTCTCCCATTAACGGTTATAAATTGGGTTGTGTGATTGACATTGAATAGACTGAGTAACGCCTCCTCGTTTCTTATTGGTTGCCTGTGTCTTCCGGCACCAGCCAATAGTTACTGTGGGAAAGAAAGTTTCTATCTCTATATAAAGGGGGAGCCAATGAGGGAGTAGCTCAGAACTGCACAGTGCAGGAGACCTGGGGCACTTAGTGTGCGGGATATCGTCATTCTCTCCCGCAGACACACGCTTTATTCTCATTGCGGATTGATACTTTTAACAATTGAACACAAACACTGGGCTTGTTTTATAATTAACCGGTGTCTCCAGCCCTGTGATAACGGAAGATGCCAGCTGATCTGATGGAGAAAAATTCTTCTTCTCCCGTGGCTGCCACTCCGGCCAGTATGAGCAGCACCCCAGATAAACCCAAAACGGCCTCCGAACATAGAAAGGTAAATCCCAATGGTGAGAGTGGTCCCTGTATGGGCGGTGATATGTTCCTTCCATCCCAATAGGCCACTCACTGTCTCCCCTCTCTCTATTCTAGTCATCCAAACCCATTATGGAGAAAAGAAGGAGAGCCCGGATCAATGAGAGTCTCAGCCAGCTGAAAACCCTCATCCTGGATGCACTTAAAAAAGATGTAAGTCCTTCCTCCCCTTTAATCAGTCACTATCCATCTATTGTATTAACTATCTATTATCTATCTATCATATATATATGTATATCATATCATCTATCTATTGTATTATCTATTATCTATCTTTCATCTATCTATGTATTATCTATCATCTATCTATCATCCATCTATTGTATTATCTATCTATCATCTATCTATCTATGTATTATCTATCTATCATCCATCTATTGTATTATCTATCTATCATCTATCTATTGTATTATCTATCTATTGTATTATCTATCTATCATCTATATATCTATTGTATCTTCTCTCTATCTATTGTATTTATCTATCTATTGTATTTTCTATCTATTTATCTGTTGTATTATCTATCTGTCTATCTCTATCATCTGTCTATCTGTCCGTCATCTGTCTACCTATCTAAATATCTATCATCACTGTATCTGTGTAGACCCAAATATCATTCTAGTAATGAACAATTGCCAACTATTACTTCATCCAAATTACTGTAATACTAATACTGAACTGCTCTTTCCACTATTAATCACAATTTTTTGGTATTGCAGAGCTCTAGGCACTCAAAGCTGGAAAAAGCTGATATATTGGAGATGACAGTGAAGCACCTCAGGAACCTGCAGCGGGTACAAATGACTGGTAAGCACCATGAGGACTCCCTCCTCCTTTTCCTTCTAGTGATCTGTTCCAGACTTCCTCCTGTGGTTTGAATGGCTTTCGTACACATTCTAATGGGCTGTCCCTCCTGCTTTCCCACGGTCTTGGTTTATTTATAGTTTCAATCTGAAGCTCAGGTTACTGTTCTGCTAAGTGGGAGGGATGTGACAGGATTCTGTAATAGTGGGAGCACAATTTTAGGAACCTATTGGTACATTGTTTATTATACCTAACGATTTCCCACCAGACTGCTTACATAGTTTATATCTTAATCTGGATGTAACATTACCTTTCATTTACATTTCATTACATTTGTTTTAATGTCTAAATGAAGTAGAGAGTGAATTGTGATCACTAATGTGCTTTTTCTTATGTCATTTGATATCACATTGTAATGATTATCTGTTATCTTGTGCCTCCTTTCTAGCTGCTTTGAGTACAGACCCTACAGTACAGGGCAAGTACAGAGCTGGATTCAGTGAATGCATGAATGAAGTTACACGGTTCCTTTCCACCTGCGAAGGGGTCAACACAGATGTGCGTACCAGGATGCTGGGGCATCTTGCCAACTGTATGAATCAGATCAATACTATGAACTATCCTTCTCAGCAACAGATTTCTACAGCTGCTCCCTCCCACCCTGCATTTGGACAATCTTTGGTCCAGCTTCCAGGAGGGGCCCCTCAGAGCAGCCCAGCTCCCGTATCTGGGGTGCCTTGTAAGATGGGCATTCCACAAGTAGAGGCTGCCAAAGTTTATGGGGGCTTTCAGCTGGTGCCAGCCCCTGATGGACAGTTTGCTTTTCTCATCACAAATCCATCTTTCCCTCACAGTGGGTCTGTCATCCCTGTGTACGCTAATTCTAATGTCAGCACTGGATTGCCACCTTCAGTATCTCCTTCCTTAATGCCATCAGTCACATCTGATTCTGTTTGGAGGCCCTGGTGAAAATGGAATAGACTGTGGGACTTTTGTTTGATGGACTATTGTTCCAAACAGTAACCACTCATCTAGTAGTGAGAGTGTTTGTCATGCACTATATATGTAAATAGGAGATGTTCATATTGAATTGTGTCCTTGTAATATAAGATAAAACAGATTTCGTTTTGTAAATGAAATGTTATTATAATGCCAAAGACATGGAATTATGCTCTTATATGTTTCTTCCTATTTTAGGAAGCTTTTCTTGTAATTAATAAAATTAAATTGTATTTTCTTGACTTTACAAATATTGCCAATAGATTTTAGTTTCTAATCCATTTCATTTGGCTGGTACCTTGTTGAACTAAATTTAAACTGCTTTTCAAATCGGTGGTGTTTTAATATCACTGGGACTTTATGATGAAACATACTGTACTGATGATAAAGTCATACTGGATCTACATTGACAATAAAAAAAGACATGTAGAGAATTGAATTTAATTTGATCAAGTACTTTTAGCAGGTGTCCCAGGTTCTTGCTGTCTTTTACCCACAAGGAACTGCAGTTTTTTAATTTTTGGGGGGGAAGGAGGCCATTTGTTAAGACTGGCATTTTATGCTAGTCTAATGGCACTTTGTGGGAAATAGCTAATCATAAGAGATAAGTCCAGATAGCTTTTGTGAGCTATAATAAGGAAATGTATTAGTGGGTAATAAACGATATCTCCATCTAGTGGAGTTCTCTTTTCATTTACTTGGGGATTGTGTATCCATACATAATGGGTATCATACATAATGTAAAATAATGATCGTTTTATAATACAAAACACTATTTGCATTGATAATCATGTTTTAAATTAGGAACATGAAAGGCTAATTGATACAAATAAGGTTAATTCAGGACCCTGAAAAATTCCAGGATATAACAGGGTGGTGAGAAGTGTAGTTCTGCGTAAGCTGGAGGGACAATAGTTAAAGGCCCATTTGTATTATATGGGTGATACTTTGTAGTCGTAGCTAGTGAGGTGAATATTTTATATACAATTAATTAATTCTACGGTTTCAGTTCAACAAGCCCGAACTGAAAAGGACAGCTTCAAGCAGTCTTGGGATCTGCAGGGAATTCCTTGACAAATCCCACCATAAAGACATGTTGGATTCTGTCTGTGCTGGCCAGGTGTATACTCAGGTGTTAGGAATAAACACCAAAAGGAAAAAGATTTCACATATAAAACTGGCAGGCTCCAGTGAGTTTCTGTCAGTTCTGTGGAATTCACTGTAAACTACAGTTTCCTATCTATTATAATTTGCATCAGTTGGCAACAATTGCCTAAAAATGTAACTAAGCCCTTTGCAATTGATTGAAGGGACAGTGCAATATAGCTACAGAAAAACGTGTCTTCTTTGCTTGAGTGTAAAACTGGTCATTAGAATTGCTGCTCTTACAGGGTGATGCATGGAGAAGTGCTATCGGCTCTCCCGTGCAATTGCTCTGGCGATGCTACATTCGCATAGCGCCTCTCTGTGCATCCCGAAATGGAGTTTTACCGTTGTGAGACTTTAATGCCAGCCATCAGCTATGCGATTATAGCATTGCTTGCGGTATCTGCTTGGTTAACTTGGCATTTACCATGCAGACACCGTATTGATGCAGTTTAAGACATGCAAACCGATATAACATCAGTTAGCGTGTCTTTTAACTTTTCAGCCAATGCGCCTCTTGGTGCATCTGGCTGTTATATTGCACACATTTATTATGCTCAGTGCAGACACTGGGTGCCCCTGCAAAGATATTATTAATGGTGAAAAGCTCTTACATCATATAACAGCTATTACACTAACCTGCTTTTTACTCTCTGCCCCTAGATTTGAATGAACACATTATAAGAAACTATACAGGCTACAATCTTGTTAAGGTTGCCATACACTATGTAAGACATTAGACAGATGTCCAATCTCTCATAAGATAAATGACCAATCTATCTAGAACTGCCTAGCCCGCTCTATCTTTCAATCAATTTGAGTTTACAAAATGAATGGATCAGATAGGAACATCTCAAGATAAAAACAGCTGCTTGTAAAATGTGGTCTTTAAGCTGGGTATACACAGTACCGATAAAGCCCCTATACCGTATCAGAGCTTTATCATTACTGTGTGTACCTTAGTTTTCCAAACGATCAGGCTGGCCGGACGCTCGTTCGGAAAAGAGGGAAAATTTCCCTCGGCCGTGGTAGGCTCCCTATAGGGGAGTCGGCCACGGCCGAGGGAACACCGAGTCCCATGCATTCTCCCTATGCTGTGCATAGGGAGAGCGTTTGGAACTGTGTGTAGCCTGATCGTTTGAAAAATGGAAGATCCTGTCTGTCATCTTTCAAGATCTTTCAGGTGTGTACCTAGCTTTAGACATTAGATAGATATCCCAAATCTATCTAATGTCTGCCTAGTGTATGGCCAGCTTTAATCATTAGCAATTTAGAGCAGATAGCCCAAGTTTCCCTACATGTCCCTTTTGTATTGTTTAACAACGTATACACTTATCTAATTAGAGACCGGCAATATGGAGCTAATGCCTACAAGAGATAGAGAAATCCAAAGGGGAAAAATAAAAGTGAATGATAGCAGTTTTGCATATGAAACATGCCTAATCGCCTACCAAATGTGTGTGAGGTGTCAATGCAAACACAGCGGTATCATAAGTGAAAGGTATGGGGGCAATACGATGGGTTCAGGTGGCAATCCAGTGTGTATACAGGCACCCCTGACATTGTTTAGTCATCAATCTTGAGAAAGATCTAAACAAATTCGGGGAATTCTATCCTTTGTTCTCCTGTGCTTCGTGTTTTTTTTTTATTAATAGACAATATATGATTGAAAAAAAACACATTTAAATCTTTTGTCAGATTATGATGATTACGTTCTTCAAGAAAGGAGCAAACTTTATATTTGGAATTTAATATCTCTTTTTCTGATCGATAAAAAACTAAAATTCTATGTACCAGAAGATTTTATGTCTGGACTGAGGTGGCAGGAAGAGACAGATGTTGATACTAGTAGCAAATGGTAACTTGTGTTTTATTATACAACCCTTGATGTATTGCGTTTTTTTTTTTTCCAAACATAGGAATCGCGGCAATGCACCGAAAATGCACGTTTTCGGGTACAATGCGGTTGCACATCCGTTTGCGATACACAATCGTGCGTGATCATCATTTTTATGTGCAATCGCATGCGATTTCGTATCTCTAGAAGAAATCGCATGCACAAACGCACAGGAATTGTGATGCAATTTTGTGCACGATTGTGTGTGCGGCGCCGTGCTCTAAGACAGAATATGATACATAAAGAGATGGAGCAGGCAGCACATGGGAATCCTAAAATTAGACTTTATTTTCTTATGTTAATACGATAAACAAACACGAATGATAGGAACCACTATTCGGCACAGGGAGGGCAGGGAAACACCTGACGCATTTTGTGACACTAGGTTGCTTCATCAGAGGCGTGTCTCCATGCGTTTTATATAGCAAGCACTAAATTGGAAGTACCACATATGTAAAATGTAACCATTAAAAACAACAAACATACATAATACATGGATTACACAATGTATCAGAATACAGATCCAAGGAAGACTATGTCTATGGACTATGCACTATGGTTTTAACATAAGAAAATAAAGTCTGATTTTAGGATTCCCGGTGCTGCCTGCTCCGTCTCTTTAACTATCCTGTGATGTTTCTCTTCTAGCCGAGTCTGAAGTGTGTGTGCCACGGTCCAAACCTGTAGAATGAGCCCCCATGATTATGTGTTTAGGTGATTGACTTTCATATATATTAGAAAGAACATACAGGCATTTTATCTATCTGCTCAAGCAAATGGCTTACAAATACCAGGAAATTAGGCATAACTGGGGCCCCCAGCAAAATTATGATGGGCTCCCCCTCCCTGCTTCATCTACAGTGGTTTTCTGGGGGAGACTGTTGCAGGGTCTGTTCCCCTGGTAGATACGCCCCCGTGACCAGGAGCTTTACATAGAAATAAATGTTGCAATTTGCAAATGAACTGAAGGTGAAGAAAAGAGCGGGGAGGATGAGCTCAGCTAATAGTACTGAGGAGAACAGTTCTAAAATGCCAGGTAAAGGCTGCTGCAGACTTTATAACAGTGGCCCCTGTGACTATCAGCCGTGAGATCCCTATCCCTGCCTCTTTCTTCCACCCAACTCTCCAATTAGAACTTAGAGTAGGCAGAGATGTATTAAGATCATATGGGGCCCTAGGCAGGGCCATCATATAGGGCCCCCTTATTTGCTACATATTTTGTATAGACTATAATATTGTCACTGCTTCTGAAGCTGGGCTCCCAGAAGATTCCTGGGCCCTAGGCAGGTGCCCAGGGTTGCCTTGTGGACAGGGCCCCAAATGATCTTAATCCATCTCTGTACACGGTCATTTATTAGCTGAAGCAGAGCTTTGTAAGTGGGGGAGGGACCTGCTCCCCTAGCAAATCGGCAATCGCTGCCCATTTCTGATTTAACAAAGCTCTGCTGTGTGCCAACTAATGTGCATTGTGTAAATTTAAAATGGGGGTGCAATGCTGCTTTACCCTTTTCTTTCTTTCTTTCTTTTTTTTTTGCCGCCCCTAGTGGCTGTGCCGCCCTAGGCCGCGGCCTAGGTGGCCTAGTGGGAAATCCAGCCCTGCTTGTGGATGATCCTGCTCTGAGAGTAGGTGAGGAGTGAACAATTCAATGGAGGAGACATGGAAAGCAGGTACATACTGTATATCATGTCAATGCTGGCAGCTGAAAGGGTTAAAGGTAATACTCTGCTGGCACAGAGTGTTAATGGCAATACTATGGGGAAGTCTGCTGGCACTGACGGGTTAATAGCAATTCCCTGGAAAGGTGCTGGCACTGAAAGTAGTAAAAGTAAAGTCTGCTGGCACTAAAGGGTTAATGGTAATGTTCTGCTGGCACTGAAATTATTAATGCCAAAAGAGTAAAACATCTCAGATCTCACCAACAATTTCTGGGTAGAACACTGGTGTTCTTTGTACTGCGCACCCACTGAAAACTATTCTGTCCTTCCAATCAGTATTTCATTGGTGGCCAGTGTCGCTGCATACGCACAAACATATGTATACAGCCCCGCCTTACCTGGTACAGCGTGCCCCTCTTACCAACTAGTAAAGCGTTTCCACTATAAAGAACAGTCACCATAGACAGTGTCAGATGCAGAAGGAAGAAACCCAGCTGTAGTTTGACAGGCCAAGTTTTTGTGTTTTTTTTTGGGGGGGGGGGGGTGGACGCACGTAGGTAGGAGGGCACCTAGGGCACCAAAATGGCTAGAAACGGCCCTGATCAGATATACAATGCCACCTTGGTCTTTAACCCTGGTGTTATTGTGCAGCCGTGGGCATCAATGTACAACACCAGCCGTTAAAGAATGACTGTCCATAAAGTTCCAGTACTTCTTCTTAACACTCTCTTAATGACTGTTTTATTATTCAAAAAATAATAAGACAAGATACTGCATATGCTATCACCTTTACACTTTTATATCATATAAAAATTCTTAACATATAAAACAGTATTGTGTTATTTCTCTATTAGAATAGAACATACTTTTTATTCTGACTGTGATGGAGTTGAATTATCAACACCTTGGTTTACTTTCTCTTTTTCTGCAGCTTTATACAGGGTGTAACTACCAGGGGAGCAGGGGGAGCAACGACGGGGGGGACCGGAAGCCAAGGGGGCCACATCCAGACCAGGATTATCCACAAGGCAACCCTGCCTAGGGCCCAGGAAACTTCTGGGGGCCCAGCTTCAGAAGCAGTAACAAAATTACAGTCTACACAATATATGTAGCAAAAAAGGGGGCCCTAAATAATGGCCCTGCCTTGGGCCCCAAATGATCTTAATCCATCTCTGTCCACATCTTCTTATTTTTCTATGACAGATATAGCCTACTCCCAGAAAACCACTTGTGGATGAAGCAAGGATAGGGGCCCCATCATAGTATTGCTGGGGGGCCCAGTGGTTCCTAGTTATGCCCCTGGCTTTATACAATGCTATTGTTTTAAAGAAGAAATATGAAACTTGCAAGATGTTTGAAAGCTACAACCCCCAGCATTCCCTGGCCCTCAAACATCTGTTGCAAGTTTTAGGTCTCTGTTTGTAAGAATATCCTGTATAAACTCAGCCCCTGTGCAAGATGATTCGGAGGTGAAAGATTCATCAGAAACCAAAACCTTAAATGTTGTATCATATTTTAACTCCCCAGGGAAGTCAGTTCATTTCTCAAACACTTAACACACATCACCACATAGTTTGGTCTCTAAATGTTCCCATATGTTAGTTATCTTCATTTACATTTGCAGTGCTGGTCATGAAAATACAGAGTGCTGAACATCTAATCACCTGACAGGGAGACTTGTAATTCAGTTGCATGTTTCAAGGCCGGTTATTAAATATATTTTTTGCATATAAATCATAATGTCACTTAATGAGAGAGAACTTTTTGGTAGGTTTGAATAGTTACATTTTTTCTTGTCTGGATACAATGGGTTTTGTCTGAGTACAACTAATATAAGGATCTTTAATCTGTGGTCGGGAGTATGTGGGAAGTGAGACAATATTTCATGTGACTGATTATTGGTTCATAGAAAATGCACATCTTAACATCCATATTCTGTATGACCAATTAGTTGGTAGGGATTTGTCAGCTGTAAATTTTTCTTCAGATCCCCTGGTAATCCAATCAAATTATTAGATCTTGGATTAACTGTATGCAAAATATCGCTGTTTGTACTAGCCCTTAGGACTGATGGCAACATAGAAACCTAATTACTGTGTTGTTCCAGTAATATGAACAATACCACTTTTAGGTATATACAGGGTAATTCAATAAAAGTTCTTATCATTTAAAATAGTAGTAGCCCCATTTTAAACGAAAATTGCTTTTATTGTATCTCCCTGATATTGTTTGGGATTTAAAACATTTTAATTAATTCATTGGTATTGCCATTTTTTATTGAAGCTGGATGTATGTTTAGGCTGGGTACACAAGGTAAAATTTTTCATCTCCACCGACCATTCGCCACTAGCGAGCAAAAGTTGCCAAGGCTGCCCGCAACTATGGTAATATCAGCCTTAGATTTAGTTATAGTTAGTTATAAATTGTATATTGAATGAAGAGACCCAGGTAAATATTTCCCTGGGGTGGTGTCAGTCTTAATGGTTCTGTCATACAGCTATTGTACTGGCACAATTAATTAACAAGAGACACTTTCTATGTATGTTATGGTAAGAAAGTTTTGTTTATTTAGGAGCCTATTTACAAAGCATTAATTAGCATTGCATAAAGATGACTATGTCATGCATGTAGCCTTGTAGATGTTGTTAGCTAAATTTGTCTGCAGAAGACATTAGAACATTGCATGGACATTGCCATGTTAAGAGAAAAAGAGACATATGCCACGTTAAGAGAAAAAGTTCAAGATGGCGTGTGGAACTTGGGATACCAAAATGGGATCTTAGTGAGTCTAACTTAAGGTGGCCATACACATACAATTATGATTGCATGTGTGCAATAGATTCCATTGGAATGCAGTTACATACATGGACCCGACTGAACTCTCATATTCTCTATGGGGATTGGCAGGGGCAATTTTAGGGGTTTTGCTGCCTGAGCCAAAATTTGAAATGCCGCCCTTAATTATTCCCAAGTACGGCGTTTTGTTGATGGGCATGTCAAAAATTTTACGATTTTGAGCTTCCTATCACAGTTCCTCAGACAGTCAATCGGCAATAATGTAAATTACTAGAAACAGATATTACATCTCTCTCTCAAAGAGTTTGTGTTACCAATACCATATTGCCAATCAATGCACATTCCTATACCGCATACAATATCATATTATCGGCACACTGGCATACTTTATTGTATGGGACCTAGGAATGTGCATTGATTACCTTTTCTATGTTTCTATAAATGTTTGACCAGATCAGTAGCACTTCCGCAAAATGTAGTTATAATTTAGCTTCTACAACCCTTCTATTGTATGTATTTATTAGGAAGCATGGTCAAGCTTCCATGTGGTAATAGCATCCCCAACACAGCCCTTTAAGCTAGGTACACACCTAGCGATTTTTCCTCCTGACCGACCGTTCGATACTTTCGAACGGTCGGCCAGGAGGAAGGACTGTCGGTCGCGGCAAAAGCAGCCGCGTTCGATAGTCATGGCGACCGATCGTGCGGTCCATAGAGGACCGCACGATCGGACGAGGTTTTCCACCCTGTCCGATCGTCCTTTCGTCCGATTCGGACGAACGGTCGATCGGACATGGGCACATTCGGATTCGATAATTTCGGTCCGATCGACCGATACACTGAACTATCGGTAGGTATGGTATATATGGTAGGTCCTATGCCTTTAATATAAAGCACTGGATGGCCTTTTCCCTCATTTTAAAAAGCCAAAGGGCTGGGGGGGAAGTGAGAGCCTGTTATATGGATCCAGTGTGTACGAATGAGAAATGCAAACGTTTGCTAATGGTAATTGAAGTAAAAAAGATTAGAAGTTAGGACCTTCCAGACTGGGCTTACCTTGACATGGTTGGAAGGCTTTTCATTCATGTGATCACAGTAATGTATACTAAAACCCCTTTGTTTATAAAGTATGCCAGTGTGCAGATAATATGACATTGTATGGGGCCTTGGAAGGTGCATTGATTATCTTTTCTATGTCGGAAGAATATTGGACCACGTATGCCCACTTTTTGAATACTGAGTTACAGAATCTTCTTTTGCTAAAGGACGTTCTTAGAGAAGATTATAATTGATCTACTTTTCTATTTTTTGAACAATGGCAGGATTCATAAATAAACATCTTTAATTAGAAATGTAGATGATTATTATATAAAATATTGACCACTGTGTGAACATTTGACAAAAATGAACACGTAAGACAACTGCTTTGGCCAAACTTGTTTGGGGGCACCCTGCGGCATTGTTAAGTGGTCTGTCCTGACAAATCAATCAGCAATGGCGGTGGAACGATTTCATTGCTCTGCCACATTTTGGGGGACCTTAGAGCAATATTAGAGCTTTACACAGTCACTAAAAATGGAATCCAAGTCTGAATCGGAACTCCAGGATTCAAAGTTCCGTTTGCATCCCTTCAGATTCGATTTGAACTTTCAGATTGCGGAAATGTACATATTTTCAATAACCCTCGAAAGTACAGAGCTAATTTCAACTGATACCAAACATACAATGATACTTTGGGTAACCTTAAGTATATGCGTTAACCCTCAAAAGAATACATGCGGTGCTACTTTTGAGGGTTACTGAAAATACAGGGCTACTTTTAAGGGTTACCGCATATTCAAGGCTACTTTTGAGGGATACCGAAAGTATGTATGTATGTATGTATTTCTTATAAAGCATAAAAAGTAGGCTCAAATATACATGTGGAAGCATGAAAATAGCTTTTGTGCAGGAAATTCTATTTTATTTAAGTTTTGGTGATTTGAATGTGTTCCCCTGACCATTTTCCAGGTGCCTGAGCCATCTACAGTAAGTAACCATGCTTTATTTACCCTTACTTTACTCAGAACTTTCAGATTTTTCTACAAGTCTATTTCCTATTTTTTTCAAATTTGAAAATCGATCAAAACGTCTCTAACAGTCACTCGTTTATAGACTTTCCTTTCCATTTATGTATGTATTATTTCTACATATTCCGCAGCGCTTTACAATTATTTACTCAATTCACATCAGGCCCTGCCCCGAAGAGCTTACAATCTAATCACTTTATGTACACATACAACCTATAAGTATGTCCTTTTGATTGTGGGGGAAACCGGAGGGCCCGGAGGAAACCCATGCAAGCACAGGGAGAACATACAAACTCCTTGCAGATGTGTCCAAGGGTGGAATCGAACTCAGGACCTCAGCGCTGCAAGGCATCAGTGCTAATCACTGAGCCACCGTGCTGCCCATGTGCAAACTGTTCTATCCCAACAGGTCTGCCTGACTGCCCAGTGAGGAACAGAACCCCTACAATTTCCTGCACTTAAAAATTGCATGAGTACTGACAACATGTGTCACGTGAGATGAGCAGACGCTCAGTGTCTGACGTCAGGAGAAACAATGAATCGCGACTCGGTGAGCTAAACCCACCTGTTTTTACAGACATTTGGTTACGGACATGGCTTATTTTAAAGCCATTTTCATGGACTGTCCGTGAATTTATGGACGGTTGGCAACCCTGCCTTCAATTCATTGCCAGATCTAGTGGAAAGCTATGCTCATTATATATATGTCCATTTCAAGATGTGGTTATTTGTCTCGACTCCCGAGTGTTGGCCTATTTCTGTTACACTGTGAAGGAGCATTGGGGGTGTAATCTTGACCTTTCACGTGTTACATCTGTTTAACCCACACAAACAACCCAATATAAATTTTAAATCAAATGCATCACTATTGCTTTCTCTTTATTAATATATGTGTTTTAAGGCCCCTGCAATATGTTTTTTGACAAAAATTGGGAATGCTTTCCCACTTTCCTTCCAAAGGGTAGCAATGTTTGAAGTAAAACTTCCTAATATTCCTGCTTTCCAGTTATATTTTTGTTATAAATCTGTGACTTTATAGGAACCTGAAGCACTTCCTGTTTCAGTTCTTTAAATAACGATTTATGACTGGTTGGTTTCTAACCTCTCACTGAGTACTCCTCAGTATTTGCTTTGTATCAATTGTGTCAACTGCTAGAGGATAAAGGGAGTTGTAAGAAAATAGCAGTTAAAAGGCCGCAGGCCATGGAGTCCTCCCCAACATGTAAACTAAAACTTTACTTTATTTTGTGTTAGTGAATTTAAATTAGTTATCTAAAGGATTTTTTTTTAGTTGAATTTTCATAGTGTTTATTTAGCAAAAATGGTGACTTCACTATCAATGTATTTATCAATGGTTTTCTTAAAATCCAGTGTCTGGATGGTTTTGTGTGTCGGATTTCTCCCTCTGTTATCTTGTGTTTTCCCTCCGTCCCATCCCCCTCTTCCTCCACCCTCCACTGTGTTAACAGTAAGTTTCTTCTGCTTCTTGAGGTACAGTGAACACCAAGTAGTAAACATGCAGAGGGGTTGAAACTTCCTCCCCAGGGGGCCCATTAAGAATTTCTTTTTAGATTGTTACTTTGAGTTTCGGTAGCTCTATACATTAACAGTATCACTGCCAAACACTTTGATTTATAGTTGTCAAGGTGGCAGAAAATGTCCTTTAGTCCCTTTGTTTCACTTTGTGACCCTCCTTTGTAAATCTGTTGTGACAACACGTTTTATACAGAATAGTATTGTATATTGTATAATATAATATTTTATAATATTGTATAGCCCAGTGCAACATATCTACTTTTAACATAAAAAAGAAAAAAAATCCTGTTTACTTTTAATTCTCTTAAAAAAAGGTATTTTTTGGTAAAATGTCATTAGAGGGCAGCACGGTGGCTCAGTAGCTAGCACTGATGACTTGCGGTGCTGAATCCTGAGTTCGATTTTCCTCCGGGTACTCCGGTTTCCACTGCAGTTACAAAGACATACTGATAGGTTGTATGTGTCAAATAAATGTGCTTAGATTGTAAGATCTTTGTAATTGTAAAGCGATACGGAAGATGTTGGCGCTATATAAATCCATAATAATAAAATAATAATAAACTTATCTTTTATTACAGAAGCAATGATATGGCCTAGTGCTACATTACCAATCCTCCAGTATAAACATTCCAAGTTCTGCAAATCATCACATATTATATTATAGAACAAATTAATCTAAATCTTGCTTTTGGTATACAATTAAATATTGCCAATGACAATATTAGCAAAGATTTCTATGGTGTATGGTCACCTTTATTTAGAAAGCCCAATTTTTTTGTGTGAAATTCTGCAAAGAAGAATTTGATACATCTACCGAACTCACTACATTTTTGTAATGTAATTTTGCTGCGTAAATTCTGGAAGCTACCATGCAGCCAGCTCAACCCTATTTAATACCCACTTTGCGCTTTCCTGTGGAAAATTTAGCACCAGCCTCAAGGATGGTGTTAAACTTTCACAAATAAAACCACACAGAGAAACAAATACAAAAGTAAATTTTTTTTAAGACTTGCACTTTATTCAGATTCTACCACATGCAAATATATGCAAATTAATGTTTAACCTGTTTGGTTCACACTAAAACATCATTTGTAAAGACCAGTTTAAATTAACTCTAGATGTCCCAAATACATTCAAGGGTTACCGAAAACGATCTATACTTTCGAGGGTTACCGAAAATCAAAGTCTACATTTGAGGGTTAGCAAATGATAAATTCTAGGGTTAGCAAAAACGATCCCTACATTCGAGGGTTATCGAAAATGAGCAATATATTCGAGGGTTAGCAAACTATACATTTTTGGGTTAGCTAAGGGCCCGTAAATTCGATAATTCGATAATTATCGAATTTATGGTAATTATCGAAAAACAAACTAATTCAAACCCGAACTTGTTCGAATAGTTTGCGTTCGTCAGAACTCATAAAGTTCGGCTTGAACTCGGGATTAGAGTTCAGTTTTGTGTCCATCTTTATTCAGTAGTAATTCTGACCAACAAACTACCGATCGCTATATCAATCTGTATGGGTTGGATGCCACCTTCTAAATTCCCTAAGTGACAGGGCTGTTCTAATCAGTTCTATTTATTTCTGTGTGTAACATTTTTATTTTACTAGTGTTTGCTGCATTTCAGGCATTATCAGACTGCATTATCCTGAACATGTACACTATGTCCGGTATTATTGACCTGCGGCAGTACATAAATACATAAAATAAGATAAAATGTGATGAACAACTGTAGAATTATTTATTTGGACTATATTTGGATGTAGACAATAAAGGTGGCCATACAGTTAGCCCACATTGGTTTGATCAGACATACAATCGATATTAACACGCAGTAGCAGTTTTAAATGCCAACATTCCCTCACTGTTTCCTGGATGGATCCTGGTTTGTGAACAACATTAAACTGCAAATGGTATTGGGGATAATTAGCATTTTTTTCCCTCTCTTTCTCATTAAACTGCAAATGGTATTGGAAATAATTAGCATTTTTTTCCCTCTTTTTCTCTTTGACTTTCCCTCCATCTAAGGTTAGCCATTGTAGCCTTTTCATTAAAAGAAACACCCACCCCCTCTCCGAATGTTGCTAAGGGCTTTATGACTGTTGTGGGTAACAGTAAAGAAAACAATCTGCCTGTGGCTGTGAAAGAGACACAAGACTCAAGTTAACAACACTGAACAAACAATGCAATTCACAGGTGTTTTGCAAAATAAAATTAATGAGATCTTTATCACTGTTAATGGGGCGTGTGCAAAGGAACAATATTTTCACCTTGAAACCAAATTTAAGCTGTACATTTATTAGTGGAAAGCTTCATAGACAGGCATATACTACAAGGGAGACATAGTACTCCCTTGTAGTATATGTTCTTTCATACATTCCAGAAAACTGCCTGTCCTGATTACTTTGTTACAAGCACAACGCTGGTAGCCAATCAAAATTCATCTATGAAGGTTAGAAAATACTTCCAGGCCTGACATTACTATCAAATCGACATTTGGGTGGCATTAAAGAGCAAGTCCCTCAAACGATAATTTGTATATAGGTAAATCACCCCCAAACCCTTCAACTGCAATAGTTGCTGCACAGTGTCATGTTAGCCCTTTTCCTGCTTCTTGGTTCTTCCAGCTAGCAACTGTCAGTCATGTTGTCATAGTTGACACCACAGACAATGACTGAATGCTAATCTCCAAGCTGCCTCCTCAGAGTATGTGCTAGTTCAGAAAGTTAAAGGACAACTATACTGTAAAAATTCACTTCTTAAAAATGAAAAGTACCTGGGACAGGGAGTTAGGATTGATTATTCCCACCTCCCAATATAGTTTTGTTGAGGAGCTACAGCACATACAGTTTTCATTTGCCAGGTTATGGCCCAGGGCCTTCCTGTATTTAAGATAGCGCTGAAGCACTCAGGAAGCCTGACAGAAGCAGTTTTCTGCTGTTCCTCATAGAAATGATTTTGGCAAGTATAAAGTACAAATCCTACCTCCCTGCCTCAGGTACTTTTCTTTTTAACTGTTTTTGAAAAAACTTAATACACACTATAGTTCTCCTTTAAATTATAGGCAGAAAACTTTTGAGAGGCAGAGGGAAGAGGGAGAAAAAAACTTCACAACAGATTAGCTCTACATCTGTCAGCTTTCAAACTTAAGCATTTTTAGATTGGGGAGGGGAGGAGTTATCTATATATAATTTTTCATTTGAGGGGTGAAATTTTTTTAAAGCTTCTAAAGCAGGAAATTTGCACTTTAAACTACTAAACGCAGAAAAAAATCTTCTGATAAAAAATCTTAAAGAATGATCTTAGCCCAACAGTTCCCTCTTCCCCAACAGGACTAGGCAATCTCCAGCTGTGACCAAATTACAATGACAATAGTGACATAATCATGACATCAGGTATTCGTTAAAATGAGCTGATTAATATGGTATTATCACTTTGTGCGTGCTGCCCATGAGATTGCATGGCATGGCACATGTTATTCCTTAGGGAAGTATTTAGATAATTTTGTTTTAAGTATCCTATTTTTTTTAATTTGTGATGATATTAAGATCATTTAGCCAATCATTTAACTGTGTTTTTTGTAGAGTATGCTAAGCAGAATAAACAAAAAGAGGCTAATGTTTGGTTGGTTGCGTGGGAGGGATTGTGTGAAAATTAGATAATGTGTAATCCACGAGGGACATTGTTCTTTGACAGGTCCTTTCTTTGCTTCTGTTTCTTGTCTATTCCCTCCATCCTTTTGTTTTTGTTTCAGGTTCATGAATATTCGAATGTATAGCCCCACCTAAGCACTGCATGGGGCAAACAGACAGGAAATCTGTTTGCAGTGTCCCCTGGATTATTACCTAGATACCTAAATGTGTATTGTGCACCCTAAATGTTTATTTATTCATATTGATGGTGATCCATCCACTTAATTAGTAAACACAACACAGGTAATTGAAATTCATTCAAATGTTGTTGTTTTTTATTTAATCATTCCTGAAACAACATTATTTACTCATACACCTGTAAATCATGTCTTTATTTTAATACAAAATAAATTACAATTAAAAGTTCTGTGCTTACAATTCTGTAAGAAAAAGTCAAATTGGCCCAGTTTACAAATGTTAATAGTTAAAAGCATCTGTGGGAATTAGATACACACTTAGGCCTAGGGCCCACTGCTGCTGTGACGCTGTAACTATACTGTAAAGGTAGGTACACACCTGAAAGATCTTGAAAGATGACAGACAGGATCTTCCATTTTTTAAACGATTGGACTACACACAGTCCCGAGCCCTCCCCCTATGCACAGCATAGGGAGAACTCTCGGGACTCTGTTCCCTCAGCCGTGGCTGAATCCACTATAGGGAGTCTACCGCGCCCGGGGGAAATTTTCCGTCTTTTCCCAACATGAGTTCGACTGACCCGATCGTTCAGCGGCCGTGCGCTCGTTCGGAAAAGTAAGGAACACACAGTACCAATAAAGCTTTATCAATACTGTGTGTACCCAGCTTAAGTTGTGGGAATTAGGCCAGTATGTGCGATGCAGTCCATTGCGTTTTTCAAACACAGACAATCACCATTTTCAGTCTGTTTAGTCTAGGCCACACTAGCCCGTGGTAGTGCTAATCCAATCGCGTGTTAAAAAGTCCACGCTAGTGTTGGCCAATTAGTCTGGCCCCACGCTTTTTAAATTGCAATTGCATGCGATCCCCATTTTTTTTAGTGTAACACTGCTTTTTCCTAGACGTCACCATCTGGCGTAGTGTGGCCTCAGCCTCTCTGTCCAGATCACACTTTATATAAGTCTATGGAATAACACAAAAAGTGGATACAAGCAGGATATAAAAAGACAAATTCATAGTTTTTTAGGTGCATTTTTCCTACATTACAAATAAAGAAAACTACATACCCACGGCTCATTTTAAATATCGCTCCACTGTGCCTGGCATCCTCCCCTTTAGATGCCAAAAAGATCCAATACTCATTTCTACATTGTAAGAATATATAATATGATATTGGTCAAGTATGGACTTGTTCCATGTACCACCTTAATTCCTATCAACAATCTGACTAACATGATTCTAGAGTCCTTTTTACAGCAGATATGTCTCACTGGAATATGTAGAACTATTAATGTATTGTTGTTTCTTTGTCCAATATATATAATTAAAATAAATTATTGCATTTATTTTGCATTTAGTAGACAGTTAAGATTTTCACATCACATGACTACTGGACTCTAACAATTAAAATCTTGTTTAAAAGCCTGTCTCAAAAAAAAAACACTGAAATTTTGTTCTTAGAGATTGTGCTTCCCAACCACCAGTAGAGGGCAGAAGAACCCAGCCCACTGAAGTATCTATTAGACTAGTACTTTTCCATTATTCATTTTTACTATGTACTTAAATTAATCACATCTTTTAATTCAAACTATATTCTATGATTAAAAAAATCACTTACTTGCAATATTATTTTTTTGAATTTAATAGCAAAAAATAACAAGGTTTTGTAAACATTTAAATATTTTTATTTGTGGAAAGTATTTTTTTTACTTTGGTACAACTGTTTCACCTTGTTTGGTCTGTTTCTGACCAGACTGAACTTAATACAAGTCTATGAAGAACATAAAAAAGCACAAGCAGATAAAAACAGGCACAAATTCATAGGCTATGCATTTTTAAGCCGGGTACACGGTGTCAGATCCTTCCTCCCGACTGACCATTCAACACTTCTGACTGTTTGGTCAGGAGGAAAGACTGTCAGTCACAGCAATAGTGGCCACGGCCAACAGTTTGCCCTGCACGATCGGCTGTGTTTTCTTTTGTGTGTTCGTCTGATTCAGATGAAGGAACGGTTGGTCATGACCGAAAAACCATGCAAATATTTCGGCCCAATTGTCCGATACACTGATCGGGCCAAAATATTGCATGGGGTGTACCCAGCTTTAGGTGCATTGTTACTTATCATGCTTTGGGAAAGCAAATACAAACAAATGTAAAACGTAGAGAGAAAAGCCACAGCATGGGATCAGGCTGTGTAAGGAATGTTAGAAGCATTTTTTAGTAAAGGTAAGTATAGCAACGTTTGTGTTTGGTAGATGTTGTGTTAGATGTACTTTAACATTCGTTCTGGGGTAGGATTTCTGTGAATTAGTTGCTAGAAGATGCTAGCACCTGAAGCACTGGGTAGATGCCCACTCATTTTGATTTGTTATTTATCTATTAGGAAGAAAGCTAAAGGTTATTTCCACAAATTTTTTAAGTTTCGTTTTTTAAGTTTAAAGGAGCTCCCACTCTTCAATTAAACAATCAGGAGAGAGGAGAGAACCTACCGATGCACCCACAGTCCCTAGCATTGTGCGCGCATGCGCACACAGTGCAAAGGAGCGTGGAGTTTAAAAACTTACTTGCATGCGCACTCCCTCTCAGACTTGGTATACTCCGGAAGCAGCAAGAAACGGTCGGGACTTGTCAGAGGAGTCTGCGAGGAAGCAGGCTTGCAGATAAATTTTCAAACTTCAGCCACGGCTCCTTGAAGAATGGGAGGTAAGACATAGCTCCTTTACCTCCTGATCCTCAGTTAATGCAAAAATGGAATAATTCACTTTTTGAGTGAACTGTTCCTTTAAGGTTGGAGCATGCCACCAATTGCTGGTGAAGTTACAGCTCACAGTGCTAGTAGAAAAGAAAAACACGGAAAATGCTATTCGCTGAAAGTTGGTTCCCTGCCGGATGCCGATAGAGAAACGCAACATGTTAGATCAGGAAACCGATAATTTTTGCCATTTGTCTGAAAGGAGCCAATACTACTGTAACTTTGGATAGACTGCAGCTAGAAGCATGATCCTGGGGTGATTTTAAAGGTAGAAATGCCCTTTTAAATAAAGACAGTTCCCCTTTAATATGATAAATCAGTGTGTATTGGGACAATGTTATCTGGTGACTTTGCTTCTGGTTTCAAGTGTTGTTGTCTACCCAGGCACTCTGCAGTTCTCAGCATTCATCAATACTGGGTATAGGACAGACAAGGAAAAATTATTTTCAATTTAGAACCCAGAAACAAAGATCGATGAGAGGAAATTGAATAGTTCCTCAATCTCCATCCCTTCTATATGATATGGGTTTGTAAATGAAAAATGTTTTAGCCTAAGTTTTTCCCCATTGTCTTTTCTGTTTATGATTCTCTGAATACAAGTACATTACATGACTATGGCCCCATGCCATGTTTCATACATATTGTACTGATCTCTGGCATAAGCATTATTTTCAGGTCTTATTTGCTTCTCATATGTATAAGGTACATGACAGATGAATAGTTGTTAATCCACCCACAGAACACCTGCTGATACTGCACAATGAACTCTGTTAAACAAGTTCTCACTATAGCAAAGTACAAGGATCTTCCAAAGGAATCCATGGGAATTCTTATTGAAATATAACGCACTTCTCCTAAATACAGCATTCAGCATTCTGCTGCCCCTTGATAAATTAGCTGTGGCGTTATAATGTAATTTAAACCATCCCACACTAGTGCATTTGTCAATTATCACAAAAAGGAAGCCCAAGCAGAATTCATGCCTTCAATTTTTTGGTGGAGCCTTATGGTGGACATAGGCTAGTTAGAAGGCATCAGATCACATGGCCATATCCTGCATAGCATAGAACTTCCTTATTTCTACAGATACAGATGCATTCCATAGGATTTGATTATATGCTCTGAAATGTATTTTATTTGCACTGAATAAGACACCTACACTCATTTAAACCAGGAAGTGGTTGTGAGTTTTTCTGAATTGCCAAATCCCAGACTGTGGTGGAAGAGCTTTTATCATTGGTTTTTAATCTTTTAATACATGGTTTTAAAGGGAATGTCCAGCCCTCTCTACAAAAATCTATATATTGTAGAATATCCTACAAAACCTGGACATCGCTTTATAGAAAAGCTTTAAATCAGCTCACAGACTGAGCTATTATACTTACATGCTCCTCCTCGATCCTCCGCCACGGCTCTGCACTTCCAGGTAAGGCAGTCAGTGTCGGCCATGACAGTGTCCTCATGGCCAATCACTGACTGCCATTCCAGGAGCAGTCTCCACTGCGGCTGCTCAAGAACAGAAAAAGAACAGAGCAGCCACAGTGGAGACTGAGTGAGGAGACCGGAAGCGGCGGTGGAACGAGGAGCATGTAAGTATAATATCTCAGTCTGTGAGCCGATTTAAAGCTTTTCTATAAAAGGATGTCCAGCTTTTGAGGGGTATTCTAACATATAGAATTTGTAGAGAGGGCTGGACAGTATCCTTAAACTATCGATGTATCATGGTTTTAAACTGATATTGGACACTTTTTTGGTGCCTACTTGCAATGTACTTTTGAGCAGTTCTTTGCTATGTATGCAATTACATAAATGATTCTGCATGCAGGGACCCAAAATGTTTTCAAATATGTATAAAAAAAGTCCTGATATTTTGACTATTTCTCGCTCTTAAATTTGCAGGCCTCATCCTGGAAGAGTGAAAAAACGGTTCCTAGGAAACCCACTGTGCTCCCAATACTAAGAGGCACTCACCCAGTATAACACATGGAGGTAGATATCTCCAAACCATGATTGTTGAAGCTATAAAAATAATGGAACAGGTACACAACATATCCACATTTATTGTATATGAACTTTTAATGAAATAATCAAATAGTGACAAACATAGGTACATACACAGAGGAAACAGCGTGCCTGGCACTCATATATACATATGGTAGTAGCAGTATACAGCCATAATTTGAGGGAAAGTGGTAATACTACAAGACCAAGACCACAAGGTATCTATAGATACAAACAACAAACATAGATAAAAAATGTCAATACATAAAAAAACCTAAGTGTCCAAAGTATAATATATTATACCATGTTTAGTTGCGTGCGCATGTGAAAAAGTCTTAGTAGTAAATTTAGACACATGTGCACATCTGCACAACCCCTAAAATACCAATTTTATTGGAATCAGGGCAGGGTTGCCAGATATTCTCCAAGCCCAAGCGAGAGGGGGCAGATTGGAGATGGAGGCACGGTGGTAGCAGAGAATGGGTGGGGCAGGGGCATTCAGGGAAGGGGAGTTGGTGTTTCAGGGGCAAGACTGCCAGGCATGTGCCTTGGATGGCCATTCAGCACTGATTGTAATTAATAAAGCATTATTTCATTAGTAAAGCTTAAGGCATTAATATTGGTTGATGGGACAATCACCACACATATACTGGGGGCAGCCCTATCAAAGCCCCGGCCAGTTGGGGAGAAACGCGTGTAGGTGTTGTGTACCAGGCTTGGGACTTTGACCGATCTTTTGTTTCATATCGTCGTTTGGATGGAGGTATCCGGGCCAGTTTAGGATGGGACTGATCTCAGCCTTGTATTATGTCTGGAATCCTTAACGAATAAGCGAGTAGTGAGTATGCAAAATCTGTGGAAACTGGGGGTGCCCGTTTAAATAGGCATATACGCTACACTACATAGTTCCACGAGTGATTCATACTCACAGACTGTTTCTACGTATGTACCCCCAACTGGGTTGACTTCGCTCCAGACCAGTGCATCAGGGCCCATAAGTCTGTAGTTACGCTACTGCATGGAAAGTTTTAAGAGGATTGCCTTTGAAACATTTCCTGGTAATCCAGGTGTGCTATTTTGATATCAGTCCATTCCCAGCCCAGTCTTTTAAATGGGACGTTGCATATTTTTGGGAGCACCTTTTTGGGGGGTGGTTAGGGTTCAGTTTTTGTATGACTCGTTGCAGGTATCTCATGTTTAAAATGTTTTTTATATGATTAAAGATGACTTTGTATCTTTTCTATGTATTGTGCTGGTATATGTGTTAACTAAGGCTCTACTTACACTTAGATTGTTATAAATATATTATATGTACAATCATGTATGATTGTTGTTCGGATATTACTACTTTGGTTTGTAATTTGGCTGTAAAGCTTAAGGCATACCTGGTGATACTGAGTATGTTGCAGGGTTAAAAAGCAGGGGAAATCTCATGCACTTTGGGGGCGATGCAATATTGGGCGCAAAATGCCCAAGTCAGTTTAAAACCCACGCAATCCGATGTATCATCAGGTTACCGTGGGTTTTACACTGAGTTTGCATTGTATGCGCCATTTCCGAGAATGCTCGGAAATAGCATGGCGCAGGCGAAGCAAAACCGCCCTTAGTAAAGTTTTGCGCTATTATGTAGCGCGAAACTTTACGCCACTGAATAGGAGGCGTTAGCCGGCGCACTTACCTGGCAGAGATCCCGCGATGTACAAAATCTCGCACAGGGATTTTTGCATCGCGGGAACTCGGGCAGGTAAGCTGCGTCGGAAAAAAATATTGCATCGCCCCCTTTGTGTCTTATATAATATCATACACATGTTGCAGGTACAATGTTACAGAAAGTCATACTCACACTGCCTCCTCTCGCCTTAAAGTGCATGTCCAAGCAAAAAATAACTTTAGCTAGAAATGATCTCTATGTGAAAGTTAGGTGCGGAGTTGCATACAAGGTGGGAGTCGGAGGAGAGACACTAAGGTGCTGTAGGGTCGCAGTTTGGTATGTTGTGAGATTACCTATTAGGTGCTCCTGTCTTCATTAGAATTATACTGTACATTAAAATAATGACATAAGCATGGTCATTTTTGGGGTGTAGTGTCCCTTTAATCACCTTGTGTTGAGCTAGAAAAATTGCAACAATGTCTGTTTGAATGTTCTTCATCCTTTAAAATGATTGTTCACATCTGTAGGTAGAACCAACAACTGCAATTTTCTCAAGAAAGCCTTTATCGGGCTTTACATATCATGCTCAAAGAGGCCCTTGCTGGGCAGGTTGATATTTAGTTAATACATTAGTGCAGTCTCATCAACGGCAAATGTAGGATCTGCCATCCAGTCTGCTTCAGAAAGCTGTGGGAAAGCTTTGCCTTCCTTCTCACAAAACTCACAGCTCTCAGGTTCCATACTCTTTTAAGGCTAAGCTATCTGACAGCTGTGTGGTAGCCTATGTCAACATGGTCAGTCTTATATGCAACCAAAAATGCAGCAAACTGTCTGTGACACAAATTTAACTGGTTCAGTTACACCTGTAACATGGCTTATTTCCAACACTCCCTAATGTAAAATACAAACAATCCCACATACAAAAACCAATAGTTGTGTAGGGGACTTGCCAGCTCTTTTCCACAGCCCAGAAGTTAAATTGTCTGCTTTATTTCCGAGCAGAACCTGCAGATTTCCAATGTTCACCTTGAGAGGGGCACAATCTCCACCAAACACCCTTTAATAAACCCCCCATCAAAGAACAGCTTACTGTTTTTCTGTGATTCTATGATCTATATAACAATGCTAGTCTTGACTGCTCCCTTGAATGGTAAACATTGCCAAAACATCCTTGTTGCTTTTGCAAAGTTTCAGATTATGCCCACTCTGCATGAATACAGCAATGTACACCAACTTCGCACACCCAATTACCTTTCAATTCAGTAAATACATGCTTCAAAGTCCATGTCTTATTAAAAAAAGAATACCGGTATTTTGTTTTACAATGCCAGCTCACATCATATCGACATCTCCATTCCTTTGCTTTCAAGTCCAAACACACTTACAAATCTGAACTCAGATCTATTGAATGTCATCCACATGTATATTGTATTGCATGCCGTCTGATTCCATGTGTGGAGTGCAAGATTCCTCCTAATACATCAGATCAGGTATCCTAACAAGCTGCACAATACCCAGATCTGTTGTGACCTTTTAGAAGTTGAAAAAATAGCAGGTTAAGGGCCATGTTATATTAGAATGTTTAGAAAAATTAATTTAGCTTTAAGGAAAGAAAATTCTAATTTAATTTTGCTGAAATGTTTCTGTTTCATGTTCGAATTCTGTTGCCTGACAAAACAAGAAAAATCTCATTTCATTCACAGGAGGTGATCTGTAGCCAAATGTGCTGGATTAGCCCTCCTCAGACCGTGAAAAGGATATGCTTTTGTATGATCAACTTGCAGTTTTAGTGAAAGGATAAATGAGGAACAACTGCTTCACGGCTCTGCAGCCTAGCGTGAGAGAACAAAGTCATCACTTGGTAACACACTCTGAGATGCTGACACAACAGTTTCTGTTTGAATGGTCAGTGCTGGATGATCAGATTTAATGACTTGTTGGTTTAAAGAAGAAAAAAGATCCCCTTTTCAATGGCCGCCCCCCTTCCCACATAGATCAGCAAAAGCATAATGCAGAATTTAGTAAAATGGTACTCAGGACTCTTATCGTTTATTGCCAACTGTAGAATTGCTTTATCTGTGTGAGAATGTTGATATCTAAATACAACACAAGCATTATATTCTGGCTGTTAGATGTGAGGGGGAGACAGCTCGAGAGCAATACTCACAGACAGTGTAGCATTTTGGATTAGTTTGAGACAGGCTGCAATTGGTCCAAGTATAGTTCAGAGTCTAAAGAATGTGTTCAGACTGGACAAAATCACCCGGGGAAACACAATGGATCTTTTATTTTTCAAATTCTGGAAAAAATTCTGTAAAAAAAAAAAAAAGCATAGACTTGTGATTGTAAATTTACTGAAGGAGACGTGAGATGGAGGTGACAGGTGAAAACGATGAATAAACAGGGCCGCCTCGCTAATGATGCAGGGTGCAGCAGACTCCGGCTGCCCCTGAGTCCCGAGACTGCCCAACCTAACTTGTGTGTGTGTGTGTGGGGGGGGGGGGGTGCACGCAGCACAGCACCTGGCTGGAGGAAGAACTAGGAAGGAAGAACACTGGCCGGCACTGTCCGCACACATCAGCAGGCTCCACATCCAGGCAGGCTCTATCCCGATTCCTGAAACTTACGTCGTTGCGAATAAACAATCATCTAATATGAATGTTAAGAAAAATAAGACTTCAAAATGAATTGTATCATTAAAGGACAATTATACGTACCTTCCCCACTCGCTACCAGAAGAGGACGCTAGGTTCTCACCCCTGGATGCACATTCTATTAGCGGTTATTAATGAAAGAATCATTTCCTGTCTGTCTGCGATCTGGCCAATGGAAAGATGCACTTCACATGTCTTCCTATTGGTCTTATCACTGAAAGACCGGCAAGGAAATATTTTGGTAAGAAGGACTTAGTGGTTTAGGTCTTCACTCTGGGTACTTTTAAGGGGAGGTCCATTATTTCATTGGTGGAGAATGATTTTAAATTTAAAATCGTAAGCTTAGTTCTCCTATAGGTTTATGTATTTCATCTTTAGACACATTGATATTAGTGGATTGTAGAAAACACATGGTCAATATATAGTCTGTATACAGAAATCATTTATCTGCAAACTTGATTCATGCTTAAGTTACCCAGCAGTTAAGGGTGCCTTTTCCCTGCCAGGTGGTGTATATTTATATGGGGTAATTGGTGGCTGAGTGCCACAGGTATTTAATTTCCCTCTGTATAGACAGGGTTCTTTTTCTTTACCCTCTGGTTGTTTTACTTATATATTGTTTTAACCCCACCCAGCACCCCCCTTTATTGGTGTATGCCCCACCCATATTATTGGCAAGATCTTCTATATCAATTTCACAATCTGTTTACCACTTTATATTTTGGTAAATTAGGAATATACTGCAAAGGGGATAAAATAATAGGTACGCAAAGGCAAAATATGCATCCACTCAATATATATATGGTCATTAACATTTATTAAGTAAAAAATAGTGCAAATGTAGAAAAAATGGCTCACTAACAATACGCCATAATAAAAAATATGTGTTTTTTAATAAAAAAAAAACTATATACACTTACAAGTTTTTAATTTGTAATTATGTTTATTTTGTAATAGACCATTTGTATATGGCAAGAAAAATGTTAAGTGTGTAAATGTGGCTAAACTGGGTAGGCTGTGCCTATACACGGGCCAATCTTATTGAATCTACTTACCGTAAGTGTCAGTGTATTGGCAAGTTGTCCTGTCAATCCAATGGGGTTTGTTTAATATCAGTCATGAGTATGGCAAACTTTACTATTCTCTGGGTACAATTTGACCATTTACCATGGATTAAAAAATATCTCGGATCTTTCTTGGCTACTACGGTAGATAAAGGAATTTGAAAAGTAAATGCTCATTAATCTGTGTGGAATAGCAGTATAAATGATTTGTATACGATGTTGTGTCCATTTTTTTAAATGGTCTTTAACCATCTTAAACAGAATGTGCTTGCATTGAATAAATCAGAAACAAAGACAGGGAGATTCAATAAAAGTTCTTATCGTTAAAAATGGTGCTAACTTTGCCCCAACCAATCAGATATTGTTAAACACTTGAAAGTTAACATCTGATTGGTTGGGGCAAAATTAGCACCATTTTTAACGATAAGAACTTTTTTGGAATAACCCTGATAGTTTATTATTGTGTATGTATCATCGATGCTGTTCAGTCAGGGAGGAAATGGCTGACAGTCAAGCAGTATAGATCTAAGTTTAGAATAATGTGTGAAACTGTCAATTTGTGATAAAGTCATGCTTTTCTTTCTCTGTTTTGCTCTAGAAGATCGATGCTCTGCATGACTAGAGAAAAAAAGATATTCTTTCTTTGGAGTTAGAAGATAATCAGTTAGATATGCCTAGGGAGCATGGCTAACGCCCCTCAGAATATACCAGGACAGAATCAGTCAAAAGCCATTGCAAAATGTTTAGGAAATAAAGGAATTGCACGTCCATCTTGCATTCATTGAAAATAAAATGGCCACCAAGAGGCCTTTTGGAAGAGGGTCTGCCTCCTATCTATTGTAGTTCTTTATCACCTTCTCAGAAGGGAGGCTTGGGGCTCAGGTCCATTGTAACTATCAGCATGTGCCCATTGCATGCTAGGTCACTGCTCAGACCAGCTCCAAGTTTCATTGTGCTATAAGCTTAGAGCATGTTTTCTCGCTGATGTGAAAGGTCATCCTCCCACAGAGACTCCATACCTGAGCTTTTGTAGTCAGACATCAATAGACCCACAAAATTAAATTTATTTCCCAAATGTGACTCCAGACTGCTGCAATGGATGTAGAGATTATTTAACTGATGAAATTCCAGTGGCAATACACACTGGGGCATTGAACACGGCTTGGAAAGTAAAATGATATACTGCTCGATTGTTCTTTTGCAGAACCCAAACAAATACCAGAAAACTCATTTCATTTTTTTTCAATTGTCAGATTATTTTGCATGAATTGATTGATCTGATTTATTATTTCCATCAAAATACTTTATAAGATTAAGTCTACTCCTTGTTATCAGTTAAAATATTTTAACAAGTCAAGTTTGCCAATTTTTAGACCTAAACTCGTTATAATGACAATTTCTAGCCTATTTATTAATTTATAACGTGTCTTGAGTCGAAAAATCTAGTTTATTAATACAGGCATTGTGATTTGGTATTTATTACAGCAGTGCTAATTATGCCATTTGTATTAAGGCAGGTAAACATTGGCCTCTTCTTCTTATATCTAATAGGACTGACCAAACACACTGATGATGTCAGTTTCCAAACAGGGTAATAAAGAAATGTTAAAGGCAACATTCTACTGTTGGTGAATAGTAAATTACTGCAAACAGAGGGAATGTGAGTGAGAGGCGTAATAAAATAAAGAAATCAGCATGGTGCTGTGCTGGAGTGAGCTCCCAGCATGACACGCAGGGCAGGATAGAGAGAGGTTACAGGTACTCTTTATTCAGCATCCTGGGAAAGCTCGAACATCCTGCTGATAGAAATTTGTCTGCAATTTTTTTCTCATTGAAGTGTCTGGCTGAGGCACTGAGAGATGGGTTGATATGATAACTTGATTAGTGCAGTGTAGAGAATGCACAGCAGCCTAGTCCCAGCTCAAAGGATCATGTGCTCTGAGTCCTTAACCTCTCCTCAGGAGACCATAGTTTTGTCCTGATAATGTGTCGCTCCCCCCTGGAATTTTACAAATTAAGTTGTCTAGTTAGTTGTATGGTTATTACTTATAAAGTGATAAGTGGTATTAGCAGCATGTTTTCCTGTACAGGAGGACCATTTACATAATCACCAGATAATTTAATAAAGCGTGATCATATTCAATCTTATTTCATAGGTGTTTATTACTGCAACACTATGGCAAACCGTTAATAAACAAATCATTGTAACAAAAAGCAGAGATTTTAATGCAAAAACTGTAACTCTCCCTCCAGTTGTTGTGAAATGTCTTTTCATTTACAGTAAAGCTCTCTGTGTACATACATTTATTGCAAGTGATTTAATATTGTGTATGCAGCTCTTTTATGGGACTTTTTTAGCTGCCATTTAAAGGTGCAATCATGGGGATGACCTACGATGCACAACTGTGGTACATTGGTAGTTTTGTCTGACTATCGGTTAGTGTATGGGCGCTCGGAACCATACATTAAACTATACTTGCATGAAAACAACCGTTCAGGTCAGGCCCATGTACACGTGTGTAAAAAGCTTTAGTCAATCAGAGGTAAAGACCAAAACAGAATTTTCCCTGAACTACAATGTGATACTAAATCAACAGGGGGAGAGTGTTTGCACTTTCAGTAAATTCCCCTTGACATGTTTAGATAAAACATCGAGACAGAGAGAGAGAGCGATATCCCTGTTAAATTAAAGGGGATTTTTTATTTTCTGAAACTAGTTTTTCATGTTCTATACTGGCAGCCTGTTAAAACGTTTTATTTAAAGACAATGTATTATTAATACCAACATGGCCAAGGAATGATTTACTAAGTTCATTAAAGTGTACAGTCAATTAAGTTGACATTTTTGTGTTGCTAAACAACAGGTGATCCTGGGTTCAGTAATGCTGAAAGGAGGTCCAAGCACACCCCCTGAAATGGCCCTTTGAGAAGATTCAAAGAAGCGCAACACAAAAGGCGGTCTTGGTTGTGTTTTTTACTCTCTATGCATTGTCCCTAGTATAACTTCTAAGGAACTCTATGCAAGGGAAGGAGTGGTTTATGTGGCAAGTGGGAGTTTGTAATTGTTCCAGGCTAACAATGCTGGCACATTTTGCCCAGCCTCATTACAAAGTAATCTGAAATGCTTAGGAATGTTCCCACTGATTATCATAAATAGCAGAAGAAGACTTTCACAAATAAAGCAGGTTCAGTCTGCCCATAGCATGTCTTTACCATGCGTTTAAATAGACAGTCACTCCCCTTCTACAATAAAACGACTTTGGTATCAAAACTTCAATGCCCTCCCTCTTTCAGTATATTCAGTGAAATATCAACACAGAAACCTACATGTTTATTCATTGCTCTGCCCACTTCTTTTCACCAAGATCTCACTCTATTGTGCACTTTTCATTACTCTAGCAGATGAATGAGAATAAATTCTGTACCATTTTGATCAGTTGGATACACCACCTTGCAGTCTGATGGATCGCCCTAATTATGTTTGTTCTGCTTTAAAAAGCTAAGCATATTACGTCAGGTGTCCTCAAATTAAATTACAAGTTCATTAATCATGGAACTTTCTGACAGAGAAAAATGTGTGTAGCACCCTCTGTCTTTTAGTGCGATCTGGTGAAAGTTGAGTGATAATGACATCTTTGTAGGGCATTAATCCACATTTTTAAGCACTCGACTATACAAAGGTAATGACCATACAGCACTGGTATTTAGTAGTGCATAGGGATAATTGATTCCAGTTTAGCAAAGATCATTTTTAGAAATTTTTGCAGCTGTGTTAAAAAAAAATGTCATATCAGACTTCCTTTTATTATTTTTCTGTTTACTATGGGTTTTTTTTAATTATTTTTTTTATAGATTTGGGAGGTAAAATTGAAAAAAGAAATAAAGAATAAATACTGCCAGAGTACAAGTTAATATACTTTATTCTGCATTGTTAAAAAGATGGGTCTGCAATACTAAGGGTACAAAGGAGACAGTCTAGGATGAATCTCTGTTGGAAAAGGAAATTGGGGTTTTGGTGAAAAACAAACGTAAATGTAGCAAGCAGTGCCAGGCAGCAACAGCTACTGACAGCAAGATATTGGGGCATATTTATAAAGCTTCGTTAAGTTTTCGCGGCCGTTTTCACTGACATTAATAAAATAATCACGTGCAATTGTAAATTATATGCGTACCAGCATTGGTGTTTATTTGTAATTTCACAGCACAATTTTTGTGTTTGGAAACATTTGAAAATACAACATATGACTGAATAGCAGCTGTGCGTGGGACTACCCAAACATTTCTTATTATTTATGTTATTTAAAGGGCTCCAGGTGTGTACATCTTTAGGGATTAACAATCCCCCTACTGACCTATTTTTTAAACACTACACATTGGCTGTGGGGGGTCAGTAACGGAAGATATTGCTCTGTGAAAAATAACGTGTGTTCCTTTACAACAAACACACACACCATATAATGTTGGGGCACTGTGGGGGTTTCCGGTCACTTTACCCTCATCTGCAGAGGGATGACGATAACAACTTGTTGGCCCATTTTCTAAAGGTGGCCATAAACTTTAAAACTTTCAAACTTTCCAATCCTTTGGAAAAATCCCAACCGATACTTAAATTGTTCCTATTATCGCAACCATCCTCCTCCCAGAAACCACTGTGGATGAAAAAACATAGTTAATTCAGGGGGGCCCCAGTAATACCTATTATGCCACTGCTATTATCGTCAAGTGATGGGGGCCAAAACGACTCTCGTGAATCGGACGAATTGCAGTCAATATGCCGGCCATGTTGACAGAAATGTTTAGGTTTAGTAGACTGAGCCAATGTTATTGTCCCGTGTGATCTGTTGGCAATATATAGAGGCATGTGCAAGTGTACAGGGGCTCACGGAGTTTCTTCTAGCACATGTATGTAGCTTAATTCTGAGAATACCAAGAAAGCTTAATGAATGAACCAGAAAAGCAAAGGTTTTCTTCCCTGTCTAATAACTTAACTATCCACCAATTCCTCATTTAGTAATGAACTGATTGGGACCCAAGTGGAAGTGGAGGAATAGGATTAAATGCAAAGTCTCTGCTGCAACAAGTGTTGCTGTAGAATTTCGTCTCCTAGCAGACACTCCACTTTGAATTAGTATAACATCCTTTAAAAGGCATGAGAACTATTTAAAAAACAATCCTCTAATTCAAACAGAGGCCATTTTCTATTACCTTAGCTACAAGTCTAAATTGCAAGTGATTTTCTAATGCAAATTATGCAATCCCAAAAGAAGGTTCACCTTTTTAACACACAACGGGCCCCCTATATAAATGTTTTCTATACAACCAGCCCTAAAGTTTTTGATATAGAAAATATTTACTTTTTAAGGCTGGGGCCACACAAGAGCATTTGACTCTGCTCAGAACATGGATGGCACAATTGGACTCAATGAAATTGTGCCTTAAAGGACCCTATAATGAAAAATGATCTTGCCCTCATCTTAATGTAAAATTGAATACTGTACGTAGCACTTGTGTACGTAGCACCATGTAACGTAGTCTGATTTGCGTGTGCTGCTGCATGCATTCAATCCATACAAATTTTGTTTAGGATCAGTATTCCCCCTCACTCTTTTAACCACTTCCCCCCACTTGCAATCCGATGTGACTTTTTTCCCAAACGCACTGTCCAGCCTATCCTGCACACAGCCTTCCACACTCTGTCAACCATCCCCAGCTACAAGTAACACTACTCACAGAAGAATAGTTTTTTTGAGAGACAAGGAACTTGATTGACAGCTGAAATATAGAGCTATATTGGGCTATCTAAGAAATAAGGGGTGCGATACACAAAAAATGTTATACAGTGAATGGTTGGAAAGATTATAGTTTTCCCGTTATGGTCAATTTTAAAATAAACCTATTTTTTGGTATAAGATGCCCTTTAAAAGAAAACTTTTTTTGCAACTGGTTTTTAATAATGCCCAAACGGCGATGCCCCCCATGGGCAATCGCTCCTGTTTTGGAGTTTAGGAAGTCCACGCTAACCGATGTTATATCGGTTAGCGTGACTTAAACTCCTTCCCTTGCGGCGGCTTGCGTGAGCTAATGCACAATTTCCCAACGCAGCTTGCAAGCGATGTTATAATTCCGAAATCGGCATTTGTTGCCATGTAGCAATGTTCCGAGCACTGATATTGGCATTAACATCGCCGGGCTGTTTGCACCTGTTTTCCGATAGCGGGCGCTTGGTGCATCGCCCTGATAGAACCTAAACTCTAAAATATCATTTTAATGCTCACTGGGTACAAACCATGCAAATTTCTGGCGACCGACTGACATATATCGCATTGGCTAACGTCCCGGTCCCCTGGACAATCTGGTCCCTGTGTTTGTCATTCTTCTCTGAATGTTCCCTCTGCACAGCTTGGTGAACATCTTTTGTTCTTGTCTTCTTGATCCCCCCCACTTATGTATATAAAACCACTGAGACAGTGAACCCTTTATCTGTAAAATCAGATAGGGGAAAATCATTGTCTTGTTGATTCATATAATTAGAACCCGTGGTAGTTTCCCCAAGACTTATAGTGTGTCACCTTCTTGGCTAATATCATGTCATAGGCCTCAACCTTCTAATTTCCAGGGTTGTCCCCTGGCTTTCGTTTTAAAAAATAATGGGTTGGTTTTTAAACAAACCTCTAACAAAAACTCACCCTAGACATGTATTAAAGTCTGCCTGGGATTGGCATGGCCTTTTCTGTACCTAGCTTTTTGTGGTTTCTTTAACAATGATTTATGGCATCATTTTTTTAGTTCCCAAAGACAAAAGAAAACATGCATAGGAATTCAAAATTAAACTAGATACTAGTGTTTAAACATTTCTGTTGTTTTGGTTATTTGGAAAATGTCCTACTGATTTTGTTAGTTGTCAAAACATATTTTACTTCTGCAAATAATATGAAGGGATTTGTAAACGTAAAAGGGATGGAGGACTGACCAAAAGCAAGTTTCAATAGTGCTGTTTAATAGTAGAAGATACACTACATGTTTCGAGAAAGGGTGTTTTGGACCTGAAACATGTATCTTCTGCTATTAAACAGCACTACTGAACTCATTTTGGTCAGTTCTCCAGCCTGTTCTAAGTTTACATATTTTGAGTGCTCCTGTACGAAGCACCCTCGGTGACCCTGGAACCTGCCTTTTGAGTTTTTCACAGAGCTTATTTAATCACTTTTGTTGTGAACTTCATGTGCTCCAATAACATAATAATTAGTGTAATCACAGCACACAAACTCATGATAACAAGCCGTGAAACGCACAACTGCCGCTGTATATTTCACACGCTCGTTTGATGCTCGTTGAAGTGGTCCTCAACCAAAGGGTTTAATGTAAGTTTTACATACGTTCATTTACACTGCAACCAATGAAGTAAGAAAATGAAAGTTTAAATCTAATCAAAATTTAAATATATAAGCATATGTAATTAGACAGATGACTGATAGATAGATAGATTCTCGCATCAGATCAGATTCTAGATAGATCGATAGATAATTAGATAGACATAGCAGATAGCTCTACAGAACTAGATATATAGAAGAAATAAACTGGCAGAATAGAGATAGATGATAAAGTTCTTTTCTGGGTCCTGTCAAAAACATGGTCCTTGCTAGTTTAGCAATTAGTAAAAAGGTAAATCTGACAAAACGTCCAAATCTCCTTTATCGTCCCTTACCTCCCTGACAAATAATTAGGCTTTAGTCAATCTTTCCCATTGTTTTCACACAAGCTCGTACATCCCATGATGCTTTGTCCTATAAGCCTCATTCCATTTTTTTCATCTGTATGGTGATGGCCGAGCAGATATCCTGTGAATGGTTGAATTTTCACTTTGGGTTGCGAACAGTAGTCTGTTTTATAGAAAAAATTGACTGGGTGTTTACCTAGCTCGTAAGCCTTAGGCTGGTACACACAGCATCTTTTTCCGGCCCAACCAGCATGTTTCTGTGTAATCTGGACGTCGGCCAAAAAGCTTTGCTGATTTCACGGGCGGCGATGGATGTTGATCGCCCAGATTGGACCACAGGCGGATCAGACCTGTTTGGGAAAATCACAAGCCGATGTTGTGCGGCCCTCCTACTTCGCCGTGACCGTCAGTGAATTGTCTCTGGCTCATTTTACCCTGCACAAATTTGAACCAAGGGTAATGAATATGCAATAGAAGGCCATCACACCTATGAAGCTGTGATGCAGTGTATTTTTCCAACGCACTGTATTGAACAAGAGTCTGCTGCTTTCGGCAAAGGGGTGAAATTATGTGATATCACCATTATTGATAACGCAGGGAACAGCGCTGTATATATTTCACGCTCGTATCGCTCGTTGTAGTGTGGCTAGCAGCTAAAAATGGTTTTATGTAAGTTTTAGCATACTCATTTACACATTCAACAGAATGGTAGAAGAAAATGACAGTTTCAATCTATACAATGTTTAAATTATAATATGTAATTAGACAGATGAATAGATATATAGATGATTATCGATAGATAGATGAGTAGATCGATCGATATATAAATAGATAGATAGATAGTCTAGATAGGATCGCAATCATAGATAGAAAGAAAATACATATATAGATAAGATAAACATGGCCGATAGAGATAGATATAAAAGTTCCTCTCTTCTTGGTGTCCCTGTAAAACATGTCCTTTGCTAGTTGCATTATTTTAAAAAGGTATCTGACAAAACGTCCAATCTTCCTTTATATCTGTCCCTCCTGACAAATAATGAGGCTTATCCAATCTTTCTGTTTTTCACAAGCTCTTACATCCCATGATTGCTTTGTCTAAGCCTCATTACATTTTTTTTTCTCTATGGTGATGGCCGAGCAGAGATACTGGTGAAATGGTGGAAATTTTCACTTTGGTTGCGAATCAGTAATCTGTTTATAGAAAAAAATTGACATTGTTGTTACCTAGCCGTAGCCTAGGCCTTGGTATCCACAAGCAATATTTTTTCGGCCCAACCGAAGCAATGTTTCTGTGTATCGGCACAGTCAATGCCAAAAAGCGGTGCTGATTTCACTGGCGGCGATGGATGTTGATCGCCCAATGACAAAGGGCCTATCAAACCATGTTGGAAAATCACAGCCGATGTGCTGGCCTTCCCTATTCCGCCGTGACCGTCATTGAATTGTCCTGGCCCATTTTAACCGAACCAGCACAATTTGCACCAAGTGTAAATTGATATGTCTAATAGAAGTGGCCTTCACACCTATGACTTATGCATGGTATTTTTCCAACGCAACTGGTATTGAGCAGTCTGCTGCTTACGGCACAGGGTTGAAATTATGTTATATCCCATTAGTGATAACGCAGGGGAACATTCATAACATTGCAAGTGTACATCGTTTGAACGAGGAAATTGTTTATCTATATATCTATCGATATATTCTATCTTAATTCAACATCCCACACCCCAGGTATACTGTATTAAAACAAATTCTATTAAAGTGTTTTGTAGTTCTTTTTTTGATTGATTCTTTCAAGCTTATAAAGTTTAAGGCGCCCTCCAGCAAAATGTAATAAACATAATTTGAATAATAGAATCCCTGGTCAGAGTTTGAGAAACCAAAACACTCTTTAATGTCAGAGACAAGCAAAAACACTTTTTAAAGGGCTCCACTCCCATCCAGCTTTGTCTGAAAGGTGTAATATTAACCCAAGCTTTGAAAGTTGTGGTTGAGTGACAGAGTTCAATGCAACAAAAGAGTCTTCCTTTAAACTACAAGCAAAGCATGGCGGGGTGCCTTTGGTACCGGCCGGGTGCGCATCCCGATAACCTAATCCCTTTATCATAGTGTTAAAAGATAAACAGGTCTTGTGGAAAGGGTTTTGTGCTTCATGTCAGAAAGTGGTTTGACTGAGTGGCAAGGGGGTCAGCTCAAACCAGGTAAGCACGTGTCACTTTCCATAGTTCTTTCCCCTGAAATCACCTGGATGTCTTTAGATAATTGAAATCCAGTTTGTAGACATAAATGCAAAATAGGAACTACCTTTTAAAGCAAAATATTGTCAAAACACATTAAAGGGCATCTATAAATTGTCCATTACTAGAAACTCGACAATTCCTATCACTGTCCCATTTGTTTTGTAGATCTGTCCCTTGTTCTTTAGATATTTTTGAGAGAAACATCTTAATGTTCGTATCACGTGTGATTGCAGTCTTACCCGTAAGCCAACGATGTGAACGACTTCCGTTTCCAAAAGCCATAATCGGCACCCGTTTATGGGCACTTCTGGCTGAGAAGCTGCTCGTGTCGGATATCCACTCTTGCAGTTTGGCAAGATCCCCGACCCGATGGCTGTTACGTCCCCCCTACACGGGCCGATATCTTCCGAAACGGACCCGCGGATGCAGTTTGTGTAAGAACTTTACATTTCATCTGTCAATCAAGTGCCTATTGTAATTCACTTTTTTTTTAACCCAAAACAGCCAAACCTGCAAATTATCATTTAGCAGAACGATTTACCTTGAGCGATAGCGGGTTCCTTGGGTCAATCTCCCTAGAAAGTGCTTACTGAGAATGCTTGACCATGGTGAAAGGAGGAAGTCCGTTAAGATGTAAGGGCTACATATATGTATTTGTTTATAGATTAAGATGAGACAGAGAAGTTGTAATTATATTGTCCGTAAATATCATAAAGGGACGGGCATGTCCTTAAAGGGCAAGTCCACCCAAAATTGAAAACTTACATAATGGTAAATCACCCCCCAAAAACATAACGGTTAATAGTTTGAAATGTGAAATATCGAATCTAACCTGAAATCCTGCACAATGTCCTGTTGCCCCGTTTCTCGCTTCCTGGTTTTCTCAGTTAGTAACTGTAAGTTTGGAATTGACAGTGATATCCAACGCCAATGACTGAATGGTTTAATCCCCTGTAATGCCTCTTCTGAGCATGCTGGGGCCAGGCTCAGTAAAGGCTCAGTAGCAGTTTCGATGAATGTCTCAATTTTCATGAGGCCGGGCCAGAAGGCATAGCAGGCATTACAGTTGATGAATTCATAGGACAAACCTGATGATATAAAACCATATTTTAAAGAGGCCCTTCTTTCTAAACGATGTATCTTATGAGGGTGGACGTTGGTGGCGGTCCTTAAGCACATCTTATTCACGAAATTTTAAAACGTAATGTAAAAAATGCTTGCTTGCCTTTTTAGGGCCTGGTCAGAGCGCAGGGGATCAAGGATTGTACGTAGAGTTCTGCATCTTTTTTAACAAACAAGCTAGCGGTTGGGGTGGGCTATGGAGGTTCTCTACATATGTTTAAAAGTTTTTTGTTTAGGGTGGACATGCATTTTAATAAGTTTTTCTACTGGTTCAGAATAACTGTAAAATTTCTACTATTTTTCTAAACTTTGTATTTGGAACTTTAGCTTTAGTATATCAACTAGCTGTGACCATGTGTGGGGGTTGGCATTGCCCAACTATTAGGTCATTATAAAGTAAAACAACATAAATCTGATGGATTCGAGGTTAGCTACCATGAGACCTGGAATGAATGAGAACCTTCACAAGCATAAAACACAAAGTGTGAGCTATTTATCTTGTTAATAAACAAGACATTGTTATAGGGCTTTGGTGAGGTGACCCAATAGCCATCTGGGATGTCCATCTAAAGGTTGGTACAGGCACGGTGCACGTGTGTACGACCAGTTTAGTTTCGTTTCTGATAATCGGGCTGTGTGTGGGCCGTTTATTGCCCGAAATGGAGGGGGACTTAGTTCGAGATCCGCCAGTTGTCGTTTCGGCGATCCCAGACCGACACGTCCATTTTGGGGCAAGTTTCTCCTCCCCACAAAATGTTGTGTTTTCCATGTGTAATTCACTTTAAAAGTACTTTTTATAGTGGGAATTCTTTTTCCCTGGTATTTTTTGTAATATACATATATATATATTATCCAGTTGTGCACCACTTTAAAAAGTGTTCTACTTGGTTGATTTAAGAAGATGTGCACCTGCCCATAGATCGTTTTATAAATGAAAAGTACCTGGGGGCAGGGAGAGGTAAGACTGGTACTTTCTATCTCCCATATTATTTCTATAAGGAGCGGCACCCCAATGAAAAACTGCTTCTGCCAGGCTTCCTGGTGGTTCACACTATCTTTAATACAGGAAGGCCCAGGGCCATAACCTGGCAGATGAAACACTAAGGGCTGTAGCTCTTTGATGTATGTATACTTTTATTATATAAGTGCCACTTGGGTACGCAGCGCTGTACATTAAAAATACAAGTATGCAACAAGGGGATAAGTGCAAGCAATTATACAGATAGATAAAAATTAAATACAATTTCATACATAGGTATAATTGATAGAAGTGCAGCATGCCTTGACACATTAGGAATGAGATCTCTGCCCAAGAGCTTACAATCTAACAAAACAAATAGCGAGGTGGGACTTCAATCTTCCCTCCGTGTCCCAGTTCTTGTTTAAAATATAGTTCAAATAGGCTTGCTGGAACAGTACCAAATCAAACACTTTCACCCTTAAACCATTCTCCCAAACTACTGGAGCAAGAAACGTAAGACACAGCATGCATTGCCTCGGGTTAGAAATTAGCTTTATGAACTCTATTTTGTATATATTCTGAGGATGTCACTATGGAATAAATGTGATTGCTATCTTTAACATAATAAATGTATTCTCTGGAACGTCACCTTCTTTATTCCAAACCAGAGGCATTACCAAATGGTAAACAATTCAGAATGCTTAAAAAGTAATATTTTTTATACAGATTATGGACATCTGCCGACTCCCCATCACCGTTACCTCTAATGTTAAACAAAGTTTATGCCACTTTAAACCGTGTGCGCAGGTCTGCAGAGCTGTGTGCATGTGCACAGAAATAAGTTGTCTGTGAGCATACAAAAAAAGTTGTGATACCTCACATACAAATTAAATTGTGTGCACACTAAACACTGACCTCACACTCCAGCAGATTTTGTGGTGCCCCACTGTGTGCTCAGGCCATACAGAGTTGGGTCTGCCCATAAAACGTACATCTTAGAGGGAACACTGGTTTCAATGATAAAATTCTATTATTTAAGTGACGCTTTATATCTATCTATCATAATCATCTATTATCATCGATCAGCATCGTAGCGTAACGCGCGTATCTATCTACACTAGCTATCTAGTCGATCAGCACAGTCAGCGACGACAATGAGCTACGTAGCGAGCATCAGCAGCTATCGTACATACTACATCAGTATCAGGCAGCTATCTATCTATCTCTATCTATCATCTATCTATTTCTATCTCGATCTATCTATCTATCTATCTCTATCATCTATCTATCTATCTATCTCTCTATCTATCTATCTATCATTATGCTACTATCTTCTATCTATCATCTATCTATCTATCTATCTATCTATCTATCTAAACAATAGCAAACAGTGTGCACTCTCCTTCAAGAGTATAATGCCCAGGTGCTACTGCAGATCCTATAAATATCCAACCATAGTAACATGTAGAGCACTCTCAGGACTTGTGAAAAAATCTTTAACTTTTATTCATAAGCAGCAAACAGATAGCGACCGTTTCGGTCTTTGTCTCAGACCTTTCTCAAGTTGGCTTGAGAAAGCGTCTGAGACAAAGGCCGAAACGTCGCTATCTTTGCTGCTTATGGAATAAAAGTAAAGATTTTTTCAACAGTCCTAGAGTGCTCTACTGTACTATGGTTGGAATCTATCTATCTAACTCTGCTTATCTATCTATCTCTCTATCTATCTATCTATCTATCTATCATCTATCTATTTATCTATACTATCTCTACTATCTATCTATTATCTTCTATTATTTCTATCTATATTAGTCTATCTATATATTCTATCCATCCTCATCTATATCTATCTATCTATCTATCCAAATCAAATCAAATCAAAAAGAGCTTTATTGGCAGGATCAATTTACATTTTGACATTGCCAAAGCAAACAAAAATAATAAAATAATAAACATGTTAGTATTAGAGGTTCACGGTAGGGGACATGGGTATCAATGGATAATTAATAATGGACAGTACTATAAAGGGTATATGGGTTCTAGTCTTTAAGTGATTGGGGAAGGATAAAGGGATAATTGGGCAAGTAATCCTTGGACATTGAGTTCATTTATGCTCCTCTCTGTCGTGACATGCCGTACATTGTGTGCCCAATATTTCCTGTGGCTTCCTCCTCTCTCCCAGCAGTATATAGAGTTTTCTCTCTCCTCTACGCAGTTGAAGTCTCGTCTATCTCTCTCTCTCTCTCTCTCTCTCTCTATCTATCTATCTGTATACATTTCATTAGCAAAACTGTTGCTAAGAATTGTAATGCTTAAATCACTTGATTGTGATAGCCTGGGACAGAGTCTTGGAATAATTGTTTGCTTGTGAAAAGTGGAAAGTAATTTGCCACAAGGAGGATGACAAATTCTCGTCGTTAAGGAAAAGTCATTATCTAAAGTTGCCATCTTTTCCTGTCATCAGTCCTTAAGTGAATCTCTCATCCAGCAAGGGAAAATTCAATAAAGGGGATTATTTCCTGCTAAACTTACTATAGAGGGATCAGTGAGGATAAACAATTGACTGACACCAGCATCCAATGAAATTAAAATGTGGAACTGATGGGTCAGCAAAATGTCTTTTGTCTTCTGACATCCTATTGAGCACAATTTAAGGGTTGAAACACACACAACTGGGAGGCCGATGCACACGTGTGTTGGCACTCGTCCGCCAAATCGGACAGGTGTACGGACTTTTAAGTCTGGGTACAAACCATGCAATTTTCCGTGATAAGTATGCCAGGTCAAAAAATCAGCTGTTTGCAGCAAACTGTTGACCACAGCTACTTTTACCATGAGCAACAGTGGTTGTCTAGCGCAGGACGAAGAATCTGCTGGTGTGCACACAGTTATAAACCACCTATGTGGAATTTCCCAGGCCCATTATAGTAAATTATAGCAACCTTCTCAGCAATACCATATTTCCTGCAAACAGTTATCCATAGAAGGCAGAAATAAAAACCCTGTATGAAGGGTATAATATACTGAATTAATAATATACTGAATTGATTTCAGTATATTATATAGTAGGTAATGTACCCCCTACTGTAAATTATAAGGAGATAGATGTTACTGAGGAGTTCGTAACCATATAAAAGTTCAAAGCCGCAGGCTGAGAGCTTTTATAAAGGGCACGGAACTTTGTTGGTGACATCCATATAATTTATAGTATGGTGTAAATTATCTTTTAAAATGTATACCCCTTATCCCCATTAATTTTAATGTAATAGCAGCATTAAACCTACATATATCTGTGCTCTAACTGTTCCCATGCTGCTCTCTCCTGGTCCTGGACTCACAGTCACTTCCCACATACCCCCCCACACAGATACAAACTGTCACTACAACCCCCACCCTTTAGATCACAAGCTGGGTGTCATCAGAACCTGCAACACAGAGCTGAGAACATCCCCACTAGCACAGAGGTGAAGGCAAAAAAAATGAAACTCTCAGAGGAGCCCTTAAAACTTGTGGATATCCAGACTGGGCCTTTGTCAAAAGAAGTAGAAGGAAAGAAAAGAACACGAATACCAACAGTGAAGGGGGAAAACAAGACAGAAGAAAAGAACATGGTCATCCCATATGTAGCAGGGGTCTTCGAGAAATTAAGAAGAATTTTCAAAAAAACATTGTATCCCTGTCTGCTTAAAAACACACACTGAGGGAGCTATTGGGTACATCCGAAGACCCAATGCAGAAACACAAGAAAAGCAACAATCATCTACCAGTGCAGTGCAGTGAAGAGCACCAACGTATGGCTCAGCACAGAAGAAAGAGACAATTCTCGGGTCAGGACTCAGCTGTGTACCTGCATCTTAAGGATAAAGGACATACCTTTGAAGATTGTAATGTTAACAATTGGCAAAGGAACGTGACTGGCAGGGCCGTCTCTAGACCTTTGGCACCTGAAATTTTTCCCCAAATGCTGCACCCACCCTCGCGGTGCAGCCGGAAGGGGGTGATTTTCTAATTAAAAGTTGTGTTGTGCTTTGTCCGGAAGTGGGGTGTGGCTTTCCCAGTAATGGGAGGGGATTTTTACACGAAAGAAAATTTGTGCAGTGGAGAGAGGTTAGAGCTATGTTCTGTTGCAATGTCTTGGCTTCCCCTGCTAATTAAAGTGACAGTAACCTACTGAAAATTATGGTTTTTACAAACGTCCTGGCATCTGGGGCCCAGGCACATGAAAAAATCATGTTCACATGGTGCAAGAATTTTTTTTCCCCTGGCATCAAAATGGCTGCCCCTCACGGGTGCTGCTCTGTAATGTGCTTCACTCTGCCTCATAGAGAGGCGGCCCTGGTGACTGGTTCAAGAGAGGTGTCAAGGACGGCCATTTATGTGAAAATAAAGAAACCAAGCCTAAATAGAATTGGGGGGTTCGACACCAACTGTCTGCCATGTACAATGCTGTTTGACACCTACCCTGGGCAGTTTAATAACACCACTTAGCCTCAATGCATCCACACCTTGCATTCCCTAACACCTGACTGCCATATGCTAATTGGGTCTTTCAAGGGTACTTATATTGCCAAACGAATTCTGAATTCGAATTGAGAAAGCCGTCGGATAACTAGCAAAAGTCTTTAAGAACTAAGCTTTAAGTTCAGTTGATCTAACTGAGTACAACAGATATACCCCCCCAGAAACACACACAGACAGACACAAACTGTGACTACCCCCCCACAACTGTCACTACCCCCCCCCCCACACACATACAAACTGTCACTACCCCCCACAAACAACACACACAGACAGATACAAACTGTAACTACCCCCCCACACACAGACAGATACAAACTGTAACTACCCTCCCCCCACACACACACAGACAGATACAAACTGTCACCCACACACACCATAGATACACATTTGTTCCTCACATTCTCTCATCCAACCCCTGGTCCGCTCGTTTCTCCCTCTCCCCGGCACTGAAATTCAGTTCATCTCTCTTGTGCAGTTGGATGCAGAGGTGAGTAACTTTGTGCAACAATATTTTCTTACAGGTTGGTCTCATAGAGACCCTTAATTAAAGGGCATCTATAGTGAAAAAAACACATTGGCCATTGCAAAGTTAAATTCATGTACTCTGGGCCATATTTCTAAGCCGCGGTATGGCTTCTTAGCGATACTGCAACTGATCGGTATAGTAAATTACGATCGTTAAACGATTGGAGATTACGATCGGGTTAATGATCGTAAATTTACGATACTGATATCGTAAATAATGAAATCGTAGATTTACGAACCCCTAGAATACCACTGCGGTAGTTACTACGCATGGTATTCTACGATCGACACGTTCGTTAATTAACGAATATTCGGTCGTAATGTATGATCGCAATCATACATTTACGACCGATCGTAAATTAACTAAGCAGCAGTATTGCTAAAAAGCGATACCCGGCTTTATAAATATGTCCCTCTGTGCTGCCTTTCTCTATATCTGTCAGTGACTTTTTGTTTTTCATGGTGTCAGATCTCTGTAAGCACTCCCCCCTCCCCCTCCCCTCTGTTACCTCCTCCATGTCTCAACTCTAACTAACCAACAAGCTTATCATGTGCAGTAGGAGTTAAAAGTTCAACATCCTGAAAAACACACCCATGCACAGTGGCCAATAGAAAGCAAGCTGTCCTGGAGACACAGAACTCTCCGTGTCCTGATAAAATACGATCTCTCTCTTTGTGACCATCATCAATCAGTGAAAGCTATCAAGAAGGGGGGTCAAGTGCAGCCTTATCTCTGCCATCAAAGCTACCTCTCTCCCCCTACTAATGCTCTTATCTCTATGTTTGTTAAAGAGCATGGAGGGGGAGGGACTTGAGCAGGGAAGGATCACGTCACAGGGATTTGATTGACTTACAAGTAGGAGTAGGAATGCATTTACTTATTCTTCTAACTTTATATCTCAGGACAGAGAGGGAAAACTTATAAAACACAGACACTCTGGGGGTTGGGGGAATTATAGAACTCATGGAAAGAAAGAAAAAAAGTTCATTTTCCCACATAGATGCCCTTTAAGAGGGTATATTATAAAGGAATTATTTTATTTATACTTGAATTGCTTTTAGCATTTAAGGAAGCATTTTATTTATACTTGAATTGCTCTATGTATTATTAAAAGTAAGTATTTTCTTATTACCTGAATTGCTTTCAGTATTAGAGATGGCGAAACTTCCGAAAATCCGGTTCGATTTGTGAAAATTTTTGAAATCAGAATTAGACCCTTAAAGTCAATGGGGACCAAATAGTTGAAAAGTTAGAATAAAATAAGGTTTAAAATAGCAATGGTACCATGCTGCGCTGGCTGTAGGACCTGGGAAAGATTAACTGAGCATTGAATCAACCCAGGCACTGGGTCAAGGGCAGGGCAAGTTTCTTGGGGTTCCTGCAAATGGGAAGTCAGTATTTTGGAAGCATTTTATTTATACAGAGACAAAATGCTGAATGGGCAGGGTAAGGTCAATAGGATGGAAAAACAACTGCTCTTTTTTCTTTAAAGTATATATATTTGCACTCAACTCACCCTTTAATCTTTTATTTTTCAATATGCATCATATTAGCATTATATAGAGGAAGCAGGCAAAGGGTACTTTTAACATCAGCACAATTGAGATAAAATTATAAAGGAAGTATTTTATTATACCTGATCGGTCTCAGTATATTATAAAGAAAGTATTTTATTTACTCCTGATTCGCTATCAGTATATTATAAAGGAAGAATTATTTACACCTGAATCACTCTCGGTATATTATAAAGGAAGTATTTTATTACACCTGAATCGCTCTCAGTATATTATAAAGGAAATTTTATTTATACCTGAACCGGTCACAGTATATTATAAAGGGAAGCATTTTATTTATACCTGAACCGGTCACAGTATATTATAAAGGGAGCATTTATTTATACCTGACCGCGGTTCTCAGTGTATTTAAAGGAAGTATTTTATTTACAGCAAATCGGTCTCGGTATATTATAAAGGAAGTATTCTATTTATTCCTGAATGGGTCTCAGTATATTATAAAGGAAGTATTTTATTTACAACTGAATTGCTCTCAGTATATTTAATAAGGAAGTTTTTATATACCTGAGTCACTCTCAGTTATTATAAAGGAATTATTTTATTTATTCCTGAAATGCTATCAGTATATTATAAAGGAAGTATTTTATTTAACGCCTGAATCTCTCTCTGTATATTATAAAAAAGTATTTTATTATACCAGAATCTCTTCTGTATATTATAAAGGAGGCATTTATTTATACCAAATCTCTCTGTGTATTATAAGGAAGAATTATTTACATCTGAATCCTCTCATATATTATAAGGAAGTATTTTATTTACAACTGACTGGGTCTCAATATATTAAAGGAAGTTTTTATTACCGGTATAACCTGAATCGTCTCAGTATATTATAAAGGAAGTATTTTATTTACAGCTGACGGTCTCGTATATTATAAAGAAGTATTTTATTACCGGTATACGAATTGCTCTCAGATATTATAAAGGAAAGTATTTTATTTATACCTATTCTCTCGTTTTTATAAGAAGTATTTTATTACATCGCAATCGGTCTCAGTATATTAAAGAAGTATTTATTTACAACTGAATTGCTCTCAGTTGATAAAGGAAGTATTTATTTCAACTGAATTGCTCTCAGTATATTATAAAGGAAAGTTGTATTTATACCTGAGTCACTCTCAGTTTATTATAAAGAAAGTATTTTATTTACAGCTGAATCGGTCTCTGTATATTATAAAGGAAGTAATTTTATTTACAACCTGATTGCTCTCAGTATATTATAAAGGAAGTATTTTATTTATCCCTGAGCCACTCTCAGTTTAATTATAAAGAAAGTATTTATTACAGCTGAATCCGTCTTGTATATTATAAAGGAAGTATTTTATTCATTCCTGAATGGGTCTCAGTTATTATAAAAAGAATATGCTTGTATATTCCTCGGGTCAGGACTCAGCGCTGACCTGCATCTTAAGGATAAAGGACAACTTTGAAGATTGTAATGTTAACATATGGCGAAGGAACGTGACTGGTTCGAGAGGTGTTAAGGAGGCCATTTGTAATGAATAAAGAAACCAATCCTACTAGAGGTGGGGGGGTTCGACACCAACTGTCTGCCATGTACAATGCTGTTTTGACAACCTTACTCTGGGCATTCTTATAACACCTCTTAGCCACTATCACAATCACGGAAGTGAACACTAGTGAAACACTTGGCTGTGATATGTTAATGGGATTTTCCAGGGTACATAATTGCCAAAGATTCTTGTACAAGTCATTCTGAATTGAGAAAGCCAGTCGGATGACTAGTGAAACGTCTTCAAGAACTAAACTTCAAGTCCAGTTGATCTATTAAATACAACAGATATATAAGGAAATATTTATTTACTGGTATACCTGAATCGGTCCAGTATATTATAAAGGAAGTATTTTATTACACCTGAATCGCTTTCAGCTTATATAAAGGAAGCTTTTTATTTATACCAGAATCTCTCTGTATATTATAAAGGAAATATTTTATTTATACCAGAATCTCTCTCTGTATATTATAAGGAGGCGTTTTATTTATAGCAGAATCTCTCTCTGTATATTATAAAGGAAGTATTTTATTTATACCAGAATCTCTCTCTGTATATTATAAAGGAAATATTTAATTTATACCAGAATCTCTCTCTGTATATTGTAAAGGAGTATTTTATTTATACCAGAATCTCTCTGTGTATATTATAAAGGAAGTATTTTATTATACCAGAATCTCTCTCTGTATATTAATATAATGAATAATCCTATAACACCTCTTAGCCACTGTGCAATCACGCCCTTAACACCTGGCTGTGATATGCTAATTGGGATTTCCAGGGTACATAATTGCCACAGATTCTTGTACAAGTCATTCTGAATTGAGAAAGCCAGTCGGATGACTAGTGAAACGTCTTCAAGAACTAAACTTCAAGTCCAGTTGATCTAATTGAATACAACAGATTTACCATGACTGGATGAATGAGAAACTTCACAAGCATTACAAAGGAAGTATTTAATTTATACCAGAATCTCTCTCTGTATATTATAAGGAAGTATTTTATTGGAGCTCCCCGCTCCTATTGCGATTGTCACAGAGGAATACTGATTTGCAGAAATCCTTTTTTCTAAGAAGTGAGAAATAATGGAAGTAAATAGAATTATTATTTTTAAATCCGTGATGTCAACTATGATTATAGTAAATATTGGCTGAGCAGAGAGGAATCAAGCACAATGCAAGCCACACTTTTCATTGAAATCTGCTGTGAATTTGTAACAATTTACAAATACCCTTTTAACAACCTATGCCCCTATATATTAAAGGATAACTGTATTGCCTCTTTAAAAAGAGTAAAGTTATGCAGCCTCTCCATACCTTTTTTCCTGATTTCGTGCCTCTCTCTGCCTTCAATTAGCCATGCTGTGAAGGGCACGTAACAATTTTGTTTGCCTCTAACTGTCACTCAAAGCTAGCAAATGCAAGAAAAACACTCCTTCACCCCCCTTGATCAGCTTGATTATGTTAGGCTGTATCCTAGAAAACAGGAATTTCAAGTTTCTTTGACTGGTAGAGGAGAGGAGAGAGGTTGTAATAGACATTCCCAATAGCCAATGACAAGTGCTGTGTTAACCACGGCCTGGGCCAGCTAGGAGGTGACTTTTAGCACTCATCTTTACTGTGTGATATCTAAGGGAGGGCAGCATGGCTGTAAATGTGAATAAGCAATTTCAGCTGCTGGAAGTGTGGACATGAAATGTGGGTGATGTTATTTGTTTTTATATTGTTGTCCTTTAAATAGTTTGCTACACATGGCACAATTGTTATTGGCTCTCTATACATTAGTGTAGGGAACCAATAATTATGAATTAAATTTTCCATCTGGAGAGGACTAAACCATGACTGTGGGATTGGTAATTTTTATGCCATTACACAGCGAAGAACAGTTTTTACCTCACTTTGTATACCCACTGTTTACATGAAAGATTAAAAGCTTGGGTCCCCCATAGTTTAACTTTAAAGGGGCATTATACTTATGCAGTAACTGTTGTTTGGGATTGCGGGCTGTCTTCCATACACTGTCTGCTACAGTCCTAACCAATCACTGTTAACCTCCCATGAGCACTGATATTGTTTTTGGCTGCAAAAATGCTTTAGATGGCTACACGTCCATTATCATCTGACAGTGTCTGATAGAAATCCAGCGACAAGTGAAAAGCAGGGAACCCAGAATATTTTATTATATTATTTTTAAGCCCTAAAAATAGCAATCCATGAATTTAAGAGAATATCACACAAGCAACTTTCATTGTGCAATAAATCACTAAATTAGTATGATCTGACAGCCTTTTCAGTCCCTGGAAAATACAGACAGCTGCCTGTGTCATAGTTAATGGTGAACAAATCTGCTTGTGGCATTAAGCATTTCTTTTCAATGAAAATCTTTAAAATAGGATATGTTGTCACTGTTAAATTGTAATTAGTTCCCACAAACCCCACGTATGTTATATCTAAAAACATTAGTCTTTTCATTTTAGTAATTTGCGATGATGATGATCATTATTAATGTTAACAATAAATATTTTATACTTCACTCCTGTCACCATCCACAGAAAAAGTAGTAATTCCATAATAAGAACAGAGAGTCTCTAATTACACATCCTGCACACACTCACACATGATGCTGGAAGCAGATGCTGTTTGCTCACATAACTCCCACTGTAACATAACCGCCTGCTGGGTCCTCACTGACAGAATCAGATGGCAAGGTCTTAATCCCACCCTGGTGTGACTGCAAGAGGTCAGGGAAACTGCTATCTCTGCACATTTCCACGGGACACCTGCAGGGTAATTTTATCTTGCAGATTAAATATACAACACTATCTCTAGCGTGTGTGAAGTCAGGATGCCCAGCACTTTTCTGGAAACCCACTCACAATATTTTGGCATACCATGTAACAAAACCCCATCACTGTTACAAAGGGGAAATTAGAACATTAAACTCCATTGTGACAGTTTATACTAAGAGGTAGGTGGCATGAATGAGACGTGTATTTGTAAGAATCTGATTGATGTGACCAGTCCAGGTAAAGGAGAGAGAAATTGCTTTGGTTAAAATTTGTCCTAAAATTCTTACCATGACAACTCATTCTCTACCTGCTCCACTTGGTACCCATGAAAACCACAAAAAGCAGCTGAAACTACCCTTTAACATTTCATTGTGAAGTTTTTAGCCATTTTTCATCCACATTTTGTATGATCATTTATGTTATATAGCATACTGTTCTGAGTGCAGTAGAGAAGATATTGGTGTCTGTTACTTTTTGATAGGATAATAATAAGCACAGGATTTTTTGAATAATTAGTTGCTCTCAAAGGGAGGACTGGGACCTTTTGGACTGGGGGGCAAATACAACCAAGTGTCCCTTTCACGGTAGATTGCAACATTTGTATCCACACCCACTTGTAAGGTTACACACTGTTTAAGTTACGCCCATTTTTAAGACCACTATTCCTATTGGATAATGAACTGGAGGGGCGACGACATCGGCTAATGAAATGGAGGGCTGACTAACACTGGCTAGTAAACCGGAGGGCTGACTAACACGACTAATGAACTGGAGGAGCTGACTAACACTGGCTAATGAACTGGAGGGCTGACTAACACTGGCTAATGAACTGGAGGGTTGGCTAACACCAGCTAATGAACTGGAGGGTTGACTAACACTGCTAATGAACTGGATGTGGTGGCAAACACTAAATAATAAACTGGAGGGCTGACTAACACTGGCTAATAAACTGGAGGCTGACTAACACAGGCTAATGAACTGGAGGGCTGAAAACACTGGCTAATGAACTGGAGGGCTGACATTACTGGTTCTATGAACTGGAGGCTGACTAACACTGGCTAATGAACTGGAGGGCTGACTAACATTGGCTAATGAACTAAAGGTTGACTAACACCAGCTAATGAACTGGATGGGGTACAAACACTGATAATAACTGGGAGGCTGACTAACACTGCTGTAATGAAATGGAGGCTGACTTACACTGGCTAATGATCTGAAGGCTGACAATACTGGGTAATGAACTGGAGGGCTAACAATACTGGTCTATGAACTGGATTGCTGATGACACTGGCTAATGAACTGGAGGGCTGACTTGTACTTGCCAATGATTTGAAGGCTAAAACACTGGCTAATGATGGTTGACAACACTGGCTAATGAACTAGAAGGCTGACAAACTGGCTAATGAACTTTTAGGGCTGACTGTAAATTATCTGGGAGGATGAGTTTCCTGATTCTTGCTCATGTTAGAGCTAGAGGCGTGTGCTGGGCCTTTGCAAGCATGTGACTTACTAATAGCTTCTGTGTCAGAAATTTTTCATTGGAGACCAGCCCAGGTGGCATTTGCCCCTAAGCCTACTGGGCCAATCCTCCCCTGGTTGCTCTTAATATGAAACTGGAACATGTCTGATTCTGTAGCAGCTTGGTGAGCTGAGGTGCAAAGTAATTTACCACAATGGCAGTGCTGGTGATACTGTATGTCATGGGAGCCAAGCGAAACCCGTGTCAGCGTATCTGTGTGCATCTGCTTATTTTTGCAAACCCACATTATTATGCACTTACCACTTATATCTTTTAAACTGTGTGTATATCTAATAAAGATTTGTATTTATTAAACTTATTTTTGGTCTCTGGATTGTGCTTTAGGATGGGATAAGTTAATAGGGGATCATTTCCTTCCTTCTCTTAATTGTGTCAAACATGGCAGACTTTGCTTCAATGAAGCTTTTATTATGATTGAGAGCATGTCTAGAAATGTCCTGATGGGGCACATCTGTTATTTTACTCTTGGAATAATACTTACCGTACCTAGCCTTGCGATTGCTGGTCCAGTCCAGTCCAGTTGCATCCCTCTCCCTCTCTTCTTGTTGCAGAGCATGTCGTCCAAGAACAGTATAAAAAGTGAGGTTGTGTATTACCAGCGATCTATTAAAAACCAAGGGTTAAGGACATTTGGGCTTATTTAATAAGAGGTACAAAAATTTCGCCTGCGTGATTGTAATCTTCAGCAACCAATGTTACTTTTTTACTGGTCTACTACAAAATTAAATTTTTGATTGGTTTCTGCAGATTGAAGGCATGACAAACTTTTTATTAAATTCGCCCCCTAGTGCTTTAGGTCTTCTCCTGGGTATTTTAATGGAACAATTTCTAATTGTTAAAATTATTTTCTGCAACTGAAAGGGGAGAAGGAGATATGAGATTGAAATAGTTACTGTCTCTGTTAGAGCCTTCCCATTGTGGAAATTTGCTAGTTGACTGACTATTAACTGCTACGCTGTGAGGAGCTGGTGTGGTGGGAAAATGCTCCAATACCAGCAGCTTTATAGAGCTTATTTTCTCCTTTGCTCTGCTTGTTTTCCTGTGCCTGGTATCTAAACTGGTCACATCCTTCTCATATGTGTCTTGCTAAGAGCTTAACAGCTAAACTCCAGCTGTGCTGCAGCCAAGACACACCCACAAGAGCAAGTGAGGCAGAGCTTTCATGAGAACTCCAGATCTGTCCCTCGTCCCCTACTGGTTGAAGGGGGGGGCCAGGCTTTCAGTCCAATCCTTGTAAATACCACAGCATTTAGGTACTATTTCATTCATTCTCCTCCCACTAATTACTGAGAAAAAGTCATGTAGTTTATATAAAATATTTTTCTATTCATTTATCATTCACAATAATATTTTACTGCTTTATGTCTAAAGCTGGCCATACACCGACATTAGATAGATTAGATGCTTGTCTATAGACAAACATCTAATCGATCTAATGTCTAAAGCTGGGCACCCACCGTGGGATTTCTTGTTCCGACACCATTCGCCCCTAGAAAGTGGACGACCGGAACAAAGCACAGTCAGTCGCAACAAAAGTAGCTGCTGCTGACAGTTTGCCACACCAAGCCGTGGTTTTCCAGTGCATCCAATTGTCTGTTTGGCTGAATGACTCTTGGACATTCGGTCGCCGATGCATAAAAATATTTTTGGCCTGATTGACCAATATATAAATAAATATTGGATGTGCGTACCCAGCCATAAGACCGCATCTTACAAGCAATCCTGTTCATATTATTATTAATATTTATTCTCCTTACAATGTTATCCTAAATTGTTAATATATGGTACTTGTACACCATTTATTGCCTTGCTTATTTTAAGTCATTTTACGATTGGCATTTTCCTTTTTTCCTTGTTTGTAACTGGCAATCGATACTCTCCAAACTCCTCATTGACCTTTTTATAGTGTCCAGTCTGTAGGGAGATACAGATCCTAGCAGGCCATACACTAGTTACTTGTACAATGGTGACATGAATACTCTCTGATCGCAATTCCATACGTATAGAGATTTAATTACACCACCTTGCACTGTCAATTTTCAAGCTGAAATCTGTACAAGATATGGTGGCCATAGATGGGGTTGTTAGTAACTTTTTCAACATGTCTGATTACCTGGAGTTTTGATGAATCAATCCAACTAGTCATTTAGAGCACCCTCCGCTTGGAAAACAAATGATTAAATGAATTTGATAGCTTTATACAACTTTGTGCTTATGAGAGATAGACATATTCACCAACTCTCTAAATACCTAAATCTGGTATAGCCACAATAGGTTAAAACCTCATGCTAAATTTATTTCCAGATAAAACTTGTACTGTTGTGTCCAATGAAGTATTGTTTGTGAAACACACATGTAAGACACTGCATCATTTAAACAGGTATAACATTTTACCACCAGTCCAGTAGCCCCTGCCTTTTAATCTCTTGTGATCTAAATTGAATGTCCTTATGCAGCAAGAGATAAAGTATCTACTCAAGTCACAGATGTTTACTTTCCTGTGATATTGCTACTGTTGAATTCTAGATGACATCCTAACACCAGTATTTATGAAATTAATATCAGCTTCATGTATAATGATTTGGCAGATTGGTAATTACAGGTTTATAACGTAGTGTCAAATACTTTTTTAATTTGAATTTCTTCATTGGGTGATTAGCGGAAAGCCTATACATGGCAATCTATCAACTCTAATGTAAATATGGCTTCCATATAATAACGTTATTCACACATCCTGTAAACAAATCGGTTTGTCTTCACCTTTTACCTTTAACAATTTGAAAGAGAACTAAACTTATTTTTTTTTAATCCAAATATGAAAGTTTCTCTCCCCAGAACACCTATACTTTGTAAGATTTTTCTCTAGCAATTGCATTTAGATACATGTAAGAAATATATTCAGTAACTAAGAACTTTTCCATTGCCAGTAAAACCCACAGCCCATGAAGTCATCAAAAACCACGTATTCAGTTACCCCAGTATTCAGTTTTTTCTATACAGATGTACAGATGGATATGGAATCCCTGATAAACTTGTTACCCCGGTTTTTTTCCAGTCAGTGTGGAAGACAGAAAACAAGATGTTACGGCTCAATACCCCAGAATTACTTTTAATTTTTACTGAAATGTTAACATTATGTTTCTTACATCCATGGTAGCTATTGCACACTGTAAATATTATTTTTCTTTCTTGTATGTAAAGTAAAGGATTATATCATTATTAGGACAGGAGCATTGAATGCATTTGAAAACAAAAAACTGAAATCCCTGTTATGATCTTTGTGCTGTTATATGATTGGCTGTGAGCTTCTAGAGGCAAGGCTGCAACTACAGAGTATGTGCATGTACGGTGACACTTAGCTGGGGGTTTAGCTAAAATTTAACACATGCTTTCAAGATAAAAAGGGAGTATTTTCTCATTTCAATAACCATAATCAGCCTACCCAGCAATTTCTCTGTGTATAAATAATACTTCAAAAATACTGACTTCCTGCTTGCAGTACTACTTATAGTGTCCTTTATGGTCTCAGTCCCTGGGCTGAGGGACTGAGATCCATCAGTTAGATCCATCCAACATCAAGTAAAATGACTGTTAGGAAGACCTAACATTCCAAGAAAGTTTTTCCTGGGAAGAAGAAGTATCATTGCAGAACTTCAAATGGCATCTACCTAATGACTACAGCAAACAGTAGCAAAGGGTATAAAACCAACTGATTCTTCAAAAATTAGAATAATACATAGAATACTTAGGTATGTGTAAAATGTATAAATCATTTTAAATAATAATGTTTTTTCCCCAATGAAACTCACCTTTATTTATTTAGAAAGTTGTTTTAGAGTTTATTCTACTTAGCCTACAGCACAAGTGTATCTGGTTAAATGCACCCATTGGGGTCTTTTGTATTCATTTGCAGGTGTGAATGTTGTATTAAATCAAACTGTTTTAAATTTTGGCACAATTTCATTGTCTGACCAATAGATTTAACTTTACTGCACAGATGATTAAGCTTCTCTTTTTCTTTCAATCATAGTGTTCATTGAAAGCTTCTTTTGAATCATTATGTTCAGTTTATACATCAGTGGCTTATCACCCCTACTTACTTTCTGGACCAAATAAGAATATCACACTGTGGCCTTTGGAACACAACAAGCCAAAAGTATTTCCAATCAATGCTTTTGTTATACTTCACAGAACAAACAAGTATTTCTGCCATTTATGCCATATGATTACAAGTCAAGGCATGACAACAATTATTGAAGAACACTTCTGGTGCAATTCTCTGTTTTCTGTCGAGCAGGAAACTTACTTCTTAGGTTTTTAAGAATCTATCATCTATGTCTGTGCACCTAATTGTTTATGAAGAAATATTTTTGTCTAAAGCAGAAAAACTATTAAGTTAGTAATGAAAGAAGCCATTTTAACCTCACATATCCATAATAATTTTTTGTACTAGTTTATTTATTTTCCTATATTACTTCATAACTGATGCTTGGCAAATATTTGGATCCAACAGAATTTGACCTACTTTATTTCTAGTGATTGTGCTAAGGCTAGCCATACAATGGCCCATTTTTCCATTACAATTTGGAATGGACCAGCTTTTCTTCAGTTTTCTGGACCAGTTATGCTTCAGTTTCTAGGTCAGCTATTATTCAGTTTCTAGACCAGCTATCTTTCAGTTTCTATACCAGCTATTCTTCAGTTTATAGACCATCTATTCTCTAGGTTCTGGACGAGCTATTATGCAGTTTTTGGACCAGTTTCTAGACCAGCTATGCTTCAGTTTCTAGACCAGCTATTCTTCAGTTTCTAGACCGTTATCCTTCAGTTTCGACCAGATATCTTCAGTTTGTAGACCATCTATTCTCTAGGTTCAGGACCAGCTATTTTCAGTTTTTGGACCAGTTTCTAGACCAGCTATCCTTCAGTCTCTAGCCAGCTATACTTCAGTTTCTAGACCAGCTATTCTTTATATCTAGACCAGCTATCCACCAGTTTCTAGACCAGCTATCCTTCAGTTTCTAGACCAGCTATTCTTTAGTTTCTAGCCAGCTTTTCCTCAGTTTCCACCCAGTTATTCTTCAGTTTCTAGAGCAGCTATTCTTCAGTTCTAGACCAGCTATTCTTTAGTTTCTAGAACAGCTATCTTTAGTTTCCAGACCAGCTATTCTTTAGTTTCTAGACCAACTATTCTCAGTTTCTAGACCAGCCATTCTTCAGTTTCTAGACCAGCCATTCTCAGTTTCTAGACCAGCTTTTCTTTAGTTTCTATACCAGCTATTCTTTGTTTCTAGACCAGATATTCCTCCATTTCCATCCCAATTCTTCAGTTTCTAGAGCAGCTATTCTTTAGTTTCTATACAGCTATTCTTTACTTCATAGACACGCTATTCTTAAGTTACTAGATCAGCTATCCTTCAGTTTCTAGACCAGCTATCTTCTAGTTTCTAGACCAGCTATTCCTCAGTTTCCACCCCAGTTATTCTTCAGTTTCTAGAGCAGCTATTCTCCAGTTGAAGACCAGCTATTCATTAGTTTTTCTATATCAGCTATTCTTTAGTTTCTCGACCAGCTATTCTTTAGTTTCTAGATCGCTAATCCTCAGTTTCTATCCCAGTTTTTCTTCAGTTTCTAGATTCTTCAGTTCCAGAGCAGCTATATTTGTTTCTAGACCAACTATTCTTCAGTTTCTAGACCAGCCATTCTTCAGTTTCTAGACCGGCTTTTCTTTAGTTTCATACCAGCTATTCTTACTTCATAGACCAGCTATTCTTAAGTTACTAGATCAGCTATCCTTCAGTTTCTAGACCAGCTATTCTTTAGTTTCTAGACCAGCTATTCCTCAGTTTCCACCCCAGTTATTCTTCAGTTTCTAGAGCAGCTATTCTCCAGTTGTAGACCAGCTATTCATTAGTTTCTATATCAGCTATTCTTTAGTTTCTCGACCACTATTCTTTAGTTCTAGATCAGCTAATCCTCAGTTTCTATCCCAGTTATCTTCATCAGTTTCTAGACCAGCTATTCTTCAGTTCCAGAGCAGCTAATTTTGTTTCTAGAACAGGTATTCTTTAGTTTCCAGACCAGCTATTCTTTAGTTTCTAGACCAGCTATATTCCGTTTCTAGACCAGCCATTCTTCAGTTTCTAGACCAGCTTTTCTTTAGTTTCTATACCAGCTATTCTTTAGTTTCTAGACCAGATATTCCTCCGTTTCCATCGCAATTATCTTCAGTTTCTAGAACAGCTATTCTTTAGTTTCTATAACAGCTATTCTTTACTTCATAGACCAGCTATTCTTTAGTTTCTGGACAGGCTATTCTTAAGTTTCTAGACCAGCTATTCCTTAGTTTCTAGACCAGATATTCTTTAGTTTCTAGTCCTGCTATTCCTCAGTTTCTATCTATCAATTTCTGGAAAGTTTGAAATCTGATTGGTTAATGTAAGCTGTAAACCAAGCATTAAAAAATTGACCAATCAGAAATGGATTATGGATTTCTGCAAACCTATATAAAGACCTGAGTGGGGTTGGTATCGCCAGCCCGAAGACGTGGCCCAAGGGCTGGCCACACTGGGGGTCCCGGTTCAAGCTGGGGACCCCCGCCAAAGGCACTTGTCAGTGCCACAAGGGCCCTTACAAGGGCCGGGGAGGGGGTCCTGGTTCGAGCTGCGCGACCCCTAAGCCCCAAAGGGCTCTTGTTAGAGCCGCAAGGGCACTTATAAGTGCCGCAAGGCCCCTTACAAGGGCCGGGGAGGGGGTCCCGGTTCGAGCTGTGGACCCCTAACCCCCAAGGGCTCTTGTCAGAGCCGCAAGGGCACTTGTCAGTGCCGCAAAGGCCCTGATAGGGCCGGGGAGGGGGTCCCGGTTCGCTGCGGGACCCTTAAGCCTCAAAAGGCCCTTCTCAGGGCCCCGCTGGAGGGAGCCTCCACCCCTCCCAGCGGCTCCCTCCTTCCCTTCCCCTCCCGGGAGCGCCGGGGCGGGGGCTTGGAGGGGTTGCTGGGGAGGGGGTGCGCGCGGGTGATCGCGACCACCTGCTGCGGCCCCTTCCCCGCAGCCCCTCCTAGCCTCCCGTTCCGAGATTGCCGCGAGCGGGGAACGGGTTGGGAGGGCTGCTGGAAGCGGCGGCGGGTGGTCTCCGCCGCCGCGGGGTTGTTGGGCGGGGGTGGCGTGTCCCCGGGGCGGGTGTGACCACCCGCCATGGGTTGCCTGCCCATCCCCGCTGCGGGGCTAGTATCGGCTGACTTCGCCACCTTCGAGGTGGCGAAGTAAAACAGCCGATACTAGCAGAGCGAAACCAGTACAGCCGCTTTTAAATAGAAGCGGGCGGTAACAGGAAAGTATCGCCGCGAAGGGTTAACGCTTCGTTAACTTTTCGCGCCCGTTTTTGGACATTTATAAATCGCGTTTAAACGCAATTTTGCATTGTAAGGGCCCTTGTGGCACTGACAAGTGCCTTTGGCGGGGGTCCCACAGCTTGAACCGGGACCCCCAGTGTGCGCCAGCCCTTGGGCCACGTCTTCGGGCTGGCGATACCAACCCCACTCAGGTCTTTATATAGGTTTGCAGAAATCCATAATCCATTTCTGATTGGTCAATTTTTTAATGCTTGGTTTACATGCTTTACATTAACCAATCAGATTTCAGAACTTTCCAGAAATTGATAGATAGAAACTGAGGAATAGCAGGACTAGAAACTAAAGAATATCTGGTCTAGAAACTAAGGAATAGCTGGTCTAGAAACTTAAGAATAGCCTGTCCAGAAACTAAAGAATAGCTGGTCTATGAAGTAAAGAATAGCTGTTATAGAAACTAAAGAATAGCTGTTCTAGAAACTGAAGAATAATTGCGATGGAAACGGAGGAATATCTGGTCTAGAAACTAAAGAATAGCTGGTATAGAAACTAAAGAAAAGCTGGTCTAGAAACTGAAGAATGGCTGGTCTAGAAACGGAATAATAGCTGGTCTAGAAACTAAAGAATAGCTGGTCTGGAAACTAAAGAATACCTGTTCTAGAAACAAAATTATAGGTGCTTGGAAATGAAAGAATAGCGCGTCATAGAAGAAACGGAAGAAGAACTGAGGGATGAAGAACTGAGGATTAGCTGATCTAGAAACTAAAGAATAGCTGGTCGAGAAACTAAAGAATAGCTGATATAGAAACTAATGAATAGCTGGTCTACAACTGGAGAATAGCTGCTCTAGAAACTGAAGAATAACTGGGGTGGAAACTGAGGAATAGCTGGTCTAGAAACTAAAGAATAGCTGGTCTAGAAACTGAAGGATAGCTGATCTAGTAACTTAAGAATAGCTGGTCTATGAAGTAAAGAATAGCTGGTATAGAAACTAAAGAAAAGCCGGCTAGAAACTGAAGAATAGTTGGTCTAGAAACAAAATTATAGCTGCTCTGGAACTGAAGAATCTAGAAACTGAAGAATAACTGGGATAGAAACTGAGGATTAGCTGATAACACCCCTGACGCTTTGTGACAGAGGTTGCTTCTCACAGAGGCGTGTCTCCATGCGTTTTATATAGCAAAGCACAAATTGGAAGTACCAACATATGTAAATGGTAAACCATTAAAACACAAACATTACATAATACATGGCTTTACACAATTATCAGACTACAGTATCCAAGGAAGACTATGTCTATGGTACTATGCACATGTTTTAACTAAAGAAAATAAGTCTGATTTTGGGATCCCGGTGCTGCCTGCTCTCTCTTTAACTATCCTGTGTATGTTTCTCTACTACCGAGTCTGAAGGTGTTGTGCCAGCGGTCCCAACCTGTAAGACGCCCCCATGATTATGTGTTTAGGTGATTGACTTTCATTATATTAGAAAGAACATACAGGCATTGGTATATCTAATCTGCTCAAGTCAAATGGCTTACTAACAATACCAAGAATTAGGCTACTGGTGGCCCCCAGGCAAATTATGATGGGCTCCCCTCCCGCTTCATCTATACAGTTGGTTTTCGGGGGAGACTGTTGAGGGTCTGTTCCCCTGGTAGATACGCCCCCGTCCAGAGCTTTTACATAGAAATAAATGTTGCCATTGCAAATGAATGAAGGTGAAGAAAAAGCGGGGATGGTAGCTCAGCTAATAGTACTGGAGAGAACAGTTCTAAAATGCCAGGTAAGAGCTGCTGCAGACTTTATAACAGTGGCCCCTGGGACTATCACCGTGGAGATCCCTATCACTGCCTCTTTCTTCCCCCAAGCCTCCAATTAGTAAACGTTAGAGTAGGCAGAAGATGTATTAAGATCATATGGTGCCCTAGCAGGGCCATCGATAGAGGGCCCCTTATTTGCTTACATATTTTGTATAGACTATAATTGTCACTGCTTCTGATGACTCAAGCTGGAGCTCCCATAAGATTCCTGGGCCCACTAGCAGTGCCCAGGGTTGCCTTGTTGGCAGGGCCCCAAATGATCTATATCCATCTCTTAACACGGTATTTATTAGCTGGCAGACTTTGTCAGTGGGGGAGGACCGTCCCCCTAAGCAAATCGGCAATCGCTGCCCTTTCTGATTTAACAACAGCTCTGTCTGGCTGCCAACTAATGTGCATTGTTGAAATTAAAAATGGGGGTGCACATGCCCTGCTTTACCCCTTTCTTTCTTTCTTTCTAAAATTTTTTTTTTGTGCCGCCCATAGTGGCTGGCCGCCCTAGCCGCGGCCTAGGTGGCCTAGTGGGAACCAGCCCTGCTTGTGGATGACTCCTGCTCTGAGAGTAGGTGAGGAGTGAACATTCAATGGAGGAGATGGAAAGCATGACATACTTGTCTATCATGTCAATGCTGGCAGCTGAAAGGGTTAAGGTAATACTCTGCTGGCACAGAGTGTTAATGGCAATACTATGGGGAAGTCTGCTGGCACTGACGGTTAATAGCATTCCCTAGGAAAGGGGGCTGGCAACTGAAGTAGTTTCAAAAGTAAGTCTGACTGCACTAAAGGGTTAATGGTAAGTTCTGCTGGCAACTGAATTATTAATGCCAAAAGCGTAAAACATCTAAGATCTCTCACAACAATTTTTTCTGGGTAAACATGGTGTTCTTTGCTACTGCGCCACAACATCTGCCTTCAATCAGTACAGACTTTATTGGTGGCCAGTGTCGCTGCATACGCACAACATATTGTATACAGCCCGCCTACCGGTAACAGCGTCCGGCCCCCTTACCAACTAGTATAAAGCGTTTCATTTCACTATAACGAACAGTCACCATAGACAGTGTCAATGCAGGAGGAAGAACCCGCCTGTAGTTTGACAGCCAAGTTTTTTTGTTTTTTTTTGGGGGGGGGGTGGGACCACGTACGGTGGAGTGCGAAACACCTAGGGCACCAAAATGGACTAGAAACGGCCCTGATTCAGAATATACCAATGCCACCTTGGTCTTTAACCCTGGTGTTATTGTGCACGCGTGGGGCATCAATGTACAAACCACAGCCCGTTTAAAGAATGACTGTCCAATAGTTCCAGTATTCTCTTACAACTCTCTTAATGCCGGTTTTATATCAAAAAATAATAAGACAAGATACCTGCATATGCGCCCTATCACCTTACACTTTTATATCATATAAAAAATTCTTAAACTATAAAAACAGTATTGTGTTATTTCTCTATTAGAATAGACATACTTTTTATTCTGAACTGTTGATGGGAGTGATTAATCAAACCATTGGTTAACTTCTCTTTCTGCAGCTTTATACAGGGTGTAACTACCAGGGAGCAGGGAGCAACCAACGGGGGGGGACCGGAGCCGAAGGGGCGCCACATCCAGACCAGGATTGTATCCACAAGCAACCCTGCACTAGGGCCCAGGAACTTCTGGGGTGCACGCTCAGAAGCAGTAACAAAATACAGAACACACATTATGTAGCAAAAAAGGGGGCCCTAATAATGGCCACTGCTTGGGCCCCCAAATGATCTTATCCATCTCTGTCCACCATCTCTTAATTTGTCTATGACACGATTAGCTACTCCCAGAAAACCACTTTAGTGGATGAAGCAAGGATAGGGAGCCCCATCATAGTGTTGCTGGGGGTGCCCATGGTTCCTAGTTATGCACCTGGCCTTTATAACAATGCTATGTTTTAAAGAGAAACATTGAAACTTCAAGATTGATTTGAAAGCGTACAACCCCATCAATTCCGCCCTCCAACATCTTTGCAGTTTTAGGTCTCTGTTTGTAAAGAATATCCTGTATAAACTCAGCCCTCTTGTGCAGATGATTCGGAGTGAAAGATTCATCGAACCAAAACCTTAAATGGTTGTTCATATTTTTAACTCCCAGGGAAGTCGTTCATTCTCAACACTTAACACACATCACACATAGTTGGTCTCTAAATGTTTCCCATATGTTAGTTATCTTCATTTACATTGCAGTGTGGTCATTGAAATACAGAGTGCTGAACAATCTAATTCACCTGGACAGGAGACTTGGTAATTCAGTTGCATGTTTCAAGGCCGGTTTTATATATTTTTTGCATATAAATCATAATTGTACGACTTAATGAGAGAGAAGCTTTTTGGAGGTTTGAATAGTTAACTTTTTTTGTCTGGATAACAATGGGTTTGTCTGAGTACAAACTAATATAAGGATCTTTAATCTGTGGTCCGGGAGTATTGGGAAGTGAGACAATATGTACATGTGATGATTATTTGTTCATAAGAAAATGCACATTTAACATCCATATTCGTATGCCAATGAGTTTGGAGTGGATTTGTCAGCTGTAAATTTTTCTTCAGATCCCCGGGTAATCCAATCAAATTAGTTAGATCTTGGATAACGTATGCAAAATATCGTTGTTTGACTAGCCCTTAGGACTGATGGCAACATAGAAAACCTAATTACTGTGTTGTTCCAGTAAATGAACACAATACCACTTTAGGTATATACAGGGTAATTCATAAACAGTTCTTATCATTAAAAATAGTAGTAGACCCCCATTTAAACGCAAAAATTGCTTTTATTGTATCCCTGATATTGGTTTGGGATTTTAGAAATTTTTATTAATTCATTGGTATTGTTTTTTTATTGAAGCCGGATGATGTAAGTTAGGTGGGTACACAAGGTAAAATTTTTCATCTCACCGAATTCGCCACTAGCGAGCAAAAGTTGCCAAGGCTGCCCGAAACTATGGGTAATATCAACCTTAGATTTAGTTATAGTTAGTTATAACTTGGTATATTGAATGAAGAGACCCAGTAAATATTTCCTGGGGGGTGTCAGTCAGTCTTAATGGTTCTGTCATACAGCTATTGTACTGGCACAAAATTAATTAACACGAGACCACTTTCTATGTAATGTTTATGGTAAGTAAAGTTTGTTTATTTAGGAGCCTATTACCCAAAGCATTAATTAGCAATTGCTTAAAGATGACTAGTCATGCATGTAGCCTTGTAGATGTTTGTTACTAAATTTGTTCTGCAGAATCACATTAGAACAGTTGCATGGACATTGCCATGGTTAAGAGAAAAACGACATATTATGCACGTTAAGAGAAAAAGTTCAAAGATGGCGTGTGGAACTGTGGATACCAAATGGGATTCTTAGTGAGTCCTAACTTCGGTGGCATACCACATACAATTATGATTGCATATGTGTGCAATAGATTCCTGGAATGGCAGTTCTATACAATCGACCCGACTGAACTCTCATATTCTCTATGGGGATTGGCAGGGCAATTTAGGGGTCTTTGCTGCCTGAGCGCCAAAATTGTGAATGCCGCCCTTAATTATTCCACAGTAACGGCGTTTGTTTGATGGCATGTCAAAAATTTACATTTTGAGCTTCTATCTACAGTTCCTCAGACGTCAATCGGCAATGAATGTAATTACTGAGAAACGATACTTCATCTCTCCTAAGAGTTTGTGTTAACCAATACCATATTGCCAATTCAATGCACATTCCTTAGCCGCATACAATATCAATAATCGACACACTGGCATTACTTTATTGTATGGGACCTAGGAATGTGCCATTGATTATCTTTTCTGGTTTTCTATAAAGGTTTTGACCAGATCGTAGCCTTCCGCAAAATGTAGTTATAATTAGCTTCTACAACCCTTCAATTGATGTATTATAAGGAAGTCATGGTCAAGCTTCCATGTGGTAATCAAGCATCCCCAACAACCTTTAAGCCTAGGTACACCCCTAGGATTTTCTTGTCCCGTCTAGTTCGACGGTCGGCCAGGAGTAGAAGGAATGGTCGTCGCGCAAAAGCAGCCGCGTAGTGTCATCCGCGGCGAACCGAACTGTGCGGTCCCAAGAGGACCGCACGATCGACGAGGTTTTCCAACCCTGTCAGATCGTCCTTTCGTCCGATTCGACGAACGGTCGATCGGACATGTGCACATTCGGATTCAATGATAATTTAGTCTGATCGACGACTACACTGAAACTATCGGTTAGGTTGGATATATGGTATGTCTTGCCTTTAATAATAAAGCACTGGAATGGCCTTTTCCCCTCATTTTTAAAAAGCCAAAGGGCTGGGGGGAGTGAGAGCTGTATATGGACTCCAGTGGTGTACACAATGATAAAATGCAAAGTTTTGCTAATGGTTAATTGAAGTAAAAAAGATTAGAAGTGAGACCTTCCAGACTGAGGCTTACCTGACATGGTTGGAAGGCTTTTCATTCATTGATCACAGTAATGTATAACCTAAAACCCCTTTGTTTATAAAGTATGCAGTGTGTCAGATAATATACTTGTATGGGGCCGGGAGGTGCATTGTTATCGTTTCTATGTCGGAGAATATTGGACCACGTGCCCACTTTTGAATACTGAGTTACAGAATCTTCTTTGCTAAAGGACGTTCTAGAGAAGATTATAATTTGATCTACTTTTCTATTTTGTTAACAATGGCAGGATTCATAAATAAACATCTTTAATTTAGAAATGTAGATGATTATTATCTAAAATATTGACCACTGTGTGAACATATTTGACAAAAAATGAACAGCTAAGACAACTGCTTTGGCCAAACTTGTTTTGGGGGCACCCTGCGGCATTGTTAAGTGGTCTGTCTGACAAATCAATCAGCAATGGCGGTGAACGCATTCATTGTAGCTGCCACATTGTTGGGGGACCTTCAGAGCAATTTAGAAGCTTTACACAGTCACTAAAAATGGAATCAGTCTGAATCGGAATCCTCCAGGATTCAAAGTTTCCGTTTGCTCCCTTCAGATTCGATTTGACTTTCAGATTGCGAGAATTATCATATTTTCAATAACCCTCGAAAGTGACAGAGCTAATTTCAATGTTACCAAACATACAATGATACTTTGGGTAACCCTTTTAAGTATATGCTTTAACCCTCAAAAGAATACATGCGTGCTACTTTTGAGGGTTACTGAAAATACAGGGCTACTTTTTAAGCGTTCCGCATATCAAGGTACTTTGAGGGATACCGAAAGTATGTATGTATGTATGTATTTCTTATAAAGCATAAAAAGTAGGCTCAAATATACATGTGAAGCATGAAAATAGCTTTTGTGCAGGAAATTCTATTTTATTTAAGGTTTTGGTGATTTGGAAGTTTTCCCCTGACATTTCCAGGTGCGCCTGAGCCATCTACAGTAGAAACATGCGTGTAGTTTACCCTAACTTTACTCAGAACTTTCAGATTTTTCTACAAGGTCTATTTCCCTATTTTTTTTCAAACATTTTGAAAATCGAGTCAAACGTTCTCTACCACATCCTCCGTTTTATAGGACTTTCCTTTCCATTTAAAGTATGTAGTATTTCTACATATTCGCCGCGCTTTAACCAATTATTTACTCATTCACATCAGGCCCTGCACCCTAAGAGCTTACAATCTAATCACTTTACTGTACACATACAACCTCATAAGTATGCTCCTTTTGATTTGGGGAAACCGGGGGCCCGGAGAAACCCCAGCAAGCACAGGGAAGACATTACAAACTCCTTGCAGATGTGTCCAAGGGTGGAATCGAACTCAGGACCTCAGGCTGCCAAGGCATCAGGGCTAATCACTGACCACCGTGCGCCAGTGGTCAACTGTCTAACAACAGTCGCCTGACTGCCCAGTGAGGAACAGAACCCCACAATTTCCTGCACTTAAAAATGCATGATACTAAAAGATGTGTCACGTGAGAGATAGCAGACGCTCAGTGTATGACGTCAGAAGGAGAAACAATGATCGCGACTCGGTGCTTGAGCTAAACCCACCGTTTTTTACAGAATTTGGTGTACTGACAGGGCTTATTTTAAAGCTCACTTTTCATGACTGTCCGTGAATTTATGGACGGTGGCAACCTGCCTTCAATTCATTGCAGATCTAGTGGAAAGCTATGCCTTATATTATGTCCATTTCAAGATGTGGTTATTTGTCTCGACCTCCCGAGTGTTTGGCCTATTTCTGTTTACACTGTGGAAGGAGCATTGGGGGTGTAATCTTGACCTTTCACGTGTTACATCTGTTTAAACCCACACAAACAAACCCAATATGTAAATTTTAAATCAAATGCATCACTATTGCTTTCTCCTCTTTATTAATATATGTGTTTTTAAGCGCCCTGCAATATGTTTTTGACAAAAAATTGGGAATGCTTCTCCACTTTCCTTCCAAAGGGTAAGCAATGTTGAAAGTAAAAACTTCCTAAAGTCCTGCTTTCCAGTTATATTTTTGTTATAAATCTGTTTGACTTTAATAGGAACCTTGAGCACTTCTGGTTCAGTTCCTTTATACGATTTATGACTGTTGGTTTTCTAACCTCTCCCACTGAGTACTCTCAGTATTGGCTTTGTATCAATTGTGTCAACTGCTAGAGGATAAAGGAGTTGTAGAAAATAGGCAGTAAAAGGACGCATGCCATGAGTCCTCCCCCAACATGTAAACTTAAAACTGTACTTTATTTTGTGTAGATTGAATTTAAATTAGTTACAAAGGATTTTTTTAGTGAATCTCATAGTGTTATTTAGCAAAAATGGTGACTTCACTTTATTCTTATTTATCAATGGTTGTTCTTAAAAATCCAGGGTGTCTGGATGGTTTGTGGTGTCGGGATTTCTCTCCCTCTGTTATATGTATGTTTTCCCTCCCCCATCCCCCTTCCTCCACCCTCCACTGTGTTAACGTAAGGTTCTTACTCTTCTTGAGGTACGAAACACCAAAGTAGTAACGAGCAGAGGGGTTTGAAAAATTCCTCCCCAGGGGGCCACTAGAACTGTTCTTTTTAGATTGTTACTTCTTTGAGTTTCGTAGTAGCTCTATTACATTAACAGTATCACTGCCAACACTTTTATTATAGTTGTCCAAGTGGCAGAAAATGTCCTTTAGTCCCTTGTTTCACTTTGGACCCTCCTTTGAAATCTGTTGTGACACACACAAGTTTTATACGAAATAGATTGTGATATTGTATAATATAATATTTTATAATATGTATAGCCCAGTGCAACATATCTACTTTTAACATAAAAAAAAAAAATCCTGGTTACTGTTAATTCTCTTGAAAAAAGGTATTTTTTGGTTAAATGTCATAGAGGCAGCACGGTGGTCAGTAGCTAGCACTGATAGACTGCGGTGCTGAATCCTGAGTTCGATATTTCCTCCGGGTACTCCGGTTTCCACGCAGTTACAAAGACATACTGATAGGTTGTATGTGTCAAATAATGTGCTTAGATTGTAAGATCTTTGTAATTGTAAAGCGATACGGAAGATGTTGGCGCTATATAAATCCATAATAATAAAATAAATAAACTTATCTTTTATTACAGAAGCAATGATATGGCCTATAGGCTAGATTACCAATCCCAGTATAACATTCCAGTTCTGCAAATCATCACATATATATTATAGAACAAATTAATCTAAATCTTGCTTTTGGTATACAATTAAATATGCCAATGACAATATTAGCAAAGCTTTCTAGGTGTATGGTCACCTTTATTTAGAAAGCCCCAATTTTTTTTGTGTGAAATTCTGCAAGAGAATTTGATACATCTCACCGAACTCACTTACATTTTTGTAATGTAATTTTGCGCGTAAATTCTGGAAGCTACCTGCAGCCAGCTCAACCCTATTTAATACCCCACTTTGCGGTTCCTGTGGAAAATTTAGCACCAGCCTCAGGATGTGTTAACTTTCACCAAATAAAAACAACACAGAGAACCAAATACAAAAGTAAATTTTTTTAGACTTGCACTTTATTCAGATTCTACCACATGCAAATATATGCAAATTAATGTACCTGTGTTCACAATAAAACATCATTTGTAAAGACCATTTAAATAACTTAGATGTCCAAATACATTCAAGGTTACCGAAAACGATCTATACTTTTCGAGGGTTACCGAAAATCAAAGTCTACATTTGGGTTAGCAAATGATAAATCTAGGGTAGCAAAACGATCCCTAATTCGAGGGTTATCGAAAATGATCAATATTTCGAGGGTTAGCAAACTATACATTTTGGGGTTAGCTAAGGGCCCGTAAATTCGATAATTCGATAATTATCGAATTTAGGTAATTATCGAAAAAAACAAACTAATTCAAACCCGAACTTGTTCGAATGTTTGCGTTCGTCAGTCAGACTCATAAAGTTCGGCTTGAACTCGGGATTAGAGTTCAGTTTTTGTGTCCTCTTTATTCAGTAGTAGTAATTCTGCAAAAACAAACACGATCGCTATATCAATCTGTATGGGTTGGATGCCACCTTCTAAATTCCCCTAAGTGACAGGCTGTTCTAATCAGTTCATTTATTTCTGTTGTAACATTTTTATTTTACTAGTGTTGCTGCTTTCGGATTATCAGACTGCATTATATCCTGAAAATGTTACACTATGTGGTTATTATTGACCTGCGCAGTACATAAATACAAAAATAGATAAAATGTGATGAACAACTGTGAGAATTTATTATTTGGCTATATTTGGATGTAGACAATAAAGGTGGCCATACAGTTAGACCCACATTGGTTGATCAGACATACAATCGATATTAACAAGCAGTGCAGTTTTAAATGCCAACATTCCCTCACTGTTCCTGGATGGATCCTGGTTTTGTGAACAACATTAAACGCAAATGGTATTGGGGTAATTAGCATTTTTTTCCCTCTCTTTCTCATTAAACTGCAATGTGGTATTGGAAATAATTAGCATTTTTTTCCTCTTTTTCTCTTTGACTTCCCTCCATCTAAGGTTAGCCATTGTAGCATTTTCAATTTTAAAGAAAAAACCCACCTCCCGAATGTGCTAAGGGCTTTAGACTGTGGGGTAACAGTAAAGAAACACTATGCTGTGGCTGTGAAAGAGACACAAGACTCAAGTTAACACACTGAACAAAAATGCAATTCACAGGTGTTTTGCAAATAAAAATTAATGAGATCTTTATCACTGTTAATGGGGCGTGTGCAAAGGAACAATATTTTCACCTTGAAACCAAATTTAAGCTGTACATTTATTAGTGGAAAGCTTCCATAGACAGGCATATACTAAAGGGAGACATAGTACTCCCTTGTAGTATATGTTCTTTCATACATCCAGAAAACTGCCTGTCCTGATTACTTTGTTACAAGCACAACGCTGGTATCCAATCAAAATTCATCTATGAAGGTTAGAAAATACTTCCAGGCTGACATACTATCACAAATCGCATTTGGTGGCATTAAGAGCAAGTCCCTCAAACGATAATTTGTATATAGGTAAATCCCCCAAACCCTTCAACTCTGCAATAGTTGCTGCACAGTGTCATGTTAGCCCTTTTCCTGCTTCTTGGTTCTTCCAGCTAGCAACTGTCAGTTCATGTGGTCATAGTTGACACCACACAATGACTGAATGCTAATCTCCAAGCTTGCCTCCTCAGAGTATGTGCTAGTTCGAAAGTTAAGGACAACTTATGTAAAATTCACTTTCTAAAATGAAAAGTACCTGGGACAGGGAGTTAGGATTGATTATTCCCACCCTCCACAATATAGTTTGTTGAGGAGCTACAGCACATTACAGTTTCATTTGCCAGGTTATGGCCCAGGCCTTCCTGTATTTAAGATAGCGCTGAAGCACTCAGGAAGCCTGACAGAAGCCGTTTTCTGCTTCCTCATAGAAATGATTTTGGCAAGTATAAAGTACAAATCCTACCTCCCTGCCTCAGGTACTTTTCTTTTTAACTGTTTGAAAAAACTTAATACCACTATAGTTCTCCTTAAATTATAGGCAGAAAACTTTGAGAGGCAGAGGGAAGAGGAGAGAAAAAAACTTCACAAAAGATTAGCTCTACATCTGTCAGCTTCAACTTAAGCATTTTAGATTTGGGGAGGGGAGGAGTATCTATATATAATTTTTCATTTGAGGGGTGAAATTTTTTTAAAAGCTTCTAAAGCAGGAAAATTTGCACTTTAAACTACTAAACGCCGAAAAAAATCTTCTGATAAAAAAATCTTAAAGAATGATCTTAGCCCAACAGTTCCCTCTTCCCCAACAGGACTAGGCAATCTCAGCTGTGACCAAATTACAATGACAATAGTGACATAATCATGACATCAGGTATTCGTTTAAAATGAGCTGATTAAATGGTTGTTATCACTTTGTGGTGCTTGCCCATGAGATTGCATGGCATGGACAATGTTATTCCTTAGGGAAGTATTTAGATAATTTTGTTTTAAGTATCCTATTTTTTTAATTTGTGATGATTAAGATCATTAGCCAATCATTTAACTGTTTTTTTGTAGAGTATGCTAAGGCAGAAATAACACAAAAAGGGCTAATGTTTGGTTGGTTGCGTGGGAGGGATTGTGTGAAAATTAGATAATGTGTAATCCACAGAGGGACAATTGTCTTTGACAGGTCCTTTCTTTGCTTCTTTTCTTGTCTATTCCCTCCATCCTTTTGTTTTTTGTTTCAGGTTCATGAATATTCGAATTATAAAGCCCCACCTAAGCACTGCATGGGGCAAACAGACAGGAAATCTGTTGCAGTGTCCCCTGGATTATTACCTAGATACCTAAATGGTATTGTGCACCCTAAATGTTTATTTATTCATATTGATGGTGATCCATCCACTTAATTAGTAAACAACACAACACAGGTAATTGAAATTCATTCAATGTTGTTGTTTTTTATTTAATCATTCCTGAAACAACATTATTTACTCATACACCTGTTAATCATGTCTTATTTTAATACAAAATAAATTACAATTAAAGTCTGTGCTTACAATTCTGTAAGAAAAAGTCAAATTGGCCCAGTTCAAATGTTAATAGTTAAATAAAAGCATCTGTGGGAATTAGATCCACACTTAGGCCTAGGGCCCACTGCTGCTGTGACGCTGTAACTATAACTGTAAAGGTAGGTACACACCTGAAAGATCTTGAAAGATGACAGACAGGATCTTCCATTTTTTAAACGATTGGACTACACACAGTCCCGAGCCCTCCCCTATCACAGCATAGGGTAGAACTCTGGGAATCGTGTTCCCTCAGCCGTGGCTGAATCCCACTATAGGACGGTCTACCGCCCGGTGGGAAATTTTCCGTCTTTTCCCAACATGAGTTCGACTGACCCGATCGTTAGCGGCCGTGCGCTCGTTCGGAAAAGTAAGGAACACAACGTACCAATAAAGCTTTATCAATACTGTGTGTACCCAGCTTAAGTTGTGGGAATTAGGCCAGTATGTGCGATGCAGTCCATTGCGTTTTTCAAACACAGACAATCACCATTTTCAGTCTGTTTAGTCTAGGCCACACTAGCCCGTGGTAGTGCTAATCAATCGCGTGTTAAAAAGTCCACGCTAGTGTTGGCCAATTAGTCTGGCCCCACCTTTTAAATTGCAATTGCTGCGATCCCATTTTTTTTAGTAGTAACACTGCTTTTTCCTAGACCTCACCATCTGGCGTAGTGTGGCCTCCGCCTCTCTGTCCAGACTACACTTATAAGTCTATGAATAACACAAAAAGTGGATACAAGCAGATATTAAAAAGACAAAATCATAGTTTTTAGGTGCATTTTTCCTACATTACAAATAAAGAAAACTACATACCCCGGCTCATTTTAAATACGCTCCACTGTGCCTGGCATCCTCCCCTTGATCCAAAAAGATCAATACTCATTTCTACATTGTAAGAATATTAATATGATATTGGTCAAGTATGGACTTGTTCATGTACCACCTTAATTCCTATCAACAATCGACTAACATGATCTAGAGTCCTTTTTACAGCAGATATGTCTCACTGGAATATGTAGAAACTATTAATGTTGTTGTTTCTTTGTCCAATATATAATTAAAATAATTATTGCATTTATTTTGCATTTAGTAGACAGTTAAGATTTTCACATCAACATGACTATGGACTCTACAATTAAAATCTTGTTTAAAAGCCTGTCTCAAAAAAAAAACACTGAAATTTTGTTCTTAGAGATTGTGCGTTCCAACCACCAGTAGGGCAGAAGAACCCAGCCCACTGAAGTATCTATTAGAACTAGTACTTTTCCATATTCATTTTACTATGTACTTAAATTAATCACATCTTTTAATTCAAACCTATATTCTATGATTAAAAAAATCACTTACTTGCAATATTTATTTTTTGAATTTAATAGCAAAAAATAACAAGGTTTTGTAAACATTAATATTTTTATTTGTGGAAAGTATTTTTTTACTTTGGTACAACTGTTTCACCTTGTTGGTCTGTTTCTGACCAGAATGAACTTAATTCAAGTCTATGAAGAACATAAAAAAGCACAAGCAGATAAAAACAGGCACAAATTCATAGGCTATGCATTTTTAAGCCGGGTACACGGTGTCAGATCCTTCCTCCCGACTGACCATTCAACACTTCTGACTGTTTGGTCGGAGGAGGAAAGACTGTCAGTCACAGGACAATAGTGGCCACGGCCAACGTTGCCCTGCACGATCGGCTGTGTTTTCTTTTGTGTGTTCGTCGATCAGATGAAGGAACGGTTGGTCATGACCGAAAAACCATGCAAATATTTCGGCCCAATTGCCGATACATGATCGGGCCAAAATGCATGGGGTGTACCCAGCTTTAGGTGCATTGTTACTTATCATGCTTTGGGAAAGCAAATACAAACAAATGTAAAACGTAGAGAGAAAAGCCACGCATGGGATCAGGCTGTGTAAGGAATGTTAGAAGCATTTTTTAGTAAAGGTAAGTATAGCAACGTTTGTGTTTGGTAGATTTTGTGTTAGATGTACTTTAACATTCGTTCTGGGGTAGGATTTCTGTGAATTAGTTGCTAGAAGATGCTAGACTGAAGCACTGGGTAGATGCCCACTCATTTTGATTTGTTATTTATCTATTAGGAAGAAAGCTAAAGGTTATTTCCACAAATTTTTTAAGTTTCGTTTTTTAAGTTTAAAGGAGCTCCCCACCTTCAATTAAACAATCAGGAGAGAGGAGAGAACCTACCGATGCACCCACAGTCCTAGCATTGTGCGCGCATGCGCACACAGTGCAAAGGAGCGTGAGTTAAAACTTACTTGCATGCGCACTCCCTCTCAGACTTGGTATACTCCGGAGCAGCAAGAAACGGTCGGGACTTGTCAGAGGAGTCTGCGAGGAAGCAGGCTTGCAGATAAATTTTCAAACTTCAGCCACGGCTCCTTGAAGAATGGGAGGTAAGACATAGCTCCTTTAACCTCCTGACCTCAGTTAATGCAAAAATGGAATAATTCACTTTTTGAGTGAACGTTCCTTAAGGTTGGAGCATGCCACCAATTGGGTGAGAGTTACAGCTCACAGTGCTAGTAGAAAAGAAAAACACGGAAAATGCTATTCGCTGAAAGTTGGTTCCCTGCGATGCCGATAGAGAAACGCAACATGTTAGATCAGAGGAAACCGATAATTTTTGCCATTGTCTGAAAGGAGCCACATACTGTAACTTTGGATAGACTGCAGCTAGAAGCATGATCCTGGGTGATTTTAAGGTAGAAAGCCCTTTTAAATAAAGACAGTTCCCCTTAATATGATAAATCAGTGTGTATTGGGACAATGTTATCTGGTGACTTTGCTTCTGGTTTCAAGTGTTGTTGTCTACCCAGGCACTCTGCAGTTCTCAGCATTCATCAATACTGGGTATAGGACAGACAAGGAAAAATTATTTTCAATTTAGAACCCGAAAACAAAGATCGATGAGAGGAAATTGAATGTTCCTCAATCTCCATCCCTCTATATGATATGGGTTGTAAATGAAAAATGTTTTAGCCTAAGTTTTTCCCCATTGTCTTTCTGTTTATGATCTCTGAATACAAGTACATTACATGACTATGGCCCCATGCCATGTTTCATACATATTGTACTGATCTGGCATAAGCATTATTTTCAGGTCTTATGCTTCTATATGTATAAGGTACATGACAGATGAATAGTTGTTAATCCACCCACAGAACACCTGACTATAACTGCACAATGAACTTGTAAAACAAGTTCTCACTATAGCAAAGTACAAGGATCTTCCAAAGGAATCCATGGGAATTCTTATTGAAATATAACGCACTTCTCCTAAATACAGCATTCAGCATTCTGCTGCCCTTGATAAATTAGCTGTGGGTTATAATGTAATTAAACCATCCCACATAGTGCATTTGTCAATTACACAAAAAGGAAGCCCAAGCAGAATCATGCCTTCAATTTTTTGGTGGAGCCTTATGGTGGACATAGGCTAGGTTAGAAGGCATCAGATCACATGGCCATATCCTGCATAGCATAGAACTTCCTATTTCTACAGATACAGATGCATTCCATAGGATTGATTATATGCTCTGAAATGTATTTATTTGCACTGAATAAGACACCTACACTCATTTAACCAGGAAGTGTGGTGTGAGTTTTTCTGAATTGCCAAATCCCAGACTGTGGTGGAAGAGCTTTTATCATTGGTTTTTAATCTTTTAATACATGGTTTTAAAGGGAATGTCCAGCCCTCTCTACAAAAATCTATATATTGTAGAATATCCTACAAAACCTGGACATCGCTTTAAGAAAAGCTTTAAATCAGCTCACAGACTGAGCTATTATACTTACATGCTCCTCCTCGATCCTCCGCCAGGCTCTGCACTTCCAGGTAAGGCAGTCAGTGTCGGCCATGACAGTGTCCTCATGGCAATCACTGACTGCCATTCCAGGAGCAGTTCCACTGCGGTGCCAGAACAGAAAAGAACAGAGCAGCCACAGTGGAGACTGAGTGAGGAGACCGGAAGCGGCGGTGGAACGAGGAGCATGTAAGTATATATCTCCGTCTGTGAGCCGATTTAAAGCTTTTTATAAAAGGATGTCCAGCTTTGAGGGGTATCTAACATATAGAATTTGTAGAGAGGGCTGGACAGTATCCTTAAACTATCGATGTATCATGGTTTTAAACTGATATTGGACACTTTTGGTGCCTACTTGCAATGTACTTTTGAGCAGTTCTTTGCTATGTATGCAATTACATAAATGATTCTGCATGCAGGGACCCAAAATGTTTTCAAAATGTATAAAAAAAGTCCTGATATTTGACTATTTCTCGCTCTTAAATTGCAGGCGCTCATCCTGGAAGAGTGAAAAAACGGTTCCTAGGAAACCCACTGTGCTCCCAATACTAAGAGGCACTCACCCAGTATAACACATGGAGGTAGAATCTCCAAACCATGATGTTTGAAGCTATAAAAATAATGGAACAGGTACACAAACATATCCACATTTATTGTATATGAACTTTTAATGAAATAATCAAATAGTGACAAACATAGGTACACATACACAGAGGAAACAGCGTGCCTGGCACTCATATATACATATGGTAGTAGCAGTATACAGCCATAATTTGAGGGAAAGTGGTAATACTACAAGACCAAGACCACAAGGTATCTATAGATACAAACAACAAAATAGATAAAAATGTCAATACATAAAAAAACCTAAGTGTCCAAAGTATAATATATTATACATGTTTAGTTGCGTGCGCATGTGAAAAAGTCTTAGTAGTAAATTAGCAACATGTGCACATCTGCACAACCCCTAAAATACCAATTTTATTGGAATCAGGGCAGGGTTGCCAGATATTCTCCAAGCCCAAGCGAGAGGGGCAGATTGGAGATGGAGGCACGGTGGTAGCAGAGAATGGGTGGGGCAGGGGCATTCAGGGAAGGGGAGTTGTGTGTTTAGGGGCAAGACTGCCAGGCATGTGCCTTGGATGGCCATTCAGCACTGATTGTAATTAAATAAAGCATTATTTCATTAGTAAAGCTTAAGGCATTAATATTGGTTGATGGGACAATCACCACACATATACTGGGGGCAGCCCTATCAAAGCCCCGGCCAGTTGGGAGAAACGCGTGTAGGTGTTGTGTACCAGGCTTGGGACTTTGACCGATCTTTGTTTCATATCGTCGTTTGGATGGAGGTATCCGGGCCAGTTTAGAGGGGACTGATCTCAGCCTGTATTATGTCTGGAATCCTTAACGAAAAAGCGAGTAGTGAGTATGCAAAATCTGTGGAAACTGGGGGTGCCCGTTTAAATAGGCATATACGCTACACTACATAGTTCCACGAGTGATTCATACTCACAGACTTTTTCTACGTATGTACCCCCAAACTGGGTTGACTTCGCTCCCGACCAGTGCATCGGGCCCATAAGTCTGTAGTTACGCTACTGCATGGAAAGTTTTAAGAGGATTGCCTTTGAAACATTTCCTGGTAATCCAGGTGTGCATTTTGATATCAGTCCATTCCCAGCCCAGTTTTTAAATGGGACGTTGCATATTTTTGGGAGCACCTTTTTGGGGGGTGGTTAGGGTTCAGTTTTTGTATGACTCGTTGCAGGTATCTCATGTTTAAAATGTTTTATATGATTAAAGATGACTTTGTATCTTTTTCTATGTATTGTGCTGGTATATGTGTAACTAAGGCTCTACTTACACTTAGATGTTATAAATATATTATAGTACAATCATGTATGATGTTGTTCGGATATTACTACTTTGGTTGTAATTTGGCTGTAAAGCTTAAGGCATACCTGGTGATACTGAGTATGTTGCAGGGTTAAAAAGCAGGGGAAATCTCATGCACTTGGGGGCGATGCACATTAAATTGGGCGCAAAATGCCCAAGTCAGTTTAAAACCCACGCAATCCGATGTATCATCAGGTTACGTGGGTTTTACACTGATTTGCCTGTATGCGCCATTTCCGAGAATGCTCGGAAATAGCATGGCGCAGGCGAAGCAAAACCGCCCTTAGTAAAGTTTTGCGCTATTATGTAGCGCGAAACTTACCGCCACTGGAATAGGAGGCGTTAGCCGGCGCACTTACCTGGCAGAGATCCCGCGATGTACAAAATCTCGCACAGGGATTTTTGCATCGCGGGAACTCGGGCAGGTAAGCTGCGTCGGAAAAAAATATTGCATCGCCCTTGTGTCTTATATAATCTCACATGTTGCAGGTACAATGTTACAGAAAGTCATACTCACACTGCCTCCTCTCGCCTTTAAAGTGCATGTCCAAGCAAAAAATAACTTTAGCTAGAAATGATCTCTATGTGAAAGTTAGGTGCGGAGTTGCATACAAGGTGGGAGTCGGAGGAGAGACACTAAGGTGCTGTAGGGTCGCAGTTTGGTATGTTGTGAGATTACCTATTAGGTGCTCCTGTCTTCATTAGAATTATACTGTACATTAAAATAATGACATAAGCATGGTCATTTTTGGGGTGTAGTGTCCCTTTAATCACTTGTGTTGAGTAGAAAAATTGCAACAATGTCTGTTGAATGTTCTTCATCCTTTAAAATGATTGTTCACATCTGTAGGTAGAACCAACAACTGAATTTTCTCAAGAAAGCCTTATCGGGCTTTACATATCATGCTCAAAGAGGCCCTTGCTGGGCAGGTTGATATTTAGTTAATACATTAGTGCAGTCTCATCAACGGCAAATGTAGGATCTGCCATCCAGTCTGCTTCAGAAGCTGGGAAAGCTTTGCCTTCCTTCTCACAAAACTCACAGCTCTCAGGTTCCATACTCTTTTAAGGCTAAGCTATCTGACAGCTGTGTGGTAGCCTATGTCAACATGGTCAGTCTTATATGCACACCAAAAATGCAGCAAACTGTCTGTGACACAAAATTAACTGGTTCAGTTACACCTGTACATGGCTTATTTCAACACCCCTAATGTAAAATACAAACAATCCCACATACAAAAACCAATAGTTGTGTGTAGGGGACTTGCCAGCTCTTTTCACAAGCCCAGAAGTTAAATTGTCTGCTTTATTTCCGAGCAGAACCTGCAGATTTCCCAATGTTCACCTTGAGAGGGCACAATCTCCACCAAACACCCTTTAATAAAACCCCCATCAAAGAACAGCTTACTGTTTTTCTGTGATTCTATGATCTATATAACAATGCTAGTCTTGACTGCTCCCTTGAATGGTAAACATTGCCAAAACATCCTTGTTGCTTTTGCAAAGTTTCAGATTATGCCCACTCTGCATGATACAGCAATGTACACCAACTTCGCACACCCAATTACCTTTCAATTCAGTAAATACTGCTTCAAAGTCATGTCTTATAAAAAAAGAATACCGGTATTTTGTTTTACAATGCCAGCTCACATCATATCGACATCTCCATTCTTTGCTTTCAAGTCCAAACACACTTACAAATCTGAACTAGATCTATTGAATGTCATCCACATGTATATTGTATTGCATGCTCGTCTGATTCCAGTGTGGAGTGCAAGATTCCTCCTAATACATCAGATCAGGTACTAACAAGCTGCACAATACCCAGATCTGTTGTGACCTTTTAGAAGTTGAAAAAATAGCAGGTTAAGGCCATGTTATATTAGAATGTTTATAAAAATTAATTTAGCTTTAAGGAAAGAAAATTCTAATTTAATTTTGCTGAAATGTTTCTGTTTCATGTTCGATTCTGTTGCCTGACAAAACAAGAAAAATCTCATTTCATTCACAGGAGGTGATCTGTAGCCAAATGTTGCTGGATTAGCCCTCCTCAGACCGTGAAAAGGATATGCTTTTGTATGATCAACTTGCAGTTTTAGTGAAAGGAAAATGAGGAACAACTGCTTCACGGCTCTGCAGCCTAGCGTGAGAGAACAAAGTCATCACTTGGTAACACCTCTGAGATGCTGACACAACAGTTCTGTTTGAATGGTCAGTGCTGGAGATCAGATTTAATGACTGTTGGTTTAAAGAAGAAAAAAGATCCCCTTTTCAATGGCCGCCCCCCTTCCCACATAGATCAGCAAAAGCATAATGCAGAATTTAGTAAAATGGTACTCAGGACTCTTATCGTTTATTGCCAACTGTAGAATTGCTTTATCTGTGTGAGAATGTTGATATCTAAATACAACACAAGCATATTATTCTTGGCTGTTAGATGTGAGGGGGAGACAGCTCGAGAGCAATACTCACAGACAGTGTAGCATTTTGGATTAGTTTGAGACAGGCTGCAATTGGTCCAAGTATAGTTCAGAGTCTAAAGAATGTGTTCAGACTGGACAAAATCAACCGGGGAAAACACAATGGATCTTTTATTTTTCAAATTCTGGAAAAATTCTGTAAAAAAAAAAAAAAAGCATAGACTTGTGATTGTAAATTTACTGAGGAGACGTGAGATGGAGGTGACAGGTGAAAACGATGAATAAACAGGGCCGCCTCGCCATGATGCAGGGTGCAGCAGACCTCCGGCCCCTGAGTCCCGAGACTGCCCAACCTAACTTGTGTGTGTGGTGGGGGGGGGGGGGGGGGTGCACGCAGCACAGCACTGGCTGGAGGAAGAACTAGGAAGGAAGAACACTGGCCGGCACTGTCCGCACACATCAGCAGGCTCCACATCCAGGCAGGTCTATCCCGATTCCTGAAACTTACGTCGTTGCGAATAAACAATCTATCTAATATGATGTTAAGAAAAATAGAACTTCAAAATGAATTGTATCATTAAGGACAATTATACGTACCTTCCCCACTCGCTACCAGAAGAGGACGCTATGGTCTCCACCCTGGATGCACATTCTATTAGCGGTTATTAATGAAAGAATCATTCCTGTCTGTCTGCGATCTGGCCAATGGAAAGATGCACTTCACATGTCTTCCTATGGTCTTATCACTAAAGACCGGCAAGGAAATATTTTGGTAAGAAGGAATTAGTGGTTTAGGTCTTCACTCTGGGTACTTTTAAGGGGAGGTCCATTATTTCATTGGTGGAGAATGATTTAAATTTAAAATCGTAGCTTAGTTCTCCTATAGGTTTATGTATTTTCATCTTTAGACACATTGATATTAGTGGATTGTGTAGAAAACATGGTCAATAATGTCTGTATACAGAAATCATTTATCTGCAAACTTGATTCATGCTTAAGTTACCCAGCAGTTAAGGGTGCCTTTTCCCTGCCAGTGTGTGATATTTATATGGGGTAATTGGTGGCTGAGTGCACAGGTATTAATTTCCCTCTGTAAGAGGGTTCTTTTTCTTTACCCTCTGGTTGTTTTACTTATATATTGTTTTAAACCCCACCCAGCACCCCCCTTTATTGGTGTATGCCCCACCCATATTATTGGCAAGATCTTCTATATCAATTTCACAATCTGTTTACCACTTTATATTTTGGTAAATTAGGAATATACTGCAAAGGGGATAAAATAATAGGTACGCAAAGGCAAAATATGCATCCACTCAATATATATAGGTCATTAACATTATTAAGTAAAAAATAGTGCAAAGTAGAAAAATGGCTCACTAACAATACGCCATAATAAAAAATATGTGTTTTTTAATAAAAAAAAAAACTATATACACTTACAAGTTTTTAATTTGTAATTATGTTTATTTTGTAATAGACCATTTGTATATTGCAAGAAAAATGTTAAGTGTGTTAAATGTGGCTAAAATGGGTAGGTGGCCTATACACGGGCCAATCTATGAATCTACTTACCGTAAGTGTCAGTGTATTGGCAAGTTGTCCTGTCAATCCAATGGGGTTTGTTTAATATCAGTCATGAGTATGGCAAACTTTACTATTTCTCGGGTACATTTGACCATTTACCATGGATTAAAAAATATCTCGGATCTTTCTGGCTATACGGTAGATAAAGGAATTTGAAAAGTAAATGCTCATTAATCTGTGTGGAATAGCAGTATAAATGATTTGTATACGATGTTGTGTCCATTTTTTTAAATGGTCTTTAACCATCTTAAACAGAGTGCTTGCATTGAATAAATCAGAAACAAAGACAGGGAGATTCAATAAAAGTTCTTATCGTTAAAAATGGTGCTAACTTTGCCCCAACCAATCAGATATTGTTAAACACTTGAAAGTTAACATCTGATTGGTTGGGGCAAAATTAGCACCATTTTTACGATAAGAACTTTTTTGGAATAACCCTGATAGTTTATTATTGTGTATGTATCATCGTGCTGTTCAGTCAGGGAGGAAAGGCGTGACAGTCAAGCAGTATAGATCTAAGTTTAGAATAATGTGTGAAACTGTCAATTTGTGATAAAGTCATGCTTTCTTTCTCTGTTTTGCTCTAGAAGATCGATGCTCTGCATGACTAGAGAAAAAAAGATATTCTTTCTTTGGAGTAGAAGATAATCAGTTGATATGCCTAGGGAGCATGGCTAACGCCCCTCAGAATATACCAGGACAGAATCAGTCAAAAGCCATTGCAAAATGTTTAGGAATAAAGGAATTGCACGTCCATCTTGCATTCATTGAAAAAAATGGCCACCAGAGGCCTTTTGGAAGAGGGTCTGCCTCCTATCTATTGTAGTTCTTTATCACCTTCTCAGAAGGGAGGCTTGGGGCTCAGGTCCATTGTAACTATCAGATGTGCCCATTGCATGCTAGGTCACTGCTCAGACCAGCTCCAAGTTTCATTGTGCTATAAGCTTAGAGCATGTTTTCTCGCTGATGTGAAAGGTCATCCTCCCACAGAGACTCCATACCGAGCTTTGTAGTCAGACATCAATAGACCCACAAAATTAAATTTATTTCCCAAATGTGACTCCAGACTGTGCAATGGATGTAGAGATTATTAACTGATGAAATTCCAGTGGCAATACACACTGGGGCATTGAACACGGCTTGGAAGTAAAATGATATACTGCTCGATTGTTCTTTGCAGAACCCAAACAAATACCAGAAAAACTCATTTCATTTTTTTTCAATTGTCAGATTATTTTGCATGAATGATTGATCTGATTTTATTTCCATCAAAATACTTATAAGATTAAGTCTACTCTTGTTATCAGTTAAAATATTTTAACAAGTCAAGTTTGCCAATTTTTAGACCTAAACTCGTTATAATGAAATTTCTAGCCTATTTATAATTTATAACGTGTCTTGAGTCGAAAAATCTAGTTATATACACGGCATTGTGATTTGGTATTTATTACAGCAGTGCTAATTATGCCATTTGTATTAAGGCAGGTAAACATTGGCCTCTTCTCTTATATCTAATAGGACTGACCAAACACCATGATGATGTCAGTTTCAAACAGGGTAATAAAGAAATGTTAAAGGCAACATTCTACTGTTGGTGAATAGTAAATTACTGCAAACAGAGGGAATGTGAGTGAGAGGCGTAATAAAATAAAGAAATCAGCATGGTGCTGTGCTGGAGTGAGCTCCCAGCATGACACGCAGGGCAGGATAGAGAGAGGTTACAGGTACTCTTTATTCAGCATCCTGGGAAAGCTCGAACATCCTGCTGATAGAAATTTGTCTGCAATTTTTTTCTCATTGAAGTGTCTGGCTGAGGCACTGAGAGATGGGTTGATATGATAACTTGATTAGTGCAGTGTAGAGAATGCACAGCAGCCTAGTCCCAGCTCAAAGGATCATGTGCTCTGAGTCCTTAACCTCTCCTCAGGAGACCATAGTTTTGTCCTGATAATGTGTCGCTCCCCCCTGGAATTTTACAAATTAAGTTGTCTAGTTAGTTGTATGGTTATTACTTATAAAGTGATTAAGTGGTATTAGCAGCATGTTTTCCTGTACAGGAGGACCATTTACATAATCACCAGATAATTTAATAAAGCGTGATCATATTCAATCTTATTTCATAGGTGTTTATTACTGCAACACTATGGCAAACCGTTAATAACAAATCATTGTAACAAAAAGCAGAGATTTTAATGCAAAAACTGTAACTCTCCCTCCAGTTGTTGTGAAATGTCTTTTCATACAGTAAAGCTCTCTGTGTACATACATTTATTGCAGTGATTAATATTGTGTATGCAGCTCTTTTATGGGACTTTTTTAGCTGCCATTTAAAGGTGCAATCATGGGATGACCTACGATGCACAACTGGTGTACATTGGTAGTTTTTCTGACTATCGGTTAGTGTATGGGCGCTCGGAACCATACATTAACTATACTTGCATGAAAACAACCGTTCAGGTCAGGCCCATGTACACGGTGTGTAAAAAGCTTAGTCAATCAGAGGTAAAGACCAAAACAGAATTTTCCCTGAACTACAATGTGATACAATCAACAGGGGGAGAGTGTTTGCACTTTCAGTAAATTCCCCTTGACATGTTTAGATAAAAACATCGAGACAGAGAGAGAGAGCGATATCCCTGTTAAATTAAAGGGGATTTTTTATTTTCTGAAACTAGTTTTTCATGTTCATATATGGCAGCCTGTTAAAACGTTTTATTTAAAGACAATGTATTATTAATACAACCTGGCCAAGGAATGATTTACTAAGTTCATTAAAGTGTACAGTCAATTAAGTTGACATTTTTTGTTGCTAAACAACAGGTGATCCTGGGTTCAGTAATGCTGAAAGGAGGTCCAAGCACACCCCTGAAATGGCCCTTTGAGAAGATTCAAAGAGCGCAACACAAAAGGCGGTCTTGGTTGTGTTTTTTACTCTCTATGCATTGTCCCTAGTATAACTTCTAAGGAACTCTATGCAAGGGAAGGAGTGGTTTATGTGGCAAGTGGGAGTTTGTAATTGTTCCAGGCTAACAATGCTGGCACATTTTGCCCAGCCTCATTACAAAGTAATCTGAAATGCTTAGGAATGTTCCCACTGATTCATAAATAGCAGAAGAAGACTTTCACAAATAAAGCAGGTTCAGTCTGCCCATAGCATGTCTTTACCATGCGTTTAAATAGACAGTCACTCCTCTTACAATAAAACGACTTTGGTATCAAAACTCAATGCCCTCCCTCTTTCAGTAATTCAGTGAAATATCAACACAGAAACCTACATGTTTATTCATGCTCTGCCCACTTCTTTTCACCAAGATCTCACTCTATTGTGCACTTTTATTACTCTAGCAGATGAATGAGAAAATAAATTCTGTACCATTTTGATCAGTTGGATACACCACCTTGCAGTCTGATGGATCGCCCTAATTATGTTTGTTCTGCTTTAAAAAGCTAAGCATATTACGTCAGGTGTCCTCAAATTAAATTACAAGTTCATTAATCATGGAACTTTCTGACAGAGAAAATGTGTGTAGCACCCTCTGTCTTTTAGTGCGATCTGGTGAAAGTTGAGTGATAAGACATCTTGTAGGGCATTAATCCACATTTTTAAGCACTCGACTATACAAAGGTAATGACCATACAGCACTGGTATTAGTAGTGCATGGGATAATTGATTCAGTTTAGCAAGAATCATTTTTAGAAATTTTTGCAGCTGTGTTAAAAAAAATGTCATATCAGACTTCCTTTTATTATTTTTCTGTTTACTATGGGTTTTTTTTTAATATTTTTTTTATAGATTTGGGAGGTAAAATTGAAAAAAGAAATAAAGAATAAATACTGCCAGAGTACAAGTTAATATACTTTATTCTGCATTGTTAAAAGATGGGTCTGCAATACTAAGGGTACAAAGGAGACAGTCTTGATGAATCTCTGTTGGAAAAGGAAATTGGGGTTTTGTGTGAAAAACAAACGTAAATGTAGCAAGCAGTGCCAGGCAGCAACAGCTACTGACAGCAAGATATTGGGGCATATTTATAAAGCTTCGTTAAGTTTTCGCGGCCGTTTTCACTGACATTAATGCATAAATTGCGTTTAAACGCGATTTATAAATGTCCAAAAACGGGGCGAAAAGTTAACGAAGCGTTAACCCTTCGCGGCGATACTTTCCTGTTACCGCCCGCTTCTATTTAAAAGCGGCTGTACTGGTTTCGCTCTGCTAGTATCGGCTGTTTTACTTCGCCACCTCGAAGGTGGCGAAGTCAGCCGATACTAGCCCCGCACGGGGATGGGCAGGCAACCCATGGCGGGTGGTCACACCCGCCCCGGGGACACGCCACCCCCGCCCAACAACCCCGCGGCGGCGGAGACCACCCGCCGCCGCTTCCAGCAGCCCTCCCAACCCGTTCCCCGCTCGCGGCAATCTCGGAACGGGAGGCTAGGAGGGGCTGCGGGGAAGGGGCCGCAGCAGGTGGTCGCGATCACCGCCGCGCACCCCCTCCCCAGCAACCCCTCCAAGCCCCCGCCCCGGCGCTCCCGGGAGGGGAAGGAAGGGAGGGAGCCGCTGGGAGGGGTGGAGGCTCCCTCCAGCGGGGCCCTGAGAAGGGCCTTTTGAGGCTTAAGGGTCCCGCAGCGAACCGGGACCCCCTCCCCGGCCCTATCAGGGCCTTTGCGGCACTGACAAGTGCCCTTGCGGCTCTGACAAGAGCCTTGGGGGGTTAGGGGTCCACAGCTCGAACGGGACCCCCTCCCGGCCCTTGTAAGGGGCCTTGCGGCACTTATAAGTGCCCTTGCGGCTCTAACAAGAGCCCTTTGGGGCTTAGGGGTCGCGCAGCTCGAACCAGGACCCCCTCCCCGGCCCTTGTAAGGGCCCTTGTGGCACTGACAAGTGCCTTTGGCGGGGGTCCCCAGCTTGAACCGGGACCCCCAGTGTGGCCAGCCCTTGGGCCACGTCTTCGGGCTGGCGATACCAACCCCACTCAGGTCTTTATATAGGTTTGCAGAAATCCATAATCCATTTCTGATTGGTCAATTTTTTAATGCTTGGTTTACAGCTACATTAACCAATCAGATTTCGAAACTTTCCAGAAATTGATAGATAGAAACTGAGGAATAGCAGGACTAGAAACTAAAGAATATCTGGTCTAGAAACTAAGGAATAGCTGGTCTAGAAACTTAAGAATAGCCTGTCCAGAAACTAAAGAATAGTGGTCTATGAGTAAAGAATAGCTGTTATAGAAACTAAAGAATAGCTGTTCTAGAAACTGAAGATAATTGCGATGGAAACGGAGGAATATCTGGTCTAGAAACTAAAGAATAGCTGGTATAGAAACTAAAGAAAAGCTGGTCTAGAAACTGAAGAATGGCTGGTCTAGAAACGGAATATAGCTGGTCTAGAAACTAAAGAATAGCTGGTCTGGAAACTAAAGAATACCTGTTCTAGAAACAAAATTATAGCTGCTCTGGAACTGAAGAATAGCTGGTCTAGAAACTGAAGAATAACTGGGATAGAAACTGAGGATTAGCTGATCTAGAAACTAAAGAATAGCTGGTCGAGAAACTAAAGAATAGCTGATATAGAAACTAATGAATAGCTGGTCTACAACTGGAGAATAGCTGCTCTAGAAACTGAAGAATAACTGGGGTGGAAACTGAGGAATAGCTGGTCTAGAAACTAAAGAATAGCTGGTCTAGAAACTGAAGGATAGCTGATCTAGTAACTTAAGAATAGCTGGTCTATGAAGTAAGAATAGCTGGTATGAAACTAAAGAAAAGCCGGTCTAGAAACTGAAGAATGGCTGGTCTAGAAACTGAAGAATAGTTGGTCTAGAAACAAATATAGCTGCTCTGGAACTGAAGAATCTAGAAACTGAAGAAAAACTGGGATAGAAACTGAGGATTAGCGATCTAGAAACTAAAGAATAGCTGGTCGAGAAACTAAAGAATAGCTGATATAGAAACTAATGAATAGCTGGTCTTCAACTGGAGAATAGCTGCTCTAGAAACTGAAGAATAACTGGGGTGGAAACTGAGGAATAGCTGGTCTAGAAACTAGAAGATAGCTGGTCTAGAAACTGAAGGATAGCTGATCTAGTAACTTAAGAATAGCGTGTCTATGAAGTAAAGAATAGCTGTTATAGAAACTAAAGAATAGCTGCTCTAGAAACTGAAGAATTGGGATGGAATAGGTATAAATAAAATACTTCCTTTATAATATACTGAGAGCAATTCAGGTATACCGGTAAATAAAATACTTCCTTTATAATATACAGAGACCGATTCAGCTGTAAATAAAATACTTCCTTTATAATATACTGAGACCGATTCAGGTAGGTACAAACTGTTTTCACCTTGTTTGGTCTGTTTCTGACCAGACTGAACTTAATACAAGTCTAGAAGAACATAAAAAAGCACAAGCAGATAAAACAGGCACAAATTCATAGGCTATGCTTTTAAGCCGGGTACACGGTGTCAGATCCTTCTCCCGACTGACCATTCAACACTTCTGACTGTTTGGTCAGAGGAGGAAAGACTGTCAGTCACAGCAATAGTGGCCACGGCCAACAGTTGCCGCACGATCGGCTGTGTTTTCTTTTGTGTGTTCGTCTGATTCAGATGAAGGAACGGTTGGTCATGACCGAAAAACCATGCAAATATTTCGGCCCAAGTCCGTACATGATCGGCGCCAAATATTGCATGGGGTGTACCCAGCTTTAGGTGCCTTGTTACTTATCATGCTTGGGAAAGCAAATACAAACAAATGTAAAACGTAGAGAGAAAAGCAACAGCAGGGATCAGGCTGTGTAAGAATGTTAGAAGCCTTTTTTAGTAAGGTAAGTATAGAAGTTTGTGTTGGTAGATGTTGTGTTAGATGTACTTTAACATTCGTTCTGGGTAGGATTTCTGTGAATTAGTTGCTAGAAGATGCTAGCACCTGAAGCACTGGGTAGATGCCCCCCACTCATTTTGATGTTGTTATTTCTATTAGAAGAAGAAAGCTAAAGGTTATTTCCAACAATTTTTAAGTTTCGTTTTTTAAGTTTAAAGGAGCTCCCACTCTTCAATTAAACAATCAGAGGAGAGAGGAGAGAACCTACCGATGCACCCACAGTCCCAGCATTGTGCGCGCATGCGCACACAGTGCAAAGGGCGTGAGTTTAAAAACACGCAGGCGACTCCCTTCTCAGACTTGGTATACTCCGGAAGCAGCAAGAAACGGTCGGGACTTGTCAGAGGAGTCTGCGAGGAAGCAGGGGTTGCAGATAAATTTTCAAACTTCAGCCACGGCTCCTTGAAGATGGGAGGTAAGACATAGCTCCTTTAACCTCCTGATCCCAGTTAATGCAAAAATGGATAATTCACTTTTGAGTGAACTGTTCCTTTAAGGTTGGAGCATGCCACCAATTGCTGGTGAGAGTTACAGCTCAAGTGCTAGTAGAAAGAGAAAAACACGGAAAATGCTATTCGCTGAAAGTTGGTCCTGGGGATGCCGATAGAGAAACGCAACATGTTGATCAGGAAACCGATTATTTTTGCCATTGTTGAAAGGAGCCAATACACTAAACTTTGGATAGACTGCAGCTAGAAGCATGATCCTGGGGTGATTTAAAGGTAGAAATGCCCTTTTAAATAAAGACAGGTCCCCTTAATAGATAAATCAGTGTGTAATGGGACAATGTTATCTGGTGACTTTGCTTCTGGTTTCAAGTGTTGTTGTCTACCCAGGCACTCTGCAGTTCTCAGCATTCATCAATACTGGGTATAGGACAGACAAGGAAAAATTATTTTCAATTAGAACCCAGAAAACAAAGATCGATGAGAGGAAATTGAATAGTTCCTCAATCTCCATCCCTTCTATATGATATGGGTTGTAAATGAAAAATGTTTAGCCTAAGTTTTTCCCCATTGTCTTTTCTGTTTATGATTCTCTGAATACAAGTACATTACATGACTATGGCCCATGCCATGTTTCATACATATTGTACTGGATCTGGCAAAGCATTATTTTCAGGTCTTATTTGCTTCTCATATGTATAAGGTACATGACAGATGAATAGTTGTAATCCACCCACAGACACCTGCATACTGCACAATGAACTTGGTAAAACAAGTTCTCACTATAGCAAAGTACAAGGATCTTCCAAAGGAATCCATGGAATTTTTATTGAATATAACGCACTTCTCAAATACAGCATTCAGCATTCTGCTGCCCTTGATAAATTAGCTGTGGCTGTTATAATGTATTTAAACCATCCACACTAGTGCATTTGTCAATTTCACAAAAAGGAAGCCCAAGCAGAATTCATGCCTTCAATTTTTTGTGTGGAGCCTTATGTGGGACATAGCTAGTTAGAAGGCATCAGATCACAGGCCATATCCTGCATAGCATAGAACTTCCTTATTCTACAGATACAGATGCATTCCATAGGATTTGATTATATGCTCCTGAAATGATTTATTGCGACTGAATAAGACACCTACACTCATTTAAACCAGGAAGTGGTTGTGAGGTTTTTCTGAATTGCCAAATCCCAGACTGTGGTGGAAGAGCTTATCATTGGTTTTTAATCTTTTAATACATGGTTTTAAAGGGAATGTCCAGCCCTCTCTACAAAAATCTATAATTGTAGAATATCCTACAAAACCTGGACATCGCCTTTGAAAAGCTTTAAATCAGCTCACAGACTGAGCTATTATACTTACATGCTCCTCCTCGATCCTCCGCCACGGCTCTGCACTTCCAGGTAAGGCAGTCAGTGTCGGCCATGACAGTGTCCTCATGGCACAATCACTGACTGCCATTCCAGGAGCAGTCTCCACTGCGGCTGCTCAAGAACAGAAAAAGAACAGAGCAGCCACAGTGGAGACTGAGTGGGGAGCCGGAGCGGCGGTGGAACGAGGAGCATGTAAGTATAATATCTCAGTCTGTAGCGATTTAAAGCTTTTCTATAAAAGGATGTCCAGTCTTTGAGGGGTATTCTAACATATAGAATTTGTAGAGAGGGCTGGACAGTATCCTTAAACTATCGATGTATCATGGTTTTAAACTGATATTGGACACTTTTTTGGTGCCTACTTGAATGTACTTTTGAGCAGTTCTTTGCTATGTATGCAATTACATAAATGATTCTGCATGCAGGGACCAAAATGTTTTCAAATATGTATAAAAAAAGTCCTGATATTTGACTATTTCTCGCTCTAAATTGCAGGCTCATCGCGAAGAGTGAAAAAACGGTTCCTAGGAAACCCACTGTGCTCCCAATACTAAGAGGCACTCACCCAGTAAAAAACATGGAGGAGATTATCCAACCATGATTGTTGAAGCTATAAAAATAATGGAACAGGTACACAACATATCCACATTTATTGTATATGAACTTTTAATGAAATAATCAAATAGTGACAAACATAGGTACATACACAAGAGAGAACGCGTGCTGGCACTCATATATACATATGGTAGTGCAGTATACAGCCATAATTTGAGGGAAAGTGGTAATACTACAAGACCAAGACCACAAGGTATCTATAGATACAAACAACAAACAGATAAAAATGTCAATACATAAAAAAACCTAAGTGTCCAAAGTATAATATATTTTACCATGTTTAGGTGCGTGCGCATGTGAAAAGTCTTGTAGTAAAATTAGACACATGTGCACATCTGCACAACCCTAAAATACCAATTTTATTGGAATCAGGGCAGGGTTGCCAGATATTCTCCAAGCCCAAGCGAGAGGGGGCAGATTGGAGATGGAGGCACGTGTGGTAGCAGAGAATGGGTGGGGCAGGGCATTCAGGGAAGGGGAGTTGGTGTTTTCAGGGGCAAGGACTGCCAGGCATGTGCCTTGGATGGCCATTCAGCACTGATTGTAATTAATAAAGCATTATTTCATTGTAAAGCTTAAGGCATTAATATTGGTTGATGGGACAATCACCACACATATACTGGGGGCGCCCTATCAAAGCCCCGGCCAGTTGGGGAGAAACGCGTGTAGGTGGTGGTACCAGGCTTGGGACTTTGACCGGATCTTTTGTTCATATCGTCGTTTGGATGGAGGTATCCGGGCCAGTTAGGATGGACTGATCTCAGCCTGTATTATGTCTGGAATCCTTAACGAATAAAGCGAGTAGTGAGTATGCAAAATCTGTGGAAACTGGGGGTGCCCGTTTAAATAGGCATATACGCTACACTACATAGTTCCACGAGTGATTCATACTCACAGACTGTTTCTACGTATGTTACCCCAAACTGGGTTGACTTCGCTCCAGACCAGTGCATCAGGGCCATAAGTCTGTAGTTACTACTGCATGGAAAGTTAAGAGGTTGCCTTTGAAACATTCTGGTAATCCAGGTGTGCTATTTTGATATCAGTCCATTCCCAGCCCAGTCTTTAAATGGGACGTTGCATATTTTTGGGAGCACCTTTGGGGGGTGGTTAGGGTTCAGTTTTTGTATGACTCGTTGCAGGTATCTCATGTTTAAAATGTTTTTTATATGATTAAAGATGACTTTGTATTTTTCTATGTATTGTGCTGGTATATGTGTTAACTAAGGCTCTACTTACACTTAGATTGTTATAAATATATTATAGTACAATCATGTATGAGTGGTGTTCGGATATTACTACTTTGGTTGTAATTTGGCTGTAAAGCTTAAGGCATACCTGGTGATACTGAGTATGTTGCAGGGTTAAAAAGCAGGGGAAATTCATGCACTTTGGGGGCGATGCAAATTGGGCGCAAAATGCCCAAGTAGTCATTTAAAACCCACGCCATCGATGTATCATCAGGTTAAGTGGGTTTTACACTGAGTTTGCATTGTATGCGCCATTCGAGAATGCTCGGAAATAGCATGGCGCAGGCGAAGCAAAACCGCCCTGTAAAGTTTTGCGCTATTATGTAGCGCGAAACTTTACGCCACTGAATAGGAGGCGTTAGCCGGCGCACTTACTGGCAGAGATCCCGCGATGTACAAAATCTCGCACAGGGATTTTTGCATCGCGGGAACTCGGGCAGGTAAGCTGCGTCGGAAAAAAATATTGCATCGCCCCCTTTGTGTCTATATAATATCATACACGTTGCAGGTACAATGTTACAGAAAGTCATACTCACACTGCCTCCTCTCGCCTTAAAGTGCATGTCCAAGCAAAAAATAACTTTAGCTAGAAATGATCTCTATGTGAAAGTTAGGTGCGGAGTTGCATACAAGGTGGGAGTCGGAGGGAGACACTAAGGTGCTGTAGGTCGCAGTTTGGTATGTTGTGAGATACCTATTAGGTGCTCCTGTCTTCATTAGAATTTAGTACATTAAAATAATGACATAAGCCATGGTCATTTTGGGGTGTAGTGTCCCTTTAATCACCTTGGGTTGAGCTAGAAAAATGTGAACAATGTCTGTTTGAAAGTTCTTCATCCTTTAAAATGATTGTTCACATCTGTAGGTAGAACCAACAACTGCAATTTTCTCAAGAAGCCTTTATCGGGCTTACATATCATGCTCAAAGAGGCCCTTGCTGGGCAGGTTGATATTTAGTTAATACATTAGTGCAGTCTCATCAACGGCAAATGTAGGATCTGCCATCCAGTCTGCTTCAGAAAGCTTTGGGAAAGCTTGCCTTCTTCTCACAAAACTCACAGCTCTCAGGTTCCATACTCTTTTAAGGCTAAGCTATCTGACAGCTGTGTGGTAGCCTATGTCAACATGGTAGTCTTATATGCAACCAAAAATGCAGCAAACTGTCTGTGACACAAATTTAACTGGTTCAGTTACACCTGTAACATGGCTTATTTCCAACACTCCCTAATGTAAAATACAAACAATCCCACATACAAAAACCAATAGTTGTTGGTAGGGGATTGCCAGCTCTTTCCACAGCCCAGAAGTTAAATTGTCTGCTTTATTTCCGAGCAGAACCTGCAGATTTCCCAATGTTCACCTTGGAGGGGCACAATCTCCACCAAACACCCTTTAATAAACCCCCCATCAAAGAACAGCTTACTGTTTTTCTGTGATTCTATGATCTATATAACAATGCTAGTCTTGACTGCTCCCTTGAATGGTAAACATTGCCAAAACTCCTTGTTGCTTTTGCAAAGTTCAGATTATGCCCACTCTGCATGATACAGCAATGTACACCAACTTCGCCACACCAATTACCTTTCAATTCAGTAAATACATGCTTCAAAGTCCATGTCTTATAAAAAAAGAATACCGGTATTTTGTTTTACAATGCCAGCTCACATCATATCGACATCTCCATTCCTTTGCTTTCAAGTCCAAACACACTTACAAATCTGAACTCAGATCTATTGAATGTCATCCACATGTATATTGTATTGCATGCCGTCGATTCCATGTGTGGAGTGCAAGATTCCTCCTAATACATAGATCAGGTATCCTAACAAGCTGCACAATACCAGATCTGTTGTGACCTTTTAGAAGTTGAAAAAATAGCAGGTTAAGGGCCATGTTATATTAGAATGTTTAGAAAATTAATTTAGCTTTAAGGAAAGAAAATTCTAATTTAATTTTGCTGAAATGTTTCTGTTTCATGTTCGAATTCTGTTGCCTGACAAAACAAGAAAAATCTCATTTCATTCACAGGAGGTGATCTGTAGCCAAATGTGCTGGATTAGCCCTCCTCAGACCGTGAAAAGGATATGCTTTTGTATGATCAACTTGCAGTTTTAGTGAAAGGATAAATGAGGAACAACTGCTTCACGGCTCTGCAGCCTAGCGTGAGGAACAAAGTCATCACTTGGTAACACACTCTGAGATGCTGACACAACAGTTTCTGTTTGAATGGTCAGTGCTGGATGATCAGATTTAATGACTTGTGGTTTTAAAGAAGAAAAAAAGATCCCCTTTCAATGGCCGCCCCCCTTCCCACATAGATCAGCAAAAGCATAATGCAGAATTTAGTAAAATGGTACTCGGACTCTTATCGTTTATTGCCAACTGTAGAATGCTTTATCTGTGTGAGAATGTTGATATCTAAATACAACACAAGCATTATATTCTGGCTGTTAGATGTGAGGGGGAGACAGCTCGAGAGCAATACTCACAGACAGTGTAGCATTTTGGATTAGTTTGAGACAGGCTGCAATTGGTCCAAGTATAGTTCAGAGTCTAAAGAATGTGTTCAGACTGGACAAAATCAACCGGGGAAACACAATGGTCTTTTATTTTTCAAATTCTGGAAAAATTCTGTAAAAAAAAAAAGCATAGACTTGTGATTGTAAATTTACTGAAGGAGACGTGAGATGGAGGGGGACAGGTGAAAACGATGAATAAACAGGGCCGCCTCGCTAATGATGCAGGGTGCAGCAGACTCCGGCTGCCCCTGAGGTCCCGAGACTGCCAACCTAATTGTGTGGTGGTGTGGGGGGGGGGGGGGTGCACGCAGCACAGCACCTGGCTGGAGGAAGAACTAGGAAGGAAGAACACTGGCCGCACTGTCCGCACACATCAGCAGGCTCCACATCCAGGCAGGCTCTCTCCGATTCCTGAAACTTACGTCGTTGCGAATAAACATCATCTATGAATGTAAGAAAATGACTCAAAATGAATTGTATCTAAGGACAATTATACGTACCTTCCCCACTCGCTACCAGAAGAGGACGTGGTTCTCACCCCTGGATGCACATTCTATGCGGTTATTAATGAAAGAATCATTTCCTGTCTGTCTGCGATCTGGCCAGGAAAGATGCACTTCACATGTCTTCCTATGTGTCTATCACTGAAAGACCGCAAGGAAATATTTTGGTAAGAAGGACTTAGTGGTTTAGGTCTTCACTCTGGGTACTTTTAAGGGGAGGTCCATTATTTCATTGGTGGAGAATGATTTTAAATTTAAAATCGTAAGCTTAGTTCTCCTATAGGTTTATGTATTTCATCTTTAGACACATTGATATTAGTGGATTGTAGAAAACACATGGTCAATATATAGTCTGTATACAGAAATCATTTATCTGCAAACTTGATTCATGCTTAAGTTACCAGCAGTTAAGGGTGCCTTTTCCCGCCAGGTGGTGTATATTTTATAGGGGTAATTGGTGGCTGAGTGCCACAGGTATTTAATTTCCCTCTGTATAGACAGGGTTCTTTTTCTTACCCTCTGGTTGTTTTACTTATATATTGTTTTAAACCCCACCCAGCACCCCCTTTATTGGTGTATGCCCCACCCTATTATTGGCAAGATCTTCTATATCAAATTCACAATCTGTTTACCACTTTATATTTTGGAAATTAGGAATATACTGCAAAGGGGATAAAATAATAGGTACGCAAAGGCAAAATATGCATCCACTCAAATATATATGGTCATTAACATTATTAAGTAAAAAATAGTGCAAATGTAGAAAAAATGGCTCACTAACAATAAGCCCATAATAAAAAATATGTGTTTTATAAAAAAAAAAACTATATACACTTACAAGTTTTTAATTTGTAATTATGTTTATTTTGTAATAGACCATTTGTATATGGCAAGAAAAATGTTAAGTGTGTAAATGTGGCTAAACTGGGTAGGCTGTGCCTATACACGGGCCAATCTTATTGAATCTACTTACCGTAAGTGTCAGTGTATTGGCAAGTTGTCCTGTCAATCCAATGGGGTTGTTTAATATCAGTCATGAGTATGGCAAACTTTACTATTCTCTGGGTACAATTTGACCATTTACCATGGATTAAAAAATATCTCGGATCTTTCTTGGCTACTACGGTAGATAAAGGAATTTGAAAAGTAAATGCTCATTAATCTGTGTGGAATAGCAGTATAAATGATTTGTATACGATGTTGTGTCCATTTTTTTAAATGGTCTTTAACCATCTTAAACAGAATGTGCTTGCATGAATAAATCAGAAACAAAGACAGGGAGATTCAATAAAAGTTCTTATCGTTAAAATGGTGCTAACTTTGCCCAAACCACAGATATTGTTAAACACTTGAAAGTTAACATCTGATTGGTTGGGGCAAAATTAGCACCATTTTAACGATAAGAACTTTTTTGGAATAACCCTGATAGTTTATTATTGGTAGTATCCGATGCTGTTCAGTCAGGGAGGAAATGGCTGACAGTCAAGCAGTATAGATCTAAGTTTAGAATAATGTGTGAAACTGTCAATTTGTGATAAGTCATGCTTTTCTTTCTCTGTTTTGCTCTAGAAGATCGATGCTCTGCATGACTAGAGAAAAAAAGATATTCTTTCTTTGGAGTAGAGAATAATCAGTTAGATAGCCTAGGGAGCATGGCTAACGCCCCTCAGAATATACCAGGACAGAATCAGTCAAAAGCCATTGCAAAATGTTTAGGAAATAAGAATTGCACGTCCATCTTGCATTCATTGAAAATAAAATGGCCACCAGAGGCCTTTTGGAAGAGGGTCTGCCTCCTATCTATTGTAGTTCTTTATCACCTTCTCAGAAGGGAGGCTTGGGGCTCAGGTCCATTGTAACTATCAGCATGTGCCCATTGCATGCTAGGTCACTGCTCAGACCAGCTCCAAGTTTCATTGTGCTATAAGCTTAGAGCATGTTTTCTCGCTGTGTGAAAGGTCATCCTCCCACAGAGATCCATACCTGAGCTTTGTAGTCAGACATCAAGACCCACAAAATTAAATTTATTTCCCAAATGTGACTCCAGACTGCTGCAATGGATGTAGAGATTATTTAACTGATGAAATTCCAGTGGCAATACACACTGGGGCATTGAACACGGCTTGGAAAGTAAAATGATATACTGCCGATTGTTCTTTTTGCAGAACCCAACAAATACCAGAAAACTCATTTCATTTTTTTTAATTGTCAGATTATTTTGCATGAATTGATTGATCTGATTTTATTTCCATCAAAATACTTTATAAGATTAAGTCTACTCCTTGTTTCAGTTAAAATATTTTTAACAAGTCAAGTTTGCCAATTTTTAGACCTAAACTCGTTATAATGACAATTTCTAGCCTATTATTAATTTATAACGTGTCTTGAGTCGAAAAATCTAGTTTATTAATACAGGCATTGTGATTTGGTATTTTACAGCAGTGACATTATGCCATTTGTATTAAGGCAGTAAACATTGGCCTCTTCTTCTTATATCTAATAGGACTGACCAAACACACTGATGATGTCAGTTTCCAAACAGGGTAATAAAGAAATGTTAAAGGCAAATTCTACTGTTGGTGAATAGTAAATTACTGCAAACAGAAGGGAATGTGAGTGAGAGGCGTAATAAAATAAGAAATCAGCATGGTGCTGTGCTGGAGTGAGCTCCCAGCATGACACGCAGGGCAGGATAGAGAGAGGTTACAGGTACTCTTTATTCAGCATCCTGGGAAAGCTCGAACATCCTGCTGATAGAAATTTGTCTGCAATTTTTTTTCTCATTGAAGTGTCTGGCTGAGGCACTGAGAGATGGGTTGATTGATAACTTGATTAGTGCAGTGTAGAGAATGCACAGCAGCCTAGTCCCAGCTCCAAGGATCATGTGCTCTGAGTCCTTAACCTCTCCTCAGGAGACCATAGTTTTGTCTGATAATGTGTCGCTCCCCCCTGGAATTTTACAAATTAGTTGTCTAGTTAGTTGTATGGTTATTACTTATAAAGTGATAAGTGGTATTAGCAGCATGTTTCCTGTACAGGAGGACCATTTACATAATCACCAGATAATTTAAAAAGCGTGATCATATTCAATCTTATTTCATAGGTGTTTATTACTGCAACACTATGGCAAAACCGTTAATAAACAAATCATTGTAACAAAAAGCAGAGATTTTAATGCAAAAACTGTAACTCTCCCTCCAGTTGTTGTGAAATGTCTTTTCATTTACAGTAAAGCTCTCTGTGTACATACATTTATTGCAAGTGATTTAATATTGTGTATGCAGCTCTTTATGGGACTTTTTTAGCTGCCATTTAAAGGTGCAATCATGGGGATGACCTACGATGCACAACTGTGGTACATTGGTAGTTTTGTCTGACTATCGGTTAGTGTAGGGCGCTCGGAACCATACATTAACTATACTTGCATGAAAACAACCGTTCAGGTCAGGCCCATGTACACGTGTGTAAAAAGCTTTAGTCAATCAGAGGTAAAGACCAAACAGAATTTTCCCTGAACTACAATGTGATACTAAATCAACAGGGGGAGAGTGTTTGCACTTCAGTAAATTCCCCTTGACATGTTTAGAAAAACATCGAGACAGAGAGAGAGAGCGATATCCCTGTTAAATTAAAGGGGATTTTTTATTTTCTGAAACTAGTTTTTCATGTTCTATACTGGCAGCCGTTAAAACGTTTTATTTAAAGACAATGTATTATTAATACCAACATGGCCAAGGAATGATACTAAGTTCATTAAAGTGTACAGTCAATTAAGTTGACATTTTTGTGTTGCTAAACAACAGGTGATCCTGGGTTCAGTAATGCTGAAAGGAGTCCAAGCACACCCCTGAAATGGCCCTTTGAGAGATTCAAAGAAGCGCAACACAAAAGGCGGTCTTGTGTGTGTTTTTTACTCTCTATGCATTGTCCTAGTATAACTTCTAAGGAACTCTATGCAAGGGAAGGAGTGGTTTATGTGGCAAGTGGGAGTTTGTAATGTTCCAGGCTAACAATGCTGGCACATTTTGCCCAGCCTCATTACAAGTAATCTGAAATGCTTAGGAAGTGTTCCACTGATTATCATAAATAGCAAGAGAAGACTTTCACAAATAAAGCAGGTTCAGTCTGCCCATAGCATGTCTTTACCATGCGTTTAAATAGACAGTCACTCCCCTTCTACATAAAACGACTTTGGTATCAAAACTCAATGCCCTCCCTCTTTCAGTATATTCAGTGAAATATCAACACAGAAACCTACATGTTTATTCATTGCTCTGCCCACTTCTTTTCACCAAGATCTCACTCTATTGTGCACTTTTCATTACTCTAGCATGAATGAGAAAAATTCTGTCCATTTTGATCAGTTGGATACACCACCTTGCAGTCTGATGGATCGCCTAATTATGTTTGTTTGCTTTAAAAAGCTAAGCATATTACGTCAGGTGTCCTCAAATTAAATTACAAGTTCATTAATCATGGAACTTTCTGACAGAGAAAAATGTGTGTGCACCCTCTGTCTTTTAGTGCGATCTGGTGAAAGTTGAGTGATAATGACATCTTTGTAGGGCATTAATCCACATTTTTAAGCACTCGACTATACAAAGGTAATGACCATACAGCACTGGTATTTAGTAGTGCATAGGGATAATTGATTCCAGTTTAGCAAAGATCATTTTTAAAATTTTTGCAGCTGTGTTAAAAAAAATGTCATATCAGACTTCCTTTTATTATTTTTCTGTTTACTAGGGGTTTTTATTATTTTTTTTATAGATTTGGGAGGTAAAATTGAAAAAAGAAATAAAGAATAAATACTGCCAGAGTACAAGTTAATATACTTTATTCTGCATTGTTAAAAAGAGGGTCTGCAATACTAAGGGTACAAGGAGACAGTCTAGATGAATCTCTGTTGGAAAAGGAAATTGGGGTTTTGGTGAAAAACAACGTAAATGTAGCAAGCAGTGCAGGGCACAGCAACAGCTACTGACAGCAAGATATTGGGGCATATTTATAAAGCTTCGTTAAGTTTTCGCGGCCGTTTTCACTGACATTAATGCATAAATTGCGTTTAACGCGATTTATAAATGTCAAAAACGGGCGTGAAAAGTTAACGAAGCGTTAACCCTTCGCGGCGATACTTTCCTGTTACCGCCGCTTCTATTTATAAAGCGGCTGTACTGGTTTCGCTCTGCTAGTATCGGCTGTTTTACTTCGCCACCTCGAAGGTGGCGAAGTCAGCCGATACTAGCCTCCCGCAGCGGGGATGGGCAGGCAACCCATGGCGGGTGGTCACACCCGCCCCGCGGAGACACGCCCCACCCCGCCCACAACCCCCGCGGCGGCGGAGACCACCCGCCGCCGCTTCCCAGCAGCCCCTCCCAACCCGTTCCCCGCTCGCGGCAATCTCGGAACGGGAGGCTAGGGGGTGCGGGGAAGGGGCCGCAGCAGGTGGTCGCGATCACCCGCGCGCACCCCCTCCCCAGCAACCCCTCCAAGCCCCCGCCCCGGCCGCTCCCGGGGAGGGGAAGGGAGGGAGCCGCTGGGAGGGGTGAGGCTCCCTCCAGCGGGCCCTGAGAAGGGCCTTTTGAGGCTTAAGGGGTCCCGCAGCTCGAACCGGGACCCCCTCCCCGGCCCTATCAGGGCCTTTGCGGCACTGACAAGTGCCCTTGCGGCTCTGACAAGAGCCCTTTGGGGTTAGGGGTCCCACAGCTCGAACGGGACCCCCTCCCCGGCCCTGTAAGGGGCCTTGCGGCACTTATAAGTGCCCTTGCGGCTCTAACAAGAGCCCTTTGGGGCTTAGGGGTCGGCAGCTCGAACCAGGACCCCCTCCCCGGCCCTTGTAAGGGCCCTTGTGGCACTGACAAGTGCCTTTGGCGGGGGTCCCACAGCTTGAACCGGGACCCCCAGTGTGCGCCAGCCCTTGGGCCACGTCTTCGGGCTGGCGATACCAACCCCACTCAGGTCTTTATATAGGTTTGCAGAAATCCATAATCCATTTCTGATTGGTCAATTTTTTAATGCTTGGTTTACATGCTTTACATTAACCAATCAGATTTCAGAACTTTCCAGAAATTGATAGATAGAAACTGAGGAATAGCAGGACTAGAAACTAAAGAATATCTGGTCTAGAAACTAAGGAATAGCTGGTCTAGAAACTTAAGAATAGCCTGTCCAGAAACTAAAGAATAGCTGGCTCTAGAAGTAAAGAATAGTGGTATAGAAACTAAAGAATAGCTGTTCTAGAAACTGAAGAATAATTGCGATGGAACAGGAGGAAATATGGTCTAGAAACTAAAGAATAGCTGGTATAGAAACTAAAGAAAAGCTGGTCTGAAACTGAAGAATGGCTGGTCTAGAAACGGAATATAGCTGGTCTAGAAACTAAAGAATAGCTGGTCTGGAAACTAAAGAATACCTGTTCTAGAAACAAAATTATAGTGCTCTGGAACTGAAGAATAGCTGGTCTAGAAACTGAAGAATAACTGGGATAGAAACTGAGGATAGCTGATCTAGAAACTAAAGAATAGCTGGTCGAGAAACTAAAGAATAGTGAATAAGAAACTAATGAATAGCTGGTCTACAACTGGAGAATAGCGCTCTAGAAACTGAGAATAACTGGGGTGGAAACTGAGGAATAGCTGGTCTAGAAACTAAAGAATAGCTGGTCTAGAAACTGAAGGATAGCTGATCTAGTAACTTAAGAATAGCTGGTCTATGAAGTAAAGAATAGCTGGTATAGAAACTAAAGAAAAGCCGGTCTAGAAACTGAAGAATGGCTGGTCTAGAAACTGAAGAATAGTTGGTCTAGAAACAAAATTATAGCTGCTCTGGAACTGAAGAATCTAGAAACTGAAGAATAACTGGGATAGAAACTGAGGATTAGCTGATCTAGAAACTAAAGAATAGCTGGTCGAGAAACTAAAGAATAGCTGATATAGAAACTAATGAATAGCTGGTCTTCAACTGGAGAATAGCTGCTCTAGAAACTGAAGAATAACTGGGGTGGAAACTGAGGAATAGCTGGTCTAGAAACTAAAGAATAGCTGGTCTAGAAACTGAAGGATAGCTGATCTAGTAACTTAAGAATGCTGGTCTATGAAGTAAAGAATAGCTGTTATAGAAACTAAAGAATAGCTGCTCTAGAAACTGAAGAATAATGGGATGGAAATTTTCTGACACAGAAGCTATTAGTAAGTCACATGCTTGCAAAGGCCCAGCACACGCCTCTAGCTCTAACATGAGCAAGAATCAGGAAACTCATCCTCCCAGATAATTTACCAGTCAGCCCTAAAAGTTCATTAGCCAGTTTTGTCAGCCTTCTAGTTCATTAGCCAGTGTTGTCAACCATCATTAGCCAGTGTTCTTAGTCCTTCAAATCATTGGCAAGTACAAGTCAGCCCTCCAGTTCATTAGCCAGTGTCATCAGCAATCCAGTTCATAGACCAGTATTGTTAGCCCTCCAGTTCATTACCCAGTATTGTCAGCCTTTCAGATCATTAGCCAATGTAAGTCAGCCTTCCATTTCATTAGTCAGTGTTAGTCAGCCTCCCAGTGTATTATTCAGTGTTTGTCACCCCATCCAGTTCATTAGCTGGTGTTAGTCAACCCTTTAGTTCATTAGCCAATGTTAGTCAGCCCTCCAGTTCATTAGCCAGTGTTAGTCAGCCCTCCAGTTCATAGACCAGTAATGTCAGCCCTCCAGTTCATTAGCCAGTGTTTTCAGCCCTCCAGTTCATTAGCCTGTGTTAGTCAGCCCTCCAGTTTATTAGCCAGTGTTAGTCAGCCCTCCAGTTTATTATTTAGTGTTTGCCACCACATCCAGTTCATTAGCAGGTGTTAGTCAACCCTCCAGTTCATTAGCTGGTGTTAGCCAACCCTCCAGTTCATTAGCCAGTGTTAGTCAGCCCTCCAGTTCATTAGCCAGTGTTAGTCAGCTCCTCCAGTTCATTAGTCAGTGTTAGTCAGCCCTCCGGTTTACTAGCCAGTGTTAGTCAGCCCTCCATTTCATTAGCCGATGTTCGTCAGCCCTCCAGTTCATTATCCAATAGGAATAGTGGTCTTAAAAATGGGCGTAACTTAAACAGTGTGTAACCTTAGCAAAGTGGGTGTGGATACAAATGTTGCAATCTACCGTGAAAGGGACACTTGGTTGTATTTGCCCCCCAGTCCAAAAGGTCCCAGTCCTCCCTTGAGAGCAACTAATTATTCAAAAATATCCTGTGCTTTATTATTATCCTATCAAAAAGTAACAGACACCACATATCTTCTCTACCTGCACTCAGAACAGTATTGCTATAACATAAATGATCATACAAAATGTGGATGAAAAATGGCTAAAAACTTCACAATGAAATGTTAAAGGAGTAGTTTCAGCTGCTTTTTGCTGGTTTTCATGGGTACCAAGTGGAGCAGGTAGAGAATGAGTTGTCATGGTAAGAATTTTAGGACAAATTTTAACCAAAGCAATTTCTCTCTCCTTTACCTGGACTGGGTCACATCAATCAGATTCTTACAAATACACGTCTCATTCATGCCACCTACCTCTTAGTATAAACTGTCACAAATGGAGTTTAATGTTCTAATTTTCCCCTTTGTAACAGTGATGGGGTTTTGTTACATGGTATGCCAAAATATTGTGAAGTGGGTTTCCAGAAAAGTGCTGGGCATCCTGACTTCACACACGCTAGAGATAGTGTTGTATATTTAATCTGCAAGATAAAATTACCCTGCAGGTGTCCCGTGGAAATGTGCAGAGGATAGCAGTTTCCCTGACCTCTTGCAGTCACACCAGGGTGGGATTAAGACCTTGCCATCTGATTCTGTCAGTGAGGACCCAGCAGGCGGTTATGTTACAGTGGGAGTTATGTGAGCAAACAGCATCTGCTTCCAGCATCATGTGTGAGTGTGTGCAGGATGTGTAACTAGAGACTCTCTGTTCTTATTATGGAATTACTACTTTTTCTGTGGATGGTGACAGGAGTGAAAGTATAAAATATTTATTGTTAACATTAATAATGATCATCATCATCCCAAATTACTAAAATGAAAAGACTAATGATTTTTAGATATAACATACGTGGGGCTTTGTGGGAACTAATTACAATTTAACAGTGACAATATATCCTATTTTAACAGATTTTCATTGAAAAGAAATGCTTAATGCCACCAAGCAGATTTGTTCACCATTAACTATGACACAGGCAGCTGTCTGTAATTTTCCAGGGACTGAAAAGGCTGTCAGATCATACTAATTTAGTGATTTATGCACAATGAAAGTTGCTTGTGTGATATTCTCTTAAATTCATGGATTGCTATTTTTAGGGCTTAAAATATAATATAATAAAATATTTCTGGGTTCCCTGCTTTTCACTTGTCTGCTGGATTTCTATCAGACACTGTCAGATGATAATGGACGTGTAGCCATCTAAAAGCATTTTTGCAGCCAAAAACAATATCAGTGCTCATGGGAGGTTAACAGTGATTGGTTAGTGTACTGTAGCAGACAGTGTATGGAAGACAGCCCGCAATCCCACAACAACAGTTACTGCATAAGTATAATGCCCCTTTAAAGTTAAACTATGGGGGACCCAAGCTTTTAATCTCTTCATGTAAACAGTGGGTATACAAAGTGAGGTAAAAACTGTTCTTCGCTGTGTATATGGCATAAAAATTACCAATCCCACAGTCATGGTTTAGTCTCTCCAGATGGAAAATTTAATTCAGTCATTATTGGTTCCCTACACTAATGTATAGAGAGCCAATAACAATTGTGCCATGTGTAGCAAACTATTTAAAGGACAACAATATAAAAACAAATAACATCACCCACATTTCATGTCCACACTTCCAGCAGCTGAAATTGCTTATTCACATTTACAGCCATGCTGCCCTCCCTTAGATATCACACAGTAAAGATGAGTGCTAAAAGTCCACCTCCTAGCTGGCCCAGGGCCGTGGTTAACACAGCACTTGTCATTGGCTATTGGGAATGTCTATTACAACCTCTCTCCTCCTCCTCTACCAGTCAAAGAAACTTGAAATTTCCTGTTTCTAGGATACAGCCTACATAATCAAGCTGATCAAGGGTGGGTGAAGGAGTGTTTTCTTGCATTTGCTAGCTTTGAGTGACAGTTAGAGGCAAACAGAATTGTTACGTGCCCTTCACAGCATGGCTAATTGAAGGCAGAGAGAGGCACGAAATCAGGAAAAAAAGGTATGGAGAGGCTGCATAACTTTACTCTTTTTAAAGAGGCAATACAGTTATCCTTTAATATATAGGGGCATAGGTTGTTAAAAGGGTATTTGTAAATTGTTACAAATTCACAGCAGATTTCAATGAAAAGTGTGGCTGCATTTGCTTGATTCCTCTCTGCTCAAGCCAATATTTACTATAATCATAGTTGACATCACGGATTTAAAAATAATAAATTCTATTTACTTCCATTATTTCTCACTTCTTAGAAAAAAGGATTTCTGCAAATCAGTATTCCTCTGTGACAATCGCAATAGGAGCGGGGAGCTCCAATAAAATACTTCCTTTATAATATACAGAGAGAGATTCTGGTATAAATTAAATACTTCCTTTGTAATGCTTGTGAAGTTTCTCATTCATCCAGGTCATGGTAAATCTGTTGTATTCAATTAGATCAACTGGACTTGAAGTTTAGTTCTTGAAGACGTTTCACTAGTCATCCGACTGGCTTTCTCAATTCAGAATGACTTGTACAAGAATCTGTGGCAATTATGTACCCTGGAAAATCCCAATTAGCATATCACAGCCAGGTGTTAAGGGCGTGATTGCACAGTGGCTAAGAGGTGTTATAGGATTATTCATTATATATAATATACAGAGAGAGATTCTGGTATAAATAAAATACTTCCTTTATAATATACACAGAGAGATTCTGGTATAAATAAAATACTTCCTTTACAATATACAGAGAGAGATTCTGGTATAAATTAAATATTTCCTTTATAATATACAGAGAGAGATTCTGGTATAAATAAAATACTTCCTTTATAATATACAGAGAGAGATTCTGCTATAAATAAAACGCCTCCTTTATAATATACAGAGAGAGATTCTGGTATAAATAAAATATTTCCTTTATAATATACAGAGAGAGATTCTGGTATAAATAAAAAGCTTCCTTTATAATAAGCTGAAAGCGATTCAGGTGTAAATAAAATACTTCCTTTATAATATACTGAGACCGATTCAGGTATACCAGTAAATAAACTATTTCCTTTATATATCTGTTGTATTTAATTAGATCAACTGGACTTGAAGTTTAGTTCTTGAAGACGTTTCACTAGTCATCCGACTGGCTTTCTCAATTCAGAATGACTTGTACAAGAATCTTTGGCAATTATGTACCCTGGAAAATCCCATTAACATATCACAGCCAAGTGTTAAGGGCGTGATTGGATAGTGGCTAAGAGGTGTTATAAGAATGCCCAGAGTAAGGTGTCAAAACAGCATTGTACATGGCAGACAGTTGGTGTCGAACCCCCCCACCTCTATTTAGGATTGGTTTCTTTATTTTCACATAAATGGCCTCCTTAACACCTCTCTTGAACCAGTCACGTTCCTTCGCCAGTATGTTAACATTACAATCTTCAAAGGTATGTCCTTTATCCTTAAGATGCAGGTACACGGCTGAGTCCTGACCCGAGGAATATACAAGCATATTTCTTTTATAATATACTGAGACCCATTCAGGAATGAATAAAATACTTCCTTTATAATATACAGAGACGGATTCAGCTGTAAATAAAATACTTTCTTTATAATAAACTGAGAGTGGCTCAGGTATAAATAAAATACTTCCTTTATAATATACTGAGAGCAATTCAGTTGTAAATAAAATACTTCCTTTATAATATACAGAGACCGATTCAGCTGTAAATAAAATACTTTCTTTATAATAAACTGAGGAGGAATATCTGGTCTAGAAACTAAAGAATAGCTGGTATAGAAACTAAAGAAAAGCTGGTCTAGAAACTGAAGAATGGCTGGTCTAGAAACTGAAGAATGGCTGGTCTAGAAACTGAAGAATAGTTGGTCTAGAAACTAAAGAATAGCTGGTCTGGAAACTAAAGAATAGCTGTTCTAGAAACTAAAGAATAGCTGGTCTAGAACTGAAGAATAGCTGCTCTAGAAACTGAAGAATAACTGGGGTGGAAACTGAGGAAAAGCTGGTCTAGAAACTAAAGAATAGCTGGTCTAGAAACTGAAGGATAGCTGGTCTAGAAACTGGTGGATAGCTGGTCTAGATATTAAAGAATAGCTGGTCTAGAAACTGAAGTATAGCTGGTCTAGAAACTGAAGGATAACTGGTCTAGAAAACTGGTCCAAAAAATGAATAATAGCTGTCCGGAACCTAGAGATAGGATGGTCTACAAACTGAAGAATATTGGTCTAGAAACTGAAGGATAACTGGTCTAGAAACTGAAGAATAGCTGGTCTAGAAACTGAAGCATAGCTGGTCTAGAAACTGGTCCAAAAACTGCATAATAGCTCGTCCAGAACCTAGAGAATAGATGGTCTATAAACTGAAGAATAGCTGGTATAGAAACTGAAAGATAGCTGGTCTAGAAACTGAATAATAGCTGACCTAGAAACTGAAGCATAACTGGTCCAGAAACTGAAGAAAAGCTGGTCCATTCCAAATTGTAATGGAAAAATGGGCCATTGTATGGCTAGCCTTAGCACAATCACTAGAAATATAAGTAGGTCAAATTCTGTTGGATCCAAATATTTGCCAAGCATCAGTTATGAAGTAATATAGGAAAATAAATAAACTAGTACAAAAAATTATTATGGATATTGTGAGGTTAAAATGGCTTCTTTCATTACTAACTTAATAGTTTTTCTGCTTTAGACAAAAATATTTCTTCATAAACAATTAGGTGCACAGACATAGATGTATAGATTCTTAAAAACCTAAGAAGTAAGTTTCCTGCTCGACAGAAAACAGAGAATTGCACCAGAAGTGTTTCTTCAATAATTGTTGTCATGCCTTGACTTGTAATCATATGGCATCAAATGGCAGAAATACTTGTTTGTTCTGTGAAGTATAACAAAAGCATTGATTGGAAATACTTTTGGCTTGTTGTGTTCCAAAGGCCACAGTGTGATATTCTTATTTGGTCCAGAAAGTAAGTAGGGGTGATAAGCCACTGATGTATAAACTGAACATAATGATTCAAAAGAAGCTTTCAATGAACACTATGATTGAAAGAAAAAGAGAAGCTTAATCATCTGTGCAGTAAAGTTAAATCTAATTGGTCAGACAATGAAATTGTGCCAAAATTTAAAAACAGTTTGATTTAATACAACATTCACACCTGCAAATGAATACAAAAGACCCCAATGGGTGCATTTAACCAGATACACTTGTGCTGTAGGCTAAGTAGAATAAACTCTAAACAACTTTCTAAATAAATAAAGGTGAGTTTCATTGGGGAAAAAACATTATTATTTAAAATGATTTATACATTTTACACATACCTAAGTATTCTATGTATTATTCTAATTTTTTGAAGAATCAGTTGGTTTTATACCCTTTGCTACTGTTTGCTGTAGTCATTAGGTAGATGCCATTTGAAGTTCTGCAATGATACTTCTTCTTCCCAGGAAAAACTTTCTTGGAATGTTAGGTCTTCCTAACAGTCATTTCTACTGATGTTGGATGGATCTAACTGATGGATCTCAGTCCCTCAGCCCAGGGACTGAGACCATAAAGGACACTATAAGTAGTACTGCAAGCAGGAAGTCAGTATTTTTGAAGTATTTATTTATACACAGAGAAATTGCTGGGTAGGCTGATTATGGTTATTGAAATGAGAAAATACTCCCTTTTTATCTTGAAAGCATGTGTTAATATTTTAGCTAAACCCCCAGCTAAGTGTCACCGTACATGCACATACTCTGTAGTTGCAGCCTTGCCTCCTAGAAGCTCACAGCCAATCATATAACAGCACAAAGATCATAACAGGGATTTCAGTTTTTTGTTTTCAAATGCATTCAATGCTCCTGTCCTAATAATGATATAATCCTTTACTTTACATACAAGAAAGAAAAATAATATTTACAGTGTGCAATAGCTACCATGGATGTAAGAAACATAATGTTAACATTTCAGTAAAAATTAAAAGTAATTCTGGGGTATTGAGCCTGTAACATCTTGTTTTCTGTCTTCCACACTGACTGGAAAATAAACTGCAGGGTAACAAGTTTAATCAGGGATTCCATATCCATCTGTACATCTGTATAGAAAAAACTGAATACTGGGGTAACTGAATACGTGGTTTTTTGATGACTTCATGGGCTGTGGGTTTTACTGGCAATGGAAAAGTTCTTAGTTACTGAATATATTTCTTACATGTACTAAATGCAAATTGCTAGAGAAAAATCTTACAAAGTATAGGTGTTCTGGGGAGAGAAACTTTCATATTTGGATTAAAAAAAAATAAGTTTAGTTCTCTTTCAAATTGTTAAAAGGTAAAAGGTGAAGACAAACCGATTTGTTTACAGGATGTGTTGAATAACGTTATTATATGGAAGCCATAATTTACATTAGAGTTGATAGATTGCCATGTATAGGCTTTCCGCTATTATCACCCAATGAAGAAATTCAAATTAAAAAAAGTATTTGACACTACAGTTATAAACCTGTAATTACCAATCTGCCAAATCACTTATACATGAAGCTGATATTAATTTCATAAATACTGGTGTTACGGATGTCATCTAGAATTCAACAGTAGCAATATCACAGGAAAGTAACACATCTGTGACCTTTGAGTAGATACTTTATCTCTTGCTGCATAAGGACACTTCCCAATTTAGATCACAAGAGATTAAAAGGCATGGGGCTACTGGACTGGTGGTAAAATGTTATACCTGTTTAAATGATGCAGTGTCTTACATGTGTGTTTCACAAACAATACTTCATTGGACACAACAGTACAAGTTTTATCTGGAAATAATATTTAGCATGAGGTTTTAACCTATTGTGGCTATACCAGATTTAGGTATTTAGAGAGTTGGTGAATATGTGCTATCTCTCATAAGCACAAAGTTTGTCATAAAGCTATCAAATTCATTTAATCATTTGTTTTCCAAGCGGAGGTGCTCTAAATGACTAGTTGGATTGATTCAATCAAAACTCCCAGGTAATCAGACATGTTGAAAAAGTTACTAACAACCCCATCTATGGCCACCATATCTTGTACAGATTTCAGCTTGAAAATTGACAGTGCAAGGTGGTGTAATTAAATCTCTATACGTATGGAATTGCGATCAGAGAGTATTCATGTCACCATTGTACAAGTAACTAGTGTATGGCCTGCTAGGATCTGTATCTCCCTACAGACTGGACACTATAAAAAAGGTCAATGAGGAGTTTGGAGAGTATCGATTGCCAGTTACAAACAAGGAAAAAAGGAAAATGCCAATCGTAAAATGACTTAAAATAAGCAAGGCAATAAATGGTGTACCAAGTACCATATATTAACAATTTAGGATAACATTGTAAAGGAGATATAAATATTAATAATAATATGAACAGGATTGCTTGTAAGATGCGGTCTTATGGCTGGGTACGCACCATCCAATATTTATTTATATATTGGTCAATCAGGCCAAAAATATTTTTTATGCATCGGCGACCGAATGTCCAAGAGTCCATTCAGCCAAACAGACAATTGGATGCACTGGAAAACCACGGCTTGGTTGTGGCAAACTGTCAGCAGCAGCTACTTTTGTTGCGACTGACTGTGCTTTGTTCCGGTCGTCCACTTTCTAGGGGCGAATGGTCGGTCGGAACAAGAAATCCCATGGTGGGTGCCCAGCTTTAGACATTAGATCGATTAGATGTTTGTCTATAGACAAGCATCTAATCTATCTAATGTCGGTGTATGGCCAGCTTTAGACATAAAGCAGTAAAATATATTATATGTGAATGATAAATGAATAGAAAAATATTTTATATAAACTACATGACTTTTTCTCAGTAATTAGTGGGAGGAGAATGAATGAAATAGTACCTAAATGCTGTGGTATTTACAAGGAATTGGACTGAAAGCCTGGCCCCCCCTTCAACCAGTAGGGGACGAGGGACAGATCTGGAGTTCTCATGAAAGCTCCTGCTCACTTGCTCTTGTGGGTGTGTCTTGGCTGCAGCACAGCTGGAGTTTAGCTGTTAAGCTCTTAGCAAAGACATATGAGAAGGATGTGACCAAGTTTAGATACCAGGCACAGGAAAACAAGCAGAGCAAAGGGAAGAATAAGCTCTATAAAGCTGCTGGTACTTGGAGCATTTTCCCACCACACCAGCTCCTCACAGAGTAGCAGTTAATAGTCAGTCAACTAGCAAATTTCCACAATGGGAAGGCTCTAACAGAGACAGTAACTATTTCAATCTCATATTCTCCTTCTCCCCTTTCAGTTGCAGAAAATAATTTTAACAATTTAGAAATTGTTCCATTAAAAATACCCAGGATGAAGACCTAAAGCACTAGGGGGCGAATTTAATAAAAAGTTTGTCCACGCCTTCAATCTGCAGAAACCAATCAAAAATTTTAATTTTTGTAGTAGACCAGTAAAAAAGTAACATTGGTTGCTGAAGATTACAATCACGCAGGCGAAATTTTTGTACCTCTTATTAAATAAGCCCAAATGTCCTTAACCCTTGGTTTTTAATAGATCGCTGGTAATACACAACCTCACTTTTTATACTGTTCTTGGGACGACATGCTCTGCAACAAGAGAGAGGGAGGAGATGCAACTGGACTGGACTGGACCAGCAATCGCAAGGCTAGGTACGGTAAGTATTATTCCAAGAGTAAAATAACAGATGTGCCCCATCAGGACATTTCTAGACATGCTCTCAAATCATAATAAAAGCTTCATTGAAGCAAAGTCTGCCATGTTTCTGACACAATTAAAGAGAAGGAAGGAAATGATCCCCCTATTAACTTATCCCATCCTAAAGCACAATCCAGAGACCAAAAATAAGTTTAATAAATACAAATCTTTATTAGATATACACAGTTTAAAAGATATAAGTGGTAAGTGCATAATAATGTGGGTTTGCAAAAATAAGCAGATGCACACAGGATACGCTGACACGGGTTTCGCTTGGCTCCCATGACATACAGTATCACCAGCACTGCCATTGTGGTTAAATTACTTTGCACCTCAGCTCACCAAGCTGCTACAGAATCAGACATGTTCCAGTCTTCATATTAAGAGCAACCAGGGGAGGATTGGCCCAGTAGGCTTAGGGGCAAATGCCACCTGGGCTGGTCTCCAATGAAAAATTTCTGACACAGAAGCTATTAGTAAGTCACATGCTTGCAAAGGCCCAGCACACGCCTCTAGCTCTAACATGAGCAAGAATCAGGAAACTCATCCTCCCAGATAATTTACCAGTCAGCCCTAAAAGTTCATTAGCCAGTTTTGTCAGCCTTCTAGTTCATTAGCCAGTGTTGTCAACCATCATTAGCCAGTGTTCTTAGTCCTTCAAATCATTGGCAAGTACAAGTCAGCCCTCCAGTTCATTAGCCAGTGTCATCAGCAATCCAGTTCATAGACCAGTATTGTTAGCCCTCCAGTTCATTACCCAGTATTGTCAGCCTTTCAGATCATTAGCCAATGTAAGTCAGCCTTCCATTTCATTAGTCAGTGTTAGTCAGCCTCCCAGTGTATTATTCAGTGTTTGTCACCCCATCCAGTTCATTAGCTGGTGTTAGTCAACCCTTTAGTTCATTAGCCAATGTTAGTCAGCCCTCCAGTTCATTAGCCAGTGTTAGTCAGCCCTCCAGTTCATAGACCAGTAATGTCAGCCCTCCAGTTCATTAGCCAGTGTTTTCAGCCCTCCAGTTCATTAGCCTGTGTTAGTCAGCCCTCCAGTTTATTAGCCAGTGTTAGTCAGCCCTCCAGTTTATTATTTAGTGTTTGCCACCACATCCAGTTCATTAGCAGGTGTTAGTCAACCCTCCAGTTCATTAGCTGGTGTTAGCCAACCCTCCAGTTCATTAGCCAGTGTTAGTCAGCCCTCCAGTTCATTAGCCAGTGTTAGTCAGCTCCTCCAGTTCATTAGTCAGTGTTAGTCAGCCCTCCGGTTTACTAGCCAGTGTTAGTCAGCCCTCCATTTCATTAGCCGATGTTCGTCAGCCCTCCAGTTCATTATCCAATAGGAATAGTGGTCTTAAAAATGGGCGTAACTTAAACAGTGTGTAACCTTAGCAAAGTGGGTGTGGATACAAATGTTGCAATCTACCGTGAAAGGGACACTTGGTTGTATTTGCCCCCCAGTCCAAAAGGTCCCAGTCCTCCCTTGAGAGCAACTAATTATTCAAAAATATCCTGTGCTTTATTATTATCCTATCAAAAAGTAACAGACACCACATATCTTCTCTACCTGCACTCAGAACAGTATTGCTATAACATAAATGATCATACAAAATGTGGATGAAAAATGGCTAAAAACTTCACAATGAAATGTTAAAGGAGTAGTTTCAGCTGCTTTTTGCTGGTTTTCATGGGTACCAAGTGGAGCAGGTAGAGAATGAGTTGTCATGGTAAGAATTTTAGGACAAATTTTAACCAAAGCAATTTCTCTCTCCTTTACCTGGACTGGGTCACATCAATCAGATTCTTACAAATACACGTCTCATTCATGCCACCTACCTCTTAGTATAAACTGTCACAAATGGAGTTTAATGTTCTAATTTTCCCCTTTGTAACAGTGATGGGGTTTTGTTACATGGTATGCCAAAATATTGTGAAGTGGGTTTCCAGAAAAGTGCTGGGCATCCTGACTTCACACACGCTAGAGATAGTGTTGTATATTTAATCTGCAAGATAAAATTACCCTGCAGGTGTCCCGTGGAAATGTGCAGAGGATAGCAGTTTCCCTGACCTCTTGCAGTCACACCAGGGTGGGATTAAGACCTTGCCATCTGATTCTGTCAGTGAGGACCCAGCAGGCGGTTATGTTACAGTGGGAGTTATGTGAGCAAACAGCATCTGCTTCCAGCATCATGTGTGAGTGTGTGCAGGATGTGTAACTAGAGACTCTCTGTTCTTATTATGGAATTACTACTTTTTCTGTGGATGGTGACAGGAGTGAAAGTATAAAATATTTATTGTTAACATTAATAATGATCATCATCATCCCAAATTACTAAAATGAAAAGACTAATGATTTTTAGATATAACATACGTGGGGCTTTGTGGGAACTAATTACAATTTAACAGTGACAATATATCCTATTTTAACAGATTTTCATTGAAAAGAAATGCTTAATGCCACCAAGCAGATTTGTTCACCATTAACTATGACACAGGCAGCTGTCTGTAATTTTCCAGGGACTGAAAAGGCTGTCAGATCATACTAATTTAGTGATTTATGCACAATGAAAGTTGCTTGTGTGATATTCTCTTAAATTCATGGATTGCTATTTTTAGGGCTTAAAATATAATATAATAAAATATTTCTGGGTTCCCTGCTTTTCACTTGTCTGCTGGATTTCTATCAGACACTGTCAGATGATAATGGACGTGTAGCCATCTAAAAGCATTTTTGCAGCCAAAAACAATATCAGTGCTCATGGGAGGTTAACAGTGATTGGTTAGTGTACTGTAGCAGACAGTGTATGGAAGACAGCCCGCAATCCCACAACAACAGTTACTGCATAAGTATAATGCCCCTTTAAAGTTAAACTATGGGGGACCCAAGCTTTTAATCTCTTCATGTAAACAGTGGGTATACAAAGTGAGGTAAAAACTGTTCTTCGCTGTGTATATGGCATAAAAATTACCAATCCCACAGTCATGGTTTAGTCTCTCCAGATGGAAAATTTAATTCAGTCATTATTGGTTCCCTACACTAATGTATAGAGAGCCAATAACAATTGTGCCATGTGTAGCAAACTATTTAAAGGACAACAATATAAAAACAAATAACATCACCCACATTTCATGTCCACACTTCCAGCAGCTGAAATTGCTTATTCACATTTACAGCCATGCTGCCCTCCCTTAGATATCACACAGTAAAGATGAGTGCTAAAAGTCCACCTCCTAGCTGGCCCAGGGCCGTGGTTAACACAGCACTTGTCATTGGCTATTGGGAATGTCTATTACAACCTCTCTCCTCCTCCTCTACCAGTCAAAGAAACTTGAAATTTCCTGTTTCTAGGATACAGCCTACATAATCAAGCTGATCAAGGGTGGGTGAAGGAGTGTTTTCTTGCATTTGCTAGCTTTGAGTGACAGTTAGAGGCAAACAGAATTGTTACGTGCCCTTCACAGCATGGCTAATTGAAGGCAGAGAGAGGCACGAAATCAGGAAAAAAAGGTATGGAGAGGCTGCATAACTTTACTCTTTTTAAAGAGGCAATACAGTTATCCTTTAATATATAGGGGCATAGGTTGTTAAAAGGGTATTTGTAAATTGTTACAAATTCACAGCAGATTTCAATGAAAAGTGTGGCTGCATTTGCTTGATTCCTCTCTGCTCAAGCCAATATTTACTATAATCATAGTTGACATCACGGATTTAAAAATAATAAATTCTATTTACTTCCATTATTTCTCACTTCTTAGAAAAAAGGATTTCTGCAAATCAGTATTCCTCTGTGACAATCGCAATAGGAGCGGGGAGCTCCAATAAAATACTTCCTTTATAATATACAGAGAGAGATTCTGGTATAAATTAAATACTTCCTTTGTAATGCTTGTGAAGTTTCTCATTCATCCAGGTCATGGTAAATCTGTTGTATTCAATTAGATCAACTGGACTTGAAGTTTAGTTCTTGAAGACGTTTCACTAGTCATCCGACTGGCTTTCTCAATTCAGAATGACTTGTACAAGAATCTGTGGCAATTATGTACCCTGGAAAATCCCAATTAGCATATCACAGCCAGGTGTTAAGGGCGTGATTGCACAGTGGCTAAGAGGTGTTATAGGATTATTCATTATATATAATATACAGAGAGAGATTCTGGTATAAATAAAATACTTCCTTTATAATATACACAGAGAGATTCTGGTATAAATAAAATACTTCCTTTACAATATACAGAGAGAGATTCTGGTATAAATTAAATATTTCCTTTATAATATACAGAGAGAGATTCTGGTATAAATAAAATACTTCCTTTATAATATACAGAGAGAGATTCTGCTATAAATAAAACGCCTCCTTTATAATATACAGAGAGAGATTCTGGTATAAATAAAATATTTCCTTTATAATATACAGAGAGAGATTCTGGTATAAATAAAAAGCTTCCTTTATAATAAGCTGAAAGCGATTCAGGTGTAAATAAAATACTTCCTTTATAATATACTGAGACCGATTCAGGTATACCAGTAAATAAACTATTTCCTTTATATATCTGTTGTATTTAATTAGATCAACTGGACTTGAAGTTTAGTTCTTGAAGACGTTTCACTAGTCATCCGACTGGCTTTCTCAATTCAGAATGACTTGTACAAGAATCTTTGGCAATTATGTACCCTGGAAAATCCCATTAACATATCACAGCCAAGTGTTAAGGGCGTGATTGGATAGTGGCTAAGAGGTGTTATAAGAATGCCCAGAGTAAGGTGTCAAAACAGCATTGTACATGGCAGACAGTTGGTGTCGAACCCCCCCACCTCTATTTAGGATTGGTTTCTTTATTTTCACATAAATGGCCTCCTTAACACCTCTCTTGAACCAGTCACGTTCCTTCGCCAGTATGTTAACATTACAATCTTCAAAGGTATGTCCTTTATCCTTAAGATGCAGGTACACGGCTGAGTCCTGACCCGAGGAATATACAAGCATATTTCTTTTATAATATACTGAGACCCATTCAGGAATGAATAAAATACTTCCTTTATAATATACAGAGACGGATTCAGCTGTAAATAAAATACTTTCTTTATAATAAACTGAGAGTGACTCAGGTATAAATAAAATACTTCCTTTATAATATACTGAGAGCAATTCAGTTGTAAATAAAATACTTCCTTTATAATATACAGAGACCGATTCAGCTGTAAATAAAATACTTTCTTTATAATAAACTGAGAGTGACTCAGGTATAAATAAAATACTTCCTTTATAATATACTGAGAGCAATTCAGTTGTAAATAAAATACTTCCTTTATAATATACTGAGACCGATTCAGGTATACCGGTAAATAAAATACTTCCTTTATAATATACTGAGAGCAATTCAGTTGTAAATAAAATACTTCCTTTATAATATACTGAGACCGATTCAGGTATACCGGTAAATAAAATACTTCCTTTATAATATATTGAGACCCATTCAGTTGTAAATAAAATACTTCCTTTATAATATACTGAGAGTGATTCAGATGTAAATAATTCTTCCTGTATAATATACACAGAGAGATTCTGGTATGTATAAAATACTTCCTTTATAATATACACAGAGAGATTCTGGTATATATAAAATACTTCCTTTATAATATACACAGAGAGATTCTGGTATAAATAAAATGCCTCCTTTATAATATACAGAGAGAGATTCTGGTATAAATAAAATACTTCTTTTATAATATACAGAGAGAGATTCAGGTGTAAATAAAATACTTCCTTTATAATATACTGATAGCATTTCAGGAATAAATAAAATAATTCCTTTATAATAAACTGAGAGTGACTCAGGTATAAATAAAATACTTCCTTTATAATATACTGAGAGCAATTCAGTTGTAAATAAAATACTTCCTTTATAATATACTGAGACCCATTCAGGAATAAATAGAATACTTCCTTTATAATATACCGAGACCGATTTAGCTGTAAATAAAATACTTCCTTTAAATATACTGAGACCGGGTCAGGTATAAATAAAATGCTTCCTTTATAATATACTGTGACCGGTTCAGGTATAAATAAAATGCTTCCTTTATAATATACTGTGACCGGTTCAGGTATAAATTAAATATTTCCTTTATAATATACTTAGAGCGATTCAGGTGTAAATAAAATACTTCCTTTATAATATACCGAGAGTGATTCAGGTGTAAATAATTCTTCCTTTATAATATACTGATAGCGAATCAGGAGTAAATAAAATACTTTCTTTATAATATACTGAGACCGATTCAGGTATAAATAAAATACTTCCTTTATAATTTTATCTCAATTGTGCTGATGTTAAAAAGTACCCTTTGCCTGCTTTCCTCTATATAATGCTAATATGATGCATATTGAAAAATAAAGATTAAAGGGTGAGTTGAGTGCAAATATATATACTTTAAAGAAAAAAGAGCAGTGTTTTTCCATCCTATTGACCTTACCCTGCCCATTCAGCATTTTGTCTCTGTATAAATAAATGCTTCCAAAATACTGACTTCCCATTTGCAGGAACCCCAAGAAACTTGCCCTGCCCTTGACCCAGTGCCTGGGTTGATTCAATTGCTCAGTTAATCTTTCCCAGGTCCTACAGCCATGCGCAGCATGGTACCATTGCTATTTTAACCTTATTTTATTCTAACTTTTCAAACTATTTGGTCCCCATTGACTTTAATGGGTCTTAATTCTGATTTTCAAAAATTTTCACAAATCGAACCGGATTTTCGGAAGTTTAGCCATCTCTAATACTGAAAGCAATTCAGGTAATAAGAAAATACTTACTTTTTAATATACATAGAGCAATTCAAGTATAAATAAAATGCTTCCTTTATAATATGCTAAAAGCAATTCAAGTATAAATAAAATAATTCCTTTATAATATACCCTCTTAAAGGGCATCTATAGTGGGAAAATGAACTTTTTTTCTTTCTTTCCATGAGTTCTATAATTCCCCCAACCCCCAGAGTGTCTGTGTTTTATTAAGTTTCCCTCTCTGTCCTGAGATATAAAAGTTAGAAGAATAAGTAAATGCATTCCTCTACTCCTACTTGTAATGTCAATCAAATCCCTGTGACGTGATCCTCTTCCCTGCTCAAGTCCCTCCCTCCTCCATGCTCTTTAACAAACATAGAGATAAGAGCATTAGTAGGGGGAGAGAGGTAGCTTTGATGGCAGAGATAAGGCTGCACTTGACCCCCCTTCTTGATAGCTTTCACTGATTGATGATGGGTCACAAAGAGAGAGATCGTATTTTATCAGGACACGGAGAGTTCTGTGTCTCCAGGACAGCTTGCTTTCTATTGGCCACTGTGCATGGGTGTGTTTTTCAGGATGTTGAACTTTTAACTCCTACTGCACATGATAAGCTTGTTGGTTAGTTAGAGTTGAGACATGGAGGAGGTAACAGAGGGGAGGGGGAAGGGGGGAGTGCTTACAGAGATCTGACACCATGGAAAAACAAAGTCACTGACAGATATAGGAGAAAGGCAGCACAGAGGGACATATTTATAAAGCCGCGGTATCGCTTTTTAGCAATACTGCTGCTTAGTTAATTTACGATCGTGGTCGTAAATGTATGATTGCGATCATACATTTACGACCGAATATTCGTTAATTAACGAATGTTCGATCGTAGAATACCATGCGGTAGTAAACTACCGCAGTGGTATTCTATGGGGTTCGTAAATCTACGATTTCATTATTTACGATATCAGTATCGTAAATTTATGATCATTAACCCGATCGTTAATCTCCAATCGGTTTAACGATCGTAAATTTACTATACCGATCAGTTGCAGTATCGCTAAAAAGCCATACCGCGGCTTTAGAAATATGGCCCAGAGTACATGAATTTAACTTTGCAATGGGCCAATGTGTTTTTTTCACTATAGATGCCCTTTAATTAATGGGTCTCTATGAGACCCAACTGTAAGAAAATATTGTTATAATCGGCAAAGTTACTCACCTCTGCATCCAACTGCACAAGAGAGATGAACTGAATTTCAGTGCCGGGGAGAGGGAGAAACGAGCGGACCAGGGGGTTGGATGCAGAGAATGTGAGGAACAAAATGTGTATCTATGGTGTGTGTGGGTGACAGTTTGTATCTGTCTGTGTGTGTGTGGGGGGGAGGGTAGTTACAGTTTGTATCTGTCTGTGTGTGGGGGGGTAGTCACAGTTTGTGTCTGTCTGTGTGTGTTTCTGGGGGGGTATATCTGTTGTACTCAGTTAGATCAACTGAACTTAAAGCTTAGTTCTTAAAGACATTTTGCTAGTTATCCGACTGGCTTTCTCAATTCAGAATTCAGAATCTGTTGGCAATATAAGTACCCTTGAAAGACCCAATTAGCATATGGCAGTCAGGTGTTAGGGAATGCAAGGTGTGGATGCATTGAGGCTAAGTGGTGTTATTGAAACTGCCCAGGGTAAGGTGTCAAAACAGCATTGTACATGGCAGACAGTTGGTGTCGAACCCCCCCAATTCTATTTAGGCTTGGTTTCTTTATTTTCACATAAATGGCCTCCTTGACACCTCTCTTGAACCAGTCACCAGGGCCGCCTCTCTAATGAGGCAGAGTGAAGCACATTACAGAGCAGCACCCTGTAGAGGGGCAGCCATTTTGATGCCAGGGGGAAAAAAAATTCTTGCACCATGTGAACATGATTTTTTCATGTGCCTGGGCCCCAGATGCCAGGACGTTTGTAAAAACCATAATTTTCAGTAGGTACTGTCACTTTAATTAGCAGGGGAAGCCAAGACTTTGCACAGAACATAGCTCTAACCTCTCTCCACTGCACAAATTTTCTTTCATGTGTAAAAATCCCCTCCCATTACTGGGAAAGCCACACCCCACTTCCGGACAAAGCACAACACACTTTTAATTAGAAAATCACACCCCTTCCGGCTGCACCGCGAGGGTGGGTGCAGCATTTGGGGAAAAAATTTCAGGTGCCAAAAGGTCTAGAGACGGCCCTGCCAGTCACGTTCCTTTGCCAATATGTTGACATTACAATCTTCAAAGGTATGTCCTTTATCCTTAAGATGCAGGTACACAGCTGAGTCCTGACCCGAGGAATTGTCTCTTTCTTCTGTGCTGAGCCATACGTTGGTGCTCTTCACTGCACTGCACTGCGTATATGATTGTTGCTTTTCTTGTGTTTCTGCATTGGGTCTTTCGGATGTACCAATAGCTCCCTCAGTGTGTTGTTAAAGCAGACAGGGATACAATGTTTTTTGAAAATTCTTCTTAATTTCTCGAAGACCCCTGCTACATATGGGATGACCATGTTCTTTCTCTTGTCTTGTTTTCCCCCTTCACTGTTGGTATTCGTGTTCTTTTCTTTCCTTCTACTTCTTTTGACAAAGGCCCAGTCTGGATATCCACAAGTTTTAAGGGCTCCTCTGAGATGTTTCATTTCTTTTGCCTTCACCTCTGTGCTAGTGGGGATGTTCTCAGCTCTGTGTTGCAGGGTTCTGATGACACCCAGCTTGTGATCTAAAGGGTGGGGGTTGTAGTGACAGTTTGTATCTGTGTGGGGGGGTATGTGGGAAGTGACTGTGAGTCCAGGACCAGGAGAGAGCAGCATGGGAACAGTTAGAGCACAGATATATGTAGGTTTAATGCTGCTATTACATTAAAATTAATGGGGATAAGGGGTAAATTTTAAAAGATAATTTACACCATACTATAAATTATATGGATGTCACCAACAAAGTTCCGTGCCCTTTATAAAAGCTCTCAGCCTGCGGCTTTGAACTTTTATATGGTTACAGAACTCCTCAGTAACATCTAATCTCCTTATAATTTACAGTAGGGGGTACATTACCTACTATATAATATACTGAAATCAATTCAGTATATTATTAATTCAGTATATTATACCCTTCATACAGGGTTTTTATTTCTGCCTTTCTATGGATCAACTGTTATGCAGGAAATATGTGTATTGCTGAGAAGGTTGCTATAATTTACTATAATGGGCCTGGGAAATTCCACATAGTGGTTTATAACTGTGTGCACACCAGCAGATTCTTCGTCCTGCGCTAGACAAACCACTGTTGCTCATGGTAAAAGTAGCTGTGGTCAACAGTTTGCTGCAAACAGCTGATTTTTTGACCTGGCATACTTATACACGGAAAATTGCATGGTTTGTACCCAGACTTAAAAGTCCGTACACCTGTCCGATTTGGCGGACGAGTGCCAACACACGTGTGCATCAGCCTCCCAGTTGTGTGTGTTTCAACCTTTAAATTGTGCTCAATAGGAGACCGATTCAGGTATACCGGTAAATAAAATACTTCCTTTATAATATATTGAGACCCATTCAGTTGTAAATAAAATACTTCCTTTATAATATACTGAGAGTGATTCAGATGTAAATAATTCTTCCTGTATAATATACACAGAGAGATTCTGGTATGTATAAAATACTTCCTTTATAATATACACAGAGAGATTCTGGTATATATAAAATACTTCCTTTATAATATACACAGAGAGATTCTGGTATAAATAAAATGCCTCCTTTATAATATACAGAGAGAGATTCTGGTATAAATAAAATACTTCTTTTATAATATACAGAGAGAGATTCAGGCGTAAATAAAATACTTCCTTTATAATATACTGATAGCATTTCAGGAATAAATAAAATAATTCCTTTATAATAAACTGAGAGTGACTCAGGATATAATAAAATACTTCCTTTATAATATACTGAGAGCAATTCAGTTGTAAATAAAATACTTCCTTTATAATATACTGAGACCCATTCAGGAATAAATAGAATACTTCCTTTATAATATACCGAGACCGATTTAGCTGTAAATAAAATACTTCCTTTAAATACACTGAGACCGGGTCAGGTATAAATAAAATGCTTCCTTTATAATATACTGTGACCGGTTCAGGTATAAATAAAATGCTTCCTTTATAATATACTGTGACCGGTTCAGGTATAAATTAAATATTTCCTTTATAATATACTTAGAGCGATTCAGGTGTAAATAAAATACTTCCTTTATAATATACCGAGAGTGATTCAGGTGTAAATAATTCTTCCTTTATAATATACTGATAGCGAATCAGGAGTAAATAAAATACTTTCTTTATAATATACTGAGACCGATTCAGGTATAAATAAAATACTTCCTTTATAATTTTATCTCAATTGTGCTGATGTTAAAAAGTACCCTTTGCCTGCTTTCCTCTATATAATGCTAATATGATGCATATTGAAAAATAAAGATTAAAGGGTGAGTTGAGTGCAAATATATATACTTTAAAGAAAAAAGAGCAGTGTTTTTCCATCCTATTGACCTTACCCTGCCCATTCAGCATTTTGTCTCTGTATAAATAAATGCTTCCAAAATACTGACTTCCCATTTGCAGGAACCCCAAGAAACTTGCCCTGCCCTTGACCCAGTGCCTGGGTTGATTCAATTGCTCAGTTAATCTTTCCCAGGTCCTACAGCCATGCGCAGCATGGTACCATTGCTATTTTAACCTTATTTTATTCTAACTTTTCAAACTATTTGGTCCCCATTGACTTTAATGGGTCTTAATTCTGATTTTCAAAAATTTTCACAAATCGAACCGGATTTTCGGAAGTTTAGCCATCTCTAATACTGAAAGCAATTCAGGTAATAAGAAAATACTTACTTTTTAATATACATAGAGCAATTCAAGTATAAATAAAATGCTTCCTTTATAATATGCTAAAAGCAATTCAAGTATAAATAAAATAATTCCTTTATAATATACCCTCTTAAAGGGCATCTATAGTGGGAAAATGAACTTTTTTTCTTTCTTTCCATGAGTTCTATAATTCCCCCAACCCCCAGAGTGTCTGTGTTTTATTAAGTTTCCCTCTCTGTCCTGAGATATAAAAGTTAGAAGAATAAGTAAATGCATTCCTCTACTCCTACTTGTAATGTCAATCAAATCCCTGTGACGTGATCCTCTTCCCTGCTCAAGTCCCTCCCTCCTCCATGCTCTTTAACAAACATAGAGATAAGAGCATTAGTAGGGGGAGAGAGGTAGCTTTGATGGCAGAGATAAGGCTGCACTTGACCCCCCTTCTTGATAGCTTTCACTGATTGATGATGGGTCACAAAGAGAGAGATCGTATTTTATCAGGACACGGAGAGTTCTGTGTCTCCAGGACAGCTTGCTTTCTATTGGCCACTGTGCATGGGTGTGTTTTTCAGGATGTTGAACTTTTAACTCCTACTGCACATGATAAGCTTGTTGGTTAGTTAGAGTTGAGACATGGAGGAGGTAACAGAGGGGAGGGGGAAGGGGGGAGTGCTTACAGAGATCTGACACCATGGAAAAACAAAGTCACTGACAGATATAGGAGAAAGGCAGCACAGAGGGACATATTTATAAAGCCGCGGTATCGCTTTTTAGCAATACTGCTGCTTAGTTAATTTACGATCGTGGTCGTAAATGTATGATTGCGATCATACATTTACGACCGAATATTCGTTAATTAACGAACGTTCGATCGTAGAATACCATGCGGTAGTAAACTACCGCAGTGGTATTCTATGGGGTTCGTAAATCTACGATTTCATTATTTACGATATCAGTATCGTAAATTTACGATCATTAACCCGATCGTTAATCTCCAATCGGTTTAACGATCGTAATTTTACTATACCGATCAGTTGCAGTATCGCTAAGAAGCCATACCGCGGCTTTAGAAATATGGCCCAGAGTACATGAATTTAACTTTGCAATGGGCCAATGTGTTTTTTTCACTATAGATGCCCTTTAATTAATGGGTCTCTATGAGACCCAACTGTAAGAAAATATTGTTGGCAAAGTTACTCACCTCTGCATCCAACTGCACAAGAGAGATGAACTGAATTTCAGTGCCGGGGAGAGGGAGAAACGAGCGGACCAGGGGGTTGGATGCAGAGAATGTGAGGAACAAAATGTGTATCTATGGTGTGTGTGGGTGACAGTTTGTATCTGTCTGTGTGTGTGTGGGGGGGAGGGTAGTTACAGTTTGTATCTGTCTGTGTGTGGGGGGGTAGTCACAGTTTGTGTCTGTCTGTGTGTGTTTCTGGGGGGGTATATCTGTTGTACTCAGTTAGATCAACTGAACTTAAAGCTTAGTTCTTAAAGACATTTTGCTAGTTATCCGACTGGCTTTCTCAATTCAGAATTCAGAATCTGTTGGCAATATAAGTACCCTTGAAAGACCCAATTAGCATATGGCAGTCAGGTGTTAGGGAATGCAAGGTGTGGATGCATTGAGGCTAAGTGGTGTTATTGAAACTGCCCAGGGTAAGGTGTCAAAACAGCATTGTACATGGCAGACAGTTGGTGTCGAACCCCCCCAATTCTATTTAGGCTTGGTTTCTTTATTTTCACATAAATGGCCTCCTTGACACCTCTCTTGAACCAGTCACCAGGGCCGCCTCTCTAATGAGGCAGAGTGAAGCACATTACAGAGCAGCACCCTGTAGAGGGGCAGCCATTTTGATGCCAGGGGGAAAAAAAATTCTTGCACCATGTGAACATGATTTTTTCATGTGCCTGGGCCCCAGATGCCAGGACGTTTGTAAAAACCATAATTTTCAGTAGGTACTGTCACTTTAATTAGCAGGGGAAGCCAAGACTTTGCACAGAACATAGCTCTAACCTCTCTCCACTGCACAAATTTTCTTTCATGTGTAAAAATCCCCTCCCATTACTGGGAAAGCCACACCCCACTTCCGGACAAAGCACAACACACTTTTAATTAGAAAATCACACCCCTTCCGGCTGCACCGCGAGGGTGGGTGCAGCATTTGGGGAAAAAATTTCAGGTGCCAAAAGGTCTAGAGACGGCCCTGCCAGTCACGTTCCTTTGCCAATATGTTAACATTACAATCTTCAAAGGTATGTCCTTTATCCTTAAGATGCAGGTACACAGCTGAGTCCTGACCCGAGGAATTGTCTCTTTCTTCTGTGCTGAGCCATACGTTGGTGCTCTTCACTGCACTGCACTGCGTATATGATTGTTGCTTTTCTTGTGTTTCTGCATTGGGTCTTTCGGATGTACCAATAGCTCCCTCAGTGTGTTGTTAAAGCAGACAGGGATACAATGTTTTTTGAAAATTCTTCTTAATTTCTCGAAGACCCCTGCTACATATGGGATGACCATGTTCTTTCTCTTGTCTTGTTTTCCCCCTTCACTGTTGGTATTCGTGTTCTTTTCTTTCCTTCTACTTCTTTTGACAAAGGCCCAGTCTGGATATCCACAAGTTTTAAGGGCTCCTCTGAGATGTTTCATTTCTTTTGCCTTCACCTCTGTGCTAGTGGGGATGTTCTCAGCTCTGTGTTGCAGGGTTCTGATGACACCCAGCTTGTGATCTAAAGGGTGGGGGTTGTAGTGACAGTTTGTATCTGTGTGGGGGGGTATGTGGGAAGTGACTGTGAGTCCAGGACCAGGAGAGAGCAGCATGGGAACAGTTAGAGCACAGATATATGTAGGTTTAATGCTGCTATTACATTAAAATTAATGGGGATAAGGGGTACATTTTAAAAGATAATTTACACCATACTATAAATTATATGGATGTCACCAACAAAGTTCCGTGCCCTTTATAAAAGCTCTCAGCCTGCGGCTTTGAACTTTTATATGGTTACAGAACTCCTCAGTAACATCTAATCTCCTTATAATTTACAGTAGGGGGTACATTACCTACTATATAATATACTGAAATCAATTCAGTATATTATTAATTCAGTATATTATACCCTTCATACAGGGTTTTTATTTCTGCCTTTCTATGGATCAACTGTTATGCAGGAAATATGGGTATTGCTGAGAAGGTTGCTATAATTTACTATAATGGGCCTGGGAAATTCCACATAGTGGTTTATAACTGTGTGCACACCAGCAGATTCTTCGTCCTGCGCTAGACAAACCACTGTTGCTCATGGTAAAAGTAGCTGTGGTCAACAGTTTGCTGCAAACAGCTGATTTTTTGACCTGGCATACTTATACACGGAAAATTGCATGGTTTGTACCCAGACTTAAAAGTCCGTACACCTGTCCGATTTGGCGGACGAGTGCCAACACACGTGTGCATCGGCCTCCCAGTTGTGTGTGTTTCAACCTTTAAATTGTGCTCAATAGGATGTCAGAAGACAAAAGACATTTTGCTGACCCAATCAGTTCCCACATTTTAATTTCATTGGATGCTGGTGTCAGTCAATTGTTTATCCTCACTGATCCCTCTATAGTAAGTTTAGCAGGAAATAAATCCCCTTTATTGAATTTTCCCTTGCTGGATGAGAGATTCACTTAAGGACTGATGACAGGAAAAGATGGCAACTTTAGATAATGACTTTTCCTTAACGACTGATAATTTGTCATCCTCCTTGTGGCAAATTACTTTCCACTTTTCACAAGCAAACAATTATTCCAAGACTCTGTCCCCAGGCTATCACAATCAAGTGAATTTAAGCATTACAATTCTTAGCAACAGTTTTGCTAATGAAATGTATACAGATAGATAGATAGAGAGAGAGAGAGAGAGAGAGAGAGATAGACAGAGACTTCAACTGCTTAGATGGAGAGAGAAAACTCTATATACTGCTGGGAGAGGAGGAAGCCACAGGAAATATTGGGGCACACAATGTAACGGCATGTCACAGACAGAGAGGAGCATAAATGAACTCAATGTCCAAGGATTACTTGCCCAATTATCCCTTTATCCTTCCCCAATCAACTTAAAGACTAGAACCCAATATACCCTTTATAGTACTGTCCATATATTAATTATCCATTGATACCCATGTCCCCCTACCGTGAACCTCTAATACTAACATGTTTTATTATTTTATTATTTTTTGTTTGCTTTGGCAATGTCAAAATGTAAATTGATCCTGCCAATAAAGCTCTTTTTGATTTGATTTGATTTGGATAGATAGATAGATAGATAGATAGATGGATGGATAGATAATAGATATATAGATAGATAGATATATAGATAGATAGATAGATATAGATAATAGATGATATAGATAGAAAAAATCTTTAACTTTTATTCCATAAGCAGCAAACAGATAGCGACGTTTCGGTCTTTGTCTCAGACCTTTCTCAAGCCAACTTGAGAAAGGTCTGAGACAAAGACCGAAAAGTCGCTATCTGTTTGCTGCTTATGGAATAAAAGTTAAAGATTTTTTCAACAAGTCCTGAGAGTGCTCTACATGTTACTATGGTTGGATATTTATAGGATCTGCAGTAGCACCTGGGCATTATACTACTTGAAGGTAGAGTGCACACTGTTTGCTAATTGGTTATTAGATAGATAGATAGATAGATAGATAGATAGATAGATAGATAGATAGATAGATAGATAGATAGATAGATAGATAGAGAGATAGATAATAGATAGATGATAGATAGATAGATAGATAGATAGATAGATAGATGATAGATAGATAGATAGATAGATAGATAGATAGATAGATAGATAGATAATTGATAGATAGATGATAGATAGATAGATAGATAGATAGATAGATAGATAGATAGATAGATAGCAGAGTTAGATAGATAGATAGATAGATGATAGATAGATAGATATATAGATAGATAGATATAAAGGTCACTATAAATGGATTAGAATTATTATCATTGAAACCAGTGTTCCCTCTAAGATGTACGTTTATATGGGCAGACCCAACTCTGTAGGCCTGAGCACACAGTGGGGCACACACAAAAATCTGCTGGATTGGTGCAGTGTGTAGTGCACACAATTTAATTTTGTATGTGAAGGTATCACAACTTTTTTTGTATGCTCACAGACAACTTATTTCTGTGCACATGCACACAGCTCTGCAGACCTGCGCACACAGGTTAAAGTGGCATAAACTTTGGTTTAACATTAGAGGTAACGTTGATGGGGAGTTCGGCAGGATGTCCATATACTGTATAAAAATATTACTTTTTAAGCATTCTGATTGTTTACCATTTGGTTAATGCCTCTAGGGTTTGGAATAAAGAGGTGACGTTCCAGAGAATACATTTTATTATGTTAAAGATAGCAAATCACATTTATTCCATAGTGACATCCTCAGAATATATACAAATATAGAGTTCATAAAGCTAATTTCTAACCCGAGGCAATGCATGCTGTGTCTTACGTTTCCTTTGCTCCATGTAGTTTGGAGAATGGTTTAAGGGGTGAAAGTGTTTGATTTGTACTGGTCCAGCAAGCCTATTTGAATATTATTTTAAACAAAGAACTGGGACACGGAGGTAAGATTGATTATTCCCACCTCGCTATATTGTTTTGTTAGATTGTAAGCTCTTTGGGGCAGAGATCTCATTCCTAATGTGTCAAGGCATGCTGCACTTCTATCAATTTATAACCTATGTATGAAATTGTATTTAATTTTTATCTATCTGTATAATGGCTTGCACTTATCCCCTTGTTTGCATACTCTGTATTTTATAATGTACAGCGCTGCGTACCCAAGTGGCACTTTATAAATAAAAGTATACATACATACAAAGAGCTACAGCCCTTAGTGTTTTCATCTGCCAGGTTATGGCCCTGGGCCTTCCTGTATTAAAGATAGTGCTGAACCACCGAGGAAGCCTGGCAGAAGCAGTTTTCATTGGGCTGCCGCTCCTTATAGAAATAATATTGGGAGATAGAAAGTACCAGTCTTACCTCTCCCTGCCCCAGGTACTTTTCATTTTATAAAACGATCTATGGGCAGGTGCACAGCTTCTTAAATCACCAAGTAGAACACTTTTTAAAGTGGTGCACAACTGGGATAATATATATATATGTATATTACAAAAAAATACCAGGGAAAAGAGATTCCCACTATAAAAAGTACTTTTAAAGTGAATTACACATGGAAAACACAACATTTTGTGGGGAGAAACTTGCCCCCAAAATGGACGTTCGGTCTGGGATCGCCGAAACGACCAACTTGGCGGATCTTCGAACGAACGTCCATTTCGGGCAATAAACGGCCCACACACAGCCCGATTATCAGACGAAACTAACGGTCGTACACATCGTGCGTGTGTACAAACCTTTAGCATGACATCCCAATGGCTTTTGGGTCCATCACCAAAGTATAACAATGTCTTGTTTATTACAAGAATAAATAGTATGTTGTTTTATGCTTGTGAAGGTTCTCATTCATCCAGGTCATGGTATCTAATTGAATACATCAGATTTATGTTGTTTTATCTTATAATGAATAATTTGGGAATGACCACACATGGTGAAGCTAGTGATATACTAAGCTAATATTCCAAATACAAATTTAGAAAAATAAGTAGAAATTTACAGTTATTCTGAACCAGTAGAAAACTTATTAAAAGGCATGTCCACCCTAAAAAAAACTTTTAACATATTGTAGAGAACCCTAGCCCACCCCCAACCGCTAGGCTTGTTTGTTAAAAAAGATGCAGAACTCTACTTACAATCCTTTGATCCCCCTGCGCTCTGATCCAGGCCCTAAAAGGCAAGCAAGCATTTTTACATTTACGTTTAAAATTTACTGAAATAAGATTGCTTAAAGGACAGCCACCACCTCCACCCTCATAAGAACATCTTTTAGAAAGAATGGCCTCTTTAAAATATGTTGATATATCACAGTTTGTCCTATGAATTCATTACTGTATGCCTGCTATGCTTCTGGAGGCCTCATGAAAATTGAGCAAGTTAGAAACCTGTACTGAGCCTGTACTGAGCCTGGGCATGCTCAGAAGAGGCAGACAGGGGATTAACATTCAGTCATTGGCTGTGATATCAACTGTCAATTCCATAACTGACAGTTACTAACTGGAAGAACCAGGAAGCAGAAACAGGGGCAACAGGACATTGTGCAGGATTTCAGGTTAGACTTCTATATTTCACATTTCAAACTATTACCGTTTATGGTTTTGGGGGGTGATTTACCTGTATGTAAGTTTTCATTTTGGGGCTGGACTTGCCCTTTAAGGACATGCTGTCCCTTTATGATATGTTAAAGGACAATTATAATGTAAAAATTACTTTGTCTCATCTTAATCTATAAACAAATACATATATGTAGCCCTTACTCTTAACTGACTCCTCCTTTCACCAGTCAAGCATGCTCAGTAAGCACTTTCAGGGAGATTGACCCAGAACCGCTATCGCTCAAGGTAAATCTTCCTGCTAAATGAAATTTTCAGGTTTGTGGCTGTGGGTAAAAAAAAAAGTGAATTACAATAAGGCACTTGATTGACAGATGAAATGTAAAGTTTCTTACACACATGCGATCGCGGGTCCGTTTCGGACGATAATCGGCCCGTGTATGGGCCGTAACAGCCATTCGGTCGGGGATCTTTGCCCAACTGGCAGAGTGGATATCCGAACGAGCAGCTGTCTCAGCCGATAAAGTGCCCATACACGGGCCGATTATTGGCTGAAACGGAAGTTCGTTCACATCGTGCGTAGCGGGTAAGGACCTGCAATCACACGTGTATACGAACATTAAGATGTTTCTAAAAATATCTAAAGAACAATGGGACAGATCTACAAAACAAATGGTACAGTGATAGGAATTGTAGTTTCTAGTAATGGACAATTTATAGATGCCCTTTAATGTGTTTTGACAATATTTTGTTAGTTAGTTCCTATTTTGCATTATGTCTACAAACTGGATTTTCAATTTATCTTAAAGACATCCAGGTGATTTCAGTGGAAAGACTATGACCAGGTGACACGTGCTTACCTGGTTTGGAGCTGACCCCTTGCCCTCAGTCAACACTTCTGCCCTGAAGCACAAACCTTTCCACAAGACCTTGTTTATCTTTTAACACTATGATAAAGGGATTTAGGTATCTGGTAATGAGCACCCGCAGGTACAAGAGGCACCCAGCCATGCTTTGCTTGTTTAGTCTTAAAGGAAGATCTCTTTTGTTGCATGAACTCTGTCACTCAACACAACTTTCAAAGCTTGGGTAATATTACACCTTCAGACAAAGCTGGATGGAGTGTGGCCCCTTTAAAAAGTTTTTTTGCTGTCTCTGACATTAAAGAAATTGTTTGTGTTTCTCAAACTCTGCCCAGGGATTCTATTATTCAAATTATGTTTATTACATTTTGCTGGAGGGCTCCTTAAACTTTATAAAGCATGAAGAATCTAATCAAAACCGAAATACAAAACAATAATAGAATTTGTTTTAATTACAGTATCCCTGGTGTGTGGGATGTTGTAATTAAGATAGATATATCGATAAACAATCCTATGTTCAAACTATGTAGCACTTGCAATGTTATGCAATGTTCCCCTGCGTTATCACATAATGGTGATATCACATAATTTCACCCCTTTGCCGTAACGCAGCAGACTGCTCAATACAGTGCGTTGGAAAAATACACTGCATCACAGCTCATAGGTGTGAATGGCACTTCTATTAGCATATCATTTACACTTGGTGCAAATTTGTGCGGTAAAATGAGCCAGGACAATTCACTGACGGTCACGGCGAATAGGAGGCCGCACAATCGGCTGTGATTTTCCAACATGTCTGATCGCCCTTTTGTCCAATCTGGGCGATCAACATCCATCGCCGCCAGTGAAATCAGCACAGCTTTTTGGCCTGACTGTCCGATACACAGAAACATTGCTTGGTTGGGCCGAAAAATATGCTTGTGTGTACCCAGCCTAAGGCTTACGGCTAGGTACACACCAGTCAATTTTTTTCTATAAAACAGACTACTGATTCGCAACCAAAGTGAAAATTTCCACCATTTCACCAGTATCTCTGCTCGGCCATCACCATACAGAGAAAAAAATGTAATGAGGCTTAGGACAAAGCATCATGGGATGTAAGAGCTTGTGAAAACAATGGAAAGATTGACTAAGCCTCATTATTTGTCAGGAAGGGACAGATAAAGGAGATTTGGACGTTTTGTCAGATACCTTTTTAAATAATGCTAACTAGCAAAGGACATGTTTTTACAGGACACAAGAAGAACTTTATCATCTATCTATATCTGCCATTTATCTATCTATATATCTATTTTCTTTCTATCTATCTATCTATCTATCTATCTATCTATCTATCTATCTATCTATCTATCTATCTATCATCTATCTATCTATAATCTATCTATCTATCTATTCATCTGTCTAATTACATATCTATATATTTAACATTGTATAGATTTAACTTTCATTTTCTTACTCATCTGGTTGAATGTGTAAATGAAGTATGCTAAAACTTACATTAAAACCCATTTTTAGGCTGCAGCCACACTACAACGAGCATCAACGAGCGTGAAATATACAAGCGCAATGTTGTGCGTTTCACGCTTGTTATCATGCGTTTGTGCTGTGATTACACTAATATTCTGTTATTGGAGCACATGCAGTTCACAACAAAAGTGATTAAATAAGCTCTGAAAACTCAAAAGGCAGGTTCCAGGGTCCCCTAGTGCTTCTGTCCAGGAGCACTCAAAATATGTAAACTTAGAACAGGATGGAGAACTGGACCAAAATGCAAGTTCAGTAGTGCTGTTTAATAGCAGAAGATACATGTTTCAGGTCCAAACACCCTTTCTCGAAACATGTAGTGTATCTTCTACTATTAAACAGCACTATTGAACTTGCATTTTGGTCCAGTCCTCCATCCTTTACTACGTTTACAATCCCTTCATATTATTTGCAGAAGTTAAAATATGTTTGCAACTAACAAAATCAGTAGACATTTTCCAAATAACCAAACAACAGAAATGTTTTAACACTAGTATCTATGTTTAATTTTGAATTCCTTATTGCATGTTTTCTTTTGTCTTTTTGAACTAAATGATGCCTAAATTCATGTTAAAGAACTCTAGGTACAAGAAAAGGCCATTGCAATCCCAGACTTTAATACATGCTCTAGGGTGAGTTTTATTGTTAGAGGTTTGTAAAAACAACCCATTATTTTTTTAAAACGAAAGCCAGGGACAACCCTGGAAATTAGAGTGTTTGAGGCCTATGCATGATTAGCCAAGAATGTGACACACTTAAGTCTTGGGGAAACTACCACGGGTTCTAATTATATGAACTCAACAAGACAATGATTTTCCCCTCTCCTGATTTATACAGATAAGAGGTTCACTGTCTCAGTGGTTTTCTATACATAAGTGGATCACGAAGACAAGAACAAAAGATGTTAAGCAAGCTGTGCAGAGGTGAACATTCAGAGAAGAATGGCCACACACGGGACCAGATTTGTCCAGACCGACCGTTCGCCACTAGCGATATCTGTCGGTCGGTCGGTCAGAAATATTGCATGGTTTGTACCCAGTGAGCATTTTAAAATAGATATTTTTAGAGTTTTAGGTTCTATCAGGGCGATGCACCAAGCGCCGCTATCGGCAACCCGGTGCAAACAGCCCAGCGATGTTATATGCCAATATCAGCGCTCGGAACATCGCTACCTGGCAATCAAATGCCGATTTCGGCATATAACATCGCTTGCGATGGCTGCGTTGTTAACTTTTGCATTAGTCACGCAGCCGCCGCAAGGAAGGAGTTTAAGTCACGCTAACCAATATAACATCGGTTAGCGTGACTTAAACTCCAAAACAGGAGCGATGCGCCCATTGGTGCATCGCCCTGTTTGTGCATTATAAAACCAGTGCAAAAGTTTCTTAAAGGGCATCTATACCAAAAAATAGGTTATTTTAAATTGACCATAACTGGAAACTATAATTCTTTCCAACCATCACTGTATACTTTTTTTGTTGATCAGCCCCCTATTTCTTTAGATAGCCAATATAGCTTCTTATATTTCAGCTGTCAATCAAGTTCCTTGCTCTCAAAAACTATTCTTCTGTGAGTAGTTTTACTGTAGCTGGGATGGTGACAGAGTGTGGAATGCTGTGTGCAGGCTTGACAGTTGGTTTGTGGAAAAAAGTCAGATCGGATGAAAGTGGGAGTGGTTAAAAGAGGGAGGTGGAATACTGCTCCTAAACAAAATGTGTACTGGATTGAATGCATGCAGCAGCACAGGCAAATCAGACTAAGTGCTACTTACATGTATTCAATTTTACATTAAGATGAGGCAAAGTCATTTTTTCATTATAGTGTCCCTTTAAGGCCACAATTTCATTTGATGTCCAATGTGCCATGTTCTGAGCAGAGTCAAATGCTCTTGTGTGGCCCCAGCCTAAAAGTAAATATTTTCTATAATCATAAAACTTTAGGGCTGGTTTTATAGGAAAACATTTAATATAGGGGCACGTAAAACAGGTTGACCTTTCTTTTGGATTGCATATATTTGCATAGAACATCATCTGCCATTTAGACTTGCTAGCTAGGTAATAGAAAATGGCCTCTGTTTGAATTAGAGGATTGTTTTTTTAAATATGTTCTCATGCCTTTAAAGGATGTTCTACTAATTCAAAGTAGGAGTGTCTGCTAGGAGAAATTCTACAGCAACACTTGCTAGCAGATACTTTTGCATTGTAATCCATATTCCTCCACTTCCACTTGGGTCCAATCAGTATCATTAATAAATGAGGAATTTGTGGATAGTTACAGTATTAGACAGTGAAGAAAACCTTTGCTTTTTTGTTTCATTCATTAGCTTCTTGGTATTCTCAGAATTAAGCTACATACATGTGCTAGATAGAACCGCCTGTTGAGCCCCCGTACACTTGCAATTGCCATCGTATATATGCCAACAGATACACGGGACAATAACATTGGCTCCTTCTACTAAACCTAACATTTTCTGTCCACACTGACCGGCATATTGATGCAATTCGTCAGATTCACGATGAGTCGTTTTTGGCCTCCATCACTTTGACGATAATAGCAGTGGCATAACTAGGTATTACTGGGGGCCCCCCTGCATAACTATGTTTTTTTTCATCCACAGTGGTTTTCTGGGAGGAGGTTGGATAATAGGAAAATTTCATTGTATCTGTTGGGATTTTTCAAAGATTGGTAAAGTTTATGGCCACCTTTAGACAATCGGTCCAACAATTTTTATCTGTCATTCCTCTGCAGAGAGGGTAAGTGACCTGGAGACCCCCACAGTGCCCCAACATTATATGGTGTGTGTTTGTGTAAAGGACACATCGTTATTTTTCACAGAGCAATATCTTCCGTTACTGAAGCAATGTGTAGTGTTTAAAAAATATGTCAGTAGGGGATTTGTTAATCCCTAAAGAATTACACACCTGGAGCCCTTAAATAACATAAATAATAAGCAATGTTTTGGAGTAAGTCCACGCACAGCTGCTATTCAGTCCTATGTGACTTTTCAACTTTTTCCAAACACAAACTGTGCTGTGAAATATAATTACAATGCAAGCTGATAGGCTGATTATTTTATATATTATACATTGGACAGCACACTGTACTTGTGTTTGTGCTACTTTTTATTACATTAAACTATACTTGTAAATACATGGGGGGTATAACATAATTATTTATTGAAAAAACAGAAATACAACCTGACTTAAATATATCAAATTAATATACGCATTACTATCAGCAGAGATATACTATTACAACAAGCAATATGTATAATATGTATATATGTATAATGCAGTTATACAGTCTTGCAGATCCTGTCTATTATTTTTCCAAAATCTTTGCTGTGTGTACCTAGACATAGGTCCTTTATCTCCTGTTCTTCAATTAAAGTGAATGTCCACCCCTCTATACAAAACCATTACCTGCTTCAAAAAACCCCAAAAGCAGGACTTTGTTAAGTTGAAAATGAGCAATTCCGCTCCCATACACAGCTATTATACTTACATGCTCCTCCCTCCACCACCGCTTCCGGGTTCTCAGTCAATCTCCACTGTGGCTGCTCCGCTCTTTTTCTGTTCTTGAGCAGATGCAGTGGAGACTGCTCCGGGAATGGCAGTTAGTGATTGGCCGTGACGTCACTGTCACGGCCGACACTGACTGTCTTACCCGGAAGTGGAGAACTGCGGCGGTGCAGCGAGGAGGAGCATGTAAGTATAATAGCTGCGTTTGGGAGCGGAATTGCTCATTTTCAACTTAAAAGGACACTATACTGAAGAAATGACTTTGCCTCATCTTAATCTATAATTGAATACATGTAAGTAGTAGTTTTACTCTGATTTGTGTGTGTTGCTGCATGCCTTCAATCCAGCACACATTTTGTTTAGGAGCAGTATCCCCCCTCCCTCTTTTAACCACTCCCACTTTTTTCCCACAAACCAACTGTCAAGCCTGCACACAGCATACAGCATTCCAACTGTCAAAACTCACCATTCCAGCTACAGTAAAACTACTCACAGAAGAATAGTTTTTGAGAGCAAGGAACTTGATTGACACAATGAAATGTAAAATGTTTTAGGTTGGATATCTATAGAAATAGGGGGCAGTTCAACAAAAAAAATAATACAGTTGTGGATGAGAAGAATTATAGTTTCCAGTTACGGTCAATTTAAAATAACCTTATTTCAGTATAGATGCCCTTTAACTTTAGCTTTTGGGGGGTTTTGAAGCAGGTAACAGTTTTTGTATAGAGGGGTGGACGTTCCCTTTAATGCAAAAACACTTTCTGGGTAAACCTATCCTTTAAGTTATGTCCTTTAAAGGCTGGTAGACATGACCTGATATTTCAGTCCAATGGACCACCATGATCAATATTTTAGTTTCATGTTTACCTTAATTTTAATCTGACCTAGCATGTTTTTGCAGTAGAAAATCATCCAAGATTAATACAATGAAAGCCAACCAATGGATGAACATTACTTTATATACATTTCTCTGTATTATGTTTTTTTTTCATAACTAACAGTACTGAAGTCTGCCAGGGAGATCTTGTGTAAGTTTATGGCTATTTAATGTAAGGTGTATTTATTGGTATTTGTGTTTTGTATTCCTAAAAAAGTAATTTTCTTCCATTTCAACATCAAACATCTGTATCTTCATGAGCTTTATGGACTTAAGGAGCTAAATGAATGGAGACCAGTGGTTGTAACAAAGTGACTGTTACATACACATTATATTTATGTTTTGTAAAAACATGTAGACTTTGGCATTAAGAGGATTACATCTACTTGATCCACAGATCATAGGAATCAGACACAATAAAGTCTTGTTACAAAGTATGTCCTGTTTTAGCAAATTACTCGGCTTCCGACAGCAGTTTGCAGAAATGTATCTGCTTCTTAGTCCTGCTGTTTTTAAGAAGTATTTCCAATAATTCATTCATTCTGTTCTTGATTTCACAATAAAGCAGGAGTTGGGCATTAGTGTTTGGTTCAAGAGCACAAGAAGAAAGAAGGGCCACATGCATTAAAAAAAATCTCTCTGCTTCCTTAAAAAAAAAATGTTCTCCTTCTTTACAAATGTGAATGGCTTCGGAGGAATGTATTCATTAGCGATTTCGTTTGTTTGTATAGAAAACTCCACAGATGTTGACATTTTTTTCTTCGCAAGGTTAAGATGTCTTCTAAAGGCTTTTATCCCCAGTCTGTTATTTCTTTATTAACCAGGAGCTTTTTTCTTCCTAAAGGCTTGAGTCAGTTGTATGAAGAGAGCAGCAGCAGAGGGACCATTATTATTTTGGCCCTTTTTTATTATCTCAGAAGGCAGGCTCTGGAACTCAAGCTCATTGTGATGAGCAGCAGGTAGCTGTTGCAGACTGGGTCACTGACCAGCTTCAGCCTGCATTGTATTTCATCCTTAGCACACTGCATGTCCATCTACCCATGTGAAAGGTCAACCTCAAGCTGAGCACCCTACCTGAGCTTTTGTTTCTAGCTGCTGGCCAAATCATATAGAAATCATTTGCTGAAAGAATAAGAGAATGGCTTAGCACCCTGGGCAGAGTTAGATATAAGCAAACTAATCTGGCAGTTCATTTTGGTGCCCAAAGCCGATTTCACTTCCTGCCTTTTTGAGACCATTTTCAAACTGCGAACATTATTTATACACTTTGTTAACTCTCTAGGAAGTATGTTTTCAAGGGGAACCTTATATTAACAAGTACAGTATGTCGACTTCTGTTTCAAACATGCTTAAAGTTCCTGAACTAGAGGCAGAACAGTTTAGATCATCCCTGTACTTTTAATAGGTTGACATTGGTATTTAATAACAAAGTTTAATCTGAAGATTTGAATAGTTAATCATAGCAAACCAGCAACCAACCAAATATTAGGTGTCTCACTAGCACAATGTTATAATCTGTGATTAGCTATGTCATCAGTGTCACACAGCTCAATAAAACTTGTGCATTGTACACATTAATGCACCCTCATTTGCACTTTTTTGTAGTCATTGGTGACCTCTAATATCCTTATATTTTACAATAGGGTGCATTATTTACTATATGTATCCTATAGCACTTTGCGTTGCCATATTTATACTAATCATGTTATTATATCAGCAGTTATGTACTTTATGTAAATTACCACTTTTCAGTTTTTAGCCTCTCTACTTTTCATTATTGTAGAGAGGCTAAAAATGCAAATTGTACCTCATTATCGATTGTGTTTAAGTGTTGTTATTTGTATGAATTAGAGGAACACAAAAATTTTCTCTTACAGTCAGCCTGAGGCAATTTCAAGAAACCATTCAACTGGAAAATATCATCTTGCAACAGAAAAACTCCCTGTCAAATTAGTGGCAACAGAATCAGTCCAAGATAGATAGCTATATTGAAGTCATTCATTTCATGCATTATGTTCAGACAAATAACTGACTTCTCTTTTAAACAACTGCCTGGCTTTCCCAGGATCATAACTAAGGGGAGAGTCAGCATGGTGCTGTGCTGGAGTGAGCGCCCAGCATGACACACAGGGCAGGATAGAGAGAGGTTACAGGTACTCTTTATCCAGCTTCCCGGGAAGGCTTGAACTTCCTGCTGATAGAAATTTGTCTGCAATTTTTTTCTCATTAAAAAGGCTGATTGAGGCAGTAAGCTCTGATATGATAACTTGATTAGTATACACTGACAGCAGCAGAAGCTCAAAGGATCATTAACCTTTTTTGGAAGACTACAAATGTTATGTAGTAATTAAGCTATTGTGTTTTTAAGGCAATGATATATGCCACAGAATGGTACACACTGCTGCACTAATTAAGTATATGCGCTAAATACTGGCTATGGGCACATACCGTAATATGCTTGTTGGGAATATCAATGGGTTATACCAGCAAGTGCACCATCAACCCCTAATTTTGTGCAATATTTTTGCCTGGTGTGAAATTCTGGACACAATTTCTCCCATATCTCTTGATATTTTTTTGCTGATTTTTTATTATAAATGCGACAGGAACCCCAGTACCATCAGTGGTATTATGTTGGTATAATCATCCTGCAAGCACACTAACATGTACAGTATGTGCTAAATGAATATCCGGAACATTTTCATTTTGATTTTTAAGGGTTAACAAGAAAATGTTCACATTCTGCTGATATATTTTGGAAATCCAGTAAATCACCATATTCACTGTAGTAAAATAAACTAGTAGTCTGCCAAGTTTATTGCAGTGCTGTAACAAATGCTATTCTTTCATACATTTATACGTTTTTAAGTAATAAGATAAATGATTCCTATAAATAAAAAGAATAGCTCTCTATAAAATAGTTAACTGCGAGAATCTTTACACAATGATGACTGAACACTGAGTTTTTATTACCCATAAAATCACAATTAAAAGGCCTTGGAACAGGGAATTCTTATTTGTGAACAATTATGCTCTTTTAGTGTCCCTTTCCATCTGGGAGGGCAGTGAGCACAAAGGGAGGTGATTGCGAGACACTTTTGTGGTCTGACAGACAATGGAGGCAAATTTCACAGAACTTCAGCTCTCAGAATACCCAAAAACTAAAAAAAACCCTAATTACCTTAAATAGCAGAAACAATCATTCAGTCCTAAAGCATGTTCCATCTACCTGCAATGTTTCCTTCGAAATGCTCAATTCTTGTGCAAAAGCAAAAAAACAATATACAGGGAAGTGTAAAATTGGGAGCTATTGCCTAAATCCATGCAAAACACACGCCACTCAATGTGATATCGGGTTAGTGGGGGGTTTCTAGTCGTTTTGTGGGGCCTGTATTGTTTCCAGCACATTTTATTAACAATCCTGGGCCCCTGATGCAAAAATATTATTGTTATATTTTGCGCTACGGTGTAGCATGCAAGTTAATATGGCTCAAACATGAACAAATGCAGGAGAGCCCACAAACTGCAACAATCATTTTAATGATGTGCAACATGTTTCGGAGCTAGTATGCTCCTTTATCAAGCAATTGCTTGATAAAGGAGCATACTAGCTCCGAAACATGTTGCACATCATTAAAATGTAAGTTACCCCCACTTCATCAAAGGAAATGACCTCAAACATGGACACTCCTTTTAAAAGTAAGACTTCAATATCCACAAAAATATCAGATTAATATAGATATATTGTAAAACCATCATTACATGTTATATAAGGAAATTATTATAGAAGGAACTATAATATACTTATACGTAATGCCATTAATTGTCATTATAATTTGTATAGTCATTATATTAATAAATCAGCAATGTGCCTAGTGAAAGACAATAAATCATTAACAAAAGGTCATATAGAAAACTATATACAAACTATATATATATAGTCAAAGCCTAAATGTTCTATTTTCAGCATGTTTGGATATTACACAGATTATATATATATATCTCAAACAGAGGAGGCCATAAAAACACTGTCACATATTAATAAGAAATTCTCTTTCTTAGTTACCTCCCATTACATATTTAAAGGACAACTCCACCCTCATAAGAACATCTTTTAGAAAGAATGGCCTGTAATGCTTCTGGATGCCTCATGAAAACTGAGCAATTTAGAAACCTGTACTGAGCCTGTACTGAGCCTGGGCATGCTCCGAAGAGGCAGACAGGGGATTAACATTCAGTCATTGGCTGTCATGTCAACTGTCAAATCAGTAACAGTTGCTAACTGGAAGAACCAGGAAGCAGAAACAGGGGCAACAGGACATTGTGCAGGATTTCAGGTTAGACTTATATATTTTAGATTTCAGTTTAGGGTTTTGGGGGTGATTTACCTGTATGTAAGTTTTCATTTTGGGTCTGGACTTGCCCTTTAAACCTAGGGGGGTCTTAGTTCTCTGATCCATCCATCTTTATCCCTTGGACCTAAATAAACTTGTTCAATCTCAATATATGTAGTATTTCTGTTCAAACTGCATGTTTGGGCATGTAGGCTAAAGCTGACCGTTGAACTCTATGTTTAACAAAGTTGATGTGTTTAGAAATACATGCTTTCAATCATCTAACCTATACATTGAAGGCCAAATGCACACGTGGCAAAATATTTTCCATATTGTGAAAACAATTGAAATATATGTATATGGCAGCATTTAAACACAGACAGGACCACTATCAGAATGTACTGGGTCCCGTGGAGTAGACAGGAAAAAAAGGAATATTAGCATGAGAACAGCACTATTTAGATTAATGCACCAGCCTTTTTAGTATGTTAAGGTGACCATACATTAGGCCGGTTTTATGTACAATCCGATATACAATCCAACATTTCCATTGATTGACCCAAAATTTCTACATTTTCCCCATCATTTTATGCGACATTAGATCATAATATTCATCGTAATTATGATTGGGAAAGTTGTTTTTTAAAGTTGATCAGTTAAATGAACATAGTATTTTCTGAAGTTCTGGATAAATGTAAATGGAATGTAACCTCACAATAGACAACATTAGACTTTAATCACCAAATGAATTCAATGTTGAACAGTATGTATGGTACATTTACATACAATTAACATTGAACACCTGTCTATCAAAGTATCGGTTGGTTTACAATTATAATGAGACCTTTTGTAGTGTATGTTATTTAATCCATATATGTCCCGCACACTATCCACATCCAATCTTCGAGTCTTCCTGCTGGGTCCTGCTAGTACACCTTGGCTGTAGGTGTGTGTAATATTAGCACATATTCATGCTACACACGTGACTTTTCGGTGTCCAAATGGCACCTTCCTCAGACAGATAAAGTGCAAACAATTCTCCTTAAATAAAAAGATGTGGAAACAAAAACACAGCCCTCTAGTGGCCAATAATAAATACAATGTTACAATAGTTATCATAAATAATCATCTTGATACATTATTGCTAGTGCATGAAATGTCCTTCCTAAAGACAATTTATGATAAAATAGTGAGAGTGAGTGTTATAAATAGTGTAGTCTATGGCCACCTTTGGTGCCCAGAGGGAGTAAGGATGAATAAAATTGGAACTTAACTTAGGATTCTTCTGCTTATATTTTAAATACAAATACAAGCAGTGCTGTGCTCTTGGACATACAGATTATTCCAGTACAGACCAATGCACTGATTGCTAGTATAGTCTACTAAATATTGCACTATGAATTATATATGTTACCAGTTATTTCTAGCTCTTCCATGTTATATACCTTCTAGTCCAATGGTGGCGGACCTATGGTAGGCGTGCCAGAGGTGGCACTTGGAGCCCATCTGTGGGCACTCTTGCACAGCAAAGTTCACCAGAGTTTGTTACCAGAACGCCAGAGAGAAAGTGTAGCGGCTGTCTGTAGCAGAGAGAGGTCACATGCTATAACATTCAGGTCTGCTTGAGTCCCTGTTTCAGATCTCAAACTCCTGTCTAATAACATAGGGGTTAATGGTCACTGTTTTAGATCCAAACTCCTGTGTGGTAATGTAGAGGTTAATATGTAATCTATAATCAATTCCATCTACTGTATTGGGTTGTGTCTATTTGAGTTGTTTTTTTCTAAAGTAAAAACTCTGTATTCATGTCTAATGGTCATGTTGGCACTATGCAATAAAAAGTGGGGTTTTGGGTTGCAGTCTGGGCACTCGGCCTCTAAGAGGGTTCGTCATCACTGCCCTAGTCCATTGTGTACCCCTGATTTATGGACCATTCCTTTGTATAGATATCACCCCAGCACATAGATTGCCAGCTATTGGGCATATTAGTGATTATGTAATGCTGCATGTTAGTTAATTTGCAGTACAAGCTCAAGGAAGCTTTTTCAGACACAACCCACTGGAATAAGGGAATATGTGTGACCCAGAAGTGACAGAAGTATTATATCACTATAACCTACCCCTGTAGTGGATTTCTATGGGAGGAACTGTAAGATTATAGCCTTATAATCTTACAGTTCCAGGAGGAGAAGGAAACCAGAAGCCACAAAGGGGTAGGTTATAATAAATAATGCACCCCCAACTGTAAATTATAGGGATATTAGAAGTCACCTTGGAGTTCCGTGCCCTGTATAAAAGGTACTCGGCCTGCGGCCTCGTGCTTTTATATGGTCACGGAACTCCTCGGTGACTACAGTTGGGGGTGCATTATCCACTATATAATACACAAGTCTCTGCACTTTCAATGGAGAGCTGCAGTGGCGAGAATCCTTATTAGAATCACTCAGTGATGTCACTAAGTGACTAGTTCAATTATTAGTGCCACTGCAGCTCTCCATTCCTAATATAACTAGAGATGTCCGAACTTCGCAAAATCCGGTCCGCTCGAGGCCGGCTCGAGCGGACCCATTAAAATGAAAAAAATCCTCGAAAATACGTGAAATCCTCGTAATTTCGAAAATTTTAGAAAATACGTATTTCACGCATTTTCGAAAATACGAGAAATCCTCATAATTTCGAAATTTTTTGAAAATATGTATTTTCACACGTTTTCGAAATTACGAGAATTCCTCATAATTTCGAAAATTTTCGAAAATACGTATTTCACGCATTTTCAAACATACGAGAAATCCTCGTAATTTCGAAAATTTTCGAAAGCACGGTTCGGAAAAGTTCAGAAGGCGGAAAACCCGCCATATCCACAGTTCGCGAACGTGGTAAATCCGCCGCGTATCCGTGTTCGGATGCGCAAACTGGGCCATCACTATATATTACATAAAAATCAGTGTCCTACCTCTTATCCAACCACCCCAGAATCGAACATTTCACAAAATCAATGTCCACAAAGAGCTGGACAGGAACGGATCAGCCGTGCATGCCTGGCGCGCATGCGCATTACCATCCATTACGGCACATGAGGAAATCAATACCAAAGTAATAGGCGGGCGCGCTTGGAGCAGCCGGGCGCGCACACGCATTATGCAAACAAAAAAGAGGCGCGAATAAAATGGAATAAACCAAAATTAACAAACGGGTAAACCTAAAGCCTATAAAACTAAAAAAAGTGAAATAAACCTAAAACAAACATCTGATTCTGACTAAATTACTATTAACATTTGAACAATGAATGTTTAAACATATATCTAAGATAAAGATTTTAAATAGTTAAAATGTTTAACAATGTTTTTTTAATGTTATGTTCCAAACTTTGGGAAAAAAAAGTTAAATAAATTCTTTTCACCAGCTACTATCACTGTACTTATTTAAAATAAAAACTTGTGTATTATAAGAAATAATTCGCCCCTTACAGTGTAATATACGGCTATTATGCCACCTACGGCCTACGGCCTCGTGCTTTTATATGGTCAGGGAACTCCTCGGTGGCATAATAGCCTTATATTACACTGTAAGGGGCGCATTATCCCTTATATAATAATGCTATTTTGTGTTGGTAACTGATGGGTTTATGCAGAATGTTTCATTGGCTGGACTGCTAGCAGCACCCTCACATAGTGAATGTTATCTTTCTCTTTGCTCTGAAAAAGCTGCGCTAACACCTAACAGGCAAAGCTGCATGCATGGTTTTATCACAAAAGGAAGTTAAACAGGACCAGGAATGAATCACAACCTTGCTGGCCCATTGGTTAGCTAGCCTATTCAGCAAACTTCTTTGCCTTCTTGTGTACCACACGCCACTTGTCAAAACCACTCTAGTAGAGAGAAAGACCAGGCACTCTACTCTATGATTATGACTGGAGTGATGGTGGGAGAAAGAACAGAACTCAGATGCTGGAAACTGAAAATTGATTGGCTAGGATGTAATCTAATTTTATATTTTAAGGTGTGTGTCCCGGGACAGTATGCCAATGGCATACTGCTTTACTTTACTCCATGGATACATCATTTTCCATGGCATGCATAGAAGCAAGGCAAATTCTGTCAATTTTAAGGATGGCTTCCTATTATTTGTTATCTATAGAATCCATGGAAATATATAGATATAGGCCCAATAATCTAAAATCATCAGCAATGATGTCAAATGTAATGTGTGTCCTTTAAAATATATACAATAAGTGACCTTGAAACCATCTATGTTGTTAAACACTGTGCTAAACGTTATCATCAGCAATTTCTGGGTTATAAGTCAGGAAAACATTGGTGCTAGGAGCATTTTTCCACAGTAGCCGCTTCCTTTACAATAGAAGTCACCGCCATTGACCTGTAGTATTTGCAGGAACACTGTTCACTTGTAGTCCTGTAGTATTTGCAGGACCACCACGCCATGGCCAGGATTTTCACCCTGCTTCTTAGACTTGGCGGCCCTGCAGGAAAATGTTTTTCTTTTAAACATTTGTTACTTAGATTACTTACCTGGATATTATTGTAATATCTCTCCCAGAATAACCTTCCTATTTTAAGAGAGTACATCCAGCAGCAAATTAGATTTTACTATATTTATCATATTATGGGCGCACTGGCGTAGTGTGAGAGAGCCATTAGTGAGCCAATTAACTTTCAATTTTGTCATGTCTTATTCTAAAAATAGAATTTGAACAAAAACATGTAGAGAGGGTACCTTGTCCTTTACAAAAAAAACGATTCTATCCATTTTTATAAACATGTTGTAAAGTGTATAAAATACTTTACATTAAAGGAGAATTATATCCTGAATTAACTGACTGCTTTCTGTATCCTCCACCTCCATCATTAACATATTTTCTCCAACATCAGAGATGGTAGAATAGTCAGTGACAATGATAGTGGGAGGAGCCAAAATGAAATGAGTTACTCCATGAATATAAATCTCCTTTACATGTAGAGAAGGTTTAGTTTACATGTTAAGGACCACTGTTATTGGTATATTCATTATATAAAGTTCTGGACCAAGTGTACAAAACAGATCTTGGGGGAAAAAATGGTTTAATAAAATTCAGTTTAAACACTTAGGTGCTCATTTACCCAGAGCCACAACGCTATTTTAGTGTTGAAGTTGCGCTAATTGATTCAATATTGGCTTCACGGTTATCACAAACATGCAGTCAACAAAACAAATTCAACAAGGACTTTTTTAAAAGTCGTGCTATGGATAACTCTCGAAAGGGATTTACCCACAGTCGGAAACCCCTTATTGAATATTATCTTAGGGCGTTTCTTAATAATAATTTTGATTCCTGCTGAGAGAGGGATGTAATAAACAAGGCTGTATTTTATTTTAGATCTTCTGGTGGTATTGAAAAGAAACAGTAAAACTGTTTAGAATATGGTTAATGGAGAAAGTCGTTTGTGTTCTCTGCTTTCAAAGTTTTGTTTTTTTAATAGTCTTAAGTAATAGTTAAGATCTGTCCGACCTAATCATTTTCAGGTGTCTCTAAAGCAGTAACCACAGTAAAAGCTATTCTCCTCCCTTCGTGCCTTGGGTGCTGGAGGTTTATAAGCAACAACAGGTCTGGAGACAGCAGGATGCAGGTGTTATAAAAACACATTGCCAGCTATTCTCTATTTTGCAATATTACAAAGCAGCTTTCTTTTACCCACACATTGCTTGTGCGTTGTGATTTGGAAAAAGATAAGTTCAGCCCAACCACATTTATTAAAAAAACACTGACTTTCTTCTGAGAGTCAGTGTAAATAAATAAATCATCGTGGCCTTGTAATACTGGTCTTGTGGATTTTAGAAAATTGTAACAGGGAGATTCAATTAACGTTCTTCTAAAAATGATGCTAATTTTTCCCCAACCAATCAAACCATATTTAATATTTGAAAGCTAACATCTGATTGGTTGGGGCAAAATAAGCACCATATTTACCGATAAGAACTTTTATTCTATAAAGTTTTCTTAACAAACAGTTAAAATGAAAAGTACTTGGGACAGGGATATAGGACTGGTTATTCCTACCTCCCAATATTGGTTATGTGAGGAACAACAGCCCAAAGAAAACTGATTCTGCCAGTCTTCCTCTTGGCTTCAGCACTATCTTTAATACAGGAATAGTCCAGGACTAACCTGGCAATGAAAACTGTAGCTTCTTAATGAAACGATGTTGTGAGGTTTTAATAATCAATCTTACCTCCCTCCCCCAGGCACTTTTTTTTTTAGGGTTAAAAAAATATACCATTTTTATAGTATAGTTATCCTTTGCTTTAGACACACGGTTCAATCTTGTACCTATCTTCCAGACTAATAGATTACCAATCAATAAAATCGATAAAAAGTGATTGGTTATCTGCTGGTTGGAAGTGGCTCAGCCATCATTTCAGCACAACCAATTGTGCGACCAATTAAAGACTGCATGATTGGCAGAAATGAACTGGCATGTCCTATTTGGACAAATGTTTGACTGAGATCTATTGATTTTGGCTAAATTTACTGCTGATATTTTGAGCTGATTGACCAAAATATGGTGGTGGATGGTGGGTTGATATGAAATATAAGACTGTGTGCCAGGCCTTAGAGGGCATTGTGATATAGATTTCTGACGCTTCTTGCCTGACAGCACTGCTGCAATGAAGTTAACACTTTGTGACATTTATGACAGTGCACTGCACTACTTTGCTGTGTTGCAGGCCCCATAAACTAAGTGTAAAGTCCATGCTAACTCGATATTACATTGGGTAGACTGGATTTATTATTTTAACAATAGGAACAAATGCTACATCCCCTTTATCCATATATCTTTAGAATTCTGGGAATAAACTCAGCGCACAAGGTGAACATACTGATTTAGCTGTTACAGCACGATAGAAAATTTTTACTTTGTTGATAAATCCAAAAGAATATTGAATTTGAAATATTTTATTCTTCTTTAGCTTCTATCACAGTTGGTTAATATATTTTACAATATATATTGTTACAATACCAGAAATCCTTTCAATATCTTATATGTATGCTGCTTTGGTTTGTCGGTGATGTCAGTCCCACTCTGTGAGGTTGGTGCCAAATAAATAGGTGTACATTAAAAAGATAATAACAGTTTAAATATAAATATAAAGTCTCAGGTACTTATGACATGTGAAATAAGCACAGAACAATGTGTAGTTGTTAAATGACACAGCGGCTCCATCTTGTGGTGCATTTAATAAGTGACAAAAAAATCTGTGACAGTTGAAAGAGTAGTAGACCTTTTGCATATGAAGAAGTATGCAATAATTATTCTCTAAAACAGTCACATGTATAATAAAGCAATGAACTAATTACTTCATTCTCATTTTGTACAAATAGTTTCTTTAAAGGGCAGGCCCACCCTCACCACTTAAATTTTAACATCAGCATTAGCCCTCCACACACATACACACTGTTTTTGCTATACTTTTACCAAAAATGTGTAAAATGCAATACGATCGTTAAACGATCGGTTTAACGATCATTCATTTCTGATCGGGTTAGCAATCATTAATTTACAATCGTTATCATTAATTAACAAAAACTATTGTAAATTACTGCTACCGATCGCAAAAACGTGCTTGTAGATTAACGATCCCCATAGAATACCATTGCGGTAGTTTACTACCGCATGGTATTCCATGACCAAAAAATTTATTAATTAACGAACATTTGGTGTAAATGTACAACTGCGGCTATACATTTACGTCTGCTGTGGTACATTGTCGATAATGCAAGGTATTGCTGCATTGCAATACCGCACATTTACAAATACGGCTCATGGGGAGGGTTGGCATGCCCTCAAAGTGCTTACCAGTATGTATGTTTCTATAAACCTTTAGTGGCTTCCTATATTCCTGACAGGTAAATATACAATATAGAATACCCTGACGGTGCTAAACAAATAATGAATTTGTGCTTGCATCACCTATAATTAATTAATACATTTTAATATTATTTACATAACTATATTTTTATGATATCTGGCCTCATGCTATTTTGGTCAAGGGCCACTGTGGTCTCAAAACAAGTTAGGGTTGAATGAAAGCCTGCAGTATTTCCTTTAAAACAAGCTGACAATCACATCTCTGGCTGGAGCCTGTGAGAAATTACATTGGGATGAATGTTCAAACTTCCTGCTTCCAGTAGGTAGTGACATCACCTGACCTCTGCTCCGCCCATCCGCCCCAGGGAGAAGCATGCTCAGTTAAGACTTAATGCTGGGGAAATCAGGAAGTACCTGGGGAAAAAATTGACAGCTGAGAAGGAGAGCCTATTAATGCAGGCTGAGGCTAGTCACATGACTACAAGCTGGTCACATGGCTGAAAACAGGGAGTGTTCAAGCAGGAAGTAATATTGCTGAACCTTTCTAGCAATAACTTCTCACAAATTTTATCTAGAGGTGTGATTTAGGTTTTATTTTTAAGGTGTGATGGAGGGGTTTTTTATAATCCTTACTAGTTTGGAAGAATTCAAGACCACAGTTACCCTTTAATAGTTACCCTTTAATAGAGTTGAAACTCCCAGGGTACCTCCCCCCCTCTTATTGTTGATAAATTTACCCTTTACAAGTTCAATGTGATGCTCTGAACACATGTTTTCTATGTATTTTATTTCTTATATAACACTATATTTTATGCAGAACAAATTTTTAACCCATTCACATGGCCCTGTCCCGAAGGGGTTACAATCTAATCACTCGATCTCATACACACAACCTATCAGAAAGTCTTTATGAATGTGGGGATAACTTGAGTGCCTGGAGGAAACAAACAAGCATAGGGAGAACATACAAATTCTTTGCAGGTGTGTCCAACAGTGCTAATCACTGAGCCACGGTATGCACTGTACATACATTGTAATATGACATCATACATTCACTTTTTATCATTTTGTGGAATAATTATTGTGTACAAAAACAACAATCTATTTTTTTTATTCTGCTTATGTTTTCTCTTTTCTTATATAAATATTGATAAGTCTCACAGGACGTGTTGGCACCTTGACATCTTGTATAGATTTGTGTAACTTGTAGGTAAATATGATTAAAATAGTAGCTGAACAGATTTCCATACCCAACAGAGCTAAATACGAGACAAACAGAATTTGGCAGGGTTGAACAATTATCCCCAGGGGGTTATTCCAGGGTAAATTCTGCATCCAGAGTGACAGAGGGTTGACTGTATTTTCCTTTTCTCTGTATGAAGAGACTGATCCATAAGTTGCCAGTAGTGATGTAACAATGGATGGTGATATAGTTGATATATTTGCTCCTATAATGGGCTGTGTCAAGGATGCTTGTTCGCAGGACACTGAGGCTATTTTTGTTGGTACGGTTGTTTTTATTGTTTCCTGGGGTCCTGTAGTCTTTCTAGTTGCCACCATGGGGTCAGTTAATGTTTCTATAAATGTAGACTTTGTTGTAGATTGAAAAGTTGTGATTTGTTGTGTTGTTGTACGTATATTAGATTGTGTTGTAGGTTGAATATTTGTAATTTGCTCTGTTGTTGGTTGTGTTGTGTGTATATTAGATTGTGTTGTAGGTTGAATAGTTGTAATTTGTTGTGTTGTTGGTTTTGTTGTGTGTATATTAGATTGTGTTGTTGGTTGAATAATTGCAATTTGTTGTGTTGTGTATTGTGTTGTTGTCTGTATATAAGATGTCATTTGTTTCGTTTGGGTTTGTGTTGGGGGGGTAATACTTGTAATAGTCTGACTTGTAGCACTTGTTGATTTAAAAGGGGTAGTTTGTTTTGTTGATAAAGTTGTCATGTCTGGAGTTGTAAATATTCTAATGACAGATTTTGTTGTTGGCATAGTAGGGGTCATCAGCTGACTTGTGGATCTAGTTGTTGTAGGAGGAAATATGGTTAGAATAATTGTGTTTGTTTTTTGGATAGATGCAATGCTCACCGTTGATGGCTTTGCACTGGCAGTGTCCATGTTTGTTATAGCTGAGGTTGGTGCAATAACAAATAACTTTGGAGTTGTAATCTCTGTAGTTATTATCATTGGAATTGTTGTTATTGTAGCACTAGTGCTACTTGTAGTTGTGGCTTGAAAGTGTATAGTAAGTGGGGTTTTTGTAACCATAGGAGAGCTTAAAAGATAAGTAGTATTTACCACAGTGGTGGTAAATGTTGTGGTGGGTGAAGTCGTTGTAGTAAGTACTGGTGTAGAAAGTGGTGTAGTTCCTGGAGTGGTATAGCAAACCAATTCATCTTCTCCTAAAGAGGAGATTCTTTTTCCTATGAGATTAATGGGGTTTGCACACAGTAGTTTATCTACTTCTTTAACCTTTTTAGCATTGTTCTTCATCCAGTTATAAAGAGTCTTTAGGTGGCAATCACATACCCAAGGATTTTCTTTTAAATACACATCTGAGAGCATAGAGAAACTATTAAGAAGGTTGGCAGGCACATGCGTAAATGTATTGTTACTAAGTTTTAGTTTCTTTATCTTAGGGAGAAATAAGAAGGTATCATCAGGTAAAGATGATATATTGTTAAATTCCAAATTAAGGTCAGTTACTTTATCTAGGCCAGAAAAAACATCCTTATTCAGATAGTCTATTTTGTTGGAGGAAAGAATCAGTTTTTTTAAAGATCCAAAGTTCTTAAATACTCCAGGGGGAATTTTTGTTATTTGGTTATTCTTCAAATCCAGTTCAGAAACAATGAGCATGTGATCAGTCAGTTGATCTGGAAGTGAGTGAAGTTTATTCCCATTCATTTTCAGCTGCTTTAATTTTTTTAGGCCAATGAATGGTATGTCAGGCAATTCTTCAATGATATTTTCATCCAGGGATAATTTCTCAAGGTTTAATGTGTTAGAAAGAAGTCCTTTGGGCCATGATTTGATTTTGTTATGAGAGACACTGAATTCAGTCAGAGCTGGGTTATTGTTTAATAAACTTTCTGGAATTTCGCTTAGTTCATTTATATATAAACGGAGGATTTTTAACTTGGGAAGTTTGCTAAAAATGTCTTTAGGTAAGCTGCTTAATTTATTTCTGGCTAGATGCAATATCACTATGTTGGCAAGAGAATCAAACACACTTTGAGGAAAAGATGGAATTTGATTGTAATTTAGGTAAAGTTCTTCTAAATTCTCCATATTATCAAACGTTCCTTTTTCCACGTGTTGGATTTTATTGTGTTTAAGGTCAAGTTTTTTTAAATTTTTAAGATTGTTGAAAATCCCAGTGGTCAGATTTTCCAGTTCCTCGTGTCCAGATATCTCCAGTTCAATTAGATGCGGTAGGTTGTCAAATGCACCAACTTCAATAGATTTAATCTTACTCCCAATGAAAAATATTTTTTTCAGGTTTGGCATGTATTTAAAGGAATCTTTCTGAATAACAGATATTCCAGTTCCTACAAAAAATATCTCAGTTACTATTGGCTTTACAGACTTAGGAATCTCAGTTGTGCTTGGGTCCATGTAGACATCCTGATAATCTTTGGGACATTTATAATCATCGGTACATGGACTGGGTGATACATTGGCTAAGATTACAGCCACCAGCCTGGTGGCAATTATCACTGCCAGAAGAAACATGCACTTAAGTAGCATCCTTTTATGTAGAATCTAAAAATAAAATGAAAAAATCTTTTAATACGGATTTCCCCCCCCCTTCTTTTTAAGTTATTATAGTGTTAGTACACAACAGTTTAAGGGGTTGTCCCTGAAATCATTCCATTAGCATTTTAGTCTTAATGCACTGCACAGTAGAGCTGGGTAGAGACTAGGCCCTGCTCATGCCATGTCTCCAAGGCTGATGTTTTAATGCCAGCAAAGTGTCAACAATACTGCACGCATGTAAAGGCATATTTATAAAACAGGGCTACTCTTAAATCAGGACCATTAAATAGCACTACCAGTCAATATATTAAACAACAAGTTGTTGGTAAGAGGCGCACACTGTACCTGGTGAGGCGGGCATGTATACATACATTTGTGCGTATGCAGCGACACTGGCCACCAATGAAATACTGATTGTAAGGACAGAATCGGTTTCAGTGGATGCGCGGTAAGTGGCACCAGTGTTCTCCCCAGAACTTGTTTCCAGCCAGGTAGGGCAGAACAGGGAAATTTGGTGAGATCTGAGATGCTTAACTCTCTCAGTGCCAGCAGATTTTCCAAGAGTATTGGCATTAATACTTTTTAGTGCCAGCACTTTCCAGGGTATTGCCATGAACCCTTAAGTGCCAGCAGACTTCTCCAAAGTATTGCCATTACAACTTTCAGTACCAGAAGAATATTACCATTAACCCTTTAGTGCCAGCAGACTTTCCTAATAATACTTTCAGTGCCAGCACTTTCCCAGAAACCCCCCCCCCCCCCTTTAAGCTTTTTTTTTTTTTTGCCTTCCTCTGGATCAGCTGTTAGGTAGGGTAAAAATTTTTTTTTAATAGATTGGACTTGATGGACGTATGTCTTTATTCAACCTCAATTACTATGTTGGCATTAACACTATCAGGGCCAGCAGTGTATTATCTTTAACCCTTCCAGCTGCCAGCATTGACATGATATACAGTATGTACCTGCTTTCCATGTCTCCTCCATTGAATTGTTCACGCCTCACCTACTCTAAATTCAAATTGTGATAGGGATAGGCAGTGATAGGGATCTCATGGCTGCTAGTCACAGGGGCCACTGTTATAAAGTCTGCAGCAGCTTTTACCTGGCATTTTAGAACTGTTCTCCTCAGTACTATTAGCTGAGCTCATCCTCCCCCCTCCTTCCTTCACCACATTTATTTGCAACATTTGTTCGTAAGTTGAGTGAGCTGAGTTCAGGGCTAGGCCACATTATATGCGTTTTCGCTTGCAATCGCGTTTGCGCATGAGATTTTAATTTAATGGAAATCATGTGAAGTTCATGCGATTTCCAATGCATTGCATTTGCAATCACCATTTTTAATCGCATGTGCTTCCATAATCGGAATTGGGGAATCTCTAAACGCGTTGCAACGCACGGAAATCGCAAGCGCAAGCCTTGCCCTCAGGCTCTCTACTACATAAAATGTTGCAAATAAAAGATGAACAAGGTGAGCAGTTGTAACACTGAAAGTAGAAGCTGACAGGGAGAGAAATGTTAGGGGAAAGAATAGGCGCCCTAGCACAACATAGGCGCCTAGTTCTTTGCCTAGGTGGCCTATGCCTAAAAAACTGCCCTTCCAGAGAGCCTAGAGGAAACCCACGCAAGTATGGAAGATACAAACTCCTTGCAGATGTGTCCAAGAGTAGATACAAACTCAGGACTTCAGTGCTGCAAGGCATTAGTGCTAAACACTAAGCCACCATGCTGCCCAGTTGTTTTGATGTGTATTCATATGGATATTATTATGTATTATCAATTTTTAAAAAATGTATGTTCTCCACCTACTTGCATGAGATTTCTCTGGGCACTCAGGTTTCCACAACAATCATAAAGACATACTGATAGGTTATATGTGTTAAATAAATGTGATTAGATTGTAAGCTCGTTGGGGCAGGGCCTGATACGTATATATCCTTGTAATTGTAAAGCGTTTCGTAAGATGTTGGCGCTAAATAAATCCACAATATATGTATAGTGTAATGTATGTTTTTCTTTTTTGATTACTTTCAAACCCTGGAGAGATCCCAGCAAAACTGCTTTTACCAAAAAATCATTGCTGCATTGCCATCTGATTATTTACAATATATATATATTATGAATTTAATATATTACCACTGAATTCAGTTTAAATGTACCCCCTACAGAAACATTATACTGTTTCCAATGTATATTATTTGTATATTATTTGTAAATGGTGGAATGACAATTAGTGTTATTTAATTTTTTTAAAACTGGTAAAAAATCAAATTAAAGGCTCACCTGATGGCATAGGAGCTGGCAGGATTGCAGAAATAAAGTGGAATCCCATTTGCTCTCAGTGATGTATAATACTCAGTGTCTTGTCTTGTTTTGCTGTCTCACAAACATGCAAATCAGCTTTTAAGTAAACAGGAGTGAACCATTTAGATATCGAGATAACACACTATGCAAATCAACCTAAATGATATTTGTATGCTCAGCTAATATACATCTCAATTCACGTGCAGTTAATCAGACATTGTCTTCCTTAACTTTATTTTTTATTACAGCCATTGGTTATGTACAATTGTTAAAGGGCATGTCCACCCCCAAAACTATAATTTAACCCACTACTGGCCCCACTGTGTAGTGTAATAAAATCCTTACCTTACATCCCAGCTCCAAATGGCTGCCCTGCAATGTCCCTCCAAAGTCCAAAAAAGTAACCACCAGGAGCCTGCCTATGTCCATATAGGACTCTGCCTCCTGTCTCTCCTCCAGGAGAATTATACCATGCACAGTGCAGCCCTTCTCTCCCTCCCTCTCCCTCCTGTTTTTCTCTTCCTCCCCCTAGCTCCAAACCCCTTTTCTGTTGTGTAGGGCTCCCTCCCCTAAACCAAACAGCTATAGTTATTTGAAGAAAAACTCCCCCGATCTCTACTTGCATTGCCTGTTTCCCCCGACGTTGAGTACAGCCAGAAGCTGTCTCTGTGATTGCAGTTTCATGCAAGCAGAGGGCCGGGACCAAACGTTGAGGGGAAAGAGGTAATATAAGTAGAGATCGGGGGAGTTATGCTTCAAATAACTATAGCATTTGGGGGTGGGTGAGGAAGCCCTACACTACAGAAAAATTTAAAAAAAACACAGACCTTGTATATTCCTTGGGTCAAGGTTAAAACCAATGTTAATTTAACACATGTATGTATTGCCTGCTATTGATTAGGTTTACATCACTGTGCACCCCTTATGCATTGTAACAATAGAGGGTCAATAGTCTGAAAGAGGGAGGTAGAAGCAGCATTGAAGTAGATTTATATCTATCTACTTTATATCTACTAATGTTTAAAGTAAAAAGGGATTAGGGCACTAGTGTTATGCAAAACATGAGTGATAGTGGTGCTCAACAGGTATAAACATGAAATACTAAGAACAAAAAAGAAAAGGAAAACCTGTGGCACTCAAAATAATGTATAATATAAAAACCCTTTATTAATACTTGTTCATGGGCCAAAAGACATATAAAATCACTTAAAAACACAAAATATCTAATATACCCCCAGTCACATAGTAATATATATAAATAAGTGTAGTACAAAAATATAATAGTATATCTAATAAATGTATATAAATGTAAATATATATATAAATAGATACCCTGAAGTATACCAATACATCTAGGTATAGCCTACATAGTATAAAGTATACTCATCTAACCAGTCAGATACAGATAAGGCAAGACATCCTGCAGACTATTAAAGGCAAGGCAGCAGTGGCAAGACACATGGGCACCTGGGTATCAAATGGGGGACTGAGGGACAGAGCCCGCCAGACGCGTTTCGCTCTAGACAATAGAGCTTTCTCAATGGCGTGTTTAAAGGGCATGTCCACCCCCAAAACTATAATCCCCCCACTAATGGCCCCACCATGTAGTGTAATAAAATCCTTACCTTACATCCCAGCTCCATATGGTGCTCCTGTAGTCCCCCCCCACAGTCCCAAAAACTGCCCACCAGGAGTACTGCAGAGTCCACATAGGACTCTGCCTCCTCTCTCGCCTTCGGGAGAAGTTTGGCATGCGTAATGCAGCCCTTCTCCCCCTCCCCCTCCCTCCCGTTTTGCGATCCCTACCATAAAAACCCTTGGCCATATAATAGTATTTCTTCCCCCAGCCCCAACCGCTAAAAAATAATTTTAAGAAGGTCCCCCGAATTCTACTTACCTTTCCTCTCTCCTCCGGCATTCTGAGCAGCAGGCAGCTGCGTCTGTGATTGGCTGCCTCTCAGCCAATCAGGGACGCGGCTAACGGTCCCATCCCCTGCTTGCAGTGTCTTGCAAGCAGAAGGCCGGGCAATGCGTCGGAGGAGAGAGGGAAGGTAATTAAAGATCGGGGCACTTTCTTAAAATTATTTTATAGCGGTTGGGGCTGTGGGAAGGCATACTATTATAAGTAAAAAGTTTATTATAAGGGTGGACATGCCCTTTAAATGGCCCTAAAGATAAGTAATTATCCACAAACTTTGCTGAACCTTTTTTATTTTTACGTTTTTATATATTTTAATACATTTTTGTGGTAAAGGATAGGTAGCAAAGAAATTAATTTCCTGGTATAAAAAAACTGCTGATCGTGGACCTTTGGCGCTTTGAGAGGGGGGATGTCAGGGGCCCAGCCCCCAACCTCGCGGGGGTGCTACAGTTTTGCCCTTGTGTATAAATCTGGTTTAATTTATAGATTTATAGTAAACTAAATGAAACAGTTCTGTAGTAGGTAATACAGTAGGTACTTGTACAGTACATTCTGTACTCTCATTTTGACCCCTAGTTTCATGTGAAAAGAGTATCGAGATTGTATAATAGTGGCTATTTAACTGCAAAACTTTTATCTATATAGAATTGTATTGCATGTTATATTTTGTGCATTTACTATTTTGTGTCCAAAGGATGATGAATGATCTCTAGAGATATTTTATACGAGGATCTGACTCTGGCATTATTTTTATATAAAATAATTAGGTTTTATGGTGAAGATATTTACCTATATGTGTATTATAATTTAGTATAAGCTAGTAGATTCAATAATAGTGGTCCATTCAATTACATTTTTCAAGTCAAAGGTGCCTTGATTCTAGAGCCCCCTTAAGTAAGTTAAGGCCGAGGGAACGGAAAGGGCCTTTAGGGAATATAAAAACTGTAACGAGTGTAAGAAAGCAATCAAACTAGCTAAAATTAATAATGATGTTAGGATAGCTGAAGAAAGCATCACTAAGCCTAAACATTTTTTTAAAGTATATTAAGTATATTTTTTTAAGTATATTTTAAGTATATTAATAGTAAGAAGATGAGGACTGAGAATGTGGCACCATTAATTAATGGGGATAAGTTAGTTACGGAGGATGGCGATAAAGCAAATGTCTTGAATAATTTTTTTTCCTCTGTATACACTATAGAAGATCCAAGTACAGACATCATAGAGTATAGTAGCAATAATGGTATAAAGGATTCAAGTGCACTTTGGTTAACCGAGGATATGGTACAGAAAGAACTAAAGGTTAATATTAATAAATCTCCTGGACCGGATAAAATACATCCTCGGGTACTTAAGGAGCTAAGTTCAGTTTTATCTAGGCCATTGTTTCTTATTTTTGCTGATTCCCTCATGTCCGGTGGTGTGCCTCTGGATTGGAAAAAGGCTGATGTTATTCCAATATTCAAAAAGGGTAGTCGTTCACAGCCGGGTAATTACAGGCCTGTAAGTTTAACTTCAGTGGTGGGGAAGATCCTGGAAAGTTTAATAAGGGAACATGTTCTAGAGTATGTTTCAAGGACTGACATTATAAGTAGTAACCAGCATGGATTTAGGAGGAATAGATCTTGTCAAACTAACTTGCTTGGCTTTTATGAGGAAGTAAGTAGAAATTTAGACTCTGGTATAGCAGTAGATGTAGTTTACTTGGATTTTGCAAAGGCTTTTGATACAGTCCCCCATAGGCGACTAATGAATAAGCTAAGGTCTGTTGGTCTGGGGAGTCACATTTGTACATGGATAGAAAATTGGTTAATGAATAGGATGCAGAGAGTAGTTGTTAATGGGGCTTCATCATTATGGACTAAAGTGCTAAGTGGGGTGCCACAGGGTTCTGTGTTGGGGCCGCTTCTATTTAATCTATTTATTAATGATTTGGAAGTGGGTATTGTCAGCAAGGTTTCTGTGTTTGCCGACGACACAAAACTTTGTCGACCATTAAAAACTTCAGAGGATGTGCAATCGTTGCAAGGGGATCTAGATAGATTATCACATTGGGCTGCTAAGTGGCAGATGAAATTTAATGTTGATAAATGTATGGTGATGCATTTTGGACTTAAAAATCCTTGTGCTACTTATACTATAAATGGCTCTGTGTTAAGTGAATCCCTGTTGGAAAGGGATCTTGGAGTTTTGGTGGATAACAAACTTAAAGGTAGCAAGCAGTGCCAGGCGGCAACAGCCAGAGCCAGCATGGTATTGTCTTGTATAAAGAGAGGTATGGATTCAAGGGAGGAAAATTTAATTCTCCCTCTTTACAAAGCATTAGTTAGGCCTCATTTGGAATATGCAGTGCAAGTTTGGAATCCTGTGTACAAAAAGGACATCTTTGAAATCGAAAGGGTTCAGAGAAGGGCAACTAAATTAATAAGGGGATTGGGGGAGCTTGAATATGAAGAGAGACTGGAAAAGTTACAATTATGTACGCTGGAGAAAAGGCGCTTGCGTGGGGATATGATTACTGTGTATAAATACATTAACGGGCCATACAATAAACTATCTGGGGCATTGTTCACCAATAGAACATGTCAAAGGACACGAGGACATCCCTTAAGACTTGAAGAAAAAAGGTTTAGGCTTCAAGCTCGGAAAGGGTTTTTCACCGTGAGAACGGTAAGGCTATGGAACTGTCTTCCAGTGGACGTTGTAATGGCAGGTTCATTGGTCAGTTTCAAAAAAAAGCTGGATGAGTTTCTGCAAACAAGGAATGTTGCAAGTTACTGGTATTGATACATAAAGTAGAGTTGATCCAGGGAAATTTCCGATTGCCACTTGGAGTCAGGAAGGAATTTTTTCCCCCTTCATAAATTTGGTGGGGGGTTTTTGCCTTCCTCTGGATCAACAGTTAGGCAGGAAATGAGGATATTGCTAGATGGGTTGGACTGGATGGACGTATGTCTTTATTCAACCTCAAATACTATACTATACTATACTAAGTAAGTTAAGGCCGAGGGAACGGAAAGGGCCTTTAGGGAATATAAAAACTGTAACAACGAGTGTAAGAAAGCAATCAAACTAGCTAAAATTAATAAAGATGTTAGGATAGCTGAAGAAAGCATCACTAAGCCTAAACATTTTTTTAAGTATATTAATAGTAAGAAGATGAGGACTGAGAATGTGGCCCCATTAATTAATGGGGATAAGTTAGTTACGGAGGATGGCGATAAAGCAAATGTCTTGATAATTTTTTTTCCTCGTATACACTATAGAAGATCCAGTACAGACACATAGAGAGTAGTAGCATAATGGTATAAAGATTCAAGTGCACTTTTGTTAACCGAGGATTGGTACAGAAAGAACTAAAGGTTAATATTAATAAATCTCCTGGACCGATAAAATACACCTCGGGTACTTAAGGAGCTAAGTTCAGTTTTATCTAGGCCATTGTTTCTTATTTTTGCTGATTCCCTCATGTCCGGTGGTGTGCCTCTGGATGGAAAAAGGCTGAGTTATTCCAATATTCAAAAAGGGTAGTCGTTCACAGCCGGGTAATTACAGGCCTGTAAGTTTAACTTCAGTGGGGGAGATCCTGGAAAGTTTAATAAGGGAACATGTTCTAGAGTATGTTTCAAGGACTGACATTATAAGTAGTAACAGCATGGATTTAGGAGGATGAAAGATCCTGTCAAACTAACTGCTTGGCTTTTATGAGGAAGTAAGTAGAAATTTAGACTCTGGTTAGCAGTAGATGTAGTTTACTTGGATTTTGAAAGGCTTTTGATACAGTCCCCCATAGGCGACTAAGTAATAAGCTAAGGTCTGTTGGTCTGGGGAGTCACATTTGTACATGGATAGAAAATTGGTTAATGAATAGGATGCAGAGAGTAGTTGTTAATGGGGCTTCATCATTATGGACTAAAGTGCTAAGTGGGGTGCCACAGGGTTCTGTGTTGGGGCGCTTCTATTTAATCTATTTATTAATGATTTGGAAGTGGGTATTGTCAGCAAGGTTTCTGGTTTGCGACGACACAAAACTTTGTCGACCATTAAAAACTTCAGAGGATGTGCAATCGTTGCAGGGATCTAGATAGATTATCACATTGGGCTGCTAAGTGGCAGATGAAATTTAATGTTGATAAATGTAGGTGATGCATTTTGGACTTAAAAATCCTTGTGCTACTTATACTATAAATGGCTCTGTGTTAAGTGAATCCTGTTGGAAAGGGATCTTGGAGTTTTGGTGGATAACAAACTTAAAGGTAGCAAGCAGTGCCAGGCGGCAACAGCCAGAGCCAGCATGGTATTGTCTGTATAAAGAGAGGTATGGATTCAAGGAGGAAAATTAATTCTCCCTCTTACAAAGCATTAGTTAGGCCTCATTTGGAATATGCAGTGCAATTTGGAATCCTGTGTACCAAAAGGACATCTTGAAATCGAAAGGGGTTCAGAGAAGGGCAACTAAATTAATAAGGGGATTGGGGGAGCTTGAATATGAAGAGAGACTGGAAAAGTTACAATTATGTACGCTGGAGAAAAGGCGCTTGCGTGGGGATATGATTACTGTGTATAAATACATTAACGGGCCATACAATAAACTATCTGGGGCATTGTTCACCAAGAGAACATGTCAAAGGACACGAGGACATCCCTTAAGACTTGAAGAAAAAAGGTTTAGGCTTCAAGCTCGGAAAGGGTTTTTCACCGTGAGAACGGTAAGGCTATGGAACTGTCTTCCAGTGGACGTTGTAATGGCAGGTTCATTGGTCAGTTTCAAAAAAAAGCTGGATGAGTTTCTGCAAACAAGGAATGTTGCAAGTTACTGGTATTGATACATAAAGTAGAGTTGATCCAGGGAAATTTCCGATTGCCACTTGGAGTCAGGAAGGAATTTTTTCCCCCCTCATAAATTTGGTGGGGTTTTTTTGCCTTCCTCTGGATCAACAGTTAGGCAGGAAATGAGGATATTGCTAGATGGGTTGGACTGGATGGACGTATGTCTTAATTCAACCTCAAATACTATACTATACTATACTTCTTGGTTAGCAAGAATGTGACTGAACGGTCTGTTTTAGAGAGATCACTTTCAATGGAAAGCAAAACATTGGTTTATGTCTGTATATGCTGTAAGTAAAAATAAATTGTTTTAGCCAAAAGTCTACATTTAAAATAGAAATTAAGGCACATATTTTATATTTATTGTGTTTCTAGGACAGTAATTCCAACCAAAATAACATGCTACATCAATGATTATTGTCGCTTTCCTTTTGTTATTGCTAAAAAAGTTTTCAGGTTTTTAGCAAACATTGCATATGGGAAAGTACAATGGGCAGGTAGGCAGTGGCGTTATAGCAACTATAGCAGTTCCGATGGGAACTGCCTGTGCATCAGACCAACATACCAGGCTGTGATTAAAGGGTAAGTGTTTGAATGCAGAGAGCAAGGAAAGCAGGCTTTCCATGGGTAGGGTTGAATGGGTAAAGGGCAGACATCACCTTTGCCCCTCCTCTCTTTTCTCAAATGTTGAGAAATATTTATTGATTATTTTGCAAACAACAAATAAGGTTCCTCGGCTGTATTATTTTAGTCTGTATCAAGAAAAGTAAATATGAACACTTCCCAAAAAACATTTTATGTTATATATTAAGCGTATTATATAAGATGAGGTTTGCTAAGAGAAAGAATGCAAATATAATAATTTAGGATTATAGGGAGAGATTTTGCAGATTTTCATGGGATTGTATAAGAAGTCCTGCACTGATCCCACATTAAAATAATAGTACACTCAAGCACACCCCCTATGGCACAGCCTTCAATTGATAGGTGCAATCCTCCCAGCCCTCCACCTCAAGGGCCACAGCAATACGGCAATGCAAATAAGTTGGAGGAGCACACTACTTCATTTTCAGTGTTTTATTGATACATACTGCGCATCCACTGAAACCTACACTGTCCTACGAATCGGTATTACATTGGTGCCCAGTGATGCTGCATACACACAAACGTGTATGTGTACACGCCCGCCCCCACCTTTCACCGTCCCAAGCTAACAAGCTCTGATCTGTTTTAAATGGAGAAATAAAGTCAAGTTTTATGAATTTGGACTGGTGAGTTGCCATGTTTCTATGCAGTGCAGCAGCACACTTTTTATGTTATACACGCCCGCCCCACCTGGTACAGCGTTCGCCTTTTACCAACTACTTAATCGATCCTACTATAAAGAAACATCCAGAGCAGCAGTGATTGTGTCAGAAGGAATTGAGTGGGGAAACCCAGCTGCAGTTTGGCTGGCCAAGTGTAAGGGGGGGCACGTGAGTGGGAGGGCACTAAGATGGCTAGAAACAGCCCTGCCAATAATCCCCACCTAAACCTGCCACTAAGCAGTGGGCAAGGTGACTTACCTTGTCGGGCTGTATCCAGCCCACTGGCCTGATAAAGACTATCCAAACAATGTACAGCACTAGCACTTAAAGCATTAACTAATAAAAATGCACAAAGAGCAATTATTTTGTAGCAATTCATGAATAACAACTTTTGACGGTAGTAACATTTGAGGGGGCAGTGATGCACAGCAGTCCAGCGGTGGATGTGACACAATATTGAAACACTATTATATTTAAGCTTGTCTAATGCATCTTAAGAAAAATATGGGTTTTTTTCATATTGTGTGTGAGCCTGTAGGATTCTGATAAGTGGTAAGGACACATTGTATACTGTAGATAAGACTCTACTTTCAAATGAGAGGTTAACCCTTCCCACATTCCAGTGTTCATTCTGAAGCTGTGTGTGCATTTTATTGCAATTACATTCCGTTCATTTCCCCAAAGAGCATATAAAGCAATATTGTTGAATTACACAGCACATTTTATGTTATTACATTAATTAATTAATTAATTAATTGTGTTTAATAACTGTCTGCAGGCTTTTTGTATATATACAGCAATATACTGTCTGCATCAAACCCTCAGCTGGGTCCTTCCCTGTTCAAACACATAGATATTATTCTGGAAGTTATAAAAACTATGGCGGCATCGCATGGTACACTTGTGATGACCGCTTCAGACAAAAACAGTGCACAGGCCCCCCCCCAAATTTCTTTCCCAGCCAAAACAACAAATGCACCCCACGACAGGAAAAGGGAACCCCTGCTGGGCATACAATGAGGGGTCCAGGTTAACTGTAAATTTCGTCTCGCATGCTCCAACACCCATCAATTAAATGCCTCAAAAGAGGGAAAGTTAACAATGGAGAACAAAAACCCAATGCTAATAAAATTGACAACTCCAGTGAGATTTCAAGACTTGTAGCCCTTCTTATGGGCATACACAGACAAGCTGAAAACAGAGATTCTGGAAATGGGGTTTAGCCAGGGTTTCTGGATTCCATTTGACGACAACCAGTATACTAATACAGTACACAACTTCAAATCAGTGTCAAATTCCGAACGAAAGAAAAAATTCACAAGGAAATCAAAGAAGGGAGGGTAGCAGGCCCCTTTAATCCCCCTTCCACAATTTGTTAGTCTCCTTATTAGGCTTAGTCCCTAAAAATTCCCCAAACTCCTTTCGCCTTATTCATCACCTCTCCTACCCAAAAGGATTATCAATCAATGATGCCATCGTCAAAAATCTGTGCAAAATTACGCATTTTTCGATAAAGCACTTCACCTCCTCAAATCATGTGGCTGAGGGACACGACTAGCCAAATGCGATATTAAATCGGCAATCAGACTCCTTCCCATCCACCCAACATGTTACCACCTATTGGGATTCCAATTTCAAGGCCAGTTCTATTTCGACAGATGTCTCCCAATGGGGTTCAGTATATCTTGTTTCTATTTTGAAGTTTTTGCCACCTTTTTAGAATGGGTTACCGCAGAAGTAGCAGGGTCTACCAACCTCATACATTATTTAGACAACTTTTTATTTATGGGCCCAGTCAATACAAACGTTTGTTCCAGAGCCCAAAAAGCTTTCTTATTCATGGCAGACAAATTCGGTATACCCATCGCCCATGAAAAAAGTCACCCCAACCACCCAAATTGAATTTCTAGGCATCACCATAAATTCGGATAGAATGCAATTCAGCCTACCTGAGGAAAAAATTACCATACTAAAGAAATCAGTACACAGGTCTTTAAAAGCCAAAAATACTAACCCTAACCCAATTATCGGCCACCTAAACTGCCACAAGAATAATACCCATAGGCAGAGCCTTCAACCGCCGCCTCATAGATTGTACAATAGGGGCAAAGAAACCCAACTGGCAGATCAGGTTAACACAAGAAGTTCAGGAAGATCTAAAAATCTGGGAACTGTTTCTAGCTAACTTCAATGGAAATTCAGCTTGGCAGGAAGAATTCATTAGCAACGACACCCTGAACTTTTTCACGGATGCAGCAGCATCTAAGGGCTGCGGTGGGTATCTTAAAGGCCACTGGTTTTCCTGCGAATGTCTGGACACAGCACTATTATCAAACTTAGTGCTTTTGGAAATAATCCCGGTTTTCATTGCACTCTCTCTGTGGGGCAGCCGGCTAGCGAATAAAAAGATCAAACTCCACTGTGACAACCTAGGTGTCATATTTGTCATAAATTCCCTAGCGTCCAGATCAAAACCAGTCATGTACGTAGCAAGACAGCTGGTGTTGCTGGCACTACAACACAACATTTGGTTACAACCAACACACATACCCGGTATTCACAACCAAATTGCAGACGCTTTAGGTGGCCATACACATGCGATTTCCATCGCAATGTGCCGACAGATCACATTGGTATCTGTCGGCACATTGCGTCGGGAACCGCCACACATGAAAACGACTGATTTCCATACGCGGTATGGGGATCGGTCGGTGGTATGGCCATACATGTAAACGATCGTATCGGCTCCCTTTGCTCCCTTTCCATCGACTGATGGAAATTTTCCGTCTTTCCCAACCAACCGTAGTGGCGACTACAGTCGTTCATCGGCACTACGGTCAGTCAGGAAAAGCCCATACACTTGATAGATAATGGTTAAATCCCGTTGTGGAACAACAAGGCGAGAGAGTCACGTCACAGATCTGGGATGTTATTCCAGACCATTGGGCCACATAATAAGAGCTTTCACCTCCATAAAAACCTGGCAAGCCTACCGCAACAGCTGGGCAACGTGGAAAAATTTCAAGACTCACTTTCGGTCTCAACTGACAGACGATATCCTTTTGATATACATCACACAGGCATTTCTAAAAAATAAAGCTCACGCAACCATTGCCAGGGAGCTGGCAGGCATTTCATTTTACTCCAAGTTGTACAATCTATATGACCCAAAAAAAACCTTTGCGGTTAGACAAGCGTTAAAGGTTACCCACAGATTAAGACTAAGTAGGGACGCAAGGAGACCAATTACAATGCAGATTATGAGTAAAATCATGGCAGTCTATAAGGAGGTCACAAACTCCATCTATGAATTTCATCTTTTTAAATTGGCCTTGTTACTATCCTTTTACTTGGCTTTCAGGGCGAGCGAAATAGTCGCAGAATCTAAAATGAAACCATCAGGCATAGAGTTTTCAGACGCAACAATAATAAAAGGGAAAATAAGTATATGGCTGAAAATATCAAAAACCGACCCGTTAGGAAAAGGGAGAACGCTATGGTTAGGCCCAGTGGTGGCATTCAAACAATTTACTCTAATCAGAGGACAGTCGAATGGTCCTCTACTTATACAAATATAATATAGCACACTTGGGTTAAAGGGGGAGCGCTACACCTCACACTCTTTCCGAATCGTGGGGGGCCACACACGGGACCATGGTGGGCCTCCCAACAAGCAATATTAAGCAAAGTGGTCACTGAACCTCCAATAGGTATAAATTATATTAATCAAGAAGGGGGAATGGAGGGGAAAACCCCCACCACCAGAAACCCACTAAACTCTGCAGACAACCTACAGAGGCACTCTTATGGCATACCACTAGGAAATAAATATCCCCACAACTCCTGAGGATCTGGAAATAGATGCATAGGCGCTGATTGAGTCACCCAATCAACTAAAATAATAATTAAAAAATTAATCCTTTATTGTTTATATTAAAAATAAAACACTTCCCAAATATCACAATATCCCATAAAATAAAATTCAATATACAATATAACTGCCCGCATCTTAGGCGTCCCTAGGTGCTGAAAATATATATAACCGGTGTCCAGGTAAGTGGCGGCCTCTAAGCACACTGGGGTTAAAGGGGGAGCGCTACACCTCACACTTTCCGAATTGGGGCGGCCACACACGGGACCATGGTGGGCCTCCCAACAAGCAATATTAAGCAAAGTGGTCACTGAACCTCCAATAGGTTTAAGTTATATGTACATCCCAACTTGGTGCAGCTAATCTGATTAACAATTCTTTTACTTACAGATTTGAAACTATTTAATGTTTGGATACTAGGTCACTCCTATATATATTGGGCAGAAAAAAGGGCAAAGAAGAGGACCTATGGATCCAACCTATCATTCCCAACAACCAAAGTCAGCATAAAATGGATGGGGGTAAGGGGGGCCGTTTGGGGTAACCTGTTTCCTATATTATCAAAGTAATTGGTAAATAGATCCGTACCAGATATGGTTAACATACACTTGGGAGGCAACAATATAGGCAAAAATCAAATCCCTCAAACTTATCCACCTGGTAAGGAAAGATCTAGCACTAATCCACTTCTGGCTGCCCAGAACAATCATTGCCTGGTCTGAAATTGTCCCAAGAGTGTTATGGTACAAAGATATCCCAGCCCTGGAAAAATGTAGGAAACGGATTAACTTAGCCATTGCAAAATTCACAAAAGAAAGAAACTTTATTTCCTACCGTCATATTGATCTAGAGGACGGAGGGAAAGGCCTCTACTGCAGTGATTTGATACATCTCTCAGACATAGCCTGCAACATATTCTGTCTGGGACTACAAAATATTATTGAGATGGGATTAATAAAATGGAGGCTGGCCACAGGTAATGGAGGTTCCAACCCGTGGCGTGGAGGTGTAAGAAAAGGGCTGCAGCATTATTATCTCTCCTTCCCTTTAAAGGTCAAGGCTATGATCTGGCTCAAAACAAGATGGGTAAAAATGTATAAGTTTAATGGGTTAAGGAATAAGTCCAAAGTTAATTTTGATGAATTTAAATGGATTTAATTAATAAAATAAGCTGCGGCCTTTCCCCCCAAACTCATATGTGTGTTGTAAGTTATTGTGTTACATAGCAGGCATACAGTAATGAATTCATAGGACAAACTATGATATATCAACATATTTTAAAGAGGCAATTCTTTCTAAAAGATGTTCTTATGAGGGTGGAGTTGTCCTTTAAAAAAAGTATGCACGAATTATGTGACGTTCATAATATTGTGTGTTCTCGAATTGTTGAATATGTGCATTTTATCATATCCTATGTAACATTCTAAAGGCTAGTATACACAACCGATGTTTGCAGCGGGCAACAACCCCCAACTGCCAGGCAGATGGCTGAACAACAACCGACCGAATACACACACACAATTTTCTGCGTCGAGAGTCGTTGCTCACTGCAGAATTGGATGTGTGTACGAACCTTTACGATAATCTGCCGATTATGTACAAACATACGATAATCGTCAGAATGAATCCGCCAGGATAATAGTTGGAAAAAGCAGAGAATAGTTGTGGATTGTTGGCCTTAGTTGCTTCATTTTCATATAAATGTCGCATGATGGATTGTTCGTCTGGCAAATCATAAGAAAATGATCTGACGTGTGGACAAGGGTTCAGGCTACAGGTACAGGGTAGTTTGTCTCATCTGGTCTGGTCTGTGAATGTTTCCCAGTTATTGTTTTTTTTTTTTTACAATCAATGGCAAAATATCTGTGTCTTTTATGGCTAATGACCCCAGTGAGATCCAGGAACAAAAAGACGATAAAAGCGTCACTTCGCCTCCCACCTTGAGTCCCATTCCCACACCCTGAAAGCTTGGGTATAATAGGTCCTACAACAAGAGACCAAATGGATATATAACTTACAGTGGGGGTTGCATTATCCACTATAAAACCTACAGTGGGGGGTGCATTATCCACTATGTAACCTACAGTGGGGGGTGCATTATCCACTATAAAACCTACAGTGGGGGGTGCATTATCCACTATATAACACATGGGGCCCGACTCCTGGTGGTCTCAATGAAGAGTTTTTTAAACCGGGAAAGTTCCAGAGCGGCTAGATTGTTCCACTGCTGAAAGCCATCGCGAAAGCAGGGACTGTTGTAAATGGAGAGCTTCCCACAATGCTATCTCCCAGCATTCCTAAACTCTGCCTACACGATGACATCACTTCCTTGTTCCTTCATCAGCTAAATAGGAAGTAGCGTCTCCCCCCATGCTCTCCGTGTCATTAGTTATCTAGATTGGGTAGTGTGTTATTATTGGTCCTGTGTGTCAGTATTTCCTTACTCTAAACCGCATTAGCATTGATGTGATGGGGAAGAAGAAAGCGACTAGCGGGCTCGGTAGAGCTTTGATTCGGGAAAGAGTTCAGAACCAGCGCGGTCTGAGGGCTAAAGATTCGTGGGTAATTGTCTGTCACCTCCTTAGAGAGGGAACTTTATTGGAGAGGAAGAATATTTGTTACAGGAGGTGATGGGATTTTATTGATTACACTGTAGATACCATCACCATAGGGATAGAAACATAGGGACATTAACAAGGGGGTCACCCGCAACACCTAATAGAAGATATAGAAAGAGGCATTGAAGAGAATTGTCAGTTAATCATAGGATTTTGATGTAAATGATTTAGGTCTGGGCCACACTGGCACGATTCTCACATGCTGCTGATCATGTCATGCGATCTGTGGTGCTTGAGAATCTTACCAGTTCGTTGCAATGTGACTGCCCACATGATCCGTGATCAACGCACCTGTGATCACCATTTTTGGTGCAGATCGTTGTATTAACAGTGAAACCGCACAGCATTGTGACCGCGCTTTTCACACCCTTATGTTGATGGTGTGGCCGCAGCCTCAACGTTGAAACCAAGCAGTAATTTGTTAAAGAGCTACAGGGACGGGTACCTGGTTTTAGCACAGCACTGTGGAATGCATTTCTTTTTAGTGTACCTATTTGTAGGGTAATACACTTTATGAATACATATACTTGAAAAGTTAGTATTTATGTACTCAACTTTCTGAATAAAGTCACTGAACACTTTCTGTGCCATGCATACACCAAGAGAAAGAGACCTCTCCCAAGAAATGCAATCAAGGTGCTTGGTTTAAATCAATACATATTGGGGATTGCATGACAATGTTGAAAGGCTTTTCATTTTTATCATCATAAATGTATAGTGGATAATGTACCCCCTATTGTTAATAATATAGGAGTTCCATGACCATTAAAAGCACAAGGCCTTATCATTTATAGTTTAGGTTGCATTTTACATTATAATCTTAATACAAGCATTTGCCCCTTCCCTCTATTCATCTGGAATAGGAGTGCATAAAGTCTGTGAAGGAGCTCTTCATTCTTTTTTTTATAATATTGTACTTAAAGGGCATGTCCATCCCCAGAAAGAAAATCTATACTTACCTTCCCAAACCCCAAGATCATTATAGTTCCTTATCTCCCCAGAAGCCCATAAAACTTACTTTTCTCCATTGTTATTGTCTCCTTTGTTAACTTTTTTTTTTAAGAGGAAACACGTATTCAGGAGAGTGGCACTGGAACGTAGTCAGTAATTGGGTGTGATGTCACCATCACAGCAGTAACGGACTGCTACAATCTGAAAGAAAGCCATGGTCTGTGTTAGACGCTGGCTTTGTCACTGCATAGAAATGTAAGTATTGGGACTCATTCACAATATTCCCATTTTTGAGCATTGCAACTTGTATAGTTTGCGGTGCGCACCTGACGGACTACGCGGCGGCGAAGTGAACTTTATGGTAAGTATCTTACCTTCTCTCCTGACTCCTGATCATTTTATGGAAGAACGGAAGGTAAGATGCAGCTTCTTTACTTCCCGTTCTTCAATAAAACTAAATGGCCAAACTTTATTTTATTCAGTGGAGATACCCTTTAAGATTAAGCTAATGTGGCCGCTGGTTGGATCATCATAACATTTTCTGAATAGTCCATTCAGCAATTGTTCATTCGAAAGCTTGAAAAAAGCTTTGGGGTGCATTTATATACAGTTTGTTTTAATCCTTGTCTATATGTGATATGCAATTTCTTTTTGGTGCACTGTCGAGCTCTAGCTTGTGATTCCTATTTAATAAATAGATGGTATATAATAAGAGATCTAAGAGACTGATTTGACAGTCTGATTTCAAACCCTAAAAACATTAATAAAGCATTTAAATGAAATTTTAGGTTTTAAAAAATCTGTCTCTATTTTTCCAGCTGCACACTAGTGAGTTAAATGATGGATATGATTGGGGTCGGTTGAATCTTCAATCTGTGACTGAGCAAAGTTCTCTTGATGACTTTCTTGCTACAGCAGAACTCGCAGGAACAGAATTTGTTGCTGGTAAATACCGGTTGATTGCCAGAAAAATAATGTAAATGAATGGGATGTTGTTCAATATAAGATTAATTACATTTAATTCCATACTGGAAGTTACCAGAAGCCTTGTGTGTTTTGAGGACAAAATGTAAATTTATTTAATTTATAAATGTGAAAGGCAGAGTACTGTATATTGATCACTATAACATGCACTGATCCATTAGAACTACAAAGTTCAAACCCTGTAGATGGCAATCATTTAAAGCTTAAGCCTCATACCGATGTATGATTGCATGTGCCGCGAACAGATGCACGTTTTTCAATACAATCGTACGTGTGGCTTATTGGACGCGCATTAGTACCTGTTGCTTTTGTGTACCGTATATACTCTAGTATAAACAGAGGTACCTAGTTTTACCTAAAAAAGGAGAAAAAAGAGATTGACTTAAGTATAAACCAAGGGTGTAACCCCTACTAGTATTTGCCACTTAAGATGTTTGGAAACTACAACTCCCAGCATGCTTTAATTGCTGGGAGTTGTAGTTTTCAAACATCTGCAGAAGCAAATACTTGCAAATAGGGGTAAATCCTCCTTTATTTGTGCATACAGTATGCACAAATAAAGAAGATTTTACTCTTATTTGTAAGTATTGTGTGCCCTGGTGTCCCTGTGGTATTCTCCTACCTTGTCCGGCTGCCCCTCGCTCCACATCCTCTGCACTTCAGGATGATGTCACTACTCTGCACCGCAAAGTGAGAGGCGCCGGGTATTGACGTCATCCGGAAGCGCACTGAGGGTGCGGATCGCGCGGCCGCCGGACAAGGTAGGAGAAAGATTGACTCGAGTATAAACCGAGGTAAGATTTTCAGGCTTTTTTTAAAGCCTGAAAACCTCGGTTTATACTCGAGTATATACGGTAGATACAGCTAACTTACACCTGTCTACTTTTTTACATTATAGAGCATTTCAGGTCCCATTATGTGGGGGATGTGATGCTAAGTATTTTGTTCTCCTGTTCTCAGGCCACACGCACATATGTAAATTTGCCTGCCTTATGTGCTTTATTCAGATGCAAAAAAAAATCAAAATCCTTTCTAATAATGTTGACACAGTTGGGCTAGTAGTATGCTGTTTCGGTTATGTTTTCTCTATATAAAGCAGTGTTTCTGTAAGTGTGCATTCTAGAAGTTTTAATTTGCTCACACTGAGCAACCTATCGATTTACAATCTAATTATTCATAATTGACAGGCCTTCACAATATCTGAAACGGCAGACTACCATTCAGTTTGTTTGCTATTCTGTTGGTCTGAAAGATTGGTATAAAATTGTACCGTATGTACCAGGCATAGTTGTTAGACTGTTCTCCCATTTTCATTGTGTTATTCTATTAAAACGTTTTTCAGATTGTTAAAGAAGCTGATCACACACTTGCAGATCTCAAACAGTTTGTGTTTACTTTTTTGTTTAGAAAAACTTAACATCAAGTTTGTCCCTGCTGAGGAAAGGTCAGGATTGCTTTCCCCTGAGGAGACGAGTAGGATTTCTAAACTTCAAGAGGAGAATAAACAGTTTTTATCTATTCCAAGAAGGTATGATCATTCACCTGTATGTGGCAAGTATTTAACTTTTTATTTGTTATATAAAAGCAAAAGTTAGTTAGACCTACAGTATGAGGGAAATAATGTATTAGGCAAGAGAAGTAAGAATGTGTTAGATATTCTCACTTGATGATGTGCTATCTTTTAAACCTTGTAAATTGATTTAATTTATTTATTTATTTTAAAGGAAAATGTCCTTTTTTTTGTTAGCTGTGATTTGCAAAAAGATTGACCCAGAGCCATAGACTGCCAGGACTAAAGGTTCGTGTACACGTGTGATCGCGGGGTGCCGACCCGCGATGCACGTTATGTACGAACTAGTGTTTCGGGCGATAATCGGCCCGTGTATGGGCACTTTATCAGCCGAAACGGACGTTCGTTTGGAGATCGTTGCCTGATCCGCCGGGTGGATCCCTGAGTGAGCACCCGTTCTAGCCGATAAAGTGCCCATGCACTGGCCGATTATCGAGCAAAACGCTCGTTCGTACACATCATGCGTCACAGGTCGGCACCCGCGATCACACGTGTGTACAAACCTTAAAGGCTGTACATTCCCAGAGTCCAGCCAGACAGCCTATCTCTTACTGGGCTTTTACAATGGCCCTATTAGAATCTTCTGTCTACTGGGCCATTTACTCACTGACTTTGAATTTTCTAGGCCTGCCTGGAATGCAAGCACAAGTGCAGAAATTCTGCAGCAGTTAGAGAGAGAAACCTTCTTGCAATGGAGGCGCCAGCTTGCTGAGTATGTACACATACATTCTGTAAGAATTTGACATAGTTTTGATTTGGTTTGAATACATATAATCAACATTATTTCAATATGACAGACTGGAAGAGGAAAAGAAGTTGATATTGACACCGTTTGAACGGAATCTTGACTTTTGGCGCCAACTTTGGAGAGTCATCGAGAGAAGGTATACTGTTGCAAGCTGATGTAAGAGCACCCTGAACACCTTTCACAGACTATTTGAGATCACCGGTGCTGTGTGCACTCTTGTATGCTCAATTATTAATCTAGGCATTCAGGCAACTAGAGGAGAACCATTTTATGTATGGCTCTCTGTATGTATTTGTGCAGAGGATCATCCTTCTGGGAAATGCATAGGGCTAGAACCAGAACATTGCATTCAGGAAGATTACTCTTGTTTCTAACACTAGATGGAAAGGCACTAAGGGAACGCCTATTTTAAATTTAGGATCCTTTTAAATTTAACATAAAAACAACTGCTCCAAATGTAATACAATACCCGTATACATTTTTTGCAGACTTAGTGAGCATATTTTTAATACTGCAAGATATCCTTGTAATATGTAGATTTCATGTGTTGGGGCTTAAAAGATGGTGCCGCTGCACAAACTGGAACACACCACACAATCGGATAAAGTGCCCATCATAAGTGGGCTTATGATTAAGGACCAGCTAGGTCCGAAACGCGTCAAGCCGTTTCACCTTAATAAATAGTTATATCACTACGGAGCTCCGATTGTGTGGTGTGTTCCAGTTTGTGCAGCGGCACCATCTTTTTTGTTCCTCTTCAGTTGTACGATACGGACTAGCGACGGGTCCGGGGCTGTCTTGCACCTGGACCACTTGTTAGACTTGGTGAGTCATACGCATGCTATACTGTGATTTGGGCTTTCATGTATATGTCTGGATGGGGCCTTGGGAGATACGTGAAGTACACGTGTATCGCTGCAGCGAAGGGTTCGGGGCGGGTATGCACCCGGACCACTCCTTTTGATAAGTAAGTGTAACATACACTTTATACTTAACAAGTCAGGATCGGATACTGAGTTTATGAGGGGGTGTAGCACCTGTTTTTTCTATTTGTTCTAATGTGTTGGGGCTTAACCTGTTACTAGATCCACAAGATTACTTTAAATCTACCACAGACTCTCACAGATTACATTCTATCTGCATACCCTTCATCATTACCCATTTAATGGTTACACAGTACAGAGATGCAGAAGGAGGATAATGAAGTGATCCTGAGCACAGATTTTGCAACGCATTTCTCATTAGTATACCTATCTGAAGTTAAATGAAACTTCAGTCCGACGACTCCTTTTTTTATATATCCCAATTAAGAATCTCTGACACTGAGTATGAGTATAAAGGTTCCTACACATGTGCAATCGCAGGTAATCGTGCCATGTATGGGCACTTTATCGGCTGCTCGGTCAGGGATCGTTGCCCAACCAGCCGGACGGATCTTCGAACGTTCCGGCCATTCATACACATCGTGTGATGCAGGTCGGCATCTGCGATCGCACGCGTGTACGTACCTTTAGCGGCCATTCATACACATCGTGTGATGCAGGTCGGCATCTGCGATCGCACGCGTGTACGTACCTTTAGAATCTGCTTACTGAATTCTAGTGTGAAACTCCTTCCTGAATGAGAGAAAATCTACGATTTACAAATGACGGGAAAAAATAAACAAGGGCAATAAAAACGTTGAAGTTAGGAGAAAGACATAAGGTGAGTGAGAGGGTGTACATGTCCTTTTAAAATCTAAGGCTTGAGGATGAAAGATTTGTATTTAAGATGTAATGTTAAAGGGGATTTTGTTTTGTTCTTAACAGTGACATAGTGGTACAAATTGTTGATGCTAGGAACCCTCTACTCTTCAGGTGTGAAGATTTGGTAAGATACTACTACTATCTCTTGTCCCTTTTGTGCAGCCTTTAAAGGGCATCTCCAATTTTTGCTATTTGTTTTTTTGAAGAATGGGAGGTAAAGGAGCCGTGTCTTACCTCCTGTTCTTCAATAGAATGTTCAGGAGCCGGGAATGAAGTTAAGCTTCTTCGCCCCTGACAGGTCCCGAAGGATTCTGTATTCTATGCACATCGAGTACTTTGTCAGGTCATAACAGACTAAGGACACAGAGGAGGAGCAGTAGACTGTGTAATTTGCTTACCTTCATTCCCAGCTCCTGAACGTTTTATTGAAGAACATGAGGTAAGAGACAGCTCCTTTACCTCCCGTTCTTCAATAAAAGTGAATAGCAAAAAGGGGTGTTAACCACTGGTGATACCCTTTAAAGGGAACACTGGTCTCTATGCAAATGTCCTCCATTTAAAAGTCCTCTCTGCTACCTGTTAAATAAACCCAGGACCTTGTCTGTAGCTGCAGTCGTTAACAGCCATCAAAAGTTAACTTTTTAGCATGCACTGCCCTTTTACCCAGCGACTATGCATACTCCTTGCTGTCTGTATTGCTAGTACTGTGGAAAGTTCTCACCACTTACAGATAAAGCAGATAATAATAAAGTATTTAAAGGATAAGTACACTCAAAAAAAAATGAAGTTTAAATGGAAGCTGTATGCCTAACTTACCTTATCCCTTTTTTTTTCCCCTAGGGGCCTTCAGAGCCTTACTATGCCATCTTGTGTTATGTCTGCAGTCATGTAAGCTCCTCCCCTCGAGAATTGGTGGACCTCGTTCCAGGCTTGGGTCCATTAAGCATGTAGCAGTTACCTTCATGCGCGAGCGAGTGACGTCATGACGTGCGTGCCGTGACGTCAGCGTGTGCATGGAGTCGTGCATGCGTGATGTCATCACACCACGCGCACTGTTACAAGTGCGTTCGGCGTGATGACGTCATATGCGCACAATTCCATGCCAGCATGAAGGTAACTGCTACATGCTTTTTGGACTCAAGCCTGGAACGAGGTCCACCAATTCTCGAGGGGAGGAGCTTACCTGCCTGCAGACATAACACAAGATGGCTAGCACTTTCCTGAGGCATAGTAAGGCTCTGAAGGCACCTAGGGGGAAAAAAAGGGACAAGGTAAGTTAGGCATACAGCTTCCATTTAAACTTCATTGTTTTTTTGAGTGTACTTATCCTTTAAAGAAATAGACACTTGGAATATGTATGTTTCCCTCCGTCTAATTTTAACATAGGCAAAGCCATGCAATATGTCTTTTACAGTTCTCTGTATTTTTGTAAAAAAAAAGAAAATAAGCCTGATCGTGGGGGGGTTGTTGTTTTTTTTTTTTTAATGGTATGCTGATTAGTTGCTGTCAATGCAAAGGGTTTTATATGTGTGAGGAGAGACGGTGCATGTGGGAAGTGCTAACCTCTTGATGTCTTTAACACTGGATAGATGACTGCTACAGACCCCATCATTGTTTAAAGGTTATAGAGAGGTCTATGAAATGCAGAGAACCACAGTTCCCCTTTAATGTTTTCTCTTATAACGAAATTGTCATTCTGCAGCAGAATAACTGTTGTTGTTGCCGTTCTTATTAAAAATTGCTAAAAAGGATTATACAAAGTGCTGAATAGTTCAGAACTAGAGATGAATGAAATTGCCAATTTTCTTCTGAAAATCTGACTCATACCCAAGTGAGACCAAATTTTTCGACCCCAGTTTTCGCCTTCCATCCACAAACCAGGTTTGTTCTGAAACTGGGATTCCTTTACTCAGGATCGACATTTTTATTTATTTATTGGGACTGATTATTTTTTAGTTTTTAAAGTCAAATTCTAGAATATTTTTAGACCATGTGATCATGTGGTTTAGTGGTTACATCAGTATTTGGTTACTTTCAAAATGGAAAAAGCATTCATGTATGTGCGTGTGAACTTTTTTAGCCTTTAGCAAAGCTGGTAAACTTCCATGTTGTTAATTGATCTAAAATGTTGTTTCTTGCCAATTTTGATGCCATGTTTCTCTTGTTTTGGAAAATTATGAAAGAAAATAAGCATTCGGACAGTACTGGTATCAAACTCTTTGATCCATTGACCAGAAATAGTGCGTGTTTAATGCCTGATAGCTCTTTATACACGAGCGTACCTAGAAATCACGGAGCCCTATAACAAACTTTTGGGTGTGCCCCTACAAACAATGGGGAAAAATGTCTTTCACTCTAGTACACCTGCACTATTCTGTTGCCATCATACTCTCTGTCCTTTCTTTATTATTTTTTCTATTTATTTTTTTATTTTTTTCCTTGTTCACCTCCCATTTCCCTTCATTACACTTAATCATTTTTATTCTGAATTTAATTATTTCCTTATATCTTTCCACCACTTATTTCATTCTCAATTCAATTAACCCTTCTTTTTTTATTCTTATTTGCTTTCTCACTTTTTTGCCATTTACCTCCCCCTTTTCCTCCTCTTCTTTCTTCCATTGATCTCCCCTCTTCTGCTTATCCTTAAAGGACAAGTCCACCCAAAAAAATACATTGTAACACTAGTAGGAGCATCCCCTCAAACCCCAGCACCATGTTGTTAAAATGTTTTAAAATTGCTTCTAACACTTTTTAAAATCTGTCCCTCTCCAGACAATTGCACCTCCTCTGCTGCTGTGCATGCTCATAACCAGCTCCCAACAGCAGCAGAGGAGGCGGAACCATCTGATGAGGGATCACAACCAGCTCATTTTGTAATGGCTGTCAGCCTTTAGCCATAACATTACCAACATGACTGATGTCCATTACCAGGAAGAAGTCTTGAGGACCTGTGTCAAGGGATCGACTTTAAAAAGTGTTTAAAAAGCGATTTAAACACATTTTAACTTCTGCCTCTTCTGCCAACTTACTTCTTGTCGACACATGGCCTACTGGTTTTATAAGAACCAGCAGGTCCTAACAGAGCAGGTCACATGGCAAACAGTAGCCAGGGGTTCTCCTATTGAAACAGGACGACCATACCAACATCCTGCAGAAGTTGAATTTCTAAACTAGACATCCATGGAGACACACAGTTTAATATATCATATAGTAAGTCACTGTGTCTCCATGGTTGTCCTTTTTTTGGAGGTTTATCTTACCCTATAAAAGTTATTACGTCTGTCCCTGACTTGCACCTTTAAGTGCCCTAAATGTCATTTCTCGCCTGCTGATTTTTGGTACTTGATATGGACATGCCCCTGGTTGTCGCCTTCTGCACTAGGGTTGTAGATGTTTTGTCACAAACGCTTCACATTCCAATTTCACTAAAACCTGGGTTGTGTTTGCTGGGGGATGATGTGACCAGAGAATGGACATCTGTAAAGCTGGCCTTCCTACGTACCTTATTTTACACTAGACGCACTATTGTACAGGCACCCAAACTAAGCAGGGGTACGGTTTATAAATTTGCCAAAATTTGAAACCCCTGGTATAATTATGGGTATAGGTAGTGCCAAACCCATGTTTCAATTTGTCACTTACTATTAGTACTGATTCCCTAAACTGATAAAAGGGCATGTCCATCCTAAAAATAAGTGAGGCTTGTTAGCCGAATTGCCTCCAATAAGCTAAGATATATTTAATTTTACTTCAGCCAATTCCTTGCCAGAATTCCTGGCTCCTGCCTTCTTCTGGGTATGTAAAGTCAATCATGGCTGCGACTGGGACATCCAGCAAATGGCTGACAGTCCATACTCGGAAGGGCTGGTTACTAAACACACTATACTCCTGCACGCTCGTAACCAGCTTGAAATAGAAGGCAGGACTTCAGGGGAGAGATTGGCTAAAGTAAAAGTAAGTGTGGGAGCGTCTGATCAAAGTAACTTCAAATTAATTTACTTTTGTTTGCATTTTATAATAAATATTGTTATACACAGTAGTTATTATATTATTTATATTTAAGAATCCATATCGTATTTAGTATATTTGGTTACTTTGACCAGATTTTAATGGAACCAAATTATATATTTGAAACCTTTTGCTATTGTTTTATTTTTTGCCCCCAAATATTGAATATAATTTTTTTTTTTCGAACTTATTGCATATCAATACAATTAGTATTGATACAGTGTTTTCAAAACACACTGGTCTAAAGAAGCTCCATTGCTTCAAAAATTAGCATTGTAAATATTTTCAGGTCATATTTAAATGTATTGGATTTGTTTTTTTGTCTAATATGATCTTTACATGAAAGGCTGCTTGGATAATAATTCTTCAGGATAATCACCAATCTTTCCTTTTTGCCCTTTCCTCTGCTAGGAGTGCTATGTGAAAGACGTAAACAAGCAGAAAGAAAATATTATCCTTATAAATAAGGCCGACCTACTAACAGCAGAACAACGGCAGACTTGGGCAACATTTTTTGAGAAAGAGGGCATTAAAGTTGTATTCTGGTCGGCACTGGCAGAAGGACAGCGGCTCAGTGCTGAAGGGAAGGTATGTTAATCGGGACCGCACATTCCAAGGAATAGAGTAAATTTTAGTTTTCACATGTGGGAGCTGAAGGAAACACAATCTGCAGTGTAAACCTGTGGTTGATTAGTACCAGATTTACATGCTTTTTGCATATTTATAAAGAAACAAAGGTAAAATATCTGCGCAATTTAAAAAATTTTTTTTTTATAATAAAGTGGTAAAATTTTAAACCTCGCTAAAGCATTTTTCGGGGGGGGGGGGGTAGCAAGCTTGTGTGTATGTTAGTGCATGTTTTTTGCATACTGTACGTATCAACTTGATGTATGTTAAAAACAGGGTGAGCTGGAGGAAATTAAGGAACATGATGGAGAGTTACTAAGTGAGGAAGAAAGTGAGAATGAAGAACAACAAGAAGCAACACCATATTCTCAGACTCTAGCATATGATAATGATACAAGTGAAGAATATGAAGACTGCGAGGAAGATGAAGGATGGCAGACTTGCTCTGAGGATGAAGAAAGAATTTCTCCAGATAAAGACCATTCAAGGACTTTGAGTAAAGTGATCTGTAACCAAAGTCATTTAGTGGAGCGAGATGAGCTGCTGGAGATCTTCAAGTCTGTACATACAGGGCAGAGGATTAAAAAAGGGCAAATCACAGTGGGGCTGGTGAGGTTTTTAAATATTTGTTTTATTACTTAACATGTCTGTTATGAGGAATGATGAGTGAAAGTTAATGGTAAGTAGAGAAAATAAAAGCTTCAAATGAATTTCATAAAAATAAGTGTCAAAAAAGTGCTGTCCTAAGATCTTTTGCAATGTACTCCTGACTAGACTAACACTGGAAAGAAATAACAAAATGCTTGGTTTATGGGCCAATTTGCTCATTTTATTTTCCACTCGAGCAGATGGAAAAGAAAATATGCATTGATGAGCCTGTGTCTGATCATAGCAGGATCAGAAATCAATAATAATATGCTTTTTCATTGAATGTGGATTGTACGGAGATTAGCAGGTTTTCTTATTTTTTTTTTTTAAAAATCAGTTGCTTTAATTCCCTTTGCTATGCCTTGCTTTGTTCTTCTTGTATTTATTAGGGTTCTTTGTCAAGGTATATTCATTTAGCTCAACTGGACTTTAGTTTAGTTCTGGCTTTCTCAATACAGAATGACTTGAATCTGTTGGCAATAAATACCCTGGAATGTGTCCCAATCAGCATATAACTGCAAGATGTTAGGGACCTCCTAAATGCAAGGTGTTGATTGCATTGTAGCTAAGAAGTGTTTTTACATTTCCCAGTGTATGGAGTCAGCATTATACATGGCAGACAATAGGTATCAAACCCTTCCTCTATTCAGGCATGGTTTCTTTTTTTTTCTTCCATAAATTGCTTTCTTAATACCTCTTATACCAGTTTTTGGCTAAAAGTTAAAGGCAACACTCTACTGCTAATATACAGTTAATGTAATGACTTCAGGGGCAAGCAGCTGTGAGTCTTGGGTCTGTGAGTCTTGTTCTTCCTGTACTTGTATGGATTTCTTTCAGGTACTTCCATTTTCCCCACAATCATAAAGACATACTGCACCATAGGTAGGGTGTGTTTGAAAGGGTACTTAGATTGTCCACTATTGATTCTGACCTATACATTTTTCTCTGTCACCCCAGTGGCAGCACTTCACCAGACTGGGATATCCCTGGCTCACAGGAAACGCACGGTATAAAAGTCCCTCCCACAAACCACTCCTCGTCTTTTTGCGTTTCCTATGGCTAGGAAGCATGGTGTAGTGCGGACACTGGGCTTACCTGCCATTGTGGCATTGCCAGAGCAGTTCTCTCTCTCTCTCTCTCTGTCTCTGAAGCCTTCCCTTGTTGTTGCATCTGGTGTGCCTGGGAAGGGCCCTGTGACCGGGCAGATTTGGTGTGTATGGACTGCTGTGTCCATTCTTTTTTTGCAGCAGTGGTTGTCCTGTGCTCGTCTGCCTGTCAGTCCTCCAGCGCCAGTTGGGACTCTGCTCCTCCTCTGGGCCTAGGTTGCCGGCTTTGGCGCGCTCTAATGGGGCGCGTCTATTGGTTCCGACGCGCATGTGGTTTTCGCGTCGCGCAGCGGATGACGTCACTCGCGCGTCTCGCGAGATTTTTCAAAGGCCGGGGGAAAGAAGCTCTTCTTCCGGTTTCGGTCCGGAGGAGTTGGAAGCCGCGCCGGGAGTGCGTTCTGGGCAGTTAGATTCTGATACTGCTGGGCTTTTCAGGCGAGTCAATCTGCTGCTTATAGGAGGGACCCTCTGCTTTTTGACTGGGCAGATTCTTTCCTGTGGGTGAGTGTTTCCACTTGGTAGTTAAGTACTTGATTTGGTCCTGTGTTCATTACATAGGCTTTGACTCAGTACTGCTATAGATATATATTTGTACATATCTATTTTTGTATAGATATTTTCCTGACTATGGAGCCTAAGTCAGTGAGTGATGGTCACCAACTAGCTGGAACTAGGTAAGCCCCAGGTAGGTTGTTAGAAAAGAGATGAGAGGGTTTTTTATAAAACCCTGCTGTACACACCATCTGCATCCACCACATCTGACATATTTTTATAAAATGTAGCTAATGCAGTCTCTGTAGATCATTATAATATGTAATTATTTAATGTCCATTGGGACTGCATGCTCTAAAAGACTGAACTCTTACTGTTTACCAGTTCAATGTATGCATTTATTGTTGTAAAAAAAATGCATGGCCATCAGTGAACTGCAGGTAGCATGGTAAATGAATCGGTGGGTGTTATAACACTCATTTCCTTTATACTAAGTTAAATCCTGTAAACATTTCAAGGATTATTTCTATTGCTGATAAACATATTCCTATTGCTTCTGAAGGAACAGTAGATCCTACTGTTTTATTTTTATTTCCCACCATGTGTTTTATGAAGGTTCTTATTCCTCCAGGTCATGGTATATCTGTGGTATTCAGTTAGATCAACTGAACTTTTAGTTTTGTTCTTGAAGACATTTTTCTATTCATCCAACTTTCTTCTGAATTGAGAAAGCCAGTCAGATGGCTAGCGAAACAGAATCTAACAGAATAAAACAGATTTATTTGCCAACGTTTGTTTTGTATTGTTGCCATTTCTTTTTTTTCATTTTGAATTTTATTTATATTAAAGGACCACTCCGTTGTAAAAATGTACCTTTTAAAAATGGAAAGTACCTGCGGCAGGGAGGTATGATTTTCCCTACCTTACATTATCCTTTTGTTTAGGAGCACCAGCAGCTAAGCACACAGAATATAACAGACAGAATCTGTAAGGGGGGGACGACTGTGGGCAAGGGAAATGTTCCAACCGTAACAAGCGACCCCGACGGTGCCAGGGTAGGTTTGTTCATCCGGTACACACATGATTGAAATTGCCCCTTTATCATTCATGTGTGTACCCAGCTTTACAGTTTATCTGCCAGGTTAGTCCTGGTCTTTCCTGTATTAAAAATAATGCTGAAGCCAGGAAGAAGCCTGCCAAAAGCAGTTTTCTTTGTGCTGATGCTTCTCGCAGAAACTTTATTGGGAGGTAGGAATTACCAATCCTCCCTCCCTGCCCGAGGTACTTTTTCATTTTAACTTTTTATGTGCTATAGTTTTCCTTTAATTGTCTATGCTGATTTGTTCCTTCTTTTTCAGGTGGGATACCCTAATGTTGGTAAGAGTTCAACTATAAACACAATATTAGGGAACAAGAAGGTTTCTGTTTCTGCTACACCGGGTCACACAAAACATTTCCAGGTGTGTGTATTTTAATGGCAGTTTGAAATGCCAAGGTTTATTGTTAATTTGTTGTCTTTCTGAGTTTGCTTGTTTGCCAGTGGTGGAGCAACAATAAGCATTTGTTATATTATCTTAACAAATAATGCTTAAATATGTCATCAGTTTAATTTGATTGATTTGACTTGATTGTGGCAAGTCGTAAATCTGGACATTCCTGGACACTTCCAGCTCATGCATTGCTAAGGAAGGGGAGGGTTCAATAAGGGGCTTAAAAATCCTTGTATCACTTATAACTTTGTTCATACTGAGGGGACATGCTAAATGGGTATGGATTATATGTTTACTTCTCACCCTGAGACACAGGACTTCTAGTGATTAGTTAGGGTCTGTGAATATTTTTATCCTTTTCGTTTTATATACTGTATACTGTATTGTATGTTATTTTTATTGTAACACCATTTTTTTTTCATTTTTGTATTATATGCACTGTCCACTCTTTTGGAATATTAAATCTTAAATTTAATAAGTTTTGTCTTTGATGCTCTAAAAGAACTCCGTTAGCCCTTTGTAAGTTTACTTGTGTTTGGATGGTCTTTAAGTGTATGGAATGCTTTCTAGTGTAAATGCTAATTAACTCTGTGACTGCTTGTGAAGGCCTGATGCTAATTAACCAGTTAGTTGCTGGAGTGAGTGTGTAGTGTTAAACATTTAGCTGCCAGGACTGGGGTGTTCATAGTCAGTGAGTTAAGAGTGATTGTGGGCGTGCAGGGCCGTCCTCAGGGTTACAGACAATACAAACAAATAACTTTAAATAGCCACTGATTCACCTGTGGCCACACACCCCTACCCGCCCCCCACGTGATCCGGGGTATTGGGGTGTCTTTGCATTTCCCGCTCCTGATCTTTTATGCCTTAGGCACTACTATGGGGCACATTTGGTATTACTTTTGGACAGAGCTTTCTTGAGGTATTTTGTGGGGGCGGGATTTCTGCACGGAGGCTGGCTTACTGAGTTCTGACAGCCGTCTCACTCACCTGGTTCCTAGCGGATCACGTGGGGGGCGGGTAGGGGTGTGTGGCCACGGGTGAATCAGTGGCTATTTAAAGTTATTTGTTTGTATTGTCTGTAACCCTGAGGACGGCCCTGCACATGGGCTGAAACGCGTAGGCTCCCAGAACTACTTTCTTTAATAAATAATGTTGTATTTAATAAATACTCCAATACCTTGGAGTGCTCCGTTTCTTGAATATTTGTGATCGTATGGATAGCACCCAGGCACACACCATTGGAGGGAGTGCGGCGGACCTTTGATTTATTTGTGTGTGCGTGTGTGGTTTTTTTGTTTTTTTATTTCAGGTGACCAAATGATTAAAATGCAATGTTTGCTTTTGTTGTAGACACTATATGTGGAACCTGGCCTCTGTCTTTGTGATTGCCCTGGTCTAGTAATGCCATCATTTGTATCCACTAAAGCTGAGATGATCTGCAGTGGCATCTTACCAATTGATCAGATGCGAGACCACATCCCACCAATCTCTCTCATATCCTTTAAATAAAGGACAACTAGCCATTATATATTTTAAATACTGTTTATTTGTATATACTTAGTGTGAGAAAAATAAATAAACAAGACCCCTATTTGATGGATATCTTTGTAAAAAAAAATATTTTATAACTTGGTAAATAAATTGTTTGGCTGTGATTTTCTGTCATGTCTGATTATTTGGACCAACCAATTTTGCAGAAAGATTGGTTGGAAATAACAGAAATCACAATGATTCACCCTAAAAAATCTGAACAAAATATCAGGGCAGATAGTCAATCAGGTTGACTTCCGAGTGTGTTCCAACTCTTAAGCCTCATACACTCGTGCGATCATGGGGCCGGCCCGCGACACACATTATGTATGAACATCAGTTGAGGCCAACGATCATGCTGTGTGTGGGTGCTTCGTTGCCCGTTCGGTCAAGCCTTGTTGACCGATCCGCCTGTGATCACAGATCACCAATGGGTCGCAAGTGTATCACTGCCGCTGATATTTCAGTGCGGCTAATGGTGTGATCCATAGAAGCATGGTCGGACGAAGGTTTGACAGTCCTCGGCAGGCGAAAAACGATTTTCATCAGTCGAGTCAATATATCGGCTTGTGCGTTCCTAGTCTTAGGTGAGAAGTTAACTAGAGTAACTGTCTTCTATATCTGTTTGGTTTTGCAGTATGGCATGGCTCAAATGTAATTTTTTATTGCTTTTAATTGGTAGAATGGTAGAATTTAGTGCATTAAAATATGGTGCAGGTCATTATTGGCAAACAAAACATATCCCTTTAAATACGTTATAGTGACTGCTTGGAGTGTAAAATTATTATACATATAATGAACCAAAATGGAAGCTCTTATGTTTACAGTGACGTTTCTTTGTTAGATAAGGCTTGCACGCACTAGTGGGCAGCCAGTTTACTGTGACATTCTTGCTGTAAATGTTTTGTTCAAAATGTGGACACTCCTTTGGATTTATTTTACTATTTGTAAATGCATGTTCTGTGTATCAGCTGTTTTTCTGTAGTCTACTACTTATTAAAGTCTCTCTTCTATAAAGAAAAGGCAGAATACACCATAGGTACATTTGACAGAAGAGGATCCATTGCTCAATTCACTGATTTACAAAAATATTAATACATATTTGAAGGTGGTGGACATTAATTAAATTCCTATTCCCACATTTCTCATGATTATTTTTTTCTTTTTTGCTGTCCTTAACTTTTTTACATCGCTCAGCGCATCCCACGGTATGTTCTAGAAACCATATATGGGATCAATATCATCAGACCTAGAGAAGATGATGATCAGGACCGTCCCCCCACATCTGAAGAACTGTTACGTGCATATGGCTGTAAGTAGCATCCTTATTGTGGCCTGAAGAATTTATTGGGAACTTGTTTTTTTGCATGTCTAGTTAAAATGACTGAATTTATGCATTTTTTTTTGAATATATGAATATATTGAGATTATATAGTGATAAAAACTTCTTAAAGTCCAAGACTTTCACATTGGGACGTTTTCCTTAATGCACTTATTTTGCAATCCACAAGCACATGTTTATTCTCTATAGAAATGCCATTTCAGCATCCCCCACTAGTGCGTTGCAATGCTTGCAAACAGGAGCTAAAGCATTTTGAGGTCATATTGAACCTATATTGCTTTTTTTGTTCCATAATACAAAAGCACAGAAAATGTGTATTTTTCAGTGGTTTAACACTATATTTTTACAGATATGAGAGGTTTCATGACATCCCATGGCCAGCCTGATCAGCCTCGGTCAGCCCGTTATATATTGAAGGATTATGTTAATGTAGGTATTGTTAAGTTCAATTCTTTTAAAGTATTTCTTTTAGCTCTGTTCGGTTCATTCATTCTGCCAGCCTATTCTGATGACAGACCTGATCTGCAAGATAATTTTCAAAGATTTGCATACACACAGTCCCGAGCGTTCTCCCTATAGGAGAATTCTCAGAACTGCGTGTTTCCCTCGCCCGAGGCAGACTCCCTTTTTAGGAAGTTAGCGCGGCCAAGGGAAATTTTCTGACTTTTCCGAATGAGCGCTCGCCTGAATTAGGCAAGATAAATCATTGAATAAATTTGGTAGACCACTGTACACACACTAGATTGTTGGTTGAAACAAATTTTTAGAGTTGCATGACCCCTTTACAGTTATACTGTGCAAAATGTTTTATGCCCCTTTAATCTACAGAGTAAATGTATCAATGAATGGGTAGAAAGCACTTTCTTTTTGGTGCTATTTGTCTGTTAAAGGGACAATATGGCTTTACTTTAAAGATGTGACCTTTATAATCAAGGCTTTTTTGATATGAACATGTGCACTTAAAGGGCAATTAATAAAAAAAATCTCAAAGCAGAATCATCTTGCACACCTCACAAAAGCCTTAGAAGATGTGAGGCATTTTTTTCAAATACTGGGTGCTAGTCATCCCCCCCCCAACCACCCCCACCCAAACGCCCTCTGATGTACCCAGGGTAAATTAGATTGGCATGAAAAGATTAAAAATATTTTGTCAAATTAGAGGGTTTAATTGCAATTTAATATAGTAAATGATGCAGGAAGTGTATTTTAATTAATTTGTGATGAAATTAAAACTACAGGGGAAGCTGCTTTATTGTCATCCTCCACCTGGAATAGAACCTTCAGACTTCCAACCACAGTTTTCCAAATATCGGAAGGAAAACAATGGGCAGACATGTGAAGAAGTAAATGTTCACAGTCGCAGGAAAACTAAACAAATTGAAAATGTTGTGGACAAAAACTTTTTTCATCAGGTAACTACCTTTTTTTTTTTTTTAATAACACATATAAGCCACATCTTCCGTTTATTAAAATAAACGTACTGCAAATAAATTGAATTAGCTGAACTGCCTTGGGCAGCCATGGTGTTCTTTAGGGACATTTTGCAGGTTGGAGGCCCAAAGTGTAGAGTTGTAATAAGCCCATACTAGTTTTCTGATTGGTGGTGTAGAACTTGCAAACTTTTTGTGGTTTGCAAACTTTTCAGACTGGCACTTTTGGCAATGCAGATTTGTCTTGTGGCACACCTGTATTCTTAATCAACCATAAAATAGATGAAGTTGTGAGGCACGCCTCTTGCCGTCTGAAAGCATTACCAGCACTGATACCCACAGCAAGTTCACTTCTTCAGAAGAAGTGGCTTTGGTAGTTGCCATTCTTGCAAGTTGAGAAGTTAAGTATTGTAAAACATAGGTTTGAGGGATACTGCATTTAAAATTTTTGTTATTGGGGTGGACTTTCTCTTCTTAAATATTCACAATATGAAGGAAGTCAGGAAGAGGTATGCATACGTGTATGGATTTTTTTTAATGGAGCTGTTGTCTGTTGTTATTTGGGTGGTATTGGGGAGGAGGAGTGTGTTACTTTTTCTCTGTTGGGATATTGTCTTTAGTGTTGGCATTTGCATATACAGATTAAACATAATGGGTAGTTTCCCTCCCCCCCCTGAAATTAGAAATTCAATCAACCAGACCTGCTACTGTTTTGTAGTAGCCTTTTTTTTCATTTCTTCTTTTTACACTTTTTCATTAGGAAAATGTCCGTGCTTTAACCAAAGGTGTGCAGACTGTAATGGGATACAAGCCAGGCAGTGGACGTTCACAGTTACATCCCCCACTCGCAGACCTAGCATCTGGAAAGCCTTGGAAAAAGCATGGCAACAAAAACAAGAAAGAGAAAATACGCCGGATTAACAAGCACTTGGATGCATAATATTGGGAATTAAAGGAACTTTACATTTATGTATATTTTTATTCAACATTTCATTTTAAATCCTCTACAAACAAACCGTAAAATGTGTTTCAATAAGAAATAAACTGGGTAACCAGTGCTTCAGGCTCGTCATTTTTTGGGAGACGATTATCGGAAAATATCTTTGGAAGATCGGATATCTTTATTATTTTATTGTCTGTGAGAGGGAATCCGTGATTACCTCAAAATCAAGATTCATCACTACCATTTATGAATATTTAGTTAACTGACACTGAGGAAAAAGAAATGATAGTAAAAAGAGGTTTCTTTCAATTTACATTTAAACTTTTAACATGGCAAAAACAGGCTTTCATGTTTTTCTCTGTTTGGATTTAAGGGGGTATAAGACAGAACTCATTCACAGAGATGCAACAAGCTGTGTCTTACCTCTCCTTTTGCTGTGGCTGTTGGTTGATTTATTAAATTAGCCTGTGGGTGTCAGATCCTATAATCCACATCTAGCGTTAGTAACTAAGTGTTCACAGTACAGTAGAACAAAACATGGAAGCTGCAGCCAGTTTTGCCTCCTAGAAGTTGACAGTCAATCCTATTACAGCACAGAGACCTGGCTCTGTTAGGCAAAGATCATGAATGTTAGGCAAAGATCATGAAAGTAATTCTGAGGATTTGAACCTGTGGTGTCATGGGCTGTGTGTTTCTAAAAGTGGAGCATTAGTCCGCTAACACAATGAAATTAAGTACATTTACAAACTTTATCATATGCTAGAAACAAAATGGAAGCAAAAAAAAAAATAGGCAGTAAAATCAGCAGACTATTTTGTATATTTTCTGGTTCGGCTGGGTGTATTTCATGCTATCTGGAAAATAAACTGCAACAGTAACAGCAGCTTTTAAAAATATCCGTGACCTCCATATTGGTGTAAAGACAAGACTGTATAGAAAATATGTGCATAGGGATAGGAAATTGGTATGACAGTTGGTCAGTTGGTATGACCATTAGGTGCACATGACAGGACTAAAAGAGTTGTGAGTTGTACCAGCTATAACATGGAAGCCTTCTTAATTAATCTACTTCTTACATGTGCCTAATTGCAAGATGTTCTGGGAAGACAAGCTTTCAAATTAAGGGTAAAAAATAGGTTTAGTTGCACTTAAATGTATACCATAATATGAAATTTAGGGTAATTCCATTGCAGACTCTTGCAGAGGTCCTGACTGCTTACACATAGACTAGGTATGCGCGTTCTAGTATAGTATATGTCGGAAGGAGTCTGCGGTGTATCGCAATCGCAGGAAACTTTTTAATAATTGCCCGTGGCTCCTGTAGCAATAGTTTCTCCTTTACCTCCCATTCTTCAATTTATGAACAAAAGGAAAGGTTCACTTTTTGGATATGTATTCCTTTAAAACAAATAGATTTGTACTGCCAATGAATACATTATGTAGAATTAAAATACTGTTATTTTATTTTTATCTCTAGAGTGAAGGAGCAATTTGTAGGCAATGCTTTATGTTAACATATAATAATAATGCTTTATGTTAATTCTAAATTTGCATTGTCTGGGTTCACACCATCCAATAATTCAGCCAGACCGACCGTCATTTCAGTGTGTCAGTCGGGCCAAAATATTGGATGGTATCTCTATGGCCTGCACGCTTGGTCACGGCAAACTGTCAGGTGCTGCTTCTTTGGCAGTGACCGACCGGTCCTTTGTCTTGTGACCGGTCACAAGACTTGAACGATTAGCTGGGGCGAAGAACTGCCACAATAATGTGTGTGTGCTAAAATAATCCCATAAGTAGAAGTCTTTTTGGCACAAATTCCTTTTTGGAAGAAATGTTCTTTATCAGATTTTCATATAATGGGGACATGAACCATTATATTTTTAACTTTATTCTTACAATATACATTATTAGTTATAATCTTAAATTTTAACAAAAAAAAGACACCACTAACTTCTTCCTGAAACGGATAGTATACTCATGCAGTAATTGAACTCTCTGTTTTGTCCTCCCATTCATTAACATGCTTGACGTTGTTGAAGATAGAACTGTCTGGGACACTAACTGCAAAATAATCCATAGAGCAGAAAGTTATTGCATAAAAAAATGTTGCTTTAAATTGGGTGTTTAAAAATAGATCAATATTCATGATGATCATAATGCTCAAGCTACAAATGCCCAGTCTACCTCAGGATAGGGTATTTCTGGTTCAGTAGCTGCACAGACAAAACTACTGCATTTACATTACTTACTGACTTTTCAAAAAATGTATTTAGCATTCTGGTAACCTGTATTTTTATATTTTTAGTAAACCTTTTAATACAATTATTCTTAAACATCATTGGTAATCCAATCATATCATTGGGTCTTTCATATAAAAATATATTTACCAGTATATTTGGAATAGAAAAGAATACTAATTTTATTAATTTAACGAATTATACACCAATCTGTTGTTTGGGATTTTAAGTGATACAATATTTCAGTCTAACTTAACCATTCTTTACATTTAAATATGATCAGCCATGAGATACCAGTATGACTGATTCAGAATGACCAAAAAATGAATTTTGCATGATTGGTCACCTTCTAGTCTCACTATTAATCCCAGCGCCGGATTTACACCTCAGGACTGTAGGCCCAAAGAGCCTGGTGCCTTTAGCCCCACCCCTAAACCACACCCATTTTCTCTTTTTTGGGGAAGAATATAGACTATAAAGGGGTTGGATTGGTGGGAGGGGATTGAAAGCCGCCCTTCCAACCTCAGGCGCCACTAGGTGCATGCCTAATGGTAAATCCAGCCCTGATTGATCCCCAGCCAATCCAAAAAATATTAGACTAATACTACTGGTAGTAGGTAGGGTTGCATAGTGGGTGTGCATTTTTTTTTTGCTGTTTTATCCATTTTCCGTATGAAGGAATTACACAGATATTGTATATTACACTGCAAATTCTTGAAATCTGAAAATAATGTGAAAATATCTTGGAATCTGAAAATAATATGCGACAACTAGCACATAGTCAGCCAAGTGTCCTCACCATACTCTATTTGGCGGTGAATGTTTCTTATCAATGCTGCATGCCTTACTGAAAAAAGTAGCACTGACTCTGAGGTGTGTGTTGCTGCTCAGGCTCAGTATCCTCCCTCCCTCCCTCCTAGCCACTCTACCATCTATCTGGGTTTTTTTTTTACGAGGACAAGCATGCTCCATAATCACTGACACACCACTGGAGAGTGAATTTCCCCCATTCCATCTGATAAAAAGGCACTTGATTGAAAGCTGAAAAAATGGCGCAGTAGTGGTTGGGAAATATGGTAATGGAAAATTTAAAAAACACTTTTTTCAGTATAAATACCTTTTAAATCCAGTACTTGTTTGCTCAGGTTCAGTATCCCCACTCTTTAATTGACTCCTTCCATCTGACACAACCTTTTCCAAAGTAAAGCATGCTCAGTGATCACTATTCCCCAGCACCATGCAATTCGCACATGCCAAGGTTACTGTTAATGTATGATTGCGGCTGTTCATTTACAGCGAACGTTCGAAAATTTCTGAACATTCGTTCATAAATTACCTAAGTGGTAGTAAAATACCACAATGGTATTCTATGTGCGCAATCATTGATTTACCTTCGCTATTGAAGATTTTAAGTTTACGATCGAGATCATTGATTTACCTTCGCTATTGAAGATTTTAAGTTTACGATCGAGATAATGCTCTTTAAAGGCATGGTATCGATAAAAAGCAAGACCACGCCTTTATACATATGGCCCATAAATGCCAGCTGTAATGATTCAAGCAAGGAAAAAAGTAAGGAAAAAAGTAGAGGAGCACACTACTAAGGTGAATGCTTCTTTATTAGTGCAAAAACAACAAACAACGTTTCGGGACTCAAGGCCCCTTCCTCAGGTATAACTGGCAGTGAGTGCTACACCCATATATATACCCTTAGGCTCCACCTCCATGCCATGTGGCAAGTTGATTGACGGCCCAGGGTTTCACAGTGAGGCTGTACATATCGCAGTCAAATACATCAAGTGTTAAAAGTGCTTCCTAGAAGTGTAAAACATACTACAATATAAAGTGTATAGTTCATGGATATATTAAAAACACAATATATAAAACATCATATATAAAACGTTCATATTTAAGATTATAAAACTTCAAAAGTGTTCACAATACAGTGCATATTATTAAAGTGCTTCTAGTCTCTCCATAATCACGTGTTCATACTGAGTAAAATCAAGTGGTTACAGATCAAGTGCAATGTGCTGACTAGCATAGATTAAAATGTTACCAAGTGAGGATAGAGACAATGTTACAACAAGTAAAATATAAAAACAAATCCATCTTCTTGGAGTTTAAATTGTATTTTCTTCATATCCAGTAGATGGCGTACCAAGCCTGAGTGTAGAATATAAACATAAGTGTATAGTTTAAAATTCCTGACTATCTAAATATATATGATAAATATAATAAATATAATAGCTGATTGCTACGCATATAAAGTAATAATACAGATTCTAAAACCAGTATAATAGCAACAGATAGGTAGTACCCTTAAAGGAAGCTGCTTAGGCCTGCATCTTCATTCATGCCCTTCGGGGTTAGGGTTTGTAATTTCTCAATCCAAAATGCCTCTCTCCTTAATAGAGCTTTCTTATGATCCCCTCCTCTATTTTTCACTTTCACCACTTCCAGGATTTGCCACTTAATTTGTGAAACATTGTGGCGTCTTTCAAAGAAGTGCCTGCTAACTGGGGTTTCGTATCTGGAAGGTATACCTTTGTAGTTAGTAATATCCCTGCGGTGTTCTCCTATGCGGATTTTAGCCTCCCTTTCCATTTTACCAACATAGCCCCATCCACATGGGCATTTCAAGAGGTATACCAGTCCTTTCGTGGAACATGTGGCAAAATCATGCAACTTAATTTTCATGCCTTTGCTAGGATGATGTACCATTTCACCAGAAATTATAGAGTTGCAAATGCCACATTTCCTACAGGGAAAGGGACCCAGGAGATAATTTCTCTCACTATCTGTGGGAGCTATATCTGCATGAACCACCAAATCTCCCAGATTACTAGAGCGTTTATATGAGAAAAGAGGGGGCTCTGTGAAAAGGTTACCATACTCTTTGTCTTTTCCAGAAGTGCCTGCTAAACCCCAGTTAGCAGGCACTTCTTTGAAAGACGCCACAATGTTTCACAACTTAAGTGGCAAATCCTGGAAGTGGTGAAAGTGAAAAATAGAGGAGTGCCCCAACCAATCAGATGTTAGCTTTCAAATTTTAAGTAAGAACTGATTAGTTGGGGCAAAATTAGCACCATTTTAACCAATAAGAACATTTATTGAATCTCCCTAATAGTTTTCAATAATGGGCAATTTAAAAATATCAACCAACCTTACTGCTGACAGTGCTGATTTGTCAACCTGGGGATTGGGTAGATTCATGACATGTATGTTGCAAATTCTGTATTCCCCATAATATAAGGGATAATGCGCCCCTTACAGTATAATATAAGGATATTACGCCACCGAGGAGTTCCCTGACCATATAGAAGCACGAGGCCGTAGGCTGAGTGCTTTTATACAGGGCAGGGAACTCTGATGTGTCGTAATGTCCTTATATTATAATGTGAAGGAGCGCATTATTTCTTATAAAACATAAATTTTAGATTCCTTCACCCCATTCACATTTTAAATTCTAGCCTTGTCCCTATTCCCACCTTAATTTAAACCCCCAAGCTACCATCTGTAACTTAAACCCAGTAGAAAGGAACAGCCCAGCATCTATGCTGTTAAAAAAATCTTTGTGGCGGGGAGAGACATTGGTTATGCAGTGACAGGAAGCAGCTCCAGCAGGTTCCGTTAGTGACGTTAACACTGCAAAAAACGCTGAGTCATTGTCCAGGCATGAACACTGAAGGGCGGAGTAGTGGGATATAAGAAATATAAGAAATGAGTCACTTAGTGACATAGCTGAGTGATTTTTACAAGGATATATACGACTGCAGCTCCCATTATAAAATATCACACTTATGTATTATAATATTATTATTGAGAACCCTGACAGAATTTGAGTATACAGATCTCCAGTGCTAGTAATAGTAATTTTAGTTTGTTTCTAATATTATTGGATTTTATTTAAAGGGTATCTCCGCTCCTAAAAAACAACATAGCTTGTATGGATTCCCACAAGTATGAGACACCTGTACAATTGAAGCAATTCTGTGCATTCTTGTGGAAGTAATGGCTGCTCCTCTGTTGTGAAAGCTCAGGAAGTTAAACTCCACCACTGTGGCCATGCCTGCATGTGGGTGCACTGTCCGACGCACGTTCTTTGTTAGCGCATGTGCAGGATCCGTCAGGAAGCTCTGACTCGGCTACTTGCTGTGCTGACACAAAACTAGCACAACTTTAAAATACAAAAAAAAATTCAGTGGAGATACCCTTTAAAGTTTAGTTTAATCGTGTTTACCTTCAATTTATTTACATCTAAAATTGGTTTAATGCCTCATTTCGCATTAAATTGCATTCCACTACACATGCCTGTATAAAAGATCCATCTCTGGTAATGTATGTTTTGATGGAATCCAAATGTGTGTGAAATGGATCCAGGAAATAAGCTCATCCTAACTGCTAAGGCTAGTGAAAGCAGAATTCTAATTGATATGTATTGATTATTACTCAGCCTTACCAAGACTGTAAAAACTACTGCTTTCTTTCCTTAAGCAAAACAAACAGCATTAAGCAAATACCACATCTCTAAAAACATCCCTCAGGGCAAAAGTTTGCAAAATTTGCATACAAATGTCAAATCCATATACACAATCAACAACAGACTATATCTGCAAACTACCAGGAAATTTGTGTTTTTAGTAGTTTATTTCTGCAATATACTTTTTATACATTTCCGAACCAGACTGTAGAAAAACTCACCATTAAAGGGCAAGTCCAGCCCCAAAATGAAAACTTACATACAGGTAAATCACACCCCAAAACCCTAAACACGGTAATAGTTTGAAATGTAAAATATGTAAGTCTAACCTGAAATCCTGCACAATGTCCTGTTTCCCCTGTTTCTGCCAGTTAGCAACTGTCAGTTATGGATTTGACAGTTGACATCACAGCCAATGACTGAATGTTACTCCCCTGTCTGCCTCTTCTGAGCATGCCCAGGCTCAGTACAGGCTCAGTAATGGTTTCTAAATTGCTCAGTTTCCATGAGGCATACAGTAATGAATTCATAGGACAAAGTATGATATATCAACATATTTTAAAGAGGCCATTCTTTCTAAAAGATGTTTTTATGTGGGTGGAGTTGTCCTTTAATCTGATCTGATATACTTTGAAGTTTATACCATTAATTTGTCTATTTAAATCAGGAATGTCAAACCTGCGGCCCTCTAGATGTTTGAAAAGTACAACTCCCAGCATTCCCTGGCTGCAGTATTCTGATATTCTGCAAATTTAAGATCCCTGATTAAAATATTTGAGCTCTGTGATTTATATAAACTAATAGGATATGGCTTCCAAGGCCACCTGCTATGACTGTGATCATAAGTGTCAAACTAGTGCCCATATTTCCTTTGTAATTTGCTTGCACTATACATTTTGATATACTGATGAAATGTGCTCCTCTTACTTTGAGCAGAGAAGTCACATGAACATCAGTCTGTCTCTCAGCGTCTGCACATTCCAGTACAAGCAAGGGGAATGCAGTTAGTGAGTAACTGCTACGCATGAGTTCTCTGTCCTTCTCTTTCCTGTGGCTGCCACAGCAAGGAGGCGAGGAATGTAATGTACCACTGTATCTATCTGCTCTGCATAGTTTAAAGGGACTGGGGGTAATCTTACTGCCTTAATTAACTACTGCTGCCATCCGTGTGATCTACTAGAAAGTTACACCTACTTTCCCAGATAAAGCCATGCCCACTTTATCATAGTGGCGTGGATAATTTGCGCACTGCCCCCTTCCTGCCAACATTCAAAAGTTGCTTTAGGTGCCAAAAACCCTATGGACCAGACAAGCTGAGGGAAAGGATTTCTTACCCAAAATAAAAGTAAATTGATTTTATGTTTGTACTGTAAAGTGCAGCTCTGCTTGAGTCCCTTTTTTGGATCTCCAACTGTTGTCTGACAATGTAGTGGTTAATGGTCACTGTTTTGGATCTCCAAACTCCTGTGTGGTAATGTGGGATTAATGGCCACTGTTTTGGACCTCAAACTTCTGTGTGGTGCCATTCTGTATGCGTGGGCACTTATATCTACCAGTCTGTATTGTGGGCATATTTACCAGTTCAATACAAAAGCCAGTGTAAAGTCAGCCCTCCAGTTTACCAGTCATTGTCAAGTGCCTTCCTCTGGATCAACTGTTAGGTAGGGTTAAAAAAATAAATAAATAAATAAATATATATATAAAGAGGGTGAATAGGTTGGACTTGATGGACGTATGTCTTTATTCAACCTTAATTACTATGTTACTAAATGAGCCCTTCAGTTCACCGAACAGTGTTACGTCAGCTCTCCAGTTCAGCAGTCCCTGTTTAATCAACCCCCACAGTTCACCAGCCAGGGTTAAGTGAGCCCTCCAGTCGATTAGCCAGTGTTAATTCAGCCCACCACACCCACCTCCACAAGCCACAACCGCTTTACAGCGGCAGTATGGCACTTTTGCACTGCCCCCCACCTGCCTATAGGCGCCATTCAAGTTTTTTCAGGTGCCAAAAACCCTAGGAACACCCCTGTTTTCCAGGTGTCCATTGATTTTTCACTCAATAGTAACACTGGCCGTACCCTGGGTGAGAACCATAACCGTTGGGTCCTCTAACCCATACACACCAACCATACAGGTTTGGACAGAACACTCCCAATCTGAAGGGTCTGTCTTGATCTGTGGGTATGGCTGGGTTAGGATGGAGTTGTGTGATCCAGGGGCTGGGATGATATTTTGCTTTTGGGAAATGTCAGTGGCAAGCGCAGGATTTTCAAGGGGGGGAATTCCTAAATGGGTTACCACTGAACAAGCCCAGGAAGTTCATGAACAAATACACTAGTGTATTCTTTTCATACTAGTAAACCCTGCGGCGCACTGACCTCGCGCACGGAGCTCCTCCATCCCTCCCACATTGTTATGCAGCGCTCAAGCAAATGCGTCCATGCATTTAAACAGCCTTCGGTTAGTTTATAACATATGCATCATATAATAATTTTTAATATATTCTCTAATTTACATGATTATCATCACAGTTAGCCAATACAGATATTCCCTTTACTTTTGTTATAGTATATTCATTAAGACTGGGTACACACACAGATTTTCGGGCCAACCGACAGATTTCTGTGTGAAGTGAATGTTGTTCATAGGAGACATTTGTTGTGGCCGACCACTCTATATATCAGCGAATTGTCGGGACGGAAAATTTGGCAGTGTGTACTTAGCCTAACGTTCTGTTTTACTGATAAATCCACATTTACACTATTATCATTAGTGTATTTTAAAGTCAGAGCTGTGACGCTGGCGGTGGATCTGACAGAATTTGCGGAATATTGTCGGCATCGGGACCTATCGGGCAAGATGGATAATTTCCATTACCAGTTCCATTTACTAGAGTAGAAGAAGACAATAAAATTAATGGGCACATACATTCTGTATAATGAATATATGGAATGTGGTGCATTTTACACACAATCCTTTGTGTATATAATATAATATATATATATATATAATAATACAATGTTGACAGCCAGCTATACAACCACCTCCAGGATTTGTCCTCTATCCCTGCTTACTAAGCTCCATCACAGTGTAGTAGGTACAGTAAGTAATGTATATAAACCCAGTCACAGCAATCACCTCAGGCAGCTGCAGGGTTAATGTTGATACAGATCTCTATGCTGCTGTCAATCACAGGGCAGACTGGATACATTTTGGAAACATCCAAATGCTGCACATCTCAATTAACAATGTAACAATGTATCAATCTATATAACAATTTATATAACCTTAGCACACCAGGAAAAGTAGAACAGCAGACAGCACTGAGCAGGCAGAAAGGCACCAGTAATCCCCCCCTAAACACACCCCTGAACGTGCATGACTGGGTTTACCTATCATTTTTTTCCTGTGCACTAATGGAAGGGAGATGGTTTGGAGTGTATAATTCCCATTTTAATTCTAACTTGCTTGAGGCCCAGACAGCTACTGGGTGCAGAAATATACCTGGAAAAGGGTACAGAAAGATCTGTAAGCAAACAACAAATGTAATACACAATTTCTTACTTTATTGATGTGACACTCCACCTTATCATTTTCCCTATAAGTACTAGGTCCCAATCTGTGCTTTCTGATCTGTATTGACAATTTATTTTGAATTCCCACTAGATGTGGGGCATATTTAAAAACCTGCGGCTTTGCAAATTTGCATCTACCTTACCCTAAAAATAGGATCACAGCCGTAAATGTACGCCATGATCATACATTTATGATCATGATAATATAGTTTGTGCATACAATACTATGCGGTTGTAAAATATCGCAATGGTATTGTATGGGCGATTGTAAATCTAAAGTGTGGACAAGCAGACACAAAAGTACTATAAATAAGTGTTGTGGTGCATTTTACACACAATCCTTTGGAAAAACAACAAACGCACACTAATGCAAACACATTGTACCTTTCAATGTGGTGCAGTGGTACCTACCCTACCCCACATCAACAGCCAAGTGCAGGAATAGCTTTCTGCTGAACTAATCAAAGTGAATACAACTGATCATAAGGGAAAGCCAATTAGCTTGTGGGCGGTAACGGGTGCAACCAATGTGTGGTGTGGGCGGCAACGGGTGCAACAATCAGTCACAGCAAACTGTGCAGCTGCTTTTCCTTATGATTTGTCTCAGCCAACCGCTCGCTAGTGGAGAACAGTTGGCTGGTACAAATATTGTCCTGTATGTACCCTAGTGGCAAAACATCTGAAACCACCCAGAAAAACGGACAGAGAAATGTTTGTGTGCAACTAAAGTAGGCTAAAACTATTGTTTGTGATTGTTTCAAGTAACAATTTAGCCGATAACAAACCCTCCAACATTACTCTTTTAATAGTTACTTATAGAAACAACATGGTGCAGGGCTGCAGAGAGGATAATTAAGTAAACCTGACCTTAGCACAGCTCTGTACAATGCATTTCCCAATATTGTACCTATTTAAAGGGCAATGTTAGAGAGAATGCCATAGTGACTATACAGACCAGATGAGCAGCCTGTTCTATGGGGTGGGGGATAACCAAATGACGCCATTCACTGTCGCCATGTTTAGCTGGAATTGTTTCAACTCAGCAATGCAGATTTGAATCAGACGGCAGAGGAACAAACATTGTGTAGGGTGACAATTGTCTAGCATCTTTAATAAGGTTTATAGCCTACCCTTCAATATTCCCCTTTAAATAGGTACACTATTGTGAAATACATTACACAGAGCCGTGAAACACATTATCCACCTGCAGCTCAGCACCATGTTGTTTGTATGGGAATGTTGGGGTTTATAGCACAATATAAATAAGTGCCTTTAAGAAAACAGGGTGTTTCAACTCCTTGGCTGGAACTCGGAATACATGGATCTAAAAGTGAAAGTCCTTTGTAGAGCAGACAGGTCCCAGCACGCACAGTGTTTAAGCAATCCCCTGAAAATCTTAACATGTTTCCCTTAAAGAAAATACAGCTAGGGCATGTTATTTCCTCTATTCAGCAAGGACACAAAATAACTCAGGGTCACTCAACTTAAAATCAATGCCCTGCACCTTCCAACATTACTCCTTACAGTTTCTTACAGTTAGAAACAACATGGCACAGAGCTGCAGGTGAATGGTATTGTATTGTGCCTGATGTCAGTGTAATGCGTTTCTCAATAGTGTACCTGTTTAATGTGGGAGCATTTGCGAATTCTCCACCAAGTGGAAGTTCACAGCAACTACATATTTTCTGAAATGCTGCAGCCTAGCAGCAAGGAATGATATTGTTTGTATTAGAGGGAGGGGGAAAGCCCAGCATGTAGTGTAGGTGAGCCAGACTTCCTGCTTTTCTGTACATGAGGGTAGGGCTGGGCTGCTGCATCTTAGTAAGTAGCTGACTGCAGGGACAGTGAATGGACCTATGTGCACCTAGTGCGGGGAACTCTCTACTTTCCAAACCCATAGTGCTGTGCAGTTTAACCCTGATTGCACCAGCCAATATATTCACTTAAAAGTGGGTTTCAGTAATCTGGTTACCAAAATGGTCTGGAAGAGGATTTACTAATGAGCACAGATGAATGGGGCCATGAATGTGACTGCCGAGGGTTTGGGGAGGCCTGGCCTGTGGGGATTGGATTATCTGCTCACCTGCTTTGCCCAGGAAAAAATCTGTGTGTCCTTTGGGCTGTGGCTGCTCTCGTCTCTTTTCTGGCTCATGTCCTGCTCAATGTAATATACAGTTTGGTTTGTTGTTCATTCTGGATTGTGTGTATATTTTAGTTGTGGTAGAATTTTCAGCCTTATTACTAACTAGTAGGCTCATAAAAGTGATATTTCATTTTCTATTGCATTTCTATATCTTTATTTCTTCCCAACATTCCTTTTTAGAAATGTAGTTAGATGAATTTGTACAACAGATACAGAAAGTAATTGTGGAGTTGCACAAAATAAGTAGATCGGCAAACTCTGATGACACAGTATATGTCCATTAGAAATAGCAACAAGTGGGAACATCCTCTTATCCTTTAATGAATCCTGCTCCTGCAGTCCTGTAAATAGTTAATGGACTGATGTTTCTAGTAAATTGCAATTTATATAAAACATGCATTTATTCTAAACCCAACTGTCCACAGCAGTTGTATCAATACTGTAATCACACGTGACTCATGGGAGTCATTTCTGGAGCTATATTTTCTGAAATATAGTAAAATGTCTTGTGATTATCTGGAGGCATTGTAGCAAGCGATGTGGGAGCTTTCATAGGTCTGATGTATGTGCCTGGAGGTTACAGCTGTCACATTCAAGGGATATCTTCAAATTCTAAGAGATAGGAGGAATTTGGTCAGGCGAGTTCTAGAACTGCTGACAGGTTAAAGTCATTGTGTTAGACAGTACAGGATAAAACTAAGCTTATTTAACTTTCCTTACCATAAGAAATCTATTTGAAAATGTCTCATACACACGTGCGATCTTGAGGGCCGACCTGCGATGCACGGTGTGTAAGCACTAATGTTTCGGCCACAATCGTGCAGTGTATGGGTGCTTTGTCGGCTGAAATGGACCTTCCCAGCATTCATCAACACTGAAGGAACTTGGGGAGGTTCGTTTGTAGTGTATGGCCAGCTTTACAGTCATGGCTAATCTCCATCTGACTCAAGCTTTGTACCATTTATTTGACAAAGGATTGTGCTAAATGATAACTTCACGCATCATGGTGGTGTTGAATATAGTAACAAAGGTTCAGGAAATAAGATTCCTTGTTCAATTTAGCATTTAGGGCTAAGCCACACTAATGTGTTTTAACTTGCAATCCGATCACTAGTGTTGGCCGATTGGTCTGGCCATACTAGATGCGTTGTGCTGTGATCCGCTTTTGGAGTGCAAGTGATCCCCATTATATTTGCTGATCGCATGTGCTCAAATAGCACAACATTGTGGGGATTGCAGTACAAGAGGACGTTAACACATGGGAAAACGCGTCTGTGTGCAATTTTCTTGCTAATTACTGTGCGTCCTAGAGTGGCCTCAGCCTTAGGGCTAGGCCACACTAGCGCGTTTTTCGCGCGTTTGCGCATGCGTTTCGCGCTCGCGATTGCACACGTGATTTTCGCTAAAATGGAAATCTCGGGAACGCAAAAATTCCCGCGATTTCCGATGCGCATGCGATTGCGCGTCCGTTCGCGTTTTGGTAACGCATGCGTTCACCATTTTTGGTGCGTTAACGCAGCGTTTCCATAACACGAAATGGCAAAAATGCATGCGCAAAACGCAAAGGCGAACGCACAAGAAAAGCGCACACAATCGCGTGCGATAACGCTCGCGATTTTGTGCGCGATTCCTGTGCGTTGTAGTGTGGCCTCAGCCTCAGACTACATTTAAATGTAACTGTTAAAGATCAGCATATGAACATATTTCTTTTTAAGAATTAAAATCTGTTCTATATTATTTTCTAATTCACCCCAACACACAGAAATACCAGTGTAAAGACTGTAACCTTTGTAGTAACCCAGTGTAGACCGTCTAGTCCGTTCTTATTTGGCTTCGCACCCTTATTCCAATAGGGAGCTCTTCTTTCCCCTGAATGAAGGGTACTGAGAATTCCTGTATCCTCAAGGTAAGAGGCAGATGAAATGTATAACCCAGAACTGTGTTTTGTAAACTAGGGCTGAAAAGACATTGAACATTCAGGCCGATGCACTGAGTTTGCAACCGGCAACCCGGTGCAAACAGCCCGGTGATGTTATATGCCAATAGTGGCGATCGGAACATTGCTACCTGGCGCTGTTCGATTCTGACACTTTCAACGCCAGCTGAAAGTGCTGCAATAAAATGCCTTTTTCTGCATATGACATTGCTTGCGGCAGCTGCACTGTTAACTTTTGCATTAGCCACGCAGCCGCCGCAAGGAAGGAGTTTGTCATTCTAACCGATATAACATCATTATGTATGCATCGGTTGGTGCATCGCCCCCATTATGTTTAGTCAGAAATAAAATCTTTCATATACAATGGACCGTGTATTACCAGAATTAGTACATTAGGAATGTTTTATTCTGTCAAACTAAATGTTCCTGTCTTATCTTTTTCTAGACAATTTTATGTACGATGTACACGGAAATCCAAACATGAAGTATCTGTTTTCTGGGATATTTATGGATTTATTGGCTCTCTGTGTAATACAGTTGGAGCTCTTCTGTCCAATCAGCTCACCATCCAGGTGTGTATGGAACCAAATCATCCTAATCAATGGGTTTGTACTTAAGAGACTTGTTTGCTTGATTAATGAAATATGATTTTTTTTCCCATTACCTTTTTGTCTATATATATATATATATATATATATATATATATATATATATATATATATATATATATATACTAGCAAAAGTGTGCCCATTGGTGCACAGTGGAAATTGTGTGTGTGTTTTGCTATGTGTAAATGCAGTGCTCACAGGAACCACCAGGAAACATCCAGGGGGGCCCTAATAAAATGAGTCTGAAGGTCCTGAAAAAAATCCAAGAAATCGCATAATTTTAAATGAACACACACATATACCCCCCTTACCTATACTACCTGCCAGCTAGAATATAGAGGGTCTATGTGGAATAAACCTGCAGGTCTGAGAACAGACCCAGGCAATCTAAACAGCACCTTTGGGCAATCAAAAGCAGCCCATACATATATCCGATTTTCCTCTTTACGATCCTGCCAGAACTGCCTGTCGGTGGCATAGAAGAATGGGAAAGGTGGTTCCGGCAGGAGTGCTTGGTTGGGTAAGTAAAATCGGATATATGTATGGCCACCTTAAATCCTACGGTATCCTGATTAACATGCTAGGTTCATACTTATTAGTAATAACACAACAAGTTCCAGATTTACATAGGGTTAGGACTTGGGAGCACAAAATACTGATTGAATATACATGTTGGGGAGAGGTGTGGATAGAGGAGCTAAAAGCTCCCCATAGAGTGGCGTTAAATACTTATGTGCGGGTGAGATTCACCCAAAATCGCACAGCCTCTGGTAAATTCCGTATGGGAGAATTGCCCAGAAAGCTTGTGCCTCTGGGTGAATCTCCCTGTTAGAGTCATAAGCCTTACCATATTTGCCCTCACTTCCAAATACTACCTACCTGGCAGTTATAATCTATGAAGTCTAAAATCACACACGTGCGATTGCGGGTGTTGACGCACGATGTGTACGAACGGTCGTTTCGGCCGATAATTGTGCCGTATAACGTCAGAACGCCCATTTCGGCCGATAAAGTGCCCATACATGACACGATTATCAGCCGTTCATACACATTGTGTGTTGTAGGTTGGCCCCCGTGATCGCACGTGTGTACGAACCTTAAGGCTGGGTAAACACCAGTTACCAACCGATAGTGCCATGGATCAGTCGGCTGGAAATATCTGATGGTGTGGGGCGGCCAGCCGCATCCGAGTTCAGTCAGTTAGTAAGTCAAGATCCTGTCTGTCATTTTTCAGGTATCCGGATACACACAGTTCCGAGCGTTCTCTCTATGCACAGCATAGGGAGGACATTCGGGACTCTGTGTTTCTCTCAACCACAGCCGACTCCCTCTATAGGGAGTTTACCGCTGCCAAGGGAAATTTACATTCCCGAATGTTCAGTGGCCGCCCGCTTGTTCGGAAAAGCCACCACACACAGTGCCGATAAAGCCCAGATACCATTGGGTCCAACAGTATCAGGGCTTTATCGGTACTGTGTATACCTAGCTTTAGTCAGGCAGCTGCACCCCAGGGGGTTTCATCCTAAGCTGTAGCCACAAGAGTCTCTGTGCTACCCTAACAAATAATGAAAACCATTCTTGGTCTATTGGTCTACTAGTAAGGCCCCTATAAATGGACCGTACTGAAATTATTTTATAAAGGGTAACCCCTGTGCTTTAGTGTGATGGGAGTGGCTGCACTGCAAAATGTTCACTGAATTGCGGAAGCAAAAAAACTTTTGAGGATAAAATTATTTTCCGTTGTTAAATATTTGTTTGCAGGTCATCACAGGGTGCTATATGGCATTCGCAGACGTTGGAAATTTTTTATTAACCCTGTTCCCTGTCTGTAACGCCAAACACAGACCACGCTCACGTAAGTAAGATTGTGTAGAGGTTTCAAGTTTTTTACATATGCTATTAACACCTCATTTTTATTGGTCATTGTTAGTGCATGTTTTTGCATGCATAGAACCTTGGACCCTGTACACACACTAGAACATTGTTAGCCCAAATGGCCAACAAGGCAGTTTTCACTAAACAATGTTGGGGAGCAACCAGCTTTGTTCTTGTTTGTTCTTAAAGGTCAGCAAGAGAACATGTGACTCCCCTCACCATAGTATCGTACAGGCTTCTCGACTACTGCCAAGCAGCTTGTCTGTTCGGGATTGTTAAATAAATCCCACTTCAAACGAGACTTATCTAACGTGTGTATGTGACTTTATAGTCAACTCAGCAAGTTTTTCTTACTGTACTGGTATCTGTTATAATAGTTCTTTTTTTAATGATTCCATAAGCTTCTCTTATTTCCTCAACAGCAAGAAAGTCGATTATGTTTGCTGTGTCAATTACTGCACTTATGGGCATTGGCAGTCACTCCCTGCTTCCACACACATTCCACACACATAAAATGCCTCATGCACCACAGAGAAGACTACTTGAGTCTGCGCTGCAGGTAGTTAAATCTAATCTGCTTTTTCTGTACATTTGGATGATTACCTTCTTCAAAGGAAAGTAATCCCATTAAAAATAGCTTTTATTTATTCAATGCTGTTTGCTGCAATAGCTAGTGGCATGCTAATTCAATAGAAGCTTGAGTCTGAAGTTATCAAAAAGTTGCAGAAGTAGTGTCTTTGTTTTGACTGTGGAACTGTATTTCTGGGACAAAGAAAAAAATTAAAGTAAAGCTGGGTACACCAGCTGGTCGAAAATATCATCTGGTGTACCCAGCCTTTTTTTTTAAGCAAGTATAGAATGGTCTGCTTTGCTGCTCTAGGGCCTTGCAGTGCAATACAAAGGGAGACTCGCAAACTGCAGAAAAGCAAGGGATTTTGTGGCAGTTGAAGCACTTTCAGAATTGTTATGATTTTAAAGGGCAAAAAAGGTTAGGAGAATTAAAGGAGAACTAAACCAAAAAATCAAAGTTTAAGTTAGAAAGTACTTACCTCAACATCCTTCTCAGCATGTAAGGTTCCACTCAGGGGCCTTTTCTTTACCTCTATGAGTTCATTTTAGGTTCTGTTTCTTCCCCAAGTTGACATTTTCCCTTGCCTGCCAGTACTTTTACCTTAATTACATTTTCAGCACCTGTGTGATTTCCACTCCCACCTCTTAACCCCTATGATGTAGGAATATATTAAATCATCAAGATTCAAATTGGTGGTGCAGCTGATTAACCCTTTCCTAGTAGCAGTGTTGTAGTGTGATGTATATAGGTCTGGGTATCTAGTGTGTCCGGATCTGAAATAATGTATGTCTCACCTACTGCTTTCACTCCACCAGATCCAATATACAAACAAACTGCAGGTGAAGCCTACAAAGACACAGCCCACAGGTCTGTAGCTTTGAATATTGCAAGTTTATTGCAAAACATGCGTGCTATTGTTTCAGACGGTCAGACCCACTCAAGCACTTAAGGAATGGCAAGTGGGTCAGAAACATATAGCACGCATGTTTTGCAATAAACCTGCACTTTTCACAATTACAGACCTGTGTCTTTTTATGTTTCACTTACAATGCCATACTAAAAGTTGAGATATCACAGGTTTTCTTCACTGTGCGAACTAGGGATGGCCGGTTTGCGGATCCGCCGCGGATTTATTCCGTTCGCGAACGGCGGATTTTTCCGGATTTTCCGCCTTCCGAACTTCCGATTCGCGGATTTTTCGTATTTTCGAAAATACAAGGATTTCTCTTAATTCCATACATACGTATTTTCGGAAATTTTCGAAATTACGAGGATTACTTGTATTTTCGAAAATACATTTTTTTCGAAAATACGTGAAAACTCGTAATTTCGAAAATTCCCAAAAATATGTGAAAACTCGTAATTTCGAAAATTTTCGAAAATACGAAAAATCTCATTATTTCAAGGGTATTTTTAATTTTAACGGGTCCGCTCGCGGATTTTCAAATTTTCGAATTTTTTCAAAAATTCGCGGATCCTCGAGCGGACTGGATTTTGCGAAGTTCGGACATCTCTAGTACGAACGTGGCAGTAGTATACCATGCTGTAAACTACCGTAATGATATTCTACGGGCGGTGTAGATTTACGTTTGCTATCGTACATTTACAAGATTTAGCGATCATAAATTAACCATCGGCATAACGATTGCACCTTTATAAATATGGCTTGTAGTGTGAAGGGTAGGAAGAGTGTTTTTATAGAAACCACATGGTGCAGAAATGTAGGGGGAGGATAGTGAAGTGAACCTGATTTTAGCACAGCTCTGTGCAATGCATTTCTCATCCGTGCACCTTCTTAAAGGGGAATGTTGGAGGGTAGGAAGAGTGTGTTTTTAATTCAGCTGTCTGTATAAAAACAACTAACTGTAATACAGAGATAAGCTTAGCAATGCATTACACAGAGAAAAGCATTGCACAGAGCTGTGCTAAGATCAGGGTCATTATATTATCCTCCACCTGCAGCACTGCACCATGTTCTATAAGTGTACAGATTAAAGGGGAATGTTGGATGGTATGCCACTTGCAGCTCTGCACTATGTTGTTTCTATAAATGTACATATTGATAGGAATTATTGCAGGGAATACCAATTAAAGGGGTACTGTTAGAGAGATGCAAACATGTTATATATAATTAATGTAGCAGGTGGGCTGCCTGTGGGAAGTTTTGCATAAACCCTCTTCCAACTAGGGTTCCCACCTTTGCCTTTAAGACCCGAACACACATACGGTAGAGATGGCCGAAACTGACGGGTTTCGTTACGTTTTCGGATTTGAAAATGGAACTTAAAATCAGGACTTCGGAACGAGTTTTCTATTTTTATCTAACGTTCAAGCTATTCTCGAAAAAGTCTTGAACGTTCGATAACGTTCCATTCGTATTTTCGAGTATATTATCGAACATTTGAGGCTATTTTCGAGACTAGCTCGAACGTTCCATAAAAATCGAAAGCTCGTTCTTTTCGGACAGATCATTCGTATTTCGGAACCGATGGGTTCCGTATCGGACCCGGATCCCATCTCTAATTTTGGGGGAGATTCAATTTCGGACAGTCGCATAACGAGATTACGTCAGGTATTGCATTTTGGGATTGGGCTAAGGTAAGTAACACGACTTTAAAGCCTCCCACACAGTACCGTTAAGTTTCGTGCTTCCAAATAGTGCAAAACTAAACGGTAGAGGTTTTGGATCAATAGCACAGTGCTATTTCCAAAAACATTTGGAAATGGTGTTGTGCTCTAAAATCTATCTAAAACCCACGTTAACCAGAAATTTCTTTGGGTTTACGTGGGTTTTAGAAGGATCTGGGCCATATTGAATCTCCCCCATGTATTAAAAGTTCTTATCGTTAAAAATTGTGCAAATTTTGCCCCAATTAATCAGATTTTAAGAACTTACATAGGCCTGATAATATCTACACAACAAAAGGTTAGTATTTTCTTTAGAAGCATGATGCAGGCTGATACAGTTTGTATTTAATGTAATGGTATTTTGTAGTTTGTATTTAAGGCACTGCAGATTTAATACGTGTTTGGGTCTTAAAGGCAAAGGTGGTCTGTAAAATGCATTGCACAAAGCTGTGGTAAGACCATGTTCAAGTCAATATGCTGCACCAGCTCTGAGCTTTTTTGTTTTTATAAGTGTACCTTGTAAAGTGATCAGCTCAGTTCTACTGGGGTTGCCACCTTTCCCTTTAAGACTCAAACTCCTAGGGCTACTCCCTGAAGCGTTTTGGATTGCGGTTTGCTAGTGGGAGTGCAGGCTTGTAATAGCCTATGGGACTGGCCCCACTACATGCGATGCCAATTGTATTGAAATTGTAGCAACGCACCAAAAATTTGCGATCTTACACTCACATGCGTTTTCAGAATGAAAATGGACAAAACGCATGTAAATGGCGTGCGATTGTTTGTGTGATTTAGGTGCATTGCAGTGTGGCTGTGCCCTAAATGTATATTGCAGCAATACACACACTAATATAAATGTTAGAGTGCAGAAATAAACACAAAGACACACAGGCTCATTTACCCAGAGCCAATATTGCTGTTGGTAAATGTCCTGTTCGCGATTCAATGTCACGTTTGTGAATGTGGGTAAATCCCTGCAGGATTTTAACGCCAGCTATTTTCTGGTGTTAAAAAAGCATGACTTTAACTTCATATATCTGCCCAGCACATCTGGGTAAATGAGCCTGACAGTCTCTTGCAGAAAAGCTCATAAATATAAAGGGTTAACAAGTTGCTTCCTAAATAAATATGAAAAGGGTTAACATCTTCCCCTACTCTGTTTGAGCAGGAAAACCTGCTAATCATATTCACTGCTATCTCTGATGATTGGCTGGGAGACACTGGCAGATGGGGCCTTTGAGGTTAACTCTTACATGCAGCTTAGCATAAGGGGAGTGGGAAACAAACACAAGGTAGCTAGTTAGCATGTGCAGAAGGAATTTTGGTACCTGGACCACCAGGAAGAGGCAACACTAGAAGTCAGCCGTGACATCATAGATTGCCAGTACTCTGAAATGTTCTATAAATGATTCCTACACAAAGAGGCTGAATTCAGAGGTGAGAGACAAATGGTTTTACTAAGTGACAGTTATAGAGACTGTGGAGCTGCCTTTGCATTTGGGGTTTAGTTCTCCTTTAAGAGAAGAATAGCTGGACGACCAGTATAGTATAAGATTGAAATGGAACATAATATAAGGGGCAAATAACTTTTTAAGCATTTGTGCAACTTTTTTGTGCATTTTAAAAACCAGAGCACAATTGTGGCCTGCGGAGCATTGTGCTGTTGGCAGTTTATTTGCAATAAAAATATCAAGAATGATAAAAGATTAGGATTCATTTATTAAGAATATTTTGTCAAAAAGTACCCAACGTATTTCTGCCTTCTATTAGATTGTAAGCTATTTTACTAAGATCACTTTCTCACTAAATGCTTCTTCCATCCCAGGAGCGTATTGATGTTGTGGGATTCTCTCTGGGGATAATCGCAGTTATTGTGTCTTGGACAACCAGGGTTCCCCTTATCACAAAAGTAGTAAGTCAAAAAAATATTGAATATTGAAAGGAAAATTTTCGAATTATTGGGGTTAATAAAATATCAGAAATATTGCCTCATGTACCATGCCTAATATGTAAACAGAAGCTTGGTTTTTAGATAAAACACATCCTCTGCCAGAGAGTTATATGTGGTGCAAACGTAACACTGATCATTATTCATAAATGAAGGTTTGGTAGTAGTGATATTATACGGTGAGACATGGCTGGTAATGTTTCCTCCATGACTTTAACAGTCCTTGGTTAGAGAAATGATCTATAATATAAAGTGCAAAAACTCCTTAAATATGTTCACAATATTTACTTTAGACTGTCATTTTGTGTTTTTTACATCTGCACATTAGGGAATCTTTTATAAAAATCGAACGTTTTTTCTAGCAATGTATAATGGCATCGAAGGATGGGGTCTTTATCCCTCCCACCCAATACTACCTCTTTGCAAAGGCAGCTGGAACTGTGCCAATTCTATTTTCTGCTCCTCTGTCAGTCCCCAATTGCTCCCCTATTGATTTGCATGCACCAAGTAAAAGAGATGAAGCTGAGATATGGCCGGTAGCTGGGAACAGTTTGTACAGTATTGGGAGGTTGAAAACGGGCAAAACTATTTATTTTTATGAGATGCCCTTTAAACATAATTGTTACCTCTTCTCTGGGTAGCTACCAGGGGTGCAGGGGATGCGACCGCACCAGGGCCCTTGGCCAAGAAGGGGCCCATTCTGTTCCAAAACTACAAGTCTGAGTGCCAACTGTTTTACCAGTGGTTATATACAAAGCATTTTACCACACTCTGTGTGCCAAGCATTTCAGTTGGTTAGTTATTTTAGAAGGTTTGAGGATATAACTGTAGAAATACTGTTTGAATCTGATTGAAAAGTTTTGATAGGTGTAAGTATGTTTGTCTGTTTTAAAATGAATTTGGATGTTTTTTATGGAAATGATAATTTGGTTTGCGGCGGGGTTGGGGTGACCATGCCCAAACTTTGCATCAGGGCAAGCCTGTAGCTATGCCACTGGCTGGCACTTTGCTGGCATGGTATGTAATTTGTTTGGCTGCACAATGTAGAAATCACTTCATTAAATTTCTTGGTACTAATACATTCTATTAAAACTACCCAAAAGATATAACATAAATAACCATACTTGTGTTTGTTTTACAGTGTAGAGGAAACGGGTTTACAGTTATGCAAATCTGGTCCATATTTTTCTCTGTTCTTGCAAGCATTATGTATGTGGCTGCCATCATGTCTCATGACCGCCGCCCTGAGTACTTTATAAGAGCTGTACCTTGGTTTCTCATCTCTTTGGGGTCTGCTTCTTTGGATGTTGCTGTATCCTTTGTTAATTAACTGATGTAGGGTGAAATAATAGGGTCATTCGAATATTGAGCCATACATATATATAGTCCCTAAATGTGTACTAGAAAGGTACTTTAACATTCGAGTGGACACAAAGTAAACCCTAATTTATACACCTCATAATCTGAAAGCATCCAATCCCATGTGCCATATGTCTCATCCTGATCATTTGTCGGATTTCTAAATTTACTTTTTTGGAAGAATTTTTACTTTTGTTGTAATTGTGTCATATATAATAATAGTGATGAACTGTTCTAATTGATTAGGTATAGTATGAACTATCGTAATCATTTTCTCAAAATTAATTTCATTTCTGTAATCTAAATTAATTGATTATATCAAATGGGAGAATTTTTTTAACTTAAGAATTTTTTGTTTTTTATATTATATTGCATCCAATAGAGGTTCAGTATTTTTTGGGTGTAGGTCAGGGATGCTCAAACTGTGTCCCACCAGATGTTTGAAAACTCCCAGCATTTCTTGACTGCCCCCTGGGGTTGGGGATTGTTGGGAGTTGTTAAAAATCTAGAGAGACACAGGATGGACATGCCTGGTATACGTTACAATGATGACCTTTAGGGGGTTGCTATTGGTTTGGGTTAAAAAAAGTGTAGATAGCAACCTTATTAGGGATTGGTAAAAATATATTTTAGTGCTTATATTTTCTTTATAGGAACTCTTAGCTTTTGCACTTACCTTCCCCCACTCCGGCATTAAATAACTTTTAGTTTCCTTTAAGCCATTAGTTATTTTTTTATAGTACTTAACAAATTGATCTTGTAGCTAATGCTTCTAGCCTGTATAATGAAAAATAAGGTGGCACATAAGATGGGATTGTTTGTTGATTTGATGGATGGTTCCGATCACTGTGCTTTGCTGGCACAGGAAAATGAAAAGGTAGAAAAGATGGAGGAAAACAATGGGCCCTTTGATGATTTGATGGTAAGTAGAGAATGATACTAACCTAATAATACCATGCTACTTATTTGGACAAAAGCAGGCGCTGCTAGCCTGCACATGTGCAAGCTCCTGGCCAGCACGTCGTAAGGCAGCCAGCATATTGTCCCCGAACTGTTAATTTGAAAAAATTTTCTATCTTTTTAAGGTTTAAAAAAAAATTGTATTTGGTCACACACATGTTTTGTCTGTGTACAACCTTTCCTATAGTTGGTAAAACTAGATATTTTTTTTAAGACAAATTCAGATGACAATGACAAATACAAACCATTGTATTTTATGTAACAAAACATCTGTTATTCCCAAACTCATTTTTGCAAATTGGATTTGCATATTGGTACTTCTAAACTGTCAAGAAGCTCAAACCAAAAGGAAATCTATAAATACGTAGTTTGATCTTCTAATCTTATATATAGTTTGATACTACCAATGTAGAATTGATGACTTTAACGTTCTCTCTACTATAAAACTGTACATTCAAAATTCCACTTCTCCCACAATATGGCCCTATCAGTACTAGGATGTAACTGAAATTGAAATACATTAACCCCCTGGCTGAGAGTCCGAGAGGCTGCTACAGTGATATCGGTGGTACCTCACCTTTATTAATATTTCAAGAATAATTTATTTTGTAGAATAGTTGGACTCCATTAAATATGGTCCCTGACCGAAATAAAAACTGCAAGAAGTCACATGGACGGTACATGATTCTGAGTATTGAACAAGTTCAGGTGGTAAGTTCACTCTATTTAAATATTTGTGGCCCTTCGTTTAGTGGGTGGTACAAAAGATTTCATTTATTTTATTAAGTGCAGTGTTTGTAAATATGCAATACTACTACCTTTTAATTAATGCTCTTTTAGTGTGCTTTCCAGAAAAGTGGGCAGGGACCCAACAGATAAATGTACAAAAGTTCTTTAGTTTATGTAAAACAGAATTGCATAATGTGCATTTGTTAAAACCATAAGAGACTTGCATGGGAATTTACTCAGTCACAATCACTTGGGTCCCCTCAATATAATATAGTGGCTGTGAGTGAACTCCAATTAGGTTTTACTCAACCTGTGACCTCCCGTCTCATACAAAAGAGCCATAGACGCCATATTAAATCTTTTGCGAAACCCGCACAGCCCCTGCAATGTACTGGCTTAAAGTCATGCTAATCACTGGTAATTTGGAGCACTGCAGCTAAATTGTCTGCTTCATCTTATTTAAAAAAGCTGTCATCAAATGTTTTTTCTTACTGTAGTAGACCAGTACAAATTTTGCACCTCTTGTTAAATAAGCCCTAGTATATATTAAACGTATATATGAATGTGCACATTTTCTTAACTTTTTTTTTTACCATCCTTCAATTTGTAGGTGGGGACAGAAGAAGTAAGATCACCTGGTGATGGAATGACTAGTTGTGGGAAAAGTTTAAACAAGGAAGTAATCTGTAACCTTGACCCATCTACGAGTAACACACATCAGGTAGCCATAGACAGGCTGTCCACTACCAGTTCCTCTGAGGTGTCTTCTTCTAACAATGAAATGGAGGTGGGTGGTCTTCTTTTTGAATGAACCTTTAAGAAACAATGGCTCTTGTAATTGAAAGATTATTTCAAGTTCTTAAAAGACGCATGTCATACATTATACAATGTAATATGTGCTAGTTCCTTTAACTTTGTTTAGTAAATCATCTTATAACCAACTTCATTTAAAGGTAATGTTTATGTATGTACAATCTGATGTGTATAAGTTACAATCTAAAAACGAAGATGGCTGTTCAACTACCTCCTCCACACATATTTATACATGCTTTAAATGATGTCACCAAGTGGATTTTACATACTAGTGAAATCCTGCCTGAATACCATTTACAATTGATAGCTGCCTGTCCTGATCTGTGCCTGCCTTTGACTGCACTTCTGCTCTACCCTTCTGTGCTTCACCTCTCTTCCTAATTCTCTATTTACTGACCCTTGGCTCTGTCTCAGACTCTGATTCTGGGTTTTTTTGTACTACACTATTGCCCACCTCTGAGCTGGTTGTACCCTGTCCACCTGTTGCACTGTAGGTTTCCTAAAGTATTATTGGCCTCCGCTCAGATACCATGCACTCTAATTCCAGGGGTCAACCGATCCTGGTGAAGCACTACAATCCTGCCGGGAAGTGGGGACTTGTCTATTGGGGAAGCAAGTAATGTTTGATCAGGGCATCTGGGCTGAAAGAATACTTGGGGATCCAGAGCATCACACTTTCATTATACAAGTGATTTATAGTCCTAAAATAAGTAGTTTGTTTCCAGCAAAGAATATAGAGGTTTTCTACAGCAATGTAAACATGGAGATTATCATTAGTACATTTAAAGGGTATGTCCACCTTACAAATCAACAGGGTTATTCAATAAAAGTTCTTATTGTTTAAAATTGTGCTAATTTGGCCCAACCAATCAGATCTTAGCTTTCAAATGTTAAATAAGATCCGATTGGTTGGGGCAAAATTAGCACCATTTTAAAAGATAAGAACTTTTATTGAATCTCCCTGTATGTTTTTATATAAGATGGATCCCCCTGCCCACCCCCCAACAGCCATGTTTATTCTTAAAAAATGACCAGAACGATACTTACAGCCCCTTCGCTCCTGCAGCACATTGATCCGGCTCCTTGCTTGCCAGAACTTGCAAGCAGGGGGCCGGCAGTCGCATCTGTGATTGGCTAAGACGCAGCCAATAACAGACACAGCTGATGTCATGGAGAGCACCTCAGGAATGAAGGGCTGTAAGTGGCAGTTAGGTCTTGGCAGGTGGCATCTATATTATGTTTAAATGATTTTACGCTACATAGAGGGACAAGCGAGGATGGATCCGGATGGTTGTGAGGGGGGGGGTGCGGTAAGGGAGGATGAAGGTTGCGTGGGAATGAATAAGGCACGGACGTGGGTGACGTCAAAGAGCTTGGATTTACACTGAGATGCTCCTGGTCTACAAAAAGGTTGTAGAAAGGTATATATCTTAAAATTGGCTGAACGGATTTTTATGAGGTTTGGCTTGTTTTAAAGCTAGGATAATGGCAAATTTATGTTTTTTGGGGTAGAAATTCCCTTTAAAACTATATCAAGAGAATTTCAAATAAATTAAAAATACATATTCTGTGCCTTTCTGTTTGGATTGCAAAGGGGACTTGCAGTAAAGAAGCAGCAAGCACCAGTGATCTCTCTTCAAGCAAGCGCACTAAAACTGTGCAATCACCATAAATTTCAGAGAAATTTTCCTCCCAATGTGATGAATACAGTATAGTCCCAAACACTGGACTCTACAGCATCTTTCATTAAGTCTGAAAATGTAATTGACAGATTTATTACCGGATTGTGCTTGTGTAGCATAGGAATTTAGGAAAGTACACTCTGTAGTGCTAGATTCATTTAGTTAGAGGATGTTAAAAGGAGTTAGAGACAATAACGCCTGCTGGAGATGTGGATCTGTATCTTATTATCAAAATTATTTTGTACTAAAAGGAAAGAATACATAAACATGTGATTTAATGATATTGTGGACTATCTACTGTTTAAACTAGATCTAATTTGCAAGATATACATGCCAGATACCACCGATTTGTGCAACACTCTAACATGTGGCAGCTCTTGTTGCCATCCCATCTGCATGAATTTGAAATCCTGCTAGTTTAATAAATGGCACCAATGTAGCCCAATCTAAAAAAAACTGGGCTACATAAATTATAGGGAATTTATAAAATTTAATGATTATGCTATTGCAGCTTACCTGCCAGGGTTCTCACTCCGTTCCGTCCATACTGATCACTTTTTGAGCAGTGTTACAGGTATAATGGCAATCTAAAAGCATTATCCCACCATATAAGAGCTGCTGGGGCAAAAGTCACTAAAGTAGAATAGCCTATAATGTCTAACAGTCACCCTTAGGTTGTGTGCATACAAGAATACTGTCGGATCAGGGCTTTATCGACAATGTGTGTGAGCGCTTTTCCGAACATTCAGGCCGGCCAAGCACTCTTTCAGGAAAGAAGGAAAATTTCCCTCGGCCGCAGTAGACCCCCTATAGAGGAGTCAGCGGAGTCCTGAGCATTATCCCTTTGCTGTGTATATGCTGTACATAGGGAGAACATTCGGGACTGTGTGTAGCCTGATTTTTTAAAATCATGCAGATCCTGTCTGTCATCTTTTAAAAATCTTCCAAGTGTGTACCCAGCTTTAGACACACTGGTCGGAATGAAAGCAATACTGAAAATATTTTGGCCCAACCAACAACATGGCTCATTTTAAACAAACGGGGAAAATTCAAATTATGTGTCGAATGTCAAAAAAAACTAATTTGGGGCAAAAATCTGGCCCGATATTTTGGCTGCAATTGTATTTCAGTCGATTGGGCTGAAATATCAGCCTGTGACTAAAGAGAATGTAAATGTATGCAGTACTTCTAAGCTATTTTGCTGAATCTTCCTGGCAGTTTGATATTCAGTTTATACAAGGCACACATATATCTAATTAATTTGGCTTGAAACAAAATTCTTCCTCCTCTTTTTTTCTTTCTCTTTCTTCCAGTTTTCAAGCTAGAAACACAAACCTCAACACACAGGAGTTGTGAGCTATCTTCTTTATATTCTTACTAAATAGTCCATGGAAGTGTTCCCAAGTTAGCTGCAAATTTCCAGTGTAGAACCTTCAAACATTTTAAGGACATTTAATTAAAGGCTGGGTACACACCAGACCAGCAGATATTTTCGGCCGACCGACCAATTCACGGCACTTTCGGTCTGTCAGCCAAAATATCTGCTGGTGCGGGGGCGACCGACCTCGATCGACCGTTCATTCGGATCAGTGTCTGTAAATTCCGATCAACCGTTCGCAACCGATGGACATTTGTCCCGGCTGATCGCTCACGCATAGCGAGCGCTTGGTCGGGACAAATAGTGTGTACCCAGCCTAAGCCCAACTGCCACTTTCTTAATTACATGCACTTTGATCCAGGGGCGTAACTACCAGGGGAGCAAAAATGGGGTGACAGATATAGCCTTCTTAATTAGGACAAAACATCAGCCTGTGTGTACACAGCCAGAATTATTATTATTATTGTTATCGATTTATATATCGCCAACATCTTCCGTAGCGCTTTACAATTACATAGTCATACATTACATAAAGGGTAATACATGTTATACAAAGTCATACATATTACATACACAGGTAATACATAATATAAGCACACAGTGATGAGTTACTTACAGCAATACCGTGATACAATAGGAAAGAGGACCCTGCCCAAAGAGCTTACGGTCTAGAGGAAATGGGGATGAGACATAAGATGACCGGAATCGGTATGCTGTGAATTGATTGGCAGTGGAGTGTGATGGGCGGTTAAGATCAGGTTTGGTCAGTGGGAGGAATAATGTCTAGGCCAGGTTGCCTGAAGAGGTGGGTTTTAAGGTTATGTTTGAAGGTATAACGGGATGGTGAATGACGGACAGAGGGAGGAAGGGAGTTCCAGAGCAGAGGGCAGCACAAGCAAATTCCTGAATGCGGGCATGGGAAGAGGTGACAAGGGTGGATGAGAGGAGGATATAATTTGCGGAGAGGAGGTTGTGTCTGGGATGGTATCGGTAGATCAGCTCTGAATTATATGTAGGGGCTGTATTGGAAAGTGCTTTGTAGGATAGGGTAAGCAACTTGAACTGGATCCTTTGAGTGATGGGCAGCATGTGAGTGACTGACATAGAGGAGAGGGATTAGAGAAGCAAGAAGAGAAATGAAAGAGCCGGGCAGCAGAGTTGAGGATGGATTGAAACGGTGCTAGGCGGTTGTTTGGCAACCACACAGGAGTGTGTTGCAGTAGTCTAGTCGGGATATGATTAGGGCGTGGGAGACTAGGGAGGGGAACAGATTGTGAGGTTGGAAAAAGTTCAGTCTTGCCCGTGTTAAGTTTGAAGAAGCGAGAAGATATAAAGGCAGAGATGGTACTAAGGCAGTCTGGGACCTGAGATGTTAGTGTAGGGAGATCTGGGGAAGAGATGTAAATTTGGATATCATCTGCATATAGGTGATACTGGAATCCAAATGAGCTAATTAGTCGTCCAATGTCATAGGTGTAGGTGGAGAAAAGAAGAGGGCAGGGTACTGAGCCTTTTGGGACCCCCACAAGGAGGGGGCGAGTGGTGGGTGGAGTTAATTCCAGAGTGGAAAACACTAGAGGTCCTACCAGAGAGATAGGAGGATAGCCAAGAAAGTGCAGTATCCTGGATACCTAAGGAGGCATGGGCCTAGAAGAAGTAGAGGGTGATAAACAGTATCAAAAGCAGAGGACAGATCAGGGAGAATAAGCAAAGAGTAGTGACCCTTAGATTTAGCACGTGACCAATGATAAAGTAGATCATTGGTCACTTTAGTGTGGGCAGTTTATGTTGAGTGGTTAGGGCGGAAGCCTGATTGGTGGTAGTCAAAGAGGGAGTTACCAGACAGGTGACAAGCCAGATCAGCATAAAAATGTCTTTCCAGTAGCTTGGAAGCAAAAGGGAGAAGGGAGACAGGCCGGTAGCTGGAAAGAGCGGACGGGTCCAGGGAGGGTTTTTTAAGTATAGGGGATACAACAGCATGTTTAAATGAGGAGGGAAAAATACCAGTGGATAGGGACAAATTAAAGAGAGAGGTTAGGGCTGGTATGGAGAAAGAGGAGGCAATGGGGTCGAGGGGGCAGGTGGTGAGAAGTGTCCTGGATAAGAGAGATGAAAGTCCCTGTTCTGTTATAGCGGTGACGCTCGTTTGGGGGCAAGTAAAGGGACTAGCCAATGAAGGGGGGCTAGACAGTGCAGTGGCAGGGGTATAGATGGAGGGGGTAAGCAATGAAGGGAGGCTAGGCAGTGCAATTGTAGTGTTTGGAGCCTTGTAGTGAGGAGCTAGGGTGCACAGGAAAAGCATTTCAGATGTTTTAAAAAAAAAAAAAAAATTCTGTGAAATATGAGACTATATCTTCAGCCGATAAACAGGGAGTAAGTGGAGGAGGTGGCAAACAGAGCAGGGAGTTGAATACTTTAAAGAGCTGTTTGGGGTAATGGGGTTGTGTGGATATGAGTGTAGAGAAGTAGTTCTGTTTCACTAAAGACAGAGCACTTCTGATCCGGTATAGGGCACTTATAAATTCAAGATATCTAAAGCATTACAAACAGTGTTATGGTAATGTATGTCTGCAAGGTCAGGGTCAGAGAAGGAGGACATATAAGTTGTTGGAGGGGGCCACAGAGCGAAAGGGGGTTGAGATTACGCAGGTCTCTGCATCTGTTTATTAGGGGTTAGGTCCGGGACGTATGACACAAGATTACATTTTAGAAGATTGTGATCGGATAGAGGAAAGGGAGAGCTGGAGAAGTTAGATATGGAGCAAAGGCAGGTAAAGAGTATGTGTCCATTACAATGGGTCTGTGAAGAGGACCATTAAGTAAGGCCAGGGGTGGAGGTAAGAGAGAGAAGTTTAGAGGTAGTAGAGTTGTTAGTATCGATGGGGATATTCAAACCCCCAAGATATGAGGGGGTGTCAGTGGACAGAAAGTGGGATAACCAAGCAGAGAAGTGATCATAGAAAGACGTGGTCGGGCTGGGTGGTCAATAAATAACGGCAATTGCACCTAGATGATTTTCTGATTCATACTCACACTGTTTCTCTCTAGCATAGGAACATACCCACAAAGTTTCAAAATAAGTCCTAAACTAAGAAACAAGTAATGGATGTAATTACACAAAATAAAGTTGAAATTGACACACCAATTGCCATAAAAATGTTTTTTCTGAAACTTTCCCTTTCTTGTTTTATGTATTAAATCCTTGTCCTGCTGCTAAAATATATTTTGTTTTCATTACTTAGACACCTTCCCCCAAGTCTGTTAACCTCACCCAGTGAATTGTTACACACATCTGCATGCTGATGAGTCACCAGTTTTTCTTGTTGAATATTTGTTGAGTCATTGATTTAAGAATTCAGTTTACTTGTGTGTGGTTTGAATAGAATATTGTCCATTCACATGTGACTGAAGGCAGAATCTGGCTCCAGATCTGACCAATATTTATCAATCAACTCCATAAGCATATTATTGGTTCATTTAATTGGCTATTTTTTAATCTGTAGACATTATGTGCATCATTATACAACATGTGAACTGTTGCATTATATTTGTTTTAACTAATAACTAGAAATGGAAAGTTTAAGTATAAACTTTGAATTTGGCTTGAAAGGTCACATTTTGAAAGGGAATGTGTGTATTTGTGCTGCAGATTTTAAAACTCAATAATGCTAATGATGAGGACATTGCTGTCCTTTAAATAGGGCTATCACATGAATTAAAGGTAGGTCAGTTGGTGTGTGTACTCGTGTCAGGTTGGGATATAAAAGACTAGCTTTTTTGATGATTGGTCAAAATGTTTTTTTACTATACTTACCCTTTAAATATGGTTGCCACATGAATGAATGGGTAGCTCAGTTGGTGTATGTACCTGCGTCAGGTTGGAAGTTAAAAAAAAAAAAACTCTTTCAGTTAGAAAAACAAACAAATCAGTTAGAAACAAACTTAAATTTTTGCTGGACATACCCTTTAACGAAATTATATTGGAAGGTAGGAATAATCAATCCTGCCCCAGGTCATTTCCATTTTTAATAAGTTAATTTTCTGACCGATCAAAATTTATATATATTTTTCTTTCCAAAAACTTATATAATGTAGATAACCCCCCAAAACCTTAACTTCGTTTTAGTCAAAATTTTGAAATCAGCTCCCACACAGAGATATTATACTTACATGCTCCTCCTCACTCCACCGCCGCGGCTCTGCACTTCCGGGTAAGGCAGTCAGTGATCGGCAGTGACTGTGACATCACGGCCAATCACTGACTGCCATTCCCGGAGCAGTCTCCACTGCGGCTGCTCAAGAACACAAAAAGAACAGAGCAGCCACAGTGGAGACTGGGAGAAGAACCTGGAAGCGGAGCTGGAGCGACGAGCTTGTGAGTATAATAACTCTGTGTGGGAGCTGATTTCAAAATTTTGATTAAAACGAAGTTAAGGTTTTGGGGGGTTATCTACGTTATATCAGTTTTTGGAAAGAGGGGTGGACAGTCCCTTTAACTGATTGATCGACAAGAAAAAACAACTAGTGTATGTCTAGATTAATAGGACAGGTCTTTGAGGTGAGTATGATTAACCTTTTGAGAAAGGACTCCTGTCTGAAACATGTAGCACGCATGTTTCAGTGTTAAATAAAATTCTTGTTTCACACAGCTACAGTCCTGTGATATTGCTTTCACACTTTACTATGTGTTTAGGGAGTATGATTAACCTTTAAAGGGAAAGTTCAGTAGAAATCATCATTATTTTTTTAATTTTATTACACTTACATAGTTATTCTACGTATTCTCTTCCATTTTGAATAATTTTGCCCTTCCCTCTGGATAAATTAAAGCAATTAGTTCAATAACTTAGCCAAATTATTTTAAGCCCAGCAATCACGTCACGGTTTGCTTTATTCTGCTGGGTCCTAACTTTTAACCTTTTTTACCTTCTTAGGAGACGTAATTCTCAAACTTTATCTTTATATCAGTACCTGCCTTTTATAAGACGAAAGTTTTTTTTCGGGACTAACTCTCCAGCTTTCAGTACTTGAACACATGACCCACTGTGGGTGGAGTACACATTTCCCAGAGGCTTGGTCAAACCCCCAATGCAACAAGCAATATATATAGAAATGGGATAGTATACACTCTGCGTGGATGTATACTATTGAACATGTAAAAGGAAGGTACTGCTATAAACACAAAGTTTGATAATAACATCTCCTAAGAAGTTAAAAAGTTACTAGGGTAAAAAAGTTAGGAGCCAGCAGAATAAAGCAAACCGTGAATTGATTGCTGGGCTTAATATAATTTGGACAAGTTATTGAACTAATTGCTTTAATTTATCCAGAGAGAAGGGCAGGTTTTTTTCTTTCCCAATAAAATGGTAAAGTAAAATGTAAGCAAATTAATTGGATGTGCACTAGGCTTCTATTTTTTGTATGTATTGAATAAATTTGGTCACTAGTTGCACTCTGCATGGGTGCATACTATCCTATTTCTATATATATTGCAAGACCATAATTGACACAATTAGAGGTCCTGCAAACAGGAAGTCAGTACTGTTAGTATTTCTGAAGCATTTATGTATGCACAGACAAAATGCTGGATGGGCAGATTAAGAGCATTAGAATTGGAAAATACTGGTTTTTTTCCCTTAAAAGCAAATGTATTTGTGTATTTCTGTGTGGGTGTCACAGGACGCCCTGTGTGAGGTTTTGAGAAATAAGGCAGCACAAGCTCTTTTACAATAAGAGGAGCTTTATAATAATGCACCAGTATCAAGCACAACCATATGCTACCAAGCAAGCACTGTCCTTGGAATGCAGTTCCTGGGATCTCTGGGCTCTAAACCGCTGGGCTGCTGCTGGCATCTTCTGGGCTGCTGAATCCTTCCTGGATCCCTTGCTTTAAAGCTAAGAGACAGAGTAGTGTGTTACAGCTCTGAGTAGCTGAACACTGCCTAAGCATGTGTCCTAGCTCTGTACTGATTTAGTAGGCTAAGTCTGCTCCTTTTATTCCCAAATTCCCTTTGAAATGTAAATGAACAACCTTCAACCAGCAGCCAATCATCACGCTTGCTGAACAGCAGACCAATCGGCAATTATTTAACTCAATCCAGCCGCATAGCCAAGATGGCAAGTCTAATGATTTTACGACAGGCAGTCCCAGGAGTTTTACCCATTGAGCCATCTTGTGGGCAAAGGACTAACTGCATTTCCCCAACAGTGTGCTTGGTACATTTTACATAAGCATTATTTACATATGATATAATACTGAGAGAGGTGGTGCCTGGATGAAACAATTTTGTATTATTTATGAAAGACTGTGCACCACTTTCTCCCTTACATAGCATTTCTTATTTAATGATATTACAAACTCCCTGGTGCTTTGTCACAGTGGGCTTTTTAATAATACATTCAATGCAGGCCTTAGTACTGCAAGAGACTTTTGAGACTCACAATGATGGATTGTTCTAAAATGGGAGCATTTTTAATAGTAGCTAACCTGCCATGACACAGTATCTGTATTTAATGGACACACATTGCATAAGGGATCATTTTCTGACCGATCAAAATTTGATCAACACGATAACGAGTTTTGGTCGATCTAATGCAAAAAAAAGGAATTAAATTAACTTAATGATCGACAAGAAAAAAAACAACTTGTGTATGTCTAGATTAACAGGACAGGGCCTGATCTGAATGAATAAACTAATTGTAATGTGCTATGAAATGCCCATAACTATATAAAACTGCAAGGAAGTTATGTTGAAATTTTGAGATCCTTGGCAGAGCCGGATTATACTCAGTAAATGGTTTTAGAAAACTTCAGGAGGCCTAGTTACTACCTAGTAGTAAAGAAATACATATGGTTTACTTATTGCTCAAAAGACAAAATCACTATCTTATTATTAGTAGAATATGCAAAGAAGAAGGACCCTACTTCACAATATTGCCTAGGACCCTATTCAGTCTAAAGGCTCATACACACATGTGCGATCGCGGGGACTGACCCGCGACGCACAATGTGTTTGCACGTCCGTTTCGGGCGATAATCGTGTGTCAGACGCTTGTTGGAAGATCCGCCCAGCTGGTCAAGCAATGATCCCCAACCGAATGGCCATTTCAGCTGACAAAGTGCCCATACATGGCACGATTATAAGCCACAATGGCTGTGCATACACATTGCATGTGTGTATGAGGCTTTAATCTAAAACTGGTCCTCAGGAAATGGACTGGGCTAATCTTTTATGCAGTAAGTAGTTTATACCCCAGTACTCTGTATATAGATGAATCTTAGATACTACCGCTTTCCTTCTGCAGGCCTGCCAACTATTAGAATCTTAACAAGATAGTTAAATTGTGCATGTATCATGTAAGTGAATTTCCAACTTTTATTGTGTCATTCACTATGCACAACTTTTTGGGACTTAAAAAAATGGATCTGCACAGCCATATTCAATTATCTTACGTTGCAGGGTAATATCCGCAGTGCTTAGGGCTAGATCAACAGTATATTACCCAACAGCACTCACATGTATTAAACGGATAAATATCCTCATGGTAATAAACTTGACAGTCAATGTAATGTATAAAAGTTCTGCTTACCGCCTCCGCCTCTTCACCTGATTTAACAACTGTCCATCAGCGTTGTCAGATGCACTCCCGGCATCTCCTCTGCAGATCTGCTTGCTCCAGACACCATACCACAGTGCTACCACTGGTACTGCTGACCTCAGGAGTGCTAGAGGACTTGTGCTTAATTCCGGAAAGGGCCCGGGTACTGGAGCCATCGCTGCTATATCCATTTACCATTTGGGGGGGTTATTATATTTATCTGTTTAATACATTTAAGTGCTTTTGGGGTACTTTATTTCTTTGTTTACACAGAAAGTATATACAGCTTTTTGGGGAGCACACTGCCCCCTTCCCCACTTGATACACTATACACACTGAAACATTGTGTATAGTGGATGGCACGATCAAAGTTTGAAATACTCTTGATACAGTGTGCACCTCTTGTTTAGAGTTTTAGTTAACCTTATGCAGGACATTCACTGTAACACTTATAATGCAAAGTTCCAACAACTGCCTGAATTGATGATTTTCTGATTGCAAATAACTGGTCTGGGACAGTGAATGACAGACAAAAAGAGGGCCCAATATTTTGATTTGAGCTTCAATGACCATAGAACCAATCTAATATCAGGTCATTGTATGGCCAGCATTAAACATTGGCTTTACCAATTCTTTTATTTTCTATAGTTATTTCCTGAAAGCCTTCACCAAAATAGTGAGACCTACTGGGACTGGACAAGAAATAAAAGATTTAAAAGGAGGTGCCTTGTGTTTATGAGACAATGTTTGGCAAAATAATATTACAAGCAGTTTTTCAAAATTCAATTTAAAGGACAACTATACTGTAAAAATTAACATTTCAGAAATGAAAACTAACTGGGACAGGGAGGTAGGATTGATTATTCTGACCTCCTCATATTGCTTTGTTGAGGAGCTACAGCAGGTTATGGCTCTGGGCCCTCCTGTATTAAAGATAGTGATGCAGCATTCAGGAAACCTGGCAGAAGCAGTTTTCTTTGGGCTGCCGCTCCTCATAGAAATTAAAATAGAAAAACAATCCTAGTTCTCCTTTCAGCTGTTTAAGGGCAACTATAGAAAAAAAGTACATTTCCCAGAGGGTTACAACAGTGTAATCTTACCTCCCTGTCCCTAGGTGGTCTCTATGAAGTAAGTTGAGGGCTCACTCCTCCTTCTTCTGCATTTCAGGCTTGACTATCACTAAATGTGTCCATACGTTAGTGCTTAACTGCAGACTGATCCTGCAACATTCATTCAATTCTGGAGCAACTGCCTTTCTGGATTTTCTTTGCGAGCAACAAATGTTCACAAGGTCCCACCAGGCCCATTCATTTTGTGATCGTATGTCGGTCACAAAGAAGATCTAAAAAGGCGGTTCCTCCAGAATTGATTGGTCTGCAGGTAAGCGCTAATATATGGGCACCTTTAAGATCGTGAGAGATTATCCGGCATGCCCTGAGGAAGGTACCCTTTAAATAAATGGCAGCTTTAACCAGAGGATTTTTGGCTTGGTGTAGTATGTGCTTTTAAACCAAGATTAGTGGAGAAATGAAAAAGGTCCTTTTTAAATCGTCCTTTCTCTAAATAGTCTTAGCATATCTGACCCATTCTGGTGATTGCTGTTATGGAACAGAAACAGAAATTACAGTATTATGCAAGTTGCTGATTTTGAATCCCCCTACCTTGTGTGTTTTTTTTACTGGTCCCCCTGTCCCTTGATATTTATTTTTTCATGTCTTTTACACACATAATCTGCAGCATCAGCCAAAGTCAATCAATTGGGAGCAACATCAAATAAGCCACTTGTTCTAGATTGTGTTGTGCATTAACACTTACAAGGTGGTGGTGTCTGTGCCATTGATTTTCAATTTAATGTACACTGGTACTACAATTTTATAAATCTCCCAAGCACCCCCCCTCCTACCCCCTAAAGCAGTCAACCTATTATAAACTCATTGCTTACAACTCTACAGGTAAACCGTTTCAGATGGAATAATCAGGTGTAGCCAAGTTTCCCTTCACTATATAACAGGTACTGTACCATTTGTGGCATGTCCAACATCAGTATCTGGGAAGAATGCCACTTGGCACTAAGGCTGTATACAAACTGTCCAATTTTCCAATAGGACAGACTTCAAATTGGTAAAACTCCATGTCTGGTGGGAATGGAACAAGGGCAGCTTTAAAGGTTACTACTGCACATAGTGTATCCATAGAACCCACTACTTCTAATGGTAATCTTAGAAGTGGTAATTTGGCATAGGTTATATAGATAATATACTACCATGTTATATATTCAGTAATTAATTTGCAATATATGATTTACTTTATTTTCTCATTTGGCAGTGGGACTTTGAAGATTTCAATCCACAGTGGAATGACAATGGAGCCATAATCAATATCCATGCCAAAGATGGTTCTGTATTAGGCACTAGTAACTAATTTACTGTTTGTAATGTTGCTGTTAAGGTACAAGAATTTTGCAGTCAGGACAGTCAGTGGATTGCAGACATTCCATCAGCAGGACACAGTCATATTGGCTGTATTTTTTTTGCATTATTTGTGAGTTGAAGAATCCCTGCATGACTTGCCATCTCAACTGGGTGGTAGCAGCAGGACTATTTAAGAATATCCACACTTACAGGACTTAAAGAGATTGAAAGTAGTTTATTACAAATTTACAATTCCAACATTTTGGCTGTTACAGCATCTTTCATTAAGTCCAGTGAGATTCTTACAGCTTGGATTTAAAGAAAATGAAAATTATTAGCAGAGGCCTACATGGCTGCACCACAATATCAAACATTATGTGAAAGGCAACCTCCACATCTGACTATTATGGTACCAACCATAGCTAAAAGAACCCTCACAAGATTTTCCCTTCTTGGACATCAAAGTGATTTCATAAAGACTCCCATGATGCATTACAGAAAAGGTCTACAAATATTCCACTTAACACATCTAAAACTACTGCGTTAAGATTTGTGGTATCTTCACGATTTTGTTATGTAAGGATTGTTGAGTAATAGACTTTTGATTGTTCATATGTTGCAGTGTAATAAATTAAATTTATGCTATCACTTGGATTGTTTCATTGTTTGCACTGCTACTTCTCTTCTTCCCAAGCGTCTCTGCTACTGGTAACAGTGATTTTGGCTTTAGCAACATAAATGGTTTGATACTGGCATTATCACAGGGAAATGGGTAGAGAGGTAGCATCATTGATTGGGTTGTTTTTAAAGTAAATGTTGTCTTTATTTAAAGCTGACCTGGATGCATGAAAAAATACCTAAAATTCATGCAAGCATATTATCCCTATAATTCCATGTGTCTTTAAAGAAAATGGTCTATTTTTAACACAGGAATCTGTGGGAAATGTATCACTGTGGAGCTTGAATGACTGCAGATTTCTGTACAGTTCTGATGAGGATCAGACAAAAATATTCAGTCAGCATTTTGCAGGCAAGAGGAAAACACTGTCAGGAAGAGAGTCCCCTGCACCCTCTGCAGGCCTACATATGGAATCACATAGACATTATGGACAGTACACAGGCTGTTGCCCAAAACTTATATTGACTTAAGCTGGGTACACGCCAACCAACCAAAGAAGCCACGGCAGACAGTTTGCCACGTCAGCGCACACAATTTCCTGTGGTTTTCTGATGCATCTGATCGCCAATTTCTCCGATTTGGGCAAATGGTCTGTGGCAGATGCGAATCTATGCAATATCTTCAGCCCAATTAATCAAAAAACTGTAAGGTGTCTACACGGGCTAAGCTGCTTCACTGCAGCCTTGTCATCTGGTGAAAAGTTATAATAACAATTTCTGTCAGTCACCTTAACAGATCATTAACATGTCTATATTAAGATAATATTCTTTTTTTATGGGGGGGGGCATTTTAATACAAAAGTAGTTTGAAGGGCACGTCCACCCCGAAACTAAAATTTAACCCATCCTTAGGGCACAGCCACTCTGCGCCGCAAACAGAATCGCACACTGAATCAAATGCAATTTCATGTGAGATTTTGTTGCGTTTGCGTGTGCGTTTTTCCGTTAGATATAGAAAAACGCATCCGATTGCGATTAAAACTGTGGAACGCAAATTGCAATTGCATCGCACCCAAAAACGAGAGTTTTTGGTGCATTGCCGCGATTTCAATGATCAAAAAATGCGATAGTGTGGCCTAGCCCTTACCTTACATCTCTGCTCCTTATGGTTCTCCTGCAGTGCTTGTCCAAAGTCCAGGAAACTGAAGAGAAGCAGTTGTCTTCCTGTGGTAAAGGTTTCTGCCTCCTTGTGTGGCATGCACATAGGAGCCCTTTCCACCCCTCCCTCCTACCCTCCGGTTGCCACCCTGGCTGCCCTTCCACTTTGCAATATAACCTTTTTTCTATATTGCAGCTCACTCCTAGCCACTGCCATTTTAAAAAAAGAATCAGAAACATACTTACAGCCCTTCGTTCCTGTGACTGTGTGGTTATAGCCATCAGCTGTGTTTGAGATTGGCTGCCTCTCAGCTAATCACAGAAGCAGCTGCCAGCCCGGCCCGTTTGCAAGTAGTAGGATGCTTTTGCTGCCAAAATTGCAATATCTGCAATTATCTTATAGTTGGGAAATATTTTATAACCCTAAGTTAAAATAGAATAGTCCTCTGGTTGCTGCACATTTTCTAACAGCCGGTCATAATGTAACTGCCCTCAGAGGCAAGCACCTCTAAGCAGAAGCAGTGATCATGATAATGCACATTTGTGTAAAGGGGCATTCTGGATTTTAACACTGGATGCACTCCAGCCTAAAGCTTCTTACACACAGTAAATCTCACCTTGTCTGTAAGGGCTAGGCCACACTTGCATGTTTGTGCTCGCGGTTGCGCATGCGATTTTTTAAAATGGAAATCGTGGGAATGAAAAAAATACCCGTGATTTTCGATTGCGTATACGTTTCCGTTTTTGGTAATGCATGCGTTCACCATTTTTGAAGGTTTCCATAATGGTAAATTGCAAAATCACATGGTCAAAATGCACAAGAATCGCGCACACAATCTCACGCGATAATGCACATTATTCCGTGAATCAGAAATATACTTACAGCCCTTCGTTCCTGTGACTGTGTGGTTATAGCCATCAGCTGTGTTTGAGATTGGCTGCCTCTCAGCTAATCACAGAAGCAGCTGTCAGTCCGGCCCGTTTGCAAGTAGTAGGATGCTTTTGCTGCCAAAATTGCAATATCTGCAATTATCTTAGGGTTATAAAATATTTCCCAACTATAAGTTAAAATAGAATAGTCCTCTGGTTGCTGCACATTTTCTAACAGCTGGTCATAATGTAACTGCCCTCAGAGGCAAGCACCTCTAAGCAGAAGCAGTGATCATGATAATGCACATTTGTGTAAAGGGGCATTCTGGATTTTAACACTGGATGCACTTCAGCCTAAAGCTTCTTACACACAGTAAATCTCACCTTGTCTGTAAGGGCTAGGCCACACTTGCATGTTTGTGCTCGCGGTTGCGCATGCAATTTTTTAAAATGGAAATCGTGGGAATGAAAAAAATACCCGTGATTTTCGATTCGCATACGTTTCCGTTTTTGGTAATGCATGCGTTCACCATTTTTGAAGGTTTCCATAATGGTAAATTGCAAAATCACATGGTCAAAACGCACAAGAATCGCGCACACAATCTCACGCGATAATGCACATTATTCCGTGCGCGATTCCTGTGCATTGCAGTGTAGCCTAAGCCTTACACCCAACCACCAAGCTTTCCGGACAAAAATCACGCATGTGTGGGCACCCAGTTGGCACTCGCTAGTAGATCCCTCCTGGCGTTGGGCGCTTAGCTGAGCAAGAACAGCGAAGAAGCCTGATCCCGGGTAAGTTCTTTGTGTTCGCTCCTGTCTCCTGGTTATTCAATTGCACCTTTACTCCCCATTCTTCAATTAAACAAAAAAAAAAAAGGTAAGTATACATTTTGAGTAGAGATACCCTTTAAAGGTTTGAATATCTGTATTGGTTTAAAATGTTTTCTGACCAAAATATAAGATATGTGTCCTTAATTGCATCTATCTAGGATTGCATGTAACCTTTTTTGTGTAGAATTGTATAATTATGCTGTTACAAGATTGTTTTGCTCTGTTTCCATAATGTAGATTTATGTACATCTTGGCCACTAGAGGGCTGTGGTAATAGCCTGTGAAAGTAGGACTTTCTATGTGAGCTGTAGATCTTTTGTCTAAAGAAGGCGTGTATAGAAACATAGAAACATTACTACACACATATGTATCTGGTAGTGTGTAAATAAATAGCACATTTTTTGCAAGTCTGGAGTGCGCTGCTTGATTTCTATTATTATGGCAAGTAAAAGTTTAATTTATTTATCAATTTATATATAATAAAAGGGTTTAAAGCATTTTATATATCTTATTTGAAAGGATCAATTGGACAATTTCTTCAAATATGATATATCTAGCATGCTTGGCAAGAGCAGCCCATTCTGTCCTATGTAGAGTAATTGGTAAACTCTCCACAGTGTGGGAGAACAAAAGCCATTTCTCCTTAATAATGTTTTGTAGGGTAGACCAAAAAACAATGTCAGGGTGTGTGATGCTTTAAGCATGTTTTTTATTCTAATGTTAAGCAGCCATACACTACAAATTTACCTCCTAATATTCGTGTGATGTCCCCACAACTGACTGGCATGATCATTTCGCAATTAATATTTCACAAACAAAGAAACACTGGGAAAACGCAGACAGGTAAAACTGCTGGTTGGCTCGATATTACGATAAATGTGGCATTTATGTCAGATGGCAGGACTAAACGGTGTAAAATTGAGTTAATGTATAGCCAGCTTTAATCCTGGGGTCAGGTAAGGCTGGCAAAATATAATTGACTGTGGGGAAAAAATTGCCATTTAGTTTTATTGAAGAATGGGAGTGTCTTACCTCCTGTTAATTTTCAGAAACCAATCATATGTTACCAGGGCTGTTGGTTACTAGCCATCTTGGTGCCCTAGCGTAATAAGTTTGCAATCCCAGTGCGCTTAAAACTGCAGTAGTGTGGCACCTTCAGTGCCAGCACTTTCCCAGAGTATTGCCATCGGGCGTGTTTAGGGGGGATTACTGGTGCCTGGAATCCCCCTTTCTATCTGCTCAGTGCAGTCTGCTGTTCTACGTCTCCTGGTTTTCATAGACTGTTACATAGATTGTTACATAGATTACTACATTGTAAATTGTAGTAAATTGAGCTGTGAGTGAGAAGCAGCATTTGTATGTGTCAAAAATGTATCCAGTCTGCCCTGTGATTGACATCAGTGTAACTAATAATAATTGATACAAAACTGTATCAACATTAACCCTGCAGCTGCCTGAGGTGATTGCTGAGACAGGGTTTATATTCAGTACTTACTGTACCTACTACACTGTGATGGCGTTAGTGAGCAGGAATAGGGACATTAAGAAATCCTGGGGTTGTATAGCTGAATGTCGATATTGCATTATATATATATAGCAAAGTCAATCAATATTGAAAGCACTCAACGGGTCTTTCAGCAACCACATGTCAACGCGTTTCAGCCCTTTGAGAGCCGTCATCAGGACTAATATACATACCAAACCAAAACCCTTTTAAACACATATAACTCCACCCCCCACCTGTGCTAAATCAAACCACTTACCCAATACCAGATGGACTTCATATACCAGGTGTGCTACAAACACTGAAGGCACATGTTCCCAAAACATGGACGTCGAGGCAACTATCCCACCCCATCACGGGACCTAAGAACAAATCCATCAGGCAATAGATGCGCGAGATCGGAACAGTAAGGGCAAACCCGTGCCCACAACATCCAACACTAAACCACGTACGCGTTGACATGTGGTTGCTGAAATAAACAGTTTGTTGCTGAAGTTATGAAGACCCGTTGAGTGTCTTATATATATATAGAGAGAGAGAGAGAGAGAGAGAACAAACTTCGGAAGCACTCCAGGGACTTGTAACCAAAACTCCAAACTTTTATTTTAAACACATCAACGCGTTTCAACCGCCATTCGCGGCCGTCATCAGGATACAACTGTGAATTTGACACTCCCCTTTATACCAACCCACAATCTGCCACACCCCCATCTCTTTACACCACGTGATCGGCCTCACCTCCAATGACCAGAGGTGAGTAGTGCACACCCAGGTTGAAGGAACTGGCAAACCGAAAACCCGATTATCATCCAGTCTCCACCCCCAGGACATACCCATAAAGTGACAAAGTGCAATAAATATGTTAAAAATACACCGTGCCGAATAAAAACATTACATAACATTAAAAACCATCTTCTTTAGTCATGTATCTTAAAGTAGAACATGTTATAATTGGAAGGTCCAATTTTGTTATAGGAAACATTCTCTTCTTCTTTATTTCACCCATGTGTTGAGGAATAACACTGACTTGTCGCTGGCGGATGTCCAGCTGGCGGAATTAAGAGTGAGGTTTATCCAAAGGGGTTATGCACCCCAGGATTTAGAAATGATTGTTCCATATATTCTTTATATAGAATGATTGTTCAATGTGCCCATACATGGTCCAATGTTATCAGCTTCTACTGAAAATTCTGTCAGATCCACCGTCAGTGTCACAGCTCTGACTTTAAAAGACACTAATGGTAAAGTAGTGCAAATGTGGTTTAACAGTAAAACAGAACGTTAGGCTGGGTACACACAGACAAATTTTTCATCCTAAGCTTTCGCTGCTATAAAGTGGTCAGCCACAGCAAATGTCTGCTATGGACCACAACATTCACTGCCGCCACCGAAATCACTTCAGATTTTTCGGCCCGACCGACCAATATACGGAAATATCTGTATGTGTGTACCCAGCCTTAATAAATTTATACTTTATAACAAAAGTAAAAGGAATATTTGTATTGGCCAACTGTGATGATAATCATGGCAATTAGAGAATATATATAATATTATTATATGATCCATATATAATAGAACACATGAATGTATTCGGTCATGAACCTCCTTCTGGAATTGTTCAGTGGTAACCCATTCAGGAATCCCCCCCCCCCTTAAAAATCCTGTGCTTGCCACTGGCCATTAACACTTTCAGTGCCAGCAATGACATGATAGATAGTATGTACCTGCTCCATTGAATTGTTCATCTACTATAAGCTCTAATTGGAGCTTATAGTATTGATCTTATGGCTGCTAGTCACAGGGGCCACTGTTAAGGTTCATACACACGTGCAATTGAGTGTGCCGACCCACAACACATGATGTGTATGGACTCCTGTTTCGGGCGATTTATCAGCTGAAGCGCGATAGTTACCTGACCGGCCGGGCGCATCTTCAAACAAGCGACTGTTTCAGCCAATAAAGTGCCCATCCTACACTTTCAGTTCATTTGTAACATTTAGAGAGATTCAATAAAAGTTCTTATCATTAAAAAAGGTGATTATTTTGCCCCAACCAATCAGATCTTATTTAACATTTGAAAGCTAACATCTGATTGGTTGGGAGAAAATCAACACCATTTTTAACAATAAGAACTTTTATTGAATCTTCCTGAATTGTTTCCAAGTAGAGGAAGCTGAGTTCAGGTTCTCTACTCACTACAAAGTTACAAATTACAGCTGAACAAGGAGAGAAGATCTAACACAGCAAGTAAAAGCTAAAAGGGAGATGCTAGGAAGAACACTGGGTGCCCTGGTTTAACATAGGAGCCCTAGCTCTTTGCCTAGGTGGCCTATGCCTAAAAATGTCCCTGGATGTTACCTTTCTACTGGTCTGCTACAGTTAGAAAACATTTGAAAACATTTTGTTGCGGCTGGGTACACACATGTACAATAGTCACAAAATGACAGACAGAATCCTATATACTAAAAGACATGTGTAAAGGACGTGGATCATGGACACAGAAGCTCGAGCACCACGTCAACTACCCTCCTCCCACTGTCCGTGCGCCATTGGATAAGCCGACCACTACTGGCGCACGCATTCCACAGTGGGAGAAGTGACATCGCAAGACACCACATTTCTGGGGAGAGAGTGAGTGAAGAGAGAAGGGGGGGATTCTTTTAGGAATCCGGGGGTTTGCTGGTCTGTAAGATTCTCACAGTCCCAAGCATTTTCTCTGTTGTTATGGCACATTCATTGCTGCCCAGAAAGATACCATATTTGTATCACTAAATTGACTTTGGCCCCTTATTTATAAAGGTGCGCTTTAAACTATCGTAATTTTTACAACTGAAGCCGTAAATTTGCGTTCATAATTTTACGACCTGGCGTAAATTTGCAATACCTAGCGGTATTATATTACCACGTGGTATTACCGCAGATATGCATTTACATCCACGAAAAGAACTTGAAATAAACAATACCCTGCGCGGAGAGGCAGATTTCTGTACAATATTGAATATATTTGTATTTGGCCCTAACATACACCACAGCAGTGTGCTGTGAAATGTATGCTAAAAATGATTCATATCCATAAAGATTCGATAAAACCCATTTATAGAAAAGGGTTTGCATTGTACAGCTTACTTAGTAGTAAATAACAAGCTACTGTAAACATAATTCAGACAGCTCACACTTTTAAAATTCAGGTGCACAGTTTTTAGTTCACATTTACAATACATTACTAATTCAAATCTAATCTAGGTAAATAGTGTAAAATGTATAGGGCATGTGATACCCAGTGGGTACTAGTAGTTTAAAGATGTCAGCCCCCATGGGACACCTTTAAAACCCACAGTAACATCACTCTTAAAGACATCTAGAAAGAACATAATAAACTAAGCTAAAACTAAAACTCTTAACTAAACAAAGTCGAAAAATATATTTCCAACATCCGGGTAAATGCAGGTTGGGCATCCCCACTAGAACCTAGATTCACTCTGGAGAGGGTGTCCAGGATTATTTTTAGAATGTGCACATGCATGTGATATACAGAGCTAACAAACCAAACATCAGATAGTGTCCTTGATGAACAAAAAATACAGAACTTGAATTGGAACTTGAGAGCTAATAAGGATAATTGAATTCTATAGTTTGATCGTAAGTCATTTTTTACTGCTGTTTTTCAGTCAGTAACAGAATATGATTATCTGTGGATATGTTGATATTAGGAAACACTAGACAGATATTTTTAATTATTAACATTTTTTCCTTTTTTATGATTTTCTAACACACTCTGACAAAGATGGATTCCCAATGTTGGATTATGAGACAATAGACAGACATGAGGGCACAATGGAAGGAAATTCTTTGGCTGTATTGTGTTTTCCTATTAAGATAAGATAGTGAATGGACTTCATTTATTTTCACACAATAAGACCATACTGAGAATGTTGGTTCAGATTAATGTGTTTAGTGAGTGTTAATCATAAGGTCAAAATCAATTGCTATTTGTAAAAAAAATTGGGGGGAATCAAAGTTTACTGGGGGTTGGAAAACTGTTAAAATTAGTACTAACTAGCCATGGACACGCTGAATATGAATAGAGGCTTTCCCCATAAATACACACACAGAGATGATAAACCTGCGAACATTCCAAAACATTTTTTAGGGACAATTATTAGATGTGTTTCAACAACCACCCTATATTTAAATGTACTGGTACCCTTTTATTTGCAGGTGCCCATAAATTACAGCTTACCTGCAGACCGATCCCGTGCCATTCTTTGCAATGACATGTGATAAAAAAATGAATGGTACAGTTGGGACTTCATGGTCGTATGTTGGCAGCAAAGAAGTTCTAAAAAAAATGGTTCCAGAATTTATTAAATGTTTATCCTGGCCAGTCGGAAATTCTGAATGGTCAGTCAGGATGAAGAAACATCAGGTCTGTACCCAGCCTTAGGGATCCATTGTTAAAAAATATTTCAGTTATCATTCAACTGCCCTATTATCATAAACTCTTTTGCTATGTGCAGTTACTGCATATTGCTGTAACTGAAATGGTGGCAGTTGGTATTATGTGAGCTGCATGGTGGGAAATTCCATTTAACAATGCTGGATCATAGTGATTACTGAACACGCTTGACTTCACAATCATGGAATGGAAGGAAAGGGAAGTGAAGAGTGGAAAGAGGAATACGGTACTTAGCCTGATCAAAACAAGTATTGGATATAAGGCAACACATACACCTCAGAGTGGTACGTGCATGTATTCATTTATAGATTAAGATGAGCAGCTATTCCTTACCTTCCGTTCTTCAATCAATGACTGTGGGACCAGGAACGAAGATAAAAGACAATTACCTTTCGTGCGAACCTCTGGTGTCACACTGACAGGTCCCGAACACTTCCTGGTTCTGATTCACTATTGCGTGCAAGCACTATGGTTAATTAGAACCAGGAAGTGGTCGGGAATTTCAGTGTGACAGTGGAGGATCGCGCAAAATAAATTTTCTTCCATCTTTGTTCCTGGCTCCACAGGCATTGATTGAAGTACGGAAGTTAAGGCATAGCTCCTTAACCTCCCGGTATTCAATCAATGCATTAAAGGAATAGTTCACTTTTGCAGTGTTTTTTAGTTTTTTTAGTATAGTTGCTATTCAAGGAAACCATGGAACTGCAGAGCACATGCTTGTGATTCCATTGGCTTCTGAGACCAGGGGGAGTACATTTAGTAAGCGAAGACTGTGATTGGATCAATGTGCCAGTAAAATTATTCTATTCATATAACAAAAAAATTTAGAGCCTTACATTAAAGGACAACAATACTAAAAACGATTGTTACTGACTTCCTGAAGTTCATTTTGTTTCTGAACTATAGAACTTCAGTAAAAGTTCTAAAGTTCTATTGTTTAAAAAGGATCGTATTAAAGTCAATGGGGGGAAATAGTTTGAAATGTTTGGTTTAAATACAGTGAATACAGCAATGGTAACTTACTGTAAATGCCTCTGGGAAACACGACCCTATGGGAAGAACAGCAAAAAACAGACATAGCACACACTCGCACTACTTTTGATTTTCCGTAAGCTGTTTTAGGTAATCCGCAAAGTTCAAATTTGAGAATCCTCGAACGTTCGGTAATCGACGAATGGCCAAAAATTCTGTGACTGGACATTCGAGAGTCCGACAACTCAACCCAGGACCCCCTACCCGGCACTTAGAAGTGCCCTTGTGGCGGGGGGCGGAGCCAGGCAGCCGAGGCAAATGGACGCATAAGCCCACAGCTCCGGTAAAGTAGGACCAAAAGCATTAGGCCGACTGCCACAAAAGCACACCAGCAACCCCAAAACAATCGCAATTAAACCTAGAAGACATGGGGAGAAGGAAAACCGGCAATTCGGCACCACGCAAGCTCACGGACTTCTATCACAGAGGCCGCGTGCAAGGAAGGAAAGATGGCGCCGGGCTTACAAACAACACAGACACAGAGGGACAGGGAACCTCCACCGGAACCACCAACACTCCAACCTCTTCCCCGCAACATACTTACCCAGTAGCTACAGCAGAGCCGATGGAGAGCACGGAGAGAGCTGGGTCGCCCGGCGGAGAGGAACAACACGGGGAAATAAGGGCAGATGCTCCATCCCACGTGACAAGCGGGAGACAACAAAAGATCGACAGCAAAGAGGTAGGAGATGATTTATGTGCCTTCCCCGTACACAACATACCCCTAACGGACCAAATACTAAAGGAAATGATGCTTACCCTACAAAATTCAATACAAAAAGATTTTAAATCCCACATCACACTCCTACAGAATGAAGTGGGTAACCTAGGCCAACGCACGGACCACTTGGAAAATAAAATGTCAGACTTTGTCCCTACTGTTAATGAGTTCATAGACTCACACTCAGCTCTCCAAGATGAAGTAGCAACCCTACAACTCAAATTGACAGACATGGAAGACAGGGCGAGATGCAGAAACATCAAAATACGAGGTATCCCTGAAAAAGTAAACGATATAGACTTAATACCCTACCTAACTAAACTCTTTCAAGCCCTACTACCGGAGACTCCAACATCAGACTTCCTTATAGATAGAGCACATAGAGTTCGTAAACCAGCACACCTTCCTGCCTCAGCGACCAGAGATACCCTAGTAAGAATGCATTACTACCACGTCAAAGAACAACTAATGACGACATCTAGAAGAACCACAAAACTAGTAGAACAATACCAAAACATACAAATGTTTACGGACTTATCCCCAACTACACTGCAAGCAAGGAGAAAGCTTATTGACATCACCACAACCCTAAGAAAATCAAATATTCCTTACAAATGGGGATTTCCCACTAAACTACTAATAAAAAGAAACGGCAATACTTATATAGCCAAAACAGCACAAGAAGGAGAAAACCTCCTCAACGAATGGAATATACCTATCCAAACACCCACCTCTAAACCTCCTCCTACCTCAACATCACCGCAGAATGGATCATATTCTACATTGAGACTTCAACAAACTTGGCACACACCCAAAAGACATTCACCCGGAAACCCATCAACGAACTCCGACAAGTGAACATGAGATGGCAGAAGGCAACCTATAAAGCTATTTTTATACCTCACTATAAAGGTCCTACACTGGCTGACTGTTTTGATCCATACTTACCCCCCAAACTTTGAGAATTTGAGACTGGAAAAGATCTGGAGATCTCAAATGACTGCACAACTCAAAGTATTTTTCAAAGTATTTTTGAATGTTTATAATGTTATAGCTGTTAATGTTTACTGTTTCTGTTACAAGACCTACCTAAGTACAACTAACATGCTTTCTTTACAGGTGTATAGAAAACCAGATAATATTTTAGTTTCGCTTGAAACATATATACCAATACAAAACTACATAAGTAAAGCAATACTAGTAAACTAGAATATGGTTTTAACCCTGTTTTCACTAAATGTAAGGGGTCTGAACTCCCCCTATAAAAGATCAATGTTATGGCAACAGGCCTCCCAACATAAGGCGGACGTCGTCTTTGCCCAAGAAACACATTTCCAAGAAGGGAAAACACCTAAATGCTCCCACAAAAGATTCCCATATGTGTACTCTACCTCTGCAAAGAAATAACACAGAGGAGTACTTATAGCCATAAGAGATACCATCAACTTTCAAGCAGCTTGCAGCATTGCGGGGATTGGCAGAACTGGGGGGTCAGCAGGTGGAAGTGGTAGGGGACTCCATTATAAGGAAGTTAGATAGGGTAATCTGCCGCCAAGACCCTACATGCCGAACTGTGTGTTGCCTGCCTGGTGCTAGGGTTCGGCATGTGGTGGATCGTGGTGGGGCCGGGTGTGACCCGGCTGTCTTGGTTCACATTGGTGCCAATGACAAAGTTAGAGGTGGAGATGAGGTCCTTAAACATGATTTCCGAGAACTAGGGGCCAAGATAAAAGCAAGGACCTCCAGGGTAGTGTTTTCAGAAATACTACCACAGCCACGTGCTAAGCCAGGGAGACAGCGGGAGCTTAGGAGCATTAATGCATGGCTAAGAGAGTGGTGTAAGGAAGAAGGGTTTGGGTTTATTGAGAACTGGGCAGACTTTGCTGTCGGCTACATGCTCTTTAGTAGGGATGGGTTGCACCTCACTGATGGTGGTGCAGCTGTTTTAGGGGAGAAGATGGCTAGAGGGTTGGAGGAGATTTTAAACTAGGTTTGTGGGGGGAGGGTATGAGCAGTCTCACTGGGATAGATTGTCCAGGAGGAAAGCCGGGTGTAGATAGGCCAGTGGTGGGCGGAAAGGGGGGTGGGGCTAGCATAGGGGATAGGGAGGAATGTGTATTAAAGTGTACGAATAAATTACAGGATCATAATCTAAAATGTATGTTTGCAAATGCGAGAATCCTGGCTGACAAAATGGGTGAATTGGAAATGATGGCATTGAATGAAAAGTATGATGTAATAGGTATTATTATGGATTGAGAACTGGTTATTGGACCGCAAACAGAGAGTGGTGGTTAATGGAGCTACATCTATGTGGGCTAAAGTTCTAAGCGGAGTTCCTCAGGGTTCTGTACTGGGGCCGCTTCTGTTTAATCTGTTTATAAATGACTTAGAAGGGGGCATTGAGAGCAAGGTCTCTGTGTTTGCTGATGACACTAAATTATGCAGAGCTTTGGAAACTTCCAATGATGTGCAAGTGCTGCAAGCAGACCTAGATAGATTATCAAAATGGGCAGCAGAATGGCAGATGAGATTCAATGTTGATAAATGTAAGGTGATGCATTTGGGATTTAATAATCCCTGTGCCACCTACACCATAAATAACTCTGTGTTAGGTGCATCTGAAATGGAAAAAGATTTGGGGGTTCTGGTAGATAACAGACTTAGCTGTAGCAAACAATGCCAGGTAGCAACAGCTAGAGCTAGCAAGATATTGTCTTGTATAAAGAGGGGAATAGATTCAAGAGAGAAAAATATTATTCTCCCTCTTTACAAGGCACTGGTAAGGCCTCATTTGGAATATGCGGTGCAGTTTTGGAATCCCATATACAAAAGGGACATCTTGGAAATGGAAGCAGTCCAGAGAAGGGCAACTAAATTAATAAGGGGAATGGAGGGGCTTGAATATGCAGGCAGATTAGACAAGTTAGGGCTGTTTACATTGGAGAAGCGGCGGTTGCGTGGGGACATGATAACCTTATACAAATATATTAATGGCCCATACAGTGAACTCTCTGGTGCATTGTTCACTAATAGGTCATATCAGAGGACTCGTGGACATCCTTTAAGGTTGGAAGAAAAGAAGTTTCATCTTCAAGTTAGGAGAGGTTTCTTTACAGTGAGAACGGTGAAACTGTGGAACTGTCTTCCAGCTGATGTGGTAATGGCAAGTTCATTGAATAACTTTAAAAAAGGCCTGGATAAGTTTCTAAAACTAAAAAATATTGAGAATTACTGGTATTAATGCATATAGATCTGGTTGATCCAGGAATACTTTCCGATTGCCGTTTGGAGTCAGGAAGGAATTTTTCCCCCCCTTTTTTAGCTGGGGGAATAGGAAAAGGAATAGGTTGGACTTGATGGACGAATGTCTTTATTCAACCTTAATTACTATGTTACTATGTTACTATATTCCAACCCCGCAGCGGTGGTATCAACAACAGGACTACAATCATCAACATTTACCCTAGCAAACGGTACCAGACAGGGCTGCCCCCTATCGCCTTTAATATTTGCCTTAATGATGGAGCCAATTGCTCAATCCATAAGACTCCACAAACAAATAACAGGTATTAAATTGGGCAAAAAACACCATAAAGTATGCCTTTTTGCAGATGACATAATATTGTTATTAACAAACCCAGAAATCTCCCTCTCTGCAACAATTGAACTTTTCAGATGGCAAGCAAAACCTCATATTATAAAATTAACGAAACCAAATCCACAATACTACCGATAAATATTGACATGCAGTCCAAAAAATCAATACAAAGCCAATACTCCTTTCAATGGAGAGAAAACACACTACCCTACCTGGGAATACACCTAACTATACCTACCACACAACTATACGCATGGAACTATGCCCCAATGCTACAATTAACGGAGTCTTTAACAAATAAGTGGGAGAAAGAAAACCTATCCTGGTTAGGAAAGATAGCTGCCATAAAAATGACACTCCTCCCGAAACTAACATACGTGTTCAGAACTATTATACTACAACCCAAAGCCACATATTTTAAGAAACTACAAACTACTATAGAAAGATTCATATGGTCTGGGAGAAAATCCAGAGTCAACAAAAAACTATTATACACAAACAAATATGAAGGAGGCCTGGGTATCCCACTAATAACACGATACCATACAGCAACAATACTAGACCAGACAAAACAATGGTGGTCAGATCAAGAGGAAAGACAATGGGTGGAAGATGAACAATCCCTCCTAAATAACACCCCACTGAGAGAGATTTTGGGAGCCTTAATGATCTCAAAAGGAAAGAAAAAACCAAAACTAACAATTGAAGTCCCTAACTTTCTTTCTATAAAAACCACCATCCAAACTTGGAGCCGAGTATGTAAAACTTGCAGTATCTACACAGAACTATTACAAGAGATACCAGTCTCCTCAGCTGACTTACTCATCCCTAACATAAACTTATCCTCCTGGGCAAACCTAGGTATAATTCAAATAAAACAAATTTACAATAAGGAAGGGATACGTACATTTGAAGAACTGAAAGAAGAATTCCAAATATCAAACAAAGACTTCTACAAATACCTCCAATTGAGACATATAAACAAACGAATCCCACAACCTTCGACCCAAAATAAAACAATACTACTCAAGTGGCTAACGTTAGCACACAATAAGAAAGGGATAACCAATAACTATAAAACATTACAACCTGAGTTAGTCTTAAGCTGGGTACACACCTATCGATTTTTCCTCCTGACCGACCGTTCGATACTTTCGAATGGTCGGCCAGGAGGAAGGACTGTCGGTCGCGGCAAAAGCAGCCGCGTCCGATAGTCACCACGACCGATCGTGCGGTCCATAGAGGGCCGCACAATCGGACGAGGTTTTCCACCCTGTCCGATCGTCCGATTCGGACGAACAGTCGATCGGACATGGGCACTTTCGGATGCGATAATTTCGGTCCGATCGACCGATACACTGAAATATCGGTCGATCGGACCGAAATATCTAATCGTGTGTATCCAGCTTTAACCGATATACCTCCACACATCAAATGGCAACAAGATCTACAAGAAGAAATTACGGAAGAACAATGGCTCAAAGCAATCAAACTGACTTACACCTTATCTAAATGTGTTAAACACTGGGAAGCCAATGCAAAAATCAGAATGAGATGGTACAAAACTCCAACAATAATATGTAAATACTCACCTACAACTAATGACAGATGCTGGAGACAATGTGGGCAAAAAGGTACCATACTACACATTTTCTGGAGTTGCCCTAAAATAACCAAACTGTGGTCTGAAGCATTCAATCTCCTATCAACTATACTAGCTTGGCAACTCACCCCAATCCCGACCTTAGCCCTACTGAATATAAACCTATATGAATTTCCCACCTACATGACAACAATAATATACCACCTATTCACTATAATCAGAACAAAAATAGCAAAATACTGGAGAACCACTGAAATACCAACCTGGTCGGAAATAGTCAATAACATGAACTTAAACTACGAATACGAAATTATATTTGCCACCTCTAAGGGAACCCGCGAAAAAACCTCTCATGCCTGGATGTTATGGTCTGACAATAGAAATGTGATTTCACAAAAATGTAATTTGGATAATTAAACAACTGCCCCATAATATATACACCTGTACTTAAAAGGCTAAGAGAAAAACAATAAGTAGGTCTAATGGTTTTGTTATAAGGTTTATGTAATAAAATAAAAAAAAAAATCAAGAGTGGAAGTAAAACAATACAAGAGTCAAGTTCTGATACATGTAATTCTCTATTTGTTTATTAAGCAAAAACTATTATAAAAATGTAAAAAACTAATATATAACAATGCAAAATGTGTAACTCAGAAATGTTTGAACCACTTTTGATCAATAAAAAATTTTAATGATAAAAAAAAAGAAGTGCCCTTGTGGCATTGACAAGTGCCTTTTGGGGCTTAAGCGGTCCCACGGCTCGAATCGGGACCCCTCCCCAGCACTTATAAAGTTCTCTTGCAGCACTGGCACCCCCATCGAAGGCACTTGGAAAAAAAAAAACTCTTAGTAAAACAAAGTGTGATGATGGTAAATGGAGAGCTTTGTGTTCCAGAGCCATTTTTTATTCCTCTGGGAAGGAGTTATCTACAACCAATCACAAAAAGGCGTGGCCTGGACAAGAGGAGTGTTACACACTACAGGTGGTCTCTCTGACACATCCACTGGGGGTATTCCTACCATCTGCATACAATTACCTAACAAGATATAAATCACAGCATAAATTTTGTTTCTTAGTATGGTAATGATCTGGGTTGGAAATAAACTTTAGTATTGCTAATTACCTCCTGCAGCATATCCTTTCATCCTGTCTAAACACACATAATGGAGTTATCTCTTGGTATCTATATTGATCAGATGTGCATTGCACAGACATGTCATTATACCAAATAATACAGATTACAATATAACTCAACACTTATATGCTGACCACATGATTGTGACACATGTACCATGGCCTGCCCAATAACTAGTCAGACTAGATACATTAGTGATTTTGTGCTGGAGAAGAAGTGCTTGTGTAGGGATACGATCATCTCAAAAAAAACTGTCAATAGATAAAATTAGGCTTCAAGAATTTTTATCTTAAGAGGTGGTTAAAGGCATTTCAACTATTAAAACAAGAATTGATATCAATAAGCAAGACTTTCCGCACCCCCAAACCTATGATTTGTTATACTAACCTTTTTTTAAAAAGGCTCATAAAGATACTTACAAAGCCTATTCCCTCGCCGACAGATTCAGCCTCCTCAGCAGCTGTAGTGAACTGTTTATTAGCTCACAGGGCATCAGGGAAGGCTTCTTGTTATGTGGGTGCGGGTAACCTTTAGCACTGCACATTGTGATTTTTTTTCAATGGTCCATGGTTATTGAAATGGTGACAGGTGTGTTTAGTTAAATAGTTCTTGAGAATCAATTCATGCACACATACAGGGAGATTCAATAAAAGTTCTTATAATTTAAAATGGTGCTAATTTTGATCAGATCAGATCTTATTTAACATTTGAAAGCTAAAATTTGATTGGTTGGGGCAAAATTAGCTCAGTTTTAAACGATAAGAACTTTTATTGAATAACAGTATGTTAAATTATGGGATAGTTTGTCTTTAAAGGGATAGTGTGTCATCACATATACAACAACCCCTGAAAATACATAGATATTTAGATCTTATCCTCTACTATCCATATTGTATTTGCAAATTGTGATGTCATTTGTATTTATGAATAAAGATTGAGTTCTATATTTATTTTAGACAATTTTTTTTTTATTATTTATAACAACAATGTTATTCTGGTAATCCTGATTCTGATGGTTTTGTTAACATGGAAGCCTCAACAAATATTTTGGTTTCTCTTCAACTGCAATTTTTGGTGATGACCTCAGCAAAGTCCAGTCACAATGCAGCGTTCTACATGTTGTCTACAGACAGTTATTCATGATTGCGAAATACGATTGTCATCAGTTTTTTTAATAAATTGGATTTGCAACCCTTTTTGTTTGTTTGTTTGTTTAGAAAAAATGTATTTGTTCCTCTTTTCTCCACATTAGAGAATATTCCCAATGAAAACTGCGTTGTGGCTGTTTTTTTGGGTTACATTATCTTTTGTTTAATAAGGCAGTATGGGCCATATTTATAAAGGAGCGATAGTGTAAAATACCAATTATCCTGCTCTTTATCCATACCTTATCATTTAGGGAGCCTTTGTGTTGGCACTTTTTGTAATATTTGATAAAATTATGTAAACGAATGAGTATTTGTGATATACATAAATATCCCAATAAAATATACGTTACAATATTTGTGAAGTCCCCTGCCAATGATTTGTAATGCATTTAATTCAAAGGTTTATCTCCTTGCAATCCTTTCTCTCACTATAATCAATTTTCTCATAAGCGACTGATAAATATGCCAGTTATCACATTGATGGTTGCCATTATTTAGTTGCTATTAGTTTGCATATTCCTTTATGACATTCAGTGGCAACTATGTCTGTCTGTTTCTGGAAAACCAATTTTTCCATTCCACCCAATACAATGTATATTTTTTTCAACACATTATTTTCCAAATCAGATATATCTAGTGTTGATGACTTCTATATTATGAATGGGAGCTTTCTTTGGAAAATATAATTACATATACCTAGTTATTCTACATATTCTCTTCCATTTTTAAAAAATCAGTTACATTTATACCCTTTGCTATTCCCTGCTGTTGACATTAGTGAGCTGACATTTCAAGTTCTAACAGTCCTTCTTCTTCCCAGGATGCACCACATCCTTGGAATGTTCATAACAGTAATTTCTACTGATTGGCTGTTGGTCAAAGATGCTCAGATCTCTACTGAGCAAATGAATCAACCCAGGCACTGGGTCAAGGGCAAGACCATAACGCTCTCTACTAGCGGTCCTGCAAACAGGAAGTCAGTATTTCGGTTGCATTTATTTATACACAGACAAAATGCTGAATGTGCAGGTAAAAGGGCAAGTCCAGCCCCAAAATGAAAACTTACATACAGGTAAATCACCCCACAAAACCCTAAACGATAATAGTTTGAAATGTCTAACCTGAAATCCTGCACAATGTCCTGTTTCGCAGGAAAAAAGGTAGCTGAGGGTCGCACTCCAAATCTTTTTAGAAAATTTTATGTGAAACCACCATATCCACGTCACAACGTTTCGGGGGATACCCCCTTCTTCACCTTTTTTCCTGCAAAGCATTGGTTTTTTTTTTTTTTTTGTTCCTTAAAAAGGGAAGAACCTACAGAGGTGTCTGCACCCACAGTTGGGTAGAGTGCACCTCCACCATTGTTTATCCTACAATGTCCTGTTTCCCCTGTTTCTGGTTCTTGGTTCTTCCAGTTAGTAACTGTCAGTTATGGATTTGACAGTTGACATCACAGCCAATGACTAAATGTTGATGTCTGTCTCTTCTGAGCATGCCCAGGCTCAGTACAGGTTTCTAAGGGCCATATTTATAAAGCTGCGGTATCGGTTTTTAACGATACCGCGACTTTAACAATCCGTATCGTAAATTTACGATTGTTAAACCAGTTTAACGATCGTAAATTTACGATACCGATCGTAAATCTATGATAACAAAATCGTAGATTTACGATCCCCATAGAATACCATTGCGGTAGTTTACTACCACACGGTATTCTACGATCGAATGCTCGTTAATTAACGAACATTCGGTCGTAAATGTACGATTGTACGATCGTAAATTAACTAACCCGTGGTATCGCTTAAAAAAATCGCTTTATAATTGCTCACTTTTCATGAGGCATCCAGATGCATAGCAGGCATACAGTAATGAATTCATAGGACAAACTATGATATATCAACATATTTTAAAGAGGCCATTCTTTCTAAAAGCTGTTCTTATGAGGGTGGAGTTGTCCTTTAAGGTTATTAGAAAGGAAAATGACTGCTCTTTTTTCTTAAAAGTATATGCATTTGCACAGAAATTCCCCTTTAAGAAGACTCATCCTCACTAAAGGTGCCCATACACTTAACTGGCAGACCAATCCACAACATACAATCAATTTTGGAGGAACTGCCTTTCCGGATCTTCTTTGCGGCCGACATACAATTGTGAGGTCCCATTCATTACCATTCATTTTGCAATCGTATGTTGGTCGCAACATCCAGAAAGATCCAGAAAGACACTCTCCGAAATTGATTGTATGTCATGGGATTGGTCTGCCAGGTAAGAGTTATGTATGGGCATCTTTGGATTTCTAACAGATGTAGCAATATTAAAAAGTAATTTTCTTTTACAGATGAGGTTATTTTTATTGGTGAATTAAAAATAGGATTTCTGAATATGGTCACTTCTGTCTTGTGCTTGTGTATTTTACATGCATTGTTATTTTGTTTTGATAGAAGATGCAGCTACTTCAACAACATCAGCTGACCCCATTGGCTCAGATATTGTTAAGATGTTTATGTAGTTTTAGGCTGGGTAAACACAAGAAGATTTTTCGGCCTCCCAACCGACATTTACGTGCATCGGTCAGTCAGGCTGAAAAATCAGCCCTGGTGCTGTGCGGACGTGTGCAGGCACTCTTCCTATCTCCTCCGTCCCTGCTGATAGGTTAATGGGACAGAGGAGAGCCAATCATTTTAAACTTGCCTCTCAGCCTATTCCTGCATTTGAATTCTATTCCTCCATTCTCCATTGGTTCCTCTGCTCTACTTAAGCCTGTTTTCAGCCATGTTTCTTTGCCTGTTATAGTTTTGGTATAGCCAAGCTAATGGTCCCTGCTATTAGTTCTAATAGCCATATTTAGTTGCCAAGCCTGTCTTGTCATATTATCAATGTTCTTCTCTTCGTTCATTGTTATCCTTGTATTATTGTCTTTTCTTGTCCTCCAGTCCCTGTTCAGCTCCATTGGTGTTCCATTTTTCCAGAGTATACCCGGCCTCAGTGTCTATGCTTTGCGCTCTAAGACCTGGGGGTAACCGTGTACAGTGAGGCGCGACATGTCTCCAGGTGATCGGGGGCTTGTCTATAGGTGAAGACAGTGGCTGTAGATTGGGGTATAGGGGCTGAAGGTATACTCAGGGACTCCGGGCATCACACTCTTATAGACCGCGTGATCGGCCACAGCAACTTTTCGCTCTTAGCGGCCGGGGCCAGTCGGACAATAAACTGTGTGTACCCAGTTTTTAATGAATTCAATTTTTTTGTTTGCCAATGATCTCCTTAAGCTATCAGGGATAAACAGTCTATAGCATATCTGAAATGTTCATGTCTTCTCATCACGCAGTATTGACTCAGGTTACCAAAGTTCTGAGCAGCCATTTTTAGAATCTCTATATTCTTGTTAAAATTTAGTACACATAAAATCCAAATGAGAATGAATTAAAATCAAGGTACAATTTTTGCACTTGTTATCCCCAAAAAAGTTTATGCATTTCTCTGTAAAAGTCACAATCGCACCATTATTGCCTGCAGTTTGTATGGCTACACAAATGCCATTTTGTGGAAATAAATGGACAAGAATTCACAATAAAGATGTTCAGTAAGTTTAAAATTGCTGGCTAGTGTGAGGTAATGCATTTTATATGACATCACAACCCCAGGCCCCAAAATTAGACTCTACACACTGACTGGGAGTGAGAATTTAAGGAAGAATTAGCGGATGACAAGGTAAAGTACAATGTTACTTGTTTTGTATTATGTTCTCAGGTAAATTTGAGTAAATTAAATGTTTTTTGGCCTGTATAATAATAAAAACCTACAATGTTGCTAAAAATGAACTTCACCTTTGATTAAATAAATGTTGATAAAATGAACTTCACCTTTGATGAAATTAATTTTGATGAAAAGAACTTCACCTTTAAAAAACAGTTTCTTGGTCATGTTGGTAAAAGCTACCCAGGATGAGGACCTTAACTGCTTGTCCCTCTCCTCTGGGTTTTCTGACAATCAGCTGTTTTACTTACCTAAGTCCGTAACAAGACTAATGGGAAGAGCAGCTTATTGTCATTAAGCCCAGGGGTTTAGGTCCTCACCCTGGGTAGTTTTAATGGGAAGAAGATAGGGGGGTATATAATTGCCCTTCAACTTCACTTTTAAAACATTTTCTGTGCTATATGAGCTCATGTGCTGTTAACCTACAGTAAGTTCTCATTAATATTGAAGAACACATGCTCAGGACTAATTATGTGCTTGAGGCTGCTGGGGAACACGTGCGCTAACAAGCAAACCTGAATCCAGGAGTGAGCTGGCCAAATAGTGTTTGGCACACAGAGGAATTACACTTCTCTCATTTGTTTCTTTCCCTGCTAATGTTTTGAATTCCTATTTTCATGTCAGGTATAGGGTTGATGGCGCTTAGGGAAGTGAAACCGGTAGAAATAAGTTCAAACAAAGAAAGACAAATAAGAGAGGATACCAGACAGGAAAATGTATAGGGTAATTCGGAATAACCCAACAAGGAAAAATCAGCCATCTTCACCAACATGCCTATTCTTGCTTATTTGCTTTCAATATCTAGGATGATCTATGCACTTGATGGAATAGAGTTGTAACAAAGAGGCCCCTCATTGGATGTCTAATTAAATGCACAAAATAGATCACCCTATTTCTGAAATGTAGTTACTTGATATATTTGTATGGCAGGTGAGCATGCATATGGATAGATAAATGATTCAAGTCAGATTGTTAGGCTCCTAGGTCGATTTATCTAGAGTCTAATAATTAACTATTACATGATCAACTACAGTTCAAAATCTCTTATTGCACAAGCTCAGCAAACATTAAAATCGATGTCAAGAAAAAAACTGATTGCACTTCCATGTTGGATGCAATGAGGTGTATATGGAATATGCAAACAGACAAATAAGAAACTAACCTAATTATCTAAATTAATTATCAAAGGGCAATTAAGCTCCCCATGCTCCCTCTACTAGTGAAAAGTACAGCCAGGTCATCACCCCTGGATCTTACCATATCACTTTGAAGCTGGCTTTTAAAGTCCGGCTCGAGACATTCCCCTTTACTTCCGGGACTATGGTAGGGAAGCCCTGCAAGTGGATTTATGATCCTGACTTTTCAGGGTTCATTCTGAAAAAAAAACCCAGTTTAGGTCCTCACCCTTGGTACTAATTACAGAGGAGGGAGGGGGATGTGGTGGCCATTTATTTTGAAGAATAAAGAAAGTGTGGGAAAATTTAAAAAAAATAAAATTATAATTTAATGTGAGATTGTAGTGACTCCCTTATCTTGTTTCTACTTATGCTGGTACACACGGGCAGATTTTTTTGCCCAATTGACCAATACTTCCATGTATCAGTTGGTTGGGCTGAAAAATCTGGGGTAGTTTCTCTCGCAGTCAGTCGCCTGTTCATTCAAATAAACGATCGGATAGGCTGGTAAATCACAGTTGATCGTGCGGTTCCCTATGGGACTGCATGATCGGTTGGGCGAAATGTCGGCCACAGCCACTTTTGCTGCAACTGACAGTCATTTGTCCCGACCGAGTCTTGCCCCGACCTAGTAGTGAACTCTCGGTCAGAAAAAAAAGTCTTTATGTGTACTCAGCCTTACAGTACTTTCCTTGATTTTACAACTTTAAAGGGGAACTGTGGTCTCCAAACAAGTTTCCTACCTTTAAAATGAGCCATCAACCACCTCTCTACGTGCTCCACAGCCCAACATATAAAGAAATGACCGACCAGAAAGTTAATGGGTGGGAGGCTGACATGTGACATTCCTAAGGCTTCTCCTGCACATTGCCGCCGGCGAGCACAGCCTCAGACTCCCTCAGTGTGTGAGGGAGACAGGAAGTCCCTCCTCCTATCTGCTGTGTGAAGGACCTGCAGCTGCATAGAAGGTAAGGAAATCTACAGCCCTTTTCTCTCACTATGTGAAAAGAGCCTTTTCAGGCAGAGTTTTCGGGGATGGTGGTGGTGGTAGGGGGGGTGTCAGAGTGGCCCACAGCACCTATGAGCGGGTCGGGCTTAGGCACCTGTGAGTGGGCAGGGCCACGGCACCCATGAGTGGGCGGGGCCACATGGGGCTGTAGGGGAATGGACCAAGGTGTCCTGCAACTGGAGGGACCATGGGGTCCATGAGTGGGAGGGACCAGGGGGGCTGCAAAGGGGAGGCACAGGGCAGATTGACTGACAGGTTTCAGAGCAGGAAGTGCAGGGGACCTGGTGATGCTGCTGCCATATCACACACAAAAATGTAAATATCTTCAAAACTATGCAAAATAAACAATGGAAATACATTGCAAAAACTCTCAGTAGAGCAATTCCTATCAATTTACCTAAAGTCATTTTTGGACCACATTTCCTCTTTAAGATAGCACTTGTGCATTTCTCTTAGGTTCCCCCTGGCCTTCCTTTTTCTCTCACTATAATTCTCTTACCATTTAACATATGTAAGAGTAGGGACATGCATCACTGGAGTGGTGTTTGTCAGTGAGGAGGAGCTAAACAGAAAAAAAATGAGATGAGTCCTTACTTCTCTCTCTCATTTCATGATACTTTTAATTTTTAAAAACTTATTTTTTACTGATGATTGGCCCTTTAAGGTCCTTTTATAATGTGAATGCAGAATTATTTGTAACCTTTAATCTCCTGCTGATTAGATATCCATGTCTTGTGTGTTACCGTGGCATGACCTTTTATTATGACATGTAGACTGATTAGATAATAGTCTGCCATATAATAACAATAATTGTTGCAGATGCCGGTTGCTTGTGTCATTTGGACATTTATCTGAGTTTCTAGCATGTATACATAAAGTTAATTTTGTGTGTGATGGAGAAAGGAAAAGTGTTAGAGATACTGAAAGGGCAGTCTAGTATAAAAAATAGGAATGAAATAATATAAAAAAAAAATTGTCAGCGACCCAATGCAATTAAATAATGATAAACTAGAACCTATGTATAATTATAGAAATTGGTAATAGTTATAGAGCACTACAAATGCAAGAAATACATTAACAAATTGTTTGCCTTATCCTTATTTTCCATTTAAGATCAGTGACAATTTACAGCTATCTAACTTCAAAAAACTTAAGATAAGCAAGTCAAACAATAGTCCAAACAGGGAGTATAGTTTACAAGGCAGCTCTTCAAAATTTAGCCTGTTGGCTGAGTGGAATTTAAAGGATGTAGGAGTAGGGTGAATAGCTGTGAGCCATCAGAGAGGTTGTGAGGGGCAGGTGGCAGTGAGGATAAAAAGGGCAGCAACCATTGGGTAAAGTCTGCCTAGTTAAAGTGAAGAGAAATATTTCTCTGGAGGATGAATGCGGTGGAACCGCTAACACATGCAGTACAGGACTGGAGTAGGCCCTGGATCCTGAAAGGCAGCAGCAGCTTCCATCATCTCTGGATACGTAGGCTATGCATTTTAAGCTAAAGAGACATCTCAGAGGTGGAGGATGACAGGATGCCTAGAGATACCCTTATTTTAGCGCAAGCTATTCCATTCCTGCAGTGAAGGGACCCAGAGCAATAGTGGCTCTGGTTAATCTCCCTAAGTATGCCTTGCCACATTACTGAGTACACTCCTTATTACTATTTATTCATAATTACAGACACAAAAATTGCTAGGATACCATTTATTTACAAAATCTTGGGCTATTGTGGTTAGTGTTGTCTCTAAACAATGAACAAGCTTAGGCAACAATTTGTTCAAAGTCTGCAAGGAAATCACCTATGCAAACAAAAAAAACTACAACATACCGTATATATACACATATATATGTAGTCTGACTCAAGGAAAAAATTAACTCTAGACTAAATAGATCCTTAAATAGTTAACCTGATCATGACCTACTTCCTATGTAAAAGGTGTAACACCTTGGCTTATGTTTTAATTTTGGCAACAAAATGCATCTCATATTCCATCTAAAAATATAAAATAATACCAGGAAAACGTAGGTCAGAATGTCTTTGTTCTGCTAGAAATGTGTCTTGAACTCTGTACAGTACTTCTGTCAAAACTCAAATAGTTTATACAGTACCAACTGAATGTGCAGTATAAAAGAAATTCTGCATATCAGACCTTGAGGTCTGCACTCTACTGCAATCAGAAGTGTGATGCCATAGGCTTTCATTGACCGGGGTGCCTGATTGGTAGCGCCCCTGATTGGGACACATGTGATATGCAACAAGGGCCATATTTATCCTGTTGTATTCAGTTAAATCAACTGGACTTAAAGTTTAGTTCTTTAGTGTGTTATTTGCTTTAAACCAAACAAAAATGCAGGAGAACCTTTACAAGCAAGGACCATATTTATAAAGGCGCGGTATGCTTTTTTATCGTTAAACCGATCATTAATTTCCAATTGGTTTAGCGATCGTGATGGCTCAATAAAGCCTAAACTGGTCTGTAGTTTGCATTCAGATTGTGGAATACCGTAAAAACTTTTTTAAAGGAATAGTTTTCCTGAAAGCTGCCATGGAATAATAAACAAAAATAATAAACACGAAGGTTTTCTTCTTGTAAATACAATTATTTTAAGAGAAGTTCTGAATTGTTTTCCCAACATAGAGGCAAGGGAAAGTGCATATAAGGAGGTAAATCACAAAAGGGCTATTAAAGTTAAAATATCTTTTAGTTGTAAAAGTTTCTGTTCCCTTGCTGTCCTTAAAGTATGTCCCAATTCTCATTTAGGAGCAGAATTTACAATTACCACATGGGAAGGTTCCACACATGGGCATACCTCTTCCAAGAGTTCTAGTGGGTCTTTCAAAATTACTCCTACATAGTCTATCAGATATATTTCTACACCATCTGGCCGTCACTTTGTGTGTCTCAGATATTAGAGTAGATAGGAAGGAAGATTTGTCATTGAGGATCTTTTTCATATCCTGCCATTGATTGTTATAGGTGGAAATATACTTCCAGAAACAGATCCATTATCAGTAAAAAGATAGAAAGAAAAAAAAAGATCACTACACATGATAAACGGGCACAAAAAATGGACTGTGTACCAATGGACTGTTTGTCAGAAATATCAGGCCTGGGTTGGCCTATGTGTACCAGCCCTGAGCCTGGATGAAAACTGTGATGAGCCAGTGCTGAATTTTTCAAAGTGCACAATCAATAATATGATGGATATTGATCAAAATATTTATATTTATGCTTGTCCTACACTTGTTGATATTTTTGATAGATTTAACAACTTGTAACTGATTACCTTGCTGATCGACTCCAGGGTAATTTGTTATTTGCAATAAGGAAAGGAAAAGGCAGTTGCAGTAGCTTGACCATATTTCTGCTTTAAGGATCTGTCCATCCTCAAAATAAAAAAACTGGTCACATGTTACCTTCTCCCAACCCCAACTGATATATTCAGCCGATTATTAGATGTATTATTAACCAGATATTTAAATATAATTATTGACTCCATTCTGGTTGACTGATTTCCCAGCTGCCTCCTCTGCACATGCGCAAGCTTTTAAAAAACTCAGTGAGCAGAGGGAGGAGGCAGATACCTTTTCCAGAACAGATTTGAACTTATAATTAAATGTATGGTTAAAAATACTTAATACACTGGTAAAAATAGCAGTTGGGGTGCAGGGCAGATAATGGACAAGTCACCAGTTTAATATTATGTGGCTATTATAATAGTTTATGGCTAGGAAAAAGATTGCTAGTAGCTTCCAGGTGAATAACCAGGCATATATTTTGAGGAAGCGGCAGTTACATGACTGCAGCAAGAAAAATGCATCAAAGCATCCTTTAAAATGTGTGTAAAATCTTTTATAATTAAAATAACACCAAAGTGACTCTCGCAGTTACCAATTTCCGTTCATTTCATAGCTCATACAATATCAAATGGCTGAAGGGACACACAAAAATTGCACCTATAAATGAAACACAGGTTGAAGCAGCACGTTTTCCAATGTAAGGAATAACTGTATTAAGGGTGAAGCGAAGTTTATGTATACATACATATGTATTTATACGGTGTGTGTGCTGCTGCATCTTTTCAATCCAGTAATTGTTTTGCTCAGGCTCACTATTCCCCTACCTCTCTTGACTGATGCCCCCTTTATCAGACATGTAGAAAGGATAATCAATGCACATACCTAGGCCCCATACAATATCATATTATCTGCACACTGGCATACTTTATAAACAAAGGGGTTTTAGTATAAATTACTGTGATCACATATATGAAAAGCCTTCCAACCACGTCAAGATTACCTTTATCAGACCATTCTATCTGTGAGGGAAAACATGCTCAGTAAATCACTATGAGGTACCACTGGGAGAGAGAATTTCCCACCATGCAATAAACACATATTAATTGTCACTATTCCAGTTACAGCAAAACTGCACACAGCAGAAGAGTTTATGATAATAAAGCACTTGATTTAACAGCTGAAACGTAAAATTTTTCATGTTCGATATTTACATATAGAGGACAGATCAACAATTAAATGTTACTGCGGTGGAAGAATCTTTGTTTCCAGTAATGGGCAATTTAAAAAAAACAAATTTCCCAGTGTACATACAAGTTTTGATTGACTCAACATCCAAATCTCACAGCTGCTTTTTCTTTTAATTGGGACTTATAGACTTGTCAGCCAATGTGTCATTATGGCTGCTGTTTAGAGCTGGTTAAAAAAGAACTCTGATGCTCTGATTACTAACAATAACCAAAAGTCCTGAAAATCTTTAACTAAAGCCAATTTCTCAATGACCTGCCCCCCAAAACCTCATGGGAGATTTGGAGGTAGTTGTAGAAGGATAATTTGTTGCTTACCCAGTTGAATAGTTTGTGGAGTAAAGTGTGTAAGTTTATGACAAATCATTAGGTTTGGGGCCAAAAGATTGCAGGCCATGGAATCATCAAAATTTTTCATCAAAATCGATAGGTCCAAAAATTTGGTAACTGAATGCCAATTGTGTAGTTTTAAACAGGCAAAATGACAGACTATCCATGTGCCCATGTGTACTAGGCATTACCAAACTATAAAAGAGCAGCCAGGTAAATAAGAAGAAAACGGATTTTTTTTCTTTTTAGTAAATTTACATTCTAGTTACGGTAGCAGCAGGGAGTTCTGGCCAGTGGATTCGCAACCTTGAAGTTGTTAATAAGTTTACATAGTATTGTGTCAGTTTAATAAATGAATGAATGCCAGACTGCAAAGCACTGAAAAGGTCATGTCAGCACAGTACAGAGTAAACAGAAATAACAAGACATCAGTTTATAACTGAAGACAGGAGAGAAATTGAACTGGGAAGGCAATGTGATAAAGGTTAGACTTTCTAAGGACATGTAATACCTACTATTACTACTTTTTTTTTTTTTTAGATCTTTTATATTGCTTAACCCTAATCCAAACCCAAACCTTAATGTTGGCAATAGACCATCCATCGGCTAAATATTTCGCCAATCCCAATAATGAAATGAGTTGGCGGCTGAGTTTCCAGATCATTTGGTTTAGTAGGGACACACTTAATACATGTAATTAGCAGGGTTGCACTGATTGCAATGAAACAAAATAGATATTCCAACTCAGCCATGCTTCGTGTGTTTTTATTGGGTGTCTCTACATGTTTCACTCAGGGCCGCCTCGCTAATGATGCAGGGTGCAGCACACTGCAGAGCGGCACCCTGTAGGGAAGCGGCACTGCCGCACTGTCACAGTCACACACTGTTTTTTTTTTGTTTTTTTTTTAAATGGAGGCCGGCATCCTCCGGCTGCCCTACTCCCTCCCTAATCTGGGGGGGGGGGTTGTGAGCGCCGGACTTGTTACATTACCAGCACAGCCAGCAACGCACCAGCAAGCAAGTTCAGCTTCATTCAGCGAATTTCAGCATCAGCAACAACAAGTTACAACTGTCCGGAGACTCCGGACTCCGAAGAGAAGACCGAAGTCCGATCTGACTCCGCCTCCGGGCTCCATCCCAAACCGAAGTTCCATCCTCAACGTTGCGTGCGCTGCGTAGTGACGTCAGCGCTGAAAGGCAGCAACCACCAACCAATAATATAATGTGCCCAGGCAGTGAGGCAGCAGGCCTAGCACAAATAATTATATAGCCAGAAAGCCAGATGATGAGATAGATAGATGATATAGACAGATAGATGATAGATAGATAGATATGATAGATAGATAGATAGATAGATAGATAGATAGATAGATAGATAGATAGAAAGATGATAGATAGACGATAGATAGACAGATGCTGATAGATAGATAGATAAAGAGATAGATAGATGATAGATAGATAAAGAGATAAATAGATAGATAGATACATAGATAAGAGATAGATATATCATAAATAGATAGACATGATGATAGATAGATAGACAGATGAGATCTTTTGGCCAAAACCTTTATTCCACAGGAAGTATGGTTGATCTGGGGTGGGAAGGGGATACTATTCTAGAGGTGGGTCCTTCCAGGTATTGAAATAAATGGAGGAATGATATGTAAATACAATGATAATGACACAAGTTAAATCAACGTGTATAAAGCCCTTCCCACTTCTGGACAAGCCACATCCCACTTCCAGACAAAGCACCACCCACTTTCAATTATAAAACCACACCCCTTCCGGCGGCGAGGGGGCGGCATTTGGAATTTTGTGTCAGGTGGCAAAACGTCTAGAGACGGCCCTGGTTTCACTGATCTGGCAACCCTGGTTGGCAGGCACCCTATATACTGTAGATCGATAATCAATCGATACCTGGTATCGGGTGATTATATCTCTGCGTCTATAGCAACCATAAAACCACAATATTTATCTGGTGTTCTAAACCAGGTTGGTGTTCAACACCAACTCTGCTAGTTGTGTTATTTTCCAATGCAAGGGATCGTGCTCTGTTAGTCCTTTCAGGAGCATCTTAGAAAAAGGTAAATAGAATGAAAATGGGGTTGGGTGGAAGGTGGGATTAAAATATCTGTTAAAGGGCATGTCCACACCCCACCCCCCAAACTGAAGTTTGCCCCATTGTTGTACCCAGGGTGCAGTGTTAAATGACCCATACCTTTCTCTTCTGCTGCATATGGTTCTCCTGCATGGCTGCAATACAGTCCAGGAATCTGAAGAGTAGGAGCCTTTCCCTGGTGCAAACTGTTTCCACTTCTATCTGTTCCTCCTCAAGTTCCCCCCTCCTGCTGCTGGTCTGTGCAAGGATTTTTATTTAACAAGAATCGAGTATTGCACTTGCACTGACCCCTAACCAAGACCTCACTAGGTCTATTTCCCCAAATTCGGAATGTAAGGTTACTTACCTGCCCTTGTTCCAGTGCTCTTCTTCTGCTGCTTTTTCCGATCATGGCAGCAGCAGGAGGAGCTGGACTGGCAGTTGCTCAGGCCCCTTCTTCTGCTTTCACCATCGGAGAAAGCAGCAGAAGGCTGGCGATGGAACAAAGGGCTAATAAGTACCGTAACTTTACATTCTGAATTTGGGGAAATAAGACACACATTGGCCATTACAAGTGCAATCATTTTTGTGGGGTGTGTGGAGATGCCCTTTAAACATAGATTCAGGTGGACATGCCTTATGGCAGTATATAAATGTAACTTATTTGACAACAATTTTCATTTACAGAACAAACACAGACTTCCCTCCGGGTCTTAACAATAACTGCTGGAATGTATCTATAAAGGCTTAATTAGCATTTGCCCCTTTGAGGCAATGAAAGAGATTATCACATGGGCCTTAATACGATCTCTAGGTTCAGACGAATGGCTGTTGGTTTGGGCGCATTATAACCAGCATTTTCTTATCGTTACCACTAGAAAAATGCAGCATGCAATGTTTTCCTAGTGACAAAACATCTGGAAACATTAGCAAAATGCTGCCAAAATGCCTACAAAGCGTTTGTCCGAACCTAGTATTAGTCCATCAACAGGAATGGTTCAGATTTTTAAAGACAAACATTTATAATCTAGGTACGCACACTAGCGATAAAGCCCTGATACCGATGATATCAGGGCTTTATCGCTAGCGCGTGTAGCGGTTTTCCAGAACGAGCGCCGCTATCTTGGATCGTCCGGAACGTACGGTCAGGTAAGTATTGCTGACAGTACCCCTTTCCCCAGGGGGGGGGGGGCACCGAACCATCATGACTAGAGATGTCCGAACTTTGCAAAATCCGGTCCGCTTGAGGATCCATGAATTTTCGAAAAAATTTGAAAATTCGAAAATCCGCGAACGGACCCATTAAAATGAAAAATACCCTCAAAATTACGAGATTTTTCATATTTTCGGAAAATTTTCGAAATTACGGGGTTTCGCGTATTTTCGAAAATACGAGAAAAGCTAGTATTTTCGAAAATTTCCAAAATATGTATTTTCGAAAATACGAGTAATCCTCGTAATTTCGAAAATTTTCGAAAATACGTATTTATGGAAATAAGAGAAATCCTTGTATGTTCGAAAATTTTCGAAAATACTAAAAATCCGCGAATTGGAAGTTCGGAAGGCGGAAAATCCGGAAAAATACGCCGTTCGCGAACGGGATAAATCCGCGGTGGATCCGGGTTCGGATCCGCAAACCGGCCATCCCTAATCATGACCAGGCTTCAAGGGAAAGCAACCATAGAACTTGTGGACCAAACGAGGAGCATGAACATCAGAATGTTTTACCCAGAAACATTCTTCAGGGCCAAACCCTTTCCACTGGATTAAGTGCCTCTGGAGAATCTGGAATCAAGGATTTTTTCCACTTCATACTCCTGTTGGCCGTTGATTAGAAGTGGAGCTGGAGAGAATTGTGAGGAAGAAAACTGGTTGGAAGACACTGGTTTCAAAAGAGACACATAAAAGACATTAGGGATTCTCATCTGAGGAGATAGTTGCAAACGGACAGCAGCAGGGTTGATGATTTCAATATTAAGGAAAGGACCAACGAATCTAGGACCAAATTTGGGGGAAGGGATCTTGAGATGGATGTTTTTGGTGGAAAGCCATACTTTGTCTCCAAGGGAAAGGGGAGGTGAAGGTCTTCGTCTTTTATCTGCAAATTTTTTCAAGATTACATTTAGTTGCATTTCAGATAGCGGATATATGGGCTGCGTGGTCGTTGGCCGCAGGGACATCTTTGAGAAGTAGATCCTGGGGGAAGGCCAATGGATGTTGACCATAAACAATGTGGAAGGGTGACCTCCCTGTGGAGGAGTGAGCAGCGTTATTGTGAGCAAATTTGGCCCAGGGTAGTGACCAATCATTCTGGCAAAGGGACACATGGCAACGGAGGAACTGTATCAGGGACTGATTGAGACGTTCTACTGCACCATTAGATTGAGGATGGTAAGCAGAGGAAAATTGAAGAGATATTCCAAGAATTGTACACAGGGACCTCCAGAACTTCGCTATAAATTGAGTACCTCTGTCGGAAACAATTTTGGTTGGTAAGACTGTGGAGCCGAAAAATGTGAGCGATGAAAAGTTGAGACAATTCTACAGCGGAAGGCAGTTTGGGGAGAGGAATGAAATGTGCCATTTTGCTGAAACGATCCATCACAATCTAAATTATAGTTTTGCCCCTAGAGGAAGGCAGTTCACCAATGAAGTCCATAGCCAAGTGAGTCCATGGTCGGGAAGGAGTGGGCAGAGGTAGAAGTAGACCTTTAGGTTTGGAGTGGTCGGACTTAGCAGTAGCACAAGTTACACAGGCAGAGACATATTCTTTAACATCTTGATGCATTGAGGGCCACCAGACTAGATGTTTAAGGGGTTGTAATGTTTTAAATGCTCCAGGGTGACCAGCCTATTTGGAATTATGAGTCTGTTGAAGGATCGTCAAACGGTGTTCTTCAGGGATAAAAATCATGCCAACAGGAGTTTCGGCGGGTGCAGAAGGTTGGTTAGCTAGAAGTTGAGTGGCAAGAGGAGACTTAATGGTTGTGATGATTTTAGAGGGTGGAATAATAGGTTCATCATGATCCGATGGGTTTTCAATGGAGGAAAAGCTTCTAGATAGAGCGTCAGCTTTAGTATTTCTAGTACCGGGGCAATAAGTGATCACAAAATTGAAACCGGAAAAGAAGAGCACCCAGCGCGCTTGGCGGGGATTAAGTCTCTGGAGGGTTTGAATGAACTCTAGATTTTTGTGATCCGTGAAAATGATTATTGGGAAAGGCGAGCCTTCTAAGAGATGTCGCCATTCGTCCAAGGCCAACTTAAAGGCTAATAGCTCTCTATTTCCGACATCATAGTTTTGCTCCGGAGCAGAGAATTTTTCAGAAAAATAGGCACAGGGGTGTAATGTCTCAAGACGTTGGGATAGGACGGCTCTTGCTCCGAAGTTAGAGGCATCAACTTCAATGAAGAAAGGAAGTAGAGGGTTGGTATGACTAAGAATTGGAGCAGATGAGAAAGAGTCCTTCAGGGACTTGAAGGCTTCTAAGGATAGTGGGGTCCAAAAGTTGGGTCTTCCTCCCTTCTTAATTAAGGCAAGGATGGGCGAGATTCGGGAAGAGAATCCTTTAATAAACTGCCTGTAGTAGTTGGCAAAACCAATGAACCTCTGAATGGCCTTAATGCTAGTAGGTTGGGGCCAATCCTTGATGGTAGAGACTTTGGCAGGGTCCATTTCAAAACCTTTTTGCGAGACAATGTAGCCTAAGAAAGAGATCTTAGGTACCTCAAAGAGACATTTCTCCAGTTTAGCATATAGGGAGTTCTGACGAAGGCGAAAAAGAACAGTTTTGACTTGGGTTCTGTGAAAAATGTAATTTTTGGAGAAAATTAATATATCGCCAATATATCGACTACTACTGAACGGCCGAGGAGGTTTCTAAAGAGGTCATTGGTAAACTCTTGAAATACAGTGGGGGCATTACAGAGGCCGAAGGTCATAACAAGGTATTCGTAATGCCCATCTCGGGTATTGAAGGCCGTTTTCCATTCATCCCCTGGACGAATGCGGATGAGATTGTACGCCCCCCGTAGGTCTAGTTTGGTGAAGATTTTAGCAAGAGTTCGGTGATCAGAGGAAGTGGGTATCGATTTTTGATGGTTATCTTATTTAACCCTCTATAGTCTATACATGGACGAAGACCTCCGTCCTTTTTTTCGACGAAGAAGAATCTGGCCCCAGCTGGGGAAGAGGAAGGGCGGATAAAACCTTGTTGGAGGTTATCTTGGATGTACTCCTTCATGGCTTGTGTTTCGGTAGTAGAGAGGGTAAGTGCGACCTCTAGGGGGCATGGTTCCGGAAAGTAACTCGATAGGACAGTCGTATTTACGATGAGGTGGTAGTGTCTCGGCAGATTTTTTACAGAAGACATCAATGAAATTGTGGTATTGAGGGGGTAACAGTTTAATATCCAGTGAGGCAATAGGAATAGCAAAAGAAGAAGGAAGGAGGCAATGATCTTGATATGAGGGACACCATTGAGATATATGATTAGTATGCCAATCTATGCAAGGATTATGGTTGCGTAACCAGGGGAGACCTAGCACAATGGGAGTTGACAGGCAGTCAATGATGAGAAAGCTGATATTTTCTTGATGTTGAGGCCCAACACAAAGAAGTAATTTGGTAGTGGTCAGACAAATCATGTTAAAGGAAAGAGGTTTATCATCAATGGCAAACACATGAACAGGGGTGGATAGTGGAAGGAGGGGAATCTTGAGTTGATGAGCAAATGTAGAGTCCAAGAAATTACCGGCTGCCCCAGAATCGATGAATGCAAGTTATTTGAAGAAGAAAGAGTTGACTTGAAGTTGAACTGGAAGAAGAAATCGGTGAAGAGTCCTGTAGGGTGAAATTAGGTTTTTTCCCCAGATGGTCACCCTATTCATATCTGAGCACTGAAGTTTCCCTGCTTAGAAGGGCAATATTTGGCAAAATGTCCTTTCCCCCCCAAAAGAAAGGCAAAGACCAGCGGTGCGTCTGCATAGTTTCTCTTCTTTAGAAAGGCAGTCTCTTCCAATCTGCATGGGTTCCTCGGTAAAGGTTGTCGTAGGGTTAGGTGTAGCGACAGGCAGAGGAGGATTAGAGAAATGTGGGGCCAAAGGAGGGAAGGCTCTTCTTTTTTTACGCTCCTTTTCAGACAGACGCTCTCTGAAGCGGGTGTCGATTTTGATACTAAGGGTGATCAACTCATCCAAAGAGGTCGGTAAATCCCTGGAAACCAGATCGTCCTTAAGTTTATCGGACAATCTCTGCCAATAAGCGGCTACTAAAGCCTCATTATTCCACGTCAGCTCAGTGGCTAAAGTCCGGAATTCGATGGCAAACAGAGTGGTTGTGTGATTGTTCTGCCGTAATTGTAACATGCGTGAGGAGGCTGCAGTAGTCCGACTAGGAGCATCAAAGACAGTTTTAAAGCGGATAGGAATTCTGTGGAATCATTGATAAGTGGATAAGTGGAGGGGGGTTTTCCTTCCAGAAGGGAGATAATATAGCCCACCTTCGCTCTTTCAGACACAAAATGTGACGGTTGCAGTTTTAACTGTATCTGACATTGATTGATAAAGCCCCTACAAGTCAGAGGGTCACCATTATAATGAGTTGGTATGCGTGGCTCCTTCTGGACCCCACCTGCAAAAGAGGAGACTGCGCTACAGGAGCGGCGCTGGCCCCAGGGGAGGCAACAGGTAAACGAGCAAGGAGCGTATCTATTCTGTTTTGTTGGTCTTCATAAGCCTCCATGCGTGCTGCCATGCATTGGAGAATCTTCCCCATGTCCATGGACGATTCCTTGGATGGGTCCATGGCCCGAAGATACTGTAATGATTACCTGTTCAAACGACAGGATGAAGTCGGGACCAACGAGGAAATGTCCACAGAGCGAGCAGGTCACTGGAAACTATGGTTACAGGATACAGTGGATACTGGACACAGTGGATACTGGATACAGTGGATACTGGACACAGTGGATACTGGGAAGGTCCAAGGAACAAGAAAACAGCGAAACAAGAGCAGGGAACCCAGCAAGCTACAACTAATCAAAAGCTAAGCTATCTTCAGGCACCGGCCCTAGCATCTGGCATTTCTTTTAAACTTTCGCGCCGCCGGCGCCCCTTGATGACGTCACGCACTGTGCGCGATGACGTGCAGGCATTGGCGCCTTTCCGTGACGTCATGCGTCTTGTGTGACACCGTTGGAGCGCCGAAGGCATGGGCGCCTCCATCTTGGATCGTTGCTGACAATCATTACTAATTTTTCCTTCATTGTGTTTTCAGCTCACCTTAGTCTCCAAGAGGATCAACCTCCAAGAAAGCCAGGGAATGAGCAATATGCAACAAATTGGCAATATATGGACATAAATTCTGCAAGGAATGTACAAATCCTGCTTCCTCTTTAACTTGCCTTTTGAAGGGAACCTCTTATTTGGCCCAGCATTAGATGAAGTGATTGAAAGGAATTCAAACAAAAAAGCCCTACCCTTCTCAAAGAAAATTTTATAGGGAAGCACCAACCACTCCAGTAATGACTTTTCATTAAACAAGGCAATACAAACCAAGACAACCATTTAAAGAGAGACAGGCTTGGAAGACCGAACAAACACTCAATAGAGGAGGTAAAATTACCAGAGGTAGACCCGTATGACAGGTTTGTCACTTTGTAACGGCATAGAAAAGCTCATGGTCAGATGCTTAAAAAAATACCATATGCGACGGATACTCAATAGAGTTCAATATCCCTCCCCACAAAAAACAGTCAAGCAAAAAAGGAACTAAAAGAAATCATATCTCAACCTCTATCTAAAGAAGTAATAGAGACATTCCAGTATCACAACAAGGATATATTCTCCTCTTTTCTAAGAAGGAATAAGAGTGGGGAGTTCCCTGCCAAGGAAAGTGAATTCTTTCATAAAATTTAGAAAATTCAAAATGGAATACATTATTTCAACCCAAATTTGGGAAGAAGAATGGATGTCAAAAGTGGATCTGAGACATGACTGTTATGGGTTCACCAGAGATAGTTGTATAACCAACACCAGGACATAAAGTAACCAGGCTTTATAGGGAACACACTGATTTATTAATTATGTACAGGAGAAGGCAGGAATAATAAGAGGATAATAAATGGGATAAAAATAAGTTCCGGAGGTCAACGGGATCCACACAGTATTACAAATCACTCAGTAATTGTAAGTCCACACAGAATAGAAATAGGTCCACGAATTAAGAAGGAGCAGTATGGCAACTCCACCAAGTCCCAATGAATAAACACAAAGCAATCCAGTACAGTGGGTCCTCACACAGACGGTTACTCACGGTCCCCAAGTCGGGTTTAGTCACAAAGCCCACACAGTCCTTGATAATGTTCTGTTCCAACGGCAGGACGGAACCTCAGCTCTAGTCCAAACCCAGTTAGATCCACACAGAGTTCCACACAGTTCTCCTTTTGTTCCCCTGGCTGGGGGTCTTATCTCCCACTCCAGTTGTATGGGGGAGGAGGGACCGTTATCTCCCAGGACACTCCTGATTGGTTGCTTCCCCAGGAAGGTGAGAACTTTTCACGTGCACTTAGGAGCTAGGGTGGGACTCTCCTTATCAAGTTACGTGCACAGCTCTGTACAGGAGGGAAAGTCTAAACAAAGGACCTGGGGCCATATTGTGTGTCTGTGTCTTTACATCTCCAATATACAATAACCCTTGTATTATAACAATGACTATAACCATATTTGATTCACTGAGCTCATCAGAAGTTCTTGAGGTTCCACATATTGAACCAACAGCTTCAATGCAGGTGTCTCCCATTCAGCCACTCATCTTCTCCAAGAACATTCTTGAAGATTCTTGCCCCTTTAGTAGCTCAACTCAGGATCATGAAGATCCAAGCATATGCTTATCTGCACGATTTTCTGATAATATCGTACAAACAAGAATGTTCTCATCATCTCCAAAGTACAATCTTCCTTTTAGAATAGTACGGATGGCTAATAAACAGGAAGAAATGGATCCTTCAACCCAGCCAGAATATAACCTTTCTGGGGGTTGTGATCAATACAAAATGACATTAGATGTCCCTACCAGAGTAACAACAGACTAACTTGAAGACCGACATTTTTCAAATGCTGAACACCCAGTAACCACAGTGCAAATATGGCAAAGGATTCTGGGGAAAATGGTATTGATAGAATCGATACGTTGGGCCCAGTTTCACTTGAGACAGCTGTGGATGCCAGCCCAGCAAGATGGGGAGCACCTGTCTAGACCAATCAATCCAAGGTCTATGAAACTAAACCTGGAGAAAGAAACCTCAAAATGTGAGGGAGGTATTCATGGTATTTAAAGTGTTTGTTTACTGAAAAAATGGCTTTGCGTCATCTTAATCTACAAATAAATACATGTAAGTAGCATTTACTCTGAGGTGTATGTATTGCTGCATGTCTTCAATACAATACTTGTTTTGCTCAGACTCTGACCACTGATTTGACTATTTTCCCACATACCAACTGTTAAAACTGCATACAGTATACAGCACACCAACTGTCAAACCATTCTAGCTACAGCAAAACTGCTTACAGAAATGCTAAAACGTAAGATGTTTTAGATTGGCTATCTAATGCGATGGGGGACAGATCAACAAAAAAATGGTACAGTGATAGTTTTGATAAACTATAGTTTCCACTAATGGGCAATTTAAAAAAGACAAATTTTCCAGTGTACAGACATTTTATTCTACACCAAGCTGTACAAATACAGTCAGACAGCATGGAAATGGTTTTCAACATAAACAAAAGGGGTGATACAAGGGTCTCTGGAAAAGAAATCCTCACCTTGGCAAAGAACAACTTGAAAGACATCAGAGCTGTTCACATTCCGGGAGTCCAAAATATCAAAGCGGACCAACTCAGTCTTCAGACGGCAAATCCAGGGGAATGGTCATTGAACAGATCTGTATTTCTCAACATAACAGAAATCTGGGGATATCCGGGTATAGGCCTGATGGCCAACAGTTCCAAAACCCAGATGCACAGATTTTGTTCATGGAATCCGGGTCCCAATGCAATACCAATCAATGCCTTTTCGATAAAATTGAATTTCAAGTTTGATTATGTTTTTCCCCTAATTCCTCTGGAGTACTCAGTAAAATAGAGGAAGATGAGACGACTAGAATACTGATAATGCCCTGTATTAGTCTGAACACAATGACTAAAGACTAGATATGGATGAATAGAACTATATACAAATTTCGAAGACTATGAACAGGAAACTGGAACAGGCAAAGGGGCAAGGAAACAGGACTGGAAGATGAAGCAAGACAAAGTCTGAAACTGGAAACAGGAGCAAGGTGTGGAATGATGAGAGCAGCAACAATAAGCGAGGATCTGGCAAGGAATAGGGGTGGGTGGAGTCCTTAAATAGCTGAAGACTGATAACAGGTGAATGTGATGAGTAATAATGTCCAAAAGGTGAAACGGCCTGCTGCTGGTGAGAAGTGGTAGTTCATGAGCCAGCGGATGGAACAAAGAACAGAGACATCTAGTGGTGAAGAACGACAAGAACAAAGAAACAGCGACAACTAGAGGTGACATCCAGAACAAAAAACAGCGACACCCAGAGGTAACATTTGGCACAGCAGGAGATCCTCACACTGATCTTATAAGTAGTAACCAGCATGGATTTAGGAAGAATAGATCTGGCCAAACTAACTTGTTTGGCTTTTCTAAGGAAGTGAGTAGAAATTTAGCCTCTGGCATAGCAGTGGATGTACTGTAGGGTCTGTTGTATTCAATTAGATCAACTGGACTTGAAGTTTAGTTCTTGAAGACGTTTCGCTAGTCATCCGACTGGCTTTCAGAATAACTTGTACATGAATCTGTGGCAATTATGTACACTGGAAAATCCCAATTAGCATATCACAGCCAAGTGTTAAGGGCGTGATTGGATAGTGGCTAAGAGGTGTTATAGGAACGCCCAGAGTAAGGTTTCAAAACAGCATTGTACATGGCAGACAGTTGGTGTCAACCCCCCCCACCTCTATTTAGGCTCGGTTTCTTTATTTTCACATAAATGGCCTCCTTAACACCTCTCTTCAACCAGTCACGTTCCTTTGCCAATATGTTAGCATTACAATCTTCAAAGGTATGTCCTTTATCCTTAAGATGCAGGTACACGGCTGAATCCTGACCCAAGGAATTGGCTCTTTTGTGCTGGGCCATACGTTGATGTAGTTGCTGTTTGGTCTCCCCCACATACAAATCAGAGCATTCTTCACTGCACTGCACTGCATATATGATGTCGCTTTTCTTGTGTTACGGTATTGGGTCTTTCGGATGTACCAATTGTTGCCTCAGTGTGTTATTCGGTTTAAAGCAGACAGGGATACGGTGTTTTTAAAAAATTCTTCTTAATTTCTCGGCGACCCCTGCTACATATAAGAAGACTGTGTTCTTTCTCCTGTCTTGCTTTTCCCCTTCACTATTGGTATTCGTGTTCTTTTCTTTCCTTCTTTCTTTTCTTTCCTTTTGACAAAGGCCCAGTCTGGACACCCCCTTGTAATGTCTCACAGGCTTCAGACAGAGATGTGATTGTCAGCTCATTTTAAAGGAAATATTGAAGGCTTTCATTTAACCCTTTCCTGTTTTGAGACCACAGTTACCCTTTAATGATTTGGAAAAGGGTATTTTCAGCAAGGTTTCTGTGTTTGCTGATGACACAAAACTTTGTCGACCATTAAAAGCTTCAGAGGATGTGCAATCGTTGCAGGGAGGTCTAGATATATTGTCACATTGGGCTGCTAAGTGGCAGATGAAATTCAATGTTGATAAATGTAAGGTAATGCATTTTGGACTTAAAAATCCTTGTGCTACTTATACTATAAATGGCTCTGTGTTAAGTGAATTCCTGTTGGAACAGGATCTTGGAGTTTTGGTGGATAACGAACTTAAATGTCGCAAGCAGTGCCAGGCAACAACAGCTAAAGCCAGCATGGTATTGTCTTGTATAAAGAGAGGTATGGATTCAAGGGAGAAAAATGTTATTCTCACTCTTAACAAAGAATTGGTAAGGCCTCATTTGGAATATGCTGTGCAATTTTGGAATCCTTTGTACAAAAAGGACATATTTCAAATTGAAAGGTTTCAGAGAAGGGCAACTAAATTAATAAGGGGATTGGGAGAGCTTGAAAATAAAGAGAGACTGGAAAAGTTACAACTATGTAAGCTAGAGAAAAGGCGCTTGCGTGGGGATATGTTTACTGTGTATAAATACACTAACAGGCCATACAATAAACTATCTGGGGCATTGTTCACCAATAGAACATGTCAGAGGACACACGGACATCCCTTAAGACTTGATGAAAACAAGTTTTGGCTTCAAGTTCAGAAAGAGGTTTTCACTGTGAGATCGGTATAGCTATGGAACTGTCTTCCATGGACGTTGTTATGGCAGGTTCATTGGTCAGTTAAAAAAAGGCTGGATGAGTTTCTGCAAACAAGGAAAGTTGCAACTTACTGGTATTGATATATAGAGTTGATCCAGGGATATTTCCGATTGGCACATGGAGTCAGGAAGGATTTTTTCCCTTTCATAAACTGGGGGGGGGGGGGGGTTGCCTTCCTCTGGATCAACAGTTGGGCAGGTAATGAGGGTATTGCTAGATGGGTTGGACTGATGGACGTATGTCTTTATTCAACCTCAAATACTATACTTTATTCCAAAAATCATCTCAGGCTTTCATATCAATCAGGATATTATTCTCCCTGTGCTATCTGACAATACTCAGGAGTCACCAAATAACTGGATGCAGACAGAGCAACCTGGTCCTCTGTGTCAACTTTTGTAAAGCCCTATAAATTAGATGTGCAAAGCTGTTCAGACACAAAGTTGGTCTGAAGCAGCCAAACATAAATACATTTTCTAACATTCCACCCTTAGTTCCACTGGTTTCTCTTTCTACTACTTGGGAAATCCCATTAACTTCTACTGCAATTGTAGGACCAGGGAAGCCAGACATTTTTTTTCAAACTTACCGACATTTTCGTTTCCTGGTCCAGAATATGGCAGTGGAAAGGATCCCTCCCTTTGTATATATGTGTTATTATTTTTCGGTCATTCATCAAAAGACATGGCGGGTAGGGTGTGGAGAAACCTTTTAAAGCTAGATAACTGCCTGTCATTAGGTAACAAAAGTTAACCCATTCACTTCCACTGCCATATTGCTGACCAGGAAACAAAAATCTCAGTAAGTTTCTGCTATCTCCGCATTGCAAGATTTGACCTTGGTGTAAATTTGCTGAAATGTTCACTTCTGGAAAGAGTAGCCACAGTCTTGAATGTTTCTATGTGTGAATAGTCTTCCTCACTGTAATATGATTGATTCTAATTGTTTGAAAATGCCCTTCCCAGATATGTAGGCAGCTACTATTAGGCTGGATACACATCATGAAATGTTTCATCTCAGCCGACCGTTTGCCACTAGTGAGCAGTTGGCCGGGACGAATCCCCTAGGGGACCGCACGATTGGCCCATTCATCTTAAAGTAGCCTTATAGGTGGTCACACTTGCTGGTGACCCATTTATCAAGTGTGTTTGATTAGCAGCACCTGCCTGCTATTTTCTCTCCTATTTCCTGTGAAAGAGGTATGGGTGCACTTATTTATTTATTTTTTTTACATACTGCTTTTGTATTTTTGCGGTTCATTTTTAATAAAATAATACAGATACATCTATTGTTTATTGTTTTAATTCTGAGGTTACATTTCAATCATTAAAAAACCTGGTGAGGCCCAAATACATTTTTATTATGTCTGATAACTAAACCTTTTTTTCACAACCTTGGGTTAAATTCCCAATGATAGGAGGTTAAAGGTTACATGAAAGCTATGTTTACATACAATAAGGAAAAGGCTATTTGTGACAGAGAGAGACCCTTGTTGGTTCCTGCAAGGGGAGAAATAGGGGATAAGAGATTCCAGGCCACACTGGATTGAGCGGTAATGTGCTTGATATGGTTCTGTGATTTGTGCAATATTCTGAAATCAGATTGCGTTTAATTAGCAAAACAATGAAAAAAATAGAACGCAACACGGTGCATGCAATGTGGCTACCCATATTGCAATGCACTGGCATTCTCACACGCTAAACAGATCACAAAAATGCAATTGTAGCTCTTAAAAAAAGATTACATGTACAGCCAGTTAAAATCTAATATACCTCATCCCAGCACAGATAAATGTGACATTTTACTTTGGACATTAGTATTAAGCATTAAGCCTAGTTTGGGTCCAGGTTGTGACACAGATATGGGGCCCCTACTTGTGTAGCAAAGCACCTTTCCCCACCCACTCTAAACCATGTCCATTGGGTACTTAAAGACAGAAATAGATAGACAGAGATGAGACAGTTTAGTTCTCGCTTAGTTAAAAATTCTCTCAGAACTTACCGGTACCAGCACCCGATCCCTCATTTCTCTTCTTCTGCATTGCACAGAGCTGTGCTAAAATCAGATTCAGTTCATTACCTTCCCTCTGCAGCTCTGCATTATGTTATTTCTATAAGTGTACATATGTTGGTATGTTTATGCCCAATATTAAATAGGTTTAACATATGTAACATTAATCTGACATAATATATCCTTTAACATACAGGTCAACACCGCAACTAAAAAACTAAATGTGCTGTGCAGGGTCTGCTTAAAGGACAATATAAAAAATAAATAAATAATATCTCCCCCATTACATATCCACACTTCCAGCAGCTGAAATCACTTACTCACATTTACAACCGTGCAGCCCTCATTGGCTGTTGGGAATGTCTGTTACAACCTCTCTCCTCCTCCTCTGCCAGTCAAACAAACTTGAAATGTCCTGTTGCTAGGATACAGCCTACATAAATAAGCTGATCAAGGGTGGGTGAAGGAGTGTTTTTTTGCTTGCTAGCTTTGAGTGAGTTACAGGCAGACAGAATTGTTATGCCCCCTTCACAGCATGGCTAACTAAAGGCTAATTGAGGTACAGAGATGCTCGAAATCAGTAAAAAAAAATGTATGGGATGGGCTTTATTCTTTTTTAAAGCAATTTAAAAAAAAAAAAAAAAAAACATTGAGGCAATACAGTTATCCTTTAAATATTTACTATCCTCAAATACCGTCCAAGACAGCAAAAGTGCAGGGAGACACACCACAGCCGTGTTCAGCTTGCAACAAACTTTATTAGTTCCACAGCATACCACACAACATTTCGAACGCTATGCATTCTTTTTCAAGTGCAATTTTACACACACAGTGAACAGAAATTTATCAACTACTATAGAACTCCTCCTTCCTTGTAGGTGGTGTCCAATTAACCCTTCACAGTCACCATTTTTACAATCATAGTAAATCATCAAGTATTTGTGTTGGTCAATACTTGTATTGTAACAAATATTCATTTTATATGTTGCATCTGTAACAAATATTAAACGAACAGCATTGTATGAAGTAACATCATTAAAAGATACATCGTATAAAGTACATAAACTATCTGTACATTATTAAATAAGGTGCATCATCTTACAAACCTATTCATATAGTGTTAATCTATCTACACCGGTTATTGCACTCCATTCATTAATAAAGTGCATGTTATACATAGGGCAGGAAGCCTCATTTTAAAATGCATTACATAAAAAGCCAGTATATAATATAAAGTGCAACAGTTTGTAAACCTGTTTATATTGTTATATATCCATTAATAAAGTGCAATTTATTATCTAAAGCTCCCAATACAACAAAGTGCATAAAATTACATAGTACTGTGCCCATATCTGATATTAAAGTGCATGTATATTTAATACCATAAACACCATAATAATTGCTTATATTACATATTTACAGCTAGCACCAGAAATAGAACTATTGCACAGTTAGGAAATATTGTACACCAATCTACCTAAAAATCAAAACATATTATTCATATATAGCAGGGGAAATTCCACATAACCTTTGGCTATATGTCGATTCTACAAGCTGTTAGTAATTCTTTAGTCTTATGGCATCAGGCTCAAGCTCAATACACATATCTAGAGGTAAATAAGAGGTAGGTATTGGTACTAATTTATACTCCATAAATATATAATCCACTTCTACTGGGATCTCAAGATAGAATGTAAGGTAAATATATCTCGTAAATAAGGTTTAAGGCTCCAGAAATCATTCAAACCTGTCGGGATCGTTGCATTAAGTCTTTTGATCCATATACCTTCTCTTTGTAGAAGTCTCTCCCTTCCTATTCCCTCCTCTCTTCAGTAGACCAATAATTTCTAATATCCTCCATTTACGTTGGGAGCTGTAAATATTCCCAGTAAATCAGGAATATTATACATTGTTTTTTTAAGCACAAAGTGTACTTTAACATGGTATCAAAATTTTGTAACTTTTCTGGAAATGTTACTGGAATTATGGGTAAAATATATCAAAAACAATTTTCATTTGCAAATTTTTATGGATTTTTCCTAATTTTACTTATAGTTATCTTAAGGTTACACACAAAAATCTTACTGTTTCTAAAAGCTCTGATACTCCAGAGTACAACGATACCAGATATATGTAGGTACCCCACTTTTGCTGCACAGGAGACCCCCCCAAATTAAAACTGCACCAAATTTAAATGTATAACCACTTCTGACGGTTAACATAGAATATATGTTATATATTATATATGTTATATATGTTATATATCCCCACAAGTGAGATATTTTTAGAAACTACACACCCGCAGGATTTTATGAGTGAGGTTAGTTTCGATCAAAATGCAGATACCCGGGCGCAGCGCTTCGTCCAATTGTAAGTTATTTTCTCAAGATTTTCCTTTTTTTCCTCAACTGTAAAATCAGAGACAAAATCAAATGCGAATTTCAGCTAAAAACTGTGGAGGAAAGTTCAACCGCATCTCAAATATGAAAGCCTAACCCCCTCCCGAATAAAACAGTATGCCACATTCATGGGTGTACCCAGAGACATGGCTACCAACTAACCCAGAGTGGGACCAATGCCAAATGTCAGTAGCAACAAAAAAAATTAGCCAGCTTTGCATTTGAACAGTCTGCAGTTTTTCCCACAAAACACCCCCCGAACTCAGAATTACCCCCCACAAACTATTTGTTCATTCATACCACCAACGGTGTGGGCGCAGTTCGTCGTAGAAGTTTGCACTTTTCGCAGATTTTCTAAACAAAATGAACATCAAACAACATTCAAAACGTAGAAATCATGTCAAAACCTCATGGAATGTAAAAAAAAGTTACCAAATATCAATCTTCCAATTGTCCTGAATCAAACGGTATGCCATATGTGTGGTTACACACGCCGACGTGGAAGCTAAAAGCCACGAAGAGAGACAATGCACGATGGCTCAGAAAAAGCAAAAATATATCCGAATTTGAACAGTCTGCAGTTTTTGCCACAAAACACCCCCGTAACTCACAAATACCCTACACAAACTATATATACCTTCAGCTATGTAACACTGTAGTTTGTTCATTCATACCATCAATGGTGTGGGCGCAGTTCTTCGTAGAAGTTTGCACCTTTACCAGATTTTCTGAAAAAATTAACAAAAATCAACTTTTGAAGGTAGAAATCATGCCAAAATTCCATGAAATGTAACAAAAAGTTCCCAAATATCAATCCCCCAAATGCCCTGAATCAAATGGTATGCCATATGCATGGTTACACACACAGACGTGGAATCCACTAGCCACAAAGTGAGACAATGCACGATGGCTCAAAAACAGCAAAAATATTCAGCCAACTCTGAATTTGAACAGTCTGCAGTTTTTCCCACAAAACACCCCCATAACTCAGAAATCTACACCCCTTCAGCTATGAAATTCTGTATTTCGTTCATTCATACCATCAATGCTGTGGGCGCAGTTCGTCGTAGAAGGTCACACTTTTCTGAAAAAAACAACTTCAAAAGGTAAAAATCATGCCAAAACCTCATGGGATGTAAAAAAAAAAAGTTACTAGTTATCAATCTCCCAAATGTCCTGAATCAAACGGTATGCCATACGTGTGGTTACACACGTGTACGTGGAAACGAAAAGCCACGAAGTGAGACAATGCATGATTGCTCAAAAACAGCAAAAATATTCAGGCAACTCTGAATTTGAAAAATTAACAAAAATCAACTTTCGAAGGTAGAAATCATGACAAAATCTGAAATGTAACAATAAGTTACCAAATATCAATCTCCTAAATGTCCCGAATCATACTGTATGACATATTCATGGTTACACATACGTACGTGGAATCGACACTAGCCACAAAGTGAGCCAAATCAGTGGCCCAATTACAGCAACTTTTCAGATTTTTCAGACTAAACGCCGCTCTATATTAGAAATACCCAACAAAACTATATATTCTTGGAATCTACACGCCTTCAGCTATGCAACAGTGTCATTCTTTTATGCGGTACACACAGAGACGTGGCTACCAACTAGCTCAAATGGGAAGCATGCCCAAGTGCAATTACAAGAAAAAATCAAAGTGCTCTGTAATTCAAATAATAATTTGAACAGCCCGTTTTTCAATTTGAAATCCAATCGGAAAAATCACTTCCCGGAAATCACCAAATTTTGATCTCTGTCCCCATTTTTTTTTTTTGCATAAGTAGCAAAGACTTAGAAAAAATCCTATTTGTGAATGTAACTTTGAGTTCTGTCACACTGACAACTTATGACAACTACTATAGCTTGTACTGCACTGCGATCTAAATGGAGATTGAAGTGCAGTACCCCCACTCATCCTACCATTCTCAGGGAAGACCCCGGTGAAAGAGTAAGTTCAGTGACATCCAGGCGTCTCTCTTCGTGCTCTGCTCCCGGTAAGGACTTCAAATAGTGCTAGCTCCCGATCCCCCTATCGGATTTTCATGAAACTGGTGGGGGATCAAGGTGGCTAGGGGGGCACCTGAATACTGCCCTCTGATTGCCCCTAGCACTTCCTGTTTTGTTTTTTTAAAGGGGAAGCCACAGAACATATATATACGTTCTGTGGCAGTTTGGTACTTTTATCCACAGAACGTGTATATACGATCTGTGGCACTTAAAGGGTATGTCCACCCATAAATCTGCTTTTTAATATAGCCTTCCCCCTGGTCCCCCAGCCCCAACCGCATCATTTTTATGTTTAAAAAGTGCCCCAAACTTTTACTTACCTCCCCTCTTTCCTTCGCCGCGCTGCCGGCCCTCTGCTTGCGAGAATGAAAGCAGAGGGGCGGGACTGGCAGGCGCATCTGTGATTGGCTGAGCGGCAGCCAATCACGGACACGGCTGCCGGTCATTCAGTGCAGCCGAGGAAAGAGGGGAGGTAAGTAAAAGTTTGTGGCACTTTCTAAAAATAAAAATGATGCGGTTGGGGCGGGGGACCCAGGGGGAAGGCTATTTAAAGGGTTATACGCTAGGGGGAGGGAATCCGGAGAGGAGGGAGAGGGAGAAGGGCTGCAGATGCATGCCAACTTCTCCCAGCCAGGTAGGAGGCAGTCCTATATGGACTCTGCTATCCTCCTGGTGGGCAGTTTTTGGGACTTTGGGGGGGGGACTACTGGAGAACATCTTTAGCTGGGATGTGAGGTAAGGATTAAACTACACTACACAATGGGGCCAGTAGTTGGGGGGATTATAGTTTTGGGGGTGGACATGCCCTTTAAAGGGTTAATTGCCGAGTCTGTAAACTGCTGCCTGGGAGACCCTCATAGATAAGACATCCGGGTCTCCTGGGCAGCAGCTATGGACCCATCAGTTAAAGTCTGTGAAGGAAATCTAATGCAGACAATCTATATGGACACTGGCAGGGGAAAGTAATGCAGTGGCTGGTAATATTTATAAATAAAAAATGGCCCCAAACTCCGTTTTTTAATTAAAACAATTCAACCTTATGTAATATGCCCATTACAGTGTAACATAAGGTTTATAAAGGCAACTCAGAGTTCCCTGCCCTGTGTAAAAGCACTTGGGCCGCGACCTTTTGCTTTTATATGGTCAAGGAACTCCTTATATTACACTGTAAGGGGCACACTATCCCTTATATAACACCTGTTGGCAAATTTGTAACAATTACAGGGTCAACCCGTAACGTATAAGTGTCAGGTGAATGACTGATTTGGCCGACTATAGGTTTGTGTATAGAAGCTTAGCCAGGTGGAGATGATACACCGGACCACACGTCTAACCAATAGTAATCCAAACAGCCGTTTGTCAGACATCCATGTGTTGGGCCTACAATTCCACAGATCATGAATGTTTAAGTCTGCATTTTGGCTCCCATTGTTGTATGTATGTATAGTTTATTTATAAAGCGCCACTTGGGGACGCAGTGCTGTACAGTAATAAAATACAATAAAGTCATACAAGGGGTCTAAATATATAGATAGTTAGGTACATAAATATATAAATGGAAGTGCTAGAGCTTTGCCACAAGAGGAAAGCGTTCCTGCCCCGTAGAGCTTACAATCTAGTTAGGCGGGTAACATACATATACAATGGAAGGGGTATAAGTGCTGGAGTGGGATAGCAGTGCAAATGCTGTAATCCCCTTTCAGACACTCGTTGAACTTTCTGATGATTCCAAGCTGCCATCACTGCCTGCAGGTAACTATAAACAAGTAATAAGGGGGGTTCCTGCGGCACTGTTTTACACGATGATTTTGTGTTCCCGGAATCCCAGTAACAGGTGCAGCTGGAAATCACTTCCGGGTCCATGACAGTTCCGCGTTTACCACCCCAACCCACTATTATATGGAATGATGTGAGGGCTCCATAGAGAACCACGTGGCCCTGCAGGCGCATTCCTCACATTATTCCGTCATTCTGCCCGTAACACGTGACTGCTCCCACCACCATTCAGTACGATGCAGGAACCATTATATCATCCCTACTATATCCCTATTGTATCCCACACACAGTGAGCCGCGTTACCACGTCCAGAAACAAATAACCAATGGAAAGCGTTCTGGTGCCTTCCGCCTGCCGTAGAGTACAGCGCCCGATTCTATCACTGTATCTGTCTGTTACCTCTCACTGGAGCCACGCCCACCGCCATCCTATTCTCCAGCCCTTACCTACCTTACACCACCCAGCCCCGCCCTCGTACACAAGCTCCTCCCCGCGCCCTCCCCCATACACACACTACTCCATCATCCTCTCCGTCTCTACCCGCTCGCTCTCTCCCGCCTGGCCCGGTTCCTTTCGTCTTCTGTCAGCCTGTCGGTCGGTCTCGGGCTCCGCGCCTCGCACACATCATGGGCCTCAGGTGATAAAACCTACAGGGCCGCCGGATTCAGCGGGCGGAGTGACAGTGCTACCGGTGATCTAGGGAGACCCCGGGCCTGTGGCCGTCCGCACCGGGGGCCTTAACCGGGTAAGTTTATTATTTAACCTACTAAACCGGGACCCGGGCTGAGGCGGTGTCTGTGTAGATGTGGCAGTCTGTGTAAACAGCCATAGGGCTGTGTGTCAGTCGGAACACATGGTAGGACCTTATCATGAACATAGGATGTTGGGGGATCCTGGGAGTTGTAGTCAGCATTTCCTGTTATCGATCTGTGTTTGACGTTTCCCCCTCCATGGCCGGTCCAACACACGTGGTGTCCTGCTTGCTGCTTCCCCCACAGTCCGCTCTCTGGCTTCTATGAGTCAGAGGTTTGTGTATTTGTCATGTAGCTGTGACACGTGACTTTGACAGTCTACGGAAACTACATCTCCCGGCATGCACAGATATCTGTAGAATTTACCAGAGAGAGATGAGGCATTATTTGGTTACAGGGAAAGTTTCTGCTTGTTAGAATATCTTATTACTAAAACAAACCCTGACACTCCAGATATTAAAAAATACAACTGCTACTAAGGCATCCTGGAAGTTGTAGTTTCTAAACAAGGTCCGTTTTAAGTATCACTTTTAATGTTATTTTGGTTTAATATGCCACTTGTAATGGAAATCATGGATCATTCTCATCAGGCTTTGCAAAGAAGGAATAATTAATGTTTCTATTGAAGTATCCTTGTATTTACTAAGCAATTCCACCAGAATGTTCCAGACTGAAATGTCATTGATCCTTATTGATCTATTCAAATTATTAATGGAAGTATCCTCCAGAGGTACCACTGAAACAGTGCTAAGTGCCCCAAGTAAGCCTACAAATTCTTGTTGCACATTCCTCAGGCTACTGCTCTTTCCAAAGCTGTCAAATGGAAAATTGAGGTGGCCATGTACTGGTCTAGTAATGGTGGGTGCAGTTGTTTTACATGACACAGTTTACCAGATGGAAAATTGTTTGCAATTGCTGAAATTTTTGTTGCAAATTGAGTTGGCAGCCTGGCAGGGCAGTTTTCCAAATGCATCAAGGACGTAGAAGGGTATTTTTTTTTAAAGGACAGCTCTAGTTTCTAAACTGCCTCCTTTACATTTTTGCAAGGAAGTAGGAGATTATACTCCTACCTTCCTTTCTGACTCCTACTAGCTGATTAAAAGACGATCTTTCAGTAGCAGAAAGCTCTCTGCTCATTCCCCCTGCATCCTTTCCACCTCCTTTTCTAATGTAGTTCTCAGGGGATGAGGCAGTGGCTTTTTGACAGATCGTTGCAGCTCTTAGGGGGTCAAACAGGAGTATGGTCTTCTGCATCACTGCTAAGTGTAATTTTAAATTCTGCATCAGATTAAAATACGCAGTGTACTTGCATTTGTGTCCAATTTTCTGCAAATTGTTTTCTATTTACTATTGTGGGTAAAACACTTTAGTTGTGCATTTATGTCTGCATTTTGTTCTGTGTTCCTAAAGACTTTAATTGAAGCGCAAAGCAGACAAGAATGGACCCAATTGGGAACAAAAGTCATGAATGTATGCAATGGATAGAAGGTTCAGAACACAATGCACATAGTGGGTACAAGTTCCTATATATTCCATTAATAAGTGTCATTGCAGACCAGAAAAGCAGAGAGAAACACATTAGTAGGACCTAGTCCTTATTCGAAATTTAGCTGAAAGTGAAGAAATAGTGAGCATGTGCAGATCAGTTTCGCAACCAAGTCCAGCAAGTCTTGGGGGCGGAGCTTACCTGACTGAAGACATTGTCCAAGATGGCCAGCACTTTACTGGGGCACAGGTAGGCTCTGAAGGGACCTTAAAAAAAAAAAAAGGGGGGGAGGGTTAGTTAGGGATACAGCTTCCTTTTAAACTTAATTTGTTTTTTGAGTGTACTTATCCTTTAAGGACACCTGATGCATGGCCGACAGAGCAAGACAGAAGTGCGACTAGCGGCCATTTCTAGCCAATAGTTGCAAGCCTGTTTGCGTTGCCTTGGGCGTCCTTTACTGCTCTGGTCCCCTCCACATTTAGTCTGCATTGTGGCTAATAGGGTACCATTTAATTGTGTGTGTGTGAGGGGGTATTATAGTTCCCCTTTAACTTTTTTAGGTTGTCTGTTTCCTAGACAAAACTATTCAAAATGCTAGTCATCAGGTGAAAATTTGTATGTTCAACTATCTTGCTCCAGGGATATTCCCATGCCATTATTAAACTGTAGTAATGTTACAACTTGTCTGCTAAAACCTCAGTTTTCAGAAATTGGTTTAACAGGCTTGAAATTATTAATTGAAATTATTAATTTTTAATGAAAATTAAAGGGGAACACATTTAAATTCCTCAGGCAAGGCAATGATTCATCAACCTAAGTTTTGTATTTATGTTGCTGAAAGTTGTTGAATTCAGTATATCAACCTAGCTGGGTACACACAGTCCAGATTTCTGAAAAATGACAGACAGGATCTGCAAGATCCTGTCTGCCATCTTTCAAAGATCTGCATACATACAGTCCCGAGCGTTCTCCCTATGAACTTCATAAGGAGAACGCTCGGGACTGTGTGTTTCCATCGGCCGCGCTAGATTCCTCTATAGGGAGTCTAGTGCGGCTGATGGAAATTTCCGGCCTTTCCCGAACGAGCGTTCGGCCGACCCGATCATTTGGCGGCCGCGCGCTCGTTCGGGAAACGAACATACACACATAACGATAAAGCCCCGATACCGTCGGATCCGACGGTATCGGGGCTTTATCGTTAGTGTGTGTACCCAGCTTTAGATGCAAAGGCTTAGCAATCTCTCTTCATCAATAATGTTAGGGAAAGACACACATGGACACACAGAAGCTTTGTTTTGAGCTGCTAGCCAATTCCTCAGCTGTACATTGGCAGCTCCCCACTGGTACTAGCAACCCCCAGCAGTGGCAAACCCAAGATTTCTCCGGGGGTGGGGGTCCTGAAAGGATTTTCATGAGCAGTTGTGAAATAAGATGTACATTTTAAGAGGTTGTCTTCCCTCCTGTAGACCACAGGCTGTCGTGCTGGCTGTTATTATAGTCACAGACTGTCCTACAGTATTTGGGACCCTCTAGACTTTTTGCTGCTTGGGGTAATGGGCAAAAATTATTAGTCTTTTATTACAGGTTGAAACCTCTTCATAGTAAAAAATTGTCATATGTATATTTGTCCTTGTATAAATGCAAAATTGTGCAGCTATATTTAAGCGGTTAATTGATATGAGTCTTCTATTGATATAGAAGATTTTGGAGTGCAAGGGTATCTCCACTCGTAAACTAGACCTTTGTTTTTTTCAGTTTAATTGAAGAACGGGAGGTAAAGGATCTGTCTTAAGGTTCGTACACGCGTTATATTTTGCAGAAGGCCTCCAACCCCTGATCATGACTCACACCCGCGACGAACTGCCATTCCGGCTGATAGTTGCATGTGTGTATGCGTTCAGTCGGGAGCCATTCGTCAATTCGCCTGGCGTCGCAGGTGTAAGTGGTCATTGGGGGTCGGTTGCAAAATCATACGTGTCTACGAGACTTTACCTTCCGTTCTTCACTTAAGCGGTCAGAAGCAGCCAGGTAAGTTACATTTGCTACCAGGGAGAATTGGCAGAATATAAAGATAATTAGCATACCAATATCCAAAGTGCCTAAACAGCTGTTAAAGGGGTCAACATAAAAGGGGGAGGGGGATTCTAGGCACCTGTAATCCCCTCTTAACACGCACCTGCCCAGGGAGTTATGAATTTTTCCCATCTTCCTAGAGAAATGTAATTTCACTCAAGATATTAAATCAGTTAGACTTTCGTCTATAGATTAACTAATCTATCTAATATCTCATTTGTGAATGGGCCCTTAACCATTAGGTGACACTAGCCCCACAGACTTAAATGGGGCTGCTATCACAAAGGACCATGAGAACCTGGTAGAAAGGCAGTATCAAGGAACATTAGTTTGCAAAATATATAATTTCTGATTCTCATTACATTGAAAAGGTTGTCTAAAAACAATTTAGTATAAGCATTTACTTGTCCTTTTAAAGTCTGTACAATGGAAACCATCAGTTTCCATTGAATTCTATCTGTGACCGAGTAACAACAGAACCACTTTGCCATCATGTGATCTCTGATCACACAAAGGACTGACATATTTGAGCCCATAAAGAGTTGCAGATCTTTATAATAATTGCATATAATAAATGCACCAAACTATGGGTTGAAAAAAGATTGCAAAACTTTTATGGCTTGTTATGTTATAAGGAAATGTCAGTTAAAATGAATTTTGGAAGTCAAAGCAAGATCTGGAAGACCAAGCTAACTTCTGCAGAGAAAGCCAATGGCAGACATTTAGGGCTCGGCCCCTCTAGACAATTTTCAGTGCATTTTCAAGCTTGTTTGGCTTTGCACTAATGCACATCTACATTAGTGGATGTAAGGCCCCACTATGTGCGCTGCGCTTCAGCCTGTTTTTGCAGGGCATGCGATCACCACAATTTTTGATGTGTATCTCACGCGATACAATTGGGTATCGTCAAAAAAAAAAGCGTGTGACGTTGCGTAATTCATGCACTGGGTAATGGGGCCTAGCCCTTACACAGTGCAAGCCCAGTTGGGACCTGTCAAAGTAGCCAGCGCTAAAGCGTAATAGCGGGTAAGTTCTCCCTGTTCCCTCCCTGCTCCTTACTGTTTAATTGAAGAATGGGGGTTAAGATATGGCTTCTTTACCTCCCATTATTCAATTAAACTGAAAAAATCTAAGTCACTTTTGTATGTCAACTGGAAAAAAAAAACATTTTCCTCATCTTAAACAGCATGTCCCCCCAAACCTTCAGATACTTCTGAAGATACTTAAGGTCCATCAATCATTTTCTTGGTCAAAGGCTAAAGCGTGCCAGTGACATCACTGCCAGTAGCGGACAGGCACGACCAGGAAGCGTTTTACTGCTGCTGTGTTTGCTCGAGATCACCTCACAATTAATTACCACCAATCTTTAATCTGCTTTTTCCCACCTTACTGTGACCCCACTTTTCCTTCTTTTTAGCTTCTGGAATTTTACTTGTTTATGGGGGACAGGCACAGCTAGACAGCTAAGAACTCTCAATCACAGTGTAAAAACTGTATCCTTTATTACAGTGATTCTCAAAGGGTGTACCGGGCCAGAGATTTGTCTCAGAATTTTGGTTGTAGAAATATTGTCACCAGTGTAACTTTTACATTTTTGTTATTTTGTTATTAATATATATTGTGATAAAATTACAACAGTCAGTGTAGTGTAACTTAACACTACATTGATTTGAATACTATGAAAATAAAGCCTACACTGTGTTCTCTCTCCGCCTGCAGCTGACAGACACCCAGTCCTGAAGTTAGTATCTAAGGCTGGGTACACAAATTTTTCATCCCGATTATACACCACTAGCGAGCGGTCGGCCAAACGTACCACTGTCAGTCGCTGCAAAAATAGCCACGGCTGACTGTTTACCATGACAGATCACACTGTCTATAAGGAAACCGCAAGATTGCCTGTGATTTTCCATCATACCCAATCTGCCGAATGGGCGGATATCGGTCGCGGCTGTCCGCCAGTACACCGCCCAATTTTTCCATATGATGTACAGCTTAAAGGAAATCATTTAATTCAAGCAGTATTACCAGCTGCCAGATCTGCTGTCTTTTCAATATAATACAAAACAACAGGGTGAAAGCTATTGGCTGTATTTTACTGCACATTTGCACTAAAGGTGCCCATGCATCTATAAGATTTTACTTACCCGACCGAGCGCTCACGCAATGTTCATCGATGCTGCCGGAACCGCTTCTCCCGATCTTACATTCGACCGACATGCGATTGCAAAATCCCATTCATTTTGCGATCGCATGTCTGTCGAATTTAAGATCGGGAGAAGCGGTTCCGGCAGGATCGAAGGAACATTGCGTGAGCGCTCAGTCAGGTAAGTAAAATCTTATAGATGTATGGGCACCTTTCCTCTAGCTGTGTCTTAGATTCTGGGGCTGTTCACAGAGAGAGGGGGTAAACATTCTAACTAGGTGTTGGCTGAACAGGGCATAAGGAGTTTTGGGTAACTGGAGCACTGGAACCAAAAAGGGATCAAGTTCTAAAAGATCAGATCAGAAAAGGAAAGAGGTTACCGGTAGTTATTTTTTCACTTTACTCAGAGGAAGCATGCATTCAATACTTATTTTCCTCAGGCTCAGTATCCAGGAATCCTCCAGGTGCCCAAATTTTAAAATAAGAAACCGTTTATAATACATGGCAAAGAAGTGGTATTCGAATAACAGTCTTGTCCATACCCCCATTTGATCTTAATTTATTTATGGTTTATGGTCTGCTGACTACCAATCTAAATATTTTGATTGGGAATAATAGCCTTTCCAGCCTATGAGTAAGAGCGGAGGGTACGCTCGAAACACGTAAGGCTATGGGACTTCTTTGTTTGTTATGGCACTGTTCTGAATAAAGCGTGTTGGATTGCAGAGTCCAAGTGTCCTATTTTCCGGTGTGCGCCGTATCCCATATTGGTATTTGTTGAGCATTACAGAGGACCTAAAGCGACGGGTCCGGGGCGTGCCGCACCCGGGCCACAGACCCACGTGGGTAAGTTTAACCCTGTGGGGGTTTGTGTGCAATTTTGAACCTATATGTGTTAGGAAGAAGGAGCGTTTCCTGGTCGAGCGAAGGACCCGGGGCTTGCTTGCACCTGGGTCAATTTACTGACAGTGTAAGTCAGTTGATTGATATATAGCACTAATAGGTGCTTTACAAGTGGGTTCAATACTGCATGTAAGGGGATTTGAGCACTGTATTTTGTGGCTTTGTATATCTGGGAATAATTGACACTAGTTAATGTGTGTATTCCTATTGTAATAAAGGGCAAATCTGTGGCGTATTTGCTTCTGCAAAGTGCATACCTAGCTTAAGTACTTTTATATTATTGTACTTGTAAAAACACTTTTTTGAAAATGCTTCTTTTTATTTTGAGTATAGATCTGCTTTTTAAAAAATCCCATTGCTGTAGGGTAGGGTACATACACAAGACCTCTTCACATAGAGACACATGCATACACACCTGGTATACATCATGAATGTATGAATGTCCAGCCCCAATACTAAAATTTGACTGCTGCCCCCCTGTGTTAAAAAATCTTTACCTCCACTGCTCCTTATGGTTGTCCTGCAGGGTCTATTCAGAGTCCAGGAAACTGAAGAGTAGATGCCTTCCTGTGTGTAAAAAGGTATCTGCCCCTTCCCTGTCCTCCTGAAGGACTCTAGCATACGCAGGGGAGCTCTCCACCCTCCCCCAGATCCATCATCTGTGCAATTAATGATTAAAAAATATAAATTTTTCTGTAATGTAGGGGACCCTCCTTAAACCCTAAGCGCAACCAGTATAAAACCTAAAAAAGTGCTCAGAAATAGACTTGCCAACCTTCATTCACTCGGCTCTATCAATAGCCAACAGCTGTGTCTGTTATTTGTTGACTCTCAGGCCAATCACAGACGCGGCTCCGGTCTGGCCCCTATTGCTACTCTTTTCCCAAAAGTAACAGTAAAAGCAGAGGCCGAGGGAACTGAGGATGGTAAGTGTTTCTGGGCACTGTTTTAAACCTGGTGGTTAGGGGGTTCCCTGCACAACAGGAAAAAAAGTAGAATTTTTGGTGGAGATACATTTTAAGTCCCAATGTATAATTTATTTATATGGTCATAAAACACCTTAATGACTTTTAATATCCTGAGCCTAAATCATTATTGATACATTACACAAAAATATTAACAGAACATTTACTTTTTTATTTTATAAGAAAAATCATTTTTTTTCTCCTTATTCATCCCCCTTTTTGTACTATCCATGATAGTGTGTTTTAGCTGTGTTTAGTGTAGTTACCTTTTAATTGATAAATGTGTAATTTTCCAATTTGAAATACAGTAGAATATGGTTGTCTGTTAACGGTGCCTTTCTGAAACATTTGAAATCATGTTGCCGCGGTGAAAGTCGTTGCTGCCACTTGGAACATTGCAAGGTAAGAAAATTATACCTGGCCTGATGTTACTGGTGGTTCAACGTTTGTATTTAAACAAATGGCAATTTGACAGAAAGGGGGAAGTTCTATGGCATGCTTAACAGCACAGCCACAGGCAAAATGTGGTTTCTTCTAGCTTCAATTTATTGTTTGCTACAGCTAAGATTCTCCAGATGTTTGCAGTGTTGTACAATTGTTCTCAATCTCTTGCCCCTGTTTGTGATAATCACTTTAATGCATCTGCTGGTGGCTACCAGATCTCAATCTCCTCCTCTGATATTGCTACATTGTTAAGGAAGCTACATGCAAAAAGCATTCTGGTTGGGCTCTTTGCTTGTTTTTTTAGCACATTGCTTAACTATCAATTCTTGTGCAACAGCCCCCACTGTAATAGTCGGAAAATGTAATAGGACTGCCTGGATGTTTACCCATAGCTGAAACACATTTTTGCCCATGACACCTTTTTGTACCTTTTTAAGTATTAAATATATTTTTACAGTGATAATCAAAATACAGCCAATGGTTAATTGTCGATTAAGCCAAGCAAGTTTCTTCAGTGATAAATCCTATAAAAAGTTGCTGGTAGCATTTTCTCAGTGATGAATAATCTGTGTTTATAATCGTAGCCTGTCCTGCACATAGAGTTAAAGAACACTAACAGTATATTGTGGTTCAATTAATTAGTTAGTTAGATTTAACTATGCATGATGTTATGTGAGGCTTGCCTACTGTTACCCCAGTCAGGCTCCCAAGCAGCCGTATGTTTTGTTTGACTGTATTGTCTTAAGTCAATTGGTCAGCAGAACAATACATACATACGTATGTATGTACATCCTATTTGGCCCTTAATAAATTAGGATTGTAATACATCCCCCCATATGTAAGTAGTAGAGTTAATGCAATGTCAGGTGTAAGGCTGGGTACACACAGTAGGATTTTTTGTCCCAACCGAGCATTCATTGCGAGCGAGCATTCGTCTGGGACAAATGACGGTCGGTTGCAGCAATAGTGGCCATGGCCATCAGTTTGTGCGACCCTTCGTGTGTTCCCATAGGGAACTGCACGATTGGCCATGAATTACTGACAGTCTCGTTCATCCGATACGGTCGAACCGGCAATCGAGCTTGGTTAAGGACCCCACACTATCCGATATTTCCGACCGACCGATACACGCCACTACGTTTGGTCGGTTGGCCGGAAATATCTGCTGGTGTGTACCCATCCTAAAATACTGCTGGTTTTTGGAGACCCTGACACATTTAGATTCAAAGGATAGAGTACTCTACAACCAGCCTATCATTTAAAAGGGATATAACCTCATTGCATAAACAGAATATACACCAAGAAAAATGACTTTCCTTATTTCAGTTTATTTAAAGAACGAGAGGTAAAGGAGCTATGTAAGCGCATACATTGTAAGGGAATGTTATTGGGTATTTTGCAAAATTTGCTCTTCTGAATCTCCATGATTGTGTTCTGCTGGCTCTTTTGGCAAATATGGGCTGGGGTGCAAGCATTAGTCAAAGTAATACAAACAAAATTGACACAGTGATTGAAGTGTCAAATTATATGATTATTTTTTTAATTATTTACTATGGATCTACTTTTACAAGCTGCCTTACTTACCTGCTAGTTCTGGAATAGTAACCACTAGAGGGTGTGTATGTTTTAGACATGCTAAAAATGCCAATAGGCATTTCATAATAAGATAAAGCATTCAGGATTCAGCATACAGGATTTTGCCAGACTGTGTTCCCCAGTGTTGTGTAGATAATTTATTTGCAGCCTTTCTATTATTCTTACATGAGTCAAGTTTGAAAGATTTATGATTCCATAATCTATTCCAATGTTGTAGGTTATGAGATTTTACTTTACCTGTTAGAACAAATCATTTTGTTTTTGCTTCATGCTACTTTATTTTCTCTAGTTTTCTCTCTACAACCTCTTAGGCCATGTCAGCTGTTTATCATGTGTTAGCTGGTTGTCAAATGTTTTGCTTTCAGAGGAAATACTATTGTAAAAAGTTTTTCTTTTGGGAAATAAATTAGACTTCCTCTTTTTAGAAATCACAATCTCAGAATCTGATTTAAAAACAACAAAACCCCACTTTAATTTATTAGGGTATCTTGCTCTTGTCTTTAATCCACCCCAGAGTAATTAGACCATGATCTAGGGCACCATGGTCTACAGGGGTCTATGTCTAAAGTCCTCAATTTTGCTAAAACATGAATTTCTTACTCCATTGATAGTAGGGAGCTAATGTATCTCTTAAAGGGGAAGTTCAGTGCAAATACATATGCTTTTCAGAAAAAAGAGCAGTATTTTTCCATCCCAATGGATCTGCCAATTCAGCATTTTGTCTATGTATAAATAAATGCAACCGAAATACTGACTTCCTGTTTGCAGGACCCCTAGTAGAGACCAATATGGTCTTGCCCTTGACCCTGCGCCTGGGTTGATTCAGATGCTCAGTAGAGATCTGAGCATGTTTGACCCATCCCAACAGCCAATCAGTAGAAATTACTGTTAGGAACATTCCAAGGATGTGGTGCATCCTGGGAAGAAGAAGGACTGTTAGAACCTAAAATGTCAGCTCACTAATGTCAACAGCAGGGAATAGCAAAGGGTATGAAATCAACTGATTTTTCAAAATGGGAGAGAATATGTAGAATAACTAAGTATGCATTACACAAACTAACAATTTAACAAATAATTGATAATTTACTCTGAACTGTCCCTTTAAATCCGGGCAGTCAGCCAAAAGAAAAAAAAGCAGAGGGATAAAATATAAAGACTGATTAAGTCTGAAACAGCCCAGACAAAAGTAACTAATCCTCCAACTAGTTACACTGTCACTTAATTTGGAGAGAAACAAAGCATTGAATGGTCCTTCCTCACAGTTAGAGCACCTCATGGTGGGGACTTATTTATTGCATTGGGACATGGTTAATTGATATTAATTCAGTAACATATAGAAGTAGATTATTTAGTAAATTTAAACCATATTCATATAAATCTATTTTGTTTAAATACTACATTTAATGTTTTAGGGTTGCAGTGCTCACTTTCTAATACTATCTATCTGTGTTAAAGTGAACATGGTGGTATTTCCCATAAGGTCAAATAACCATGAATTGCTTACTGTATTAATAGCAGAGAGAAACTGTATCTCTTAAAGGGCATGTCCACCCCCAAAACTATAATCCCCCCCCCCCCACTACTGGTCCCACTGTGTAGTGTAGTTTAATCCTTACCTTACATCCCAGTTCCATCTGGTTCTTCTGCTATCCCCCCCTAAAGTCCCAAAAAACGCCCACCAGGAGTGACTCTGCCTCCTGTCTCCCCTCCGGGAGAAATTTGGCATGCGCACTGCAGCCCTTCTCCCCCTCCCTCTCCCTCCTGATTTAGATTCCCTCCCCCTAGTGTAAAACCCTTTTTATATAATATTCTCCCTGTTCCCCCAGCCCCAACCGCTATAGTTCTAATATCAGAAAGTGCCCCAAACATTACTTACCTTCCCTCTTTCCTCCGCCGCACTGAACTCCTGGCAGCCATGTCTGTGATTGGCTGTCGCTCAGCCAATCACAGACGCGACTGCCGGTTCTGCCCCTCTGCTTGCATTTTCGTGCAAGCAGAGGGCCTGGCAGTGCGGCGAAGGGAAGAGGGAAGGTAAGTAATATTTGGGGCACTTTCTGATATTAAAACTATAGCGGTAGGGGCTGGGGGAGCAGGGAGAATATTATATGAAAAATTATGAAGAAGGGTGGACATGCCCTTTAAATATGGGCAGGCAGACAGCCAAGAAAAAGCAGAGGGGTAAAATGTAACAACGGGTAAAGTCTAAACCTGCCAAGGGATAAAAAAAGAAATAAAAGTAACTAATCTTCCAACTGGTTACACTGTTACCTCCTAATGTACAGAAAAAAAAGCAGTGAATAACCCTACCTTTTTTTCCTCAGTGTTATAGCAATTAAAGGGAATGTCCTCCCCATTTTCCAAAATTTTCCCAATAATAGTTTTCCCTCCCCCAGCTCCAACTGCCATAAAAGATTTTACTGGAATTCCCCCGAGCTGTACTTACCTTACCTCTTTCCCGCGGCGTACTAAACCGGCCCTCTGCTTGCATGGAACTGCAAGCAGGGAGCGGGACCGGCAGCCGCGTCCATGATTGGCTGAGAGGCAGCCAGTAACTAGGAGGCAGAGTCCTATATGGATTCTGCTATCCTGGTGGCCAGTTTTTGGGACTTTGAGGGGGGATTACAGGAGAACCATTTGGAGCTGGGATGTAAGGTAAGGATTTTATTGCACTAAATAGTGGGGCCAGTAGTGGGGGGATTATAGTTTTGGGGGTGGACATGTCCTTTAATTGTGGGGACTTATTTATTGCATTGGGACATGGTTAATTAATACAATATAGAATATTATAATAAAGTTCTATATAGTAGCAGGTTATTTAATTTGGTCTATAACTATACTATAAAAATCTATTTAGTATAAATAGGCAGGGAGAGTGATCCTGGTTCCTCCTTATGTCCCAGTGGTCATGTATGTTGGGGGATTATTTCTGGAAAACACCAGTAGAGTAATGTAGGATGGTGCTTGACAAAATTATTCAATGTGTGTTATTTAATGCACCTTAGGACAAGCCTGGCCTTCAGACATGAGGTCCAAATTCTATATAAACAGCACTTTACAAGAGGTACTTAACAGGAAAATGCACTGCTGTCCCCTACGCTAGATACTAATAATACTAATGAAAAAATGTTGGTGTGACTCTAAGATGGGGTTTACAATAAGGCTAAGGCTACACTACAACACACTGGAATGTGCACGCAATCATGTGCATTAATGCGCATGTTTCTGGTGTGATCTTGGTCATTGTCACACATGACTGCATGTGCTCTGAAAAGTGGATCACAGTGCACCTAGTGAGGCTAAACCACACATTTTTAATAGTGTGGCCTACCCTAACAGAAGCTTTTTAATGCCAGCTAATAGATGGCTTTATAATCACAGAAAAGTTTTACAGCGATCGACATATTACATTGCAGGTGTGATTGCCCCCTTACACTGTACTGAGAAAGAAACCAAAGGGGCAGTGACCAGAGGCAGTCCCACCGAGCAGCCCAACAATCCCAATGATACACCCCACAGCCTATGGTTTTCAGACCAGGGTTTGGAGGGTGTTCTTAATAAAATGTGATTTGTCAGCTTTGATGTATATTTTAGGCTATTTCCATAAAAATGGTATTGTAGCTTTTTCTGAGCTGATCCAGATGTTCAGCAGCAGTAAAACGACATGTGTAGGGCTTTGACAATGGTGACCGCCTCAAAAAATGTCTGGTAAACGCTAAAAAAAGGTTACCTGTATGAAAACATGCGACTCATGTGAAAGTAGATAAGATAAAAAAGTGTAAATCCAGTCCTAGCAGTGGATTGTAAGTAGGGGGTTTGTTATTGGCATATACCAGCAAAGTAATGGTGGATGGTTACTGGACATACACATTGCAGTGTGTAATTGTGTTATTTAGACGAGCCTTGTCTTCAGACATAAGGTCCCCTGATCCCATTAAAACTGCACTCTACAAAAACCTAAAGTACTTACAGGAAAATGCACCACTTGCTGCTATGCTAAATAAATACTGGACTTTTTGTTTGGCATAACTCGAGGGTGGGGACACTTGGGGGGGGGGGTCTCGGCTTCTAGCGCCCGTTAATTTAACAGGCTTAATGTTTAGTGCTGTATATTTTAGATGTCACAGGATGTTGGCACAAGCTAGCTGGCCTAGGGGAGAAAAAAAAGTACAAATCTGGTACTGATGATCTTGGATTTAAAGAACCCATTTTAATACATTATAGTGTTCGACAGCTGGACTACTTAAAGTGCTTTATTTTTCACAATATAACGTTTGATCTTGCTGTGAAAGTTCAATAGATCACTTCCTGCTGCCAGCAAAGCCTGGGTAAGTCTTTATTCTAAGCAATTGATATTTAGAGGTATTGGAGAAGTGAGTTCCCCCATAAAAAGTATCAATTAGTGGTGTTTTGTCCATGCCAGATATATTTTTCTCTTAAGATCTGTCATACCCAGGCCTTTACAGGCCTTTACTGTATGACATCCCATAATTCCTAACCAACCTACTTTTTATGTGTCTTGTTGATTGGGTCAAAATATCAACTTGTGTGTACCCTACCTTTTACTCTAACCAGTAAATCCATACCTTGAAATGTGTTTTTTTTTAAATGCAGATGATATATAATTATTATAAATTCTGCTGCACTGTTGACATTAGAATTAAAGAAATTAGTAAATCCAAAACAAACTTTACATCAAGTAAATGGTTTGTTTTTTGATCCTAGCTAATAACCCAGTAGGCTGACACTTTTTTCATTTAATAAAAAAGGAACTCTCGGCTTGGAGTTTAACAGAAATGCAAATATTGTGCCAATGTCTCCTAACATAATTGTTTTCTTAATGTCTAAATGTTAAACAAAAGCTCCCCCTTAAAACTGAAATCCTTTAGATGGGAAGTGATAAAATAAGTAAGAGATTGTAAGGACTTTCCTTGTATTTTATGCAGCTATTATGTCATTTCTATTGTTTGCAGCCTAAATCTCTTAACTAAACTGCTTGTTCAAAATTCCCTTCTTAAGATTAGTTTTGCAGTGGTAGAATGTCTAGATTTAAAGGACAAATAAGCCACAGAACAACACTGAACCAGAAGGCAGAACACCTTGATATAAAACCAGTAATCTGTGTCTTACCTGTCATTTTGATACAGGCGCTGGGAAATTTACCTAAATAACATATGGTTTGTGCTTTACTTCTCAGCATTCTAGTATCACACAGTTTGGTCAACGACCATTATGTTCTGCACATGCTCAGTCCTTAGCTATGGCACAAATTTGTTACAGTTGGTCACACCCATTAATAATATCTAGCCAATCCTTTTACAGGACAGATAAAGAAGGAAGCATATGACTGAGGTAAGGAGGTATGGTCTGACACTGCACATACACACTGATACTTCATCCAGTTCTTAACAGGCTTTGATTTACTTTAACAGAGTTTACTAAAGTGGCATTTTATAGTTTTATTGGTGTTTTTAGGGGGGTTATTTTCAGATTCTGGAGTATAAAAAATTGGGTTTAGTTCTCCTTTAACATGTCACCGTGTACTGACAGTTTGTATGCCAGTGCTTAGACTATTTATTGTGAAACTTGTGATGCTAATGAAGCAAAATACATTTTTTGCTTTATTCTGTTTTTTTTCCCCAGAGAATAGTCTATTTTTAATAACTTGACAAATCACTGAAGACGGTGATTTGCGTCTACGAATTTACTTTTGCCTCCTAACTTGTTAGAGTTTGTTTTTTATTGGATATAAAAACATATTTTAAGGCTAGATGGAAAGTCTAAATCCTAATGTGAAAAAAAAATTGTTCACAGTTAAAAAAGGGCTATGCTAATAACGTTACACTGAGAAAATGTGTGGTTTTTTTTTTGTTTTGTTTTTTTTTTAATTGTTCTTTACTGGAAACTGTAATTCTGCCCAAATGCCACTGTACCATTTTCTATTTCTTTAGATATCCAATCTGAAGTATCTTGTATTTCATATATTATTCAAGTGCCTTATTATTAAAAATACGTCTGCTGGGTGCAGTTTTGCTGTAGCATGATGACAGTTGATAGGTGTTAATTGCATGGTGGGAAAGTCAGGTCAGATGGAAGGAGTCTGTTAGGAGAAGGGTGGGAAATAGTGAGCCTGGGCTAAACAAGAACTGAATAAAAGGGCAAGTTCATCCCTCAAAGGAAAATGTGCTTTTTAAAATACTTTAATGTAATTGCACATGTAATTGTATCCACCACACACTTTCATTTATATGAGTGGGGAGGTCCAGGTATATGAAACCCCAGACCTATCGCTTGTGCATATTTCTGTTCTCTATCCTTGGTTTCTCTTATCGTAGTCGAGTATACACAGGTAAAATCACTCCCAGTTTTAATGTGGTGGCTCAGGTGCTGAATCGCCCAGGACCCTTCGCCTGATCCTCTTGTACAGTCTGGTAAGAAATGCAGGAAATCTCACACTCCTTGGACTCCACAAATTCAGAACACTATTTTCATTAAAAGCATGTCTTTATTCAGAATAATTTAAAACTATATCCACATCTAACGCATTTAAAACCCTACCCACATTCTAAATTATAGGCCTATGATTTAAGGGCATGTCCATCCAAAAAATTGTTTTAGCCTCCTTACTCCCTCAAACCTAAGATGCGTTTTAATCTTACCTTAAGAACGTGGGTAGCATTCAAAATGCGTTGTATGTCAATATGGTTTTAAATTATTCCGAATAAAGACATGCTTTTAATGGAGACTGTGTCCGAAGATGAATTTGTAGTGTCCAAGGAGTGCAAGACTTTCTGTATTTTCTTACCAGACAAATATCTGAAATGCTGCCTATTGTTATTTTACCTGCACTTTAATGTCTGAAGACATGCACTTTAATTTCATTGTCACCAGCTGTCCTTTATTTCCTTTGAACTCTTTATCATGCATATAATAGGTTTTTAGGGATAGGCCACACTGGTGGGGCTCTCACATGCTTGCAATCATGTTGCGGCTAGTTAGCATGTGAGATATGCATGTCAGTGGGTCACAATGAAGCCACAGTGCAAGCACCTAGTTAGGCATTACAGTTACTATATTGCGATTGTGCATTTAACATGCGTTACTGTGTGCAGTAAGTGTTGCCGCAGCCTTAAAACCTATTGAAAAATGTTTTGTCGGTATGTACAATTTGTGAGTTTGTTGTAAAATGTATTCTCTGAGAGTGTACGTGGCAAGATTTCACTGGTGTGGTGAATCAGAAGTATACCTTGTGTACTGGCAGATAATTTAGATCACACTATTGGTTTTCTCAAGCCTAGTTTTGTTGCATTCTACTATCTTGGGTTTGTTTTTATAAGTAGTATAAACTACTAGTATATAGGATGTAATGGATTCTGCACACCACACATAATATACAGCTTCATGCTGGGTGCTTAAGACAATGCTGCTGTCCAAGTGAATAAACAATAAACTAATGAGATCCTTGTATAAACTAGTATATTATGTAGTTCAGCAGCTAAAGTTTCCTAGTCTGAGGATTAAGTTTTTAGTTTAGCTGTACAAATTCAGGGCTAACAGACCATTTGAAAGCTGGCCATACACTACAAACTTAAAGGGCGTCTATACTGGGGGGGAAAAGTTATTTTAAATTGACCGTTACTGGAAACTATAATTCTTTGCAACCACCATTGTACTTTTTTTTTTGTTGATCTGCCCCCTATTTCTTTATATATCTAATCTAAAACATAATCAGGGAGATTCAATAAAAGTTTTTATAGTTTATATTGGTGCTAATTTTGCCCCAACCAATCAGATTTTATTTAACATTTGAAAGCTTACATCTGATTGGTTGGGGCAAAATTAGCACCATTTTAAACTATAAGAACTTTTATTGAATAACCCTGCATATATTTTAGCTGTCAAAAAGTGCCTTGTCATATTCTATTCTTCTGTAAACAGTTTTATTGTAGCTGGAATTGTGACAGAGTTTTGATAGTTGGTATAGTGAGTTTAGTTTTGATAGTTAGTCTGTGGGAATAAAGTCAGGTCACATGGAAGTGGTTAAAAGAGGGAGGTGGATACTGCTTCTGAGCAAAACATGTGCTGGATGAAAGGCATGCAGCAACACACACACCTCAGAGTGCTACTTACAAACAAGGCTAAGTATTTTGTATGAGTTGATATGATGCTAATCTCTTTTGGTCTGAATATCAGATAACTTGATTGATTAACATAGTGATGGCAAAACTAGCAGTGGCCGGAAGCTGGCCGCAACCGATTGTGAACATGATCGCTCGTGATTTAACAACATATATACCTGATCGCCCTTTCCTGAAGAACAGGCAACAGATGTCGGTCACAGCCGCACCCACATCATACGATATTTCCAGCTAACCAACCAATACACTTTACTAAATATTGTATGTATGTAATCAGCCTGAATATGCACAGCTTATATTGTATGCCTGATCAGAATTTTGGCATGGCAGTTGGTTTGCTATGTTAATGACAGTTTTTTAAAGGATGATTATACTGTAAAAATTTAATTTTTAAAATATTGTTTTGTTGAGGAATAATAGTTTTTACAGAAACTCCCCTGAACTCTACTTACCTTTCCTCTCTCCCCCGGCATTCTCCACTGATGGCATTCGCGTCTGTGCTTGGCTGCCTCTCAGCCAATCACAGGCGCGGCTGCTCGTCCGGCCCCCGGCTGGCAGATTCATGCAAGCAGAGGGCCGGGACAGTACGCTGGAGGAAAGAGGTAAGGTAAGTAATGATCGGGGGAGTTTCTGCAAAAACAAGTATAGCGGTTGGTGCTGGGGGGAGGAAGACCTACTATACCTCAAAAGTTTTTAAAAGGGGTGGACATGCCCTTTAAAAGAAAAAAAAACTGATGATATTTGGGTTTGGTTGATCATGTTGCCTGTTGAAATCCATACAACCACCTGCTATTTAATAACACATCTGACCATCTGTTTTAACCTCTTTTGTTTCTAAATCGTCCAATAACAATGTCATGCTAAATCACAATCAATTTTGACCAAAATGTCAGCCTAGGTAATCTCTATGCTTTTAGATTGTATTTTTATGTCCATTTTAGTTATTTAAATAAGCTTGCAATCTTTAAAAAAGCCCTGGGTTACATCTCTACTGCCTTGCTTCCTGTAACTTAAATTAGATCACCTGTATCCTCTGTTCTGCCCCTTTTCTGGTAATATACTGACAACTTACCTCCTGACATTACTGCTATGTTCCAACAACTGCCTGGCCTGATCATTATGGAATTGATATTTCAATCACAATATCTATCTTAATTACAGTCGCAAACATGATCCAGCTGGAAAATGTTGCAGGAACATAGCAGATAGAATATTGAATCATGTAATGTCAAGGTAGTATATGGCCAGCTGCACTTTGAATACAAACAATGAGGCATATTATAATGTAATATATTAGGGCTAGGTCCCACTTTAAAGGGCATCTCCACCCCTCCTATAAAAGTTTAATATACTGAAGTCCCGCTCCCCCCCCCCAAAACCCCATTTACGCTATACTTACATATAGAAGAGATGCTCCCAGAGTTAGATATTCATCTTACAAATCTCAATCCACCAGCGCTGGGTCCCGCCTCCTCCGCTGCTGCACCCTGCCCTTTACATATGCAAGCAGCAGCAGTGTAGACTAGTCTGGCAATTGCCGTCAGCCATTATTCATGTCGTCACCGTCACGGCGGTAACTGACGTCTATTACCAGGAAGTAGCAGGGAGCTACGCCGGTGTATCAGGGATTTGTAAGGTGAATGGGATGCTGGGAGCATCTCTTCTAAATGTAAGTATAGCGTAAATGGGGTTTTGGGGGGGCGGACTACAGTATATCAAACTTTTAGAGGAGGGTGGAGATGCCCTTTAGGGCAAGGCCCCACTAGGAAGCATGCAGAAATTGCACGACGCAGTGAAATCGCAATGTCTTGCAATTCATGCGCACTACCCTGCGCATGTGCTGAGACTGCTTAGATGTACCCCTATCGCAGTGCATGCGCTGCGCACCAAAAATGGTGTTTGCGTGTGCTGCAAAAAGGGATGGCAGCGCAGCGCAAGGCAGCAGAGGTAATTGGGCCACCCCCATCCTCTTCACTTGGTGTGCGCTGCACTAAAGTAGTGCACAGCGCACACTAAAATAGGCTAGTGGGGCCTAACCCTAAGCTACATTGCTTTTTTGTGTGTGTGTGTTTTCCGCCCCTCTCTTATCCATTGCTTAGAAATATCCTGCATAGATCTGGTCATTGTAAATGAAAGGAAGGGTTTGGTCAGTAGCTTAATATCCTATAGTATTTTAACTATGGAGATAACATCAAGGCTCATGCATGCACATGGAACTCTGTCCTCGAACTTCTGTCTGTTGCAATTGAATAGAATGAGCCACAGCACTTGTCTGGGCTTTGGAGGCATATCCTCTAATAGGGAACAAATGGAGCTTGCAATTGTTTCAAATAAACGAGCAGTGCCAAATTTCTTTGATACTGTAATCTTTTGATAAAGAGGTCTGAAAGGCCAGAGGAGACCTTTTTTTAGAATTGAGACAAAATATTGTGCTGGCAGGACTTCCCTTGCTGATATACCTCATCTTACATTAGTAAGAACACCCTTACTTGACCATTGATACAAGAGAAATAGAACGGGGCTGTTGATATATCACAGATAGGAAGAGGTAATCTTAATTTTTTTTATCTTGCAAATTATTTTTTTAGGTCATGTTGTGTTTATTTTCAATTAGTTTGTGCATGTTTATCAGAGAGACACCAAGCTGTTCTCGTCACTAGGGAACATTTTTTGCATCCATTGAACCATTGCATCCCCTGCTGACAGGGATTTGTCTAGCTCAGGTGTATCCCCATCTTAAATATTTGTGTTTTTGTTGGAATGAAAGTTTTAGCCCTCTTTAGATTTAAGGCATTTCATATTGCTATTCACTTGGTGTCTGTAATATTAATTAATAACGTAGAACTTATGTAAATCTTTTAATTTCACAAAGATTCTAATCCACAATGATGTTGGGAACAGTACTTTTTACAGTAGCAGCCAAGAGCGAAAGTTGCATCACAGTCTATGGGAACTAAATGAAAAAAGTATTCCACCTTCAATTTTAAGAATTAATATTTTTCTAGAATTGGTTGCATTCACTGTTACTAGTTCTTTTCTTGTTTTCTGCGGTCCTGATGGTGATGTCGTCATTCCCTATTCCTGGATGTTATTCATTCCCTATTTCTGGATGTAAATCATTTTACATTAGTCTGGAAAGATCATAAATAATGATAGAACTAATTAGACTAAAACTTTTTTGGTCAACATTTTAGGATGAAAACAACAAAATGATCGTGCTTTATATTAAATCAACAAACAACAGCAGGCATTTTGGACCATTATTAAAAAAAAGAAAGGGAAAGATGTGTTTTTTTAGTTTGAAAAGGCGCCTAGATTTCTGTTAACCTAAAGCTAGCCATACATGAGTTGATATTTCTTTTCAATTGATCAGTGTTTTAATTATTTAACGGGATTTGAATTTAATATATTATTGAAGAATCGAAAATCATTTGTGGTTCTGTGTTCGATTTTATTTAAGTCACCAGTTCATCATTTCATCTAACAAGTGGACTTGTGTATGGCTAGCTTGATTCTCATGCTTGACCATTTTAGTTACTATTGACTCCTAAAATTACACTCGCTGTGTTTGTGAACTTACCTTGATTTCTATCACGTTTTATTACACTGGACTTTGTTCACCTGGCTATGTCTGCCATGTTATGGCTGCTTTGGTTGTTTTTCTTTTGATTTACCATAATGTTGTATTAAACAGGATTTCAAACCTCTTTTCCATGTGAATTAATTTCCCTAAGTGCATAGCAGGAAGTGTGTAAAAGGGAGAGGATAGTACATTATACCTGGTGGAATGAAATAGTGTTGGTAACAAGTTGTTTATGATCTTTTTCTTCTTTTAAAAATGTTTAATGTTCAATAAATGTTTCAAAAAAGGCAGTGTGTTATGTATCCTCCCCTTCTGGACCATTATCCACCACATTGGATCATCTTTGTATGTTCTGATAGGTTGGGTATGAGATAGGGTGCTAACATTGTAAGTTATTTAATGCAGAGCTTGATTAAAATGAAATTAGTGCTATATAAGTAGTAAATGCAATATAAAAACTTACAATTTTCATTTTGTTGCTTTTGGTCAGATATCATTGCACTGGTTTAAGACTTTGATGTGATCCATGCAATATGATTGTTTGTTAACTACAAATGCTATCAATTCATTTTTTATGTGGGAAATCCAGCATTCATTGGTTTAATGTTTTTTTAGGAGCAGTCGGTCAATTTAGGTAACAGTGCTGGGCTGCCAAATATTGACACTATTCAAAATAAGCACAGTGTCTGCCAAGACTTTGATATGTGAACTTTACTGTGAACACTTTGCTGCTGTAAAGGATTTGTTATAAACATTGAGTCGCACAATTTGAGCTCTCATTTCAGAGCTACTACAGTATTCATGGCTTTACATGTATTTCTGAAGCATTTGTTATGGAAATCCTCTACAGAGTTTCTATTGGGCCTGCAAACCGTTGGCAAAATAACTGGGGAGATAATGGTAGTTTCCTAGTTTGGGCAAATGCTGTGGCGAGCGGTGAACTCGTGGAGTTAAGTGCTTCCGAACATGATATCTATGGGAACTTAAGCCACACATGTTTATGTAGAAATGTTTTTTCTTGTTAAAGAATATTGATGATAGCAGAAAAGTTTATACAATTAAATTGTATAAATCCAATTCTGTATTGCCTGCAGTTAATCTAACTTAGGTTAGGTGGGGAACAGATGAAAGCATGCTGCAGTAAGGTGAATGGACCAAAATGCTGGAGAGAACACACCTGACTACAATATTTGAACTTGCAGGCATATAATACTGTTAATTTTTTCCTTTTAATATTGCAGCATTCAGTCGGTATCCTAAAATTGGTGGGAAGAACACAGTCCTGCAAGAATGGAGAATGTGGTAAAGATCAACAAAGATGAGGAAGATGAGATGGTAAGCCTATTTTTTTATTTTGTGTAAGGTACACGCATAGTGCAAGATGCTATGTTGCTGCCATAGAAATGTCTAGAACACTACACCCTTTCATCTTATGAGCATATAAAGATTTTATCCAGGGCACCTGTCACAAATTGTTGTGCAGAAAATGTTTGACCATTCAATTGCCTTAGCGCCACTGATAAAGCCGAAAGAGCGAATTGCGTCTGGGGTGCTCTCCTCCCCCCCCAACCCCCCCGCTATGAGTGTACCTACCTCTTGATACTCAGCCTCGGTACTTTTGTATCACTTTGTGATCCATGCACGGACTACTGACTGACTACTAGGCTGATAAGTATGATAGGACTGACAATTACTGCATTTGTTGTATACCTAGTGTGAGGCTATACCATCGGGGGGTGGAGGCTAATGTTTGCAGGTTAGGTTTATTTATATACTATTTGTGATACAAGAGTTAAAATATTTTGCAATAAAGATACTTTTTAGCCGTTATATCCTTGCATGAAGGAGTAGCATAGGATTAGAATATATGAATAATTTTGTATGGTCTATGTTGACTATTGACCTAGCCAGAAAATTCAAAAAGTTAAGATTAAATAAAAGCCTGCTTTTTGTACCTTTGAAAAAAGTCATGGTTCTGCTTCTCTTCGTGCAGGCAGTCAAAATTTATAGTGCTAAAAGGTTAATATTTGCTGACTTTATTTGCATCATATCTTGGAAGAATACTGGCTGAAAGCAAACTGGGTGTGTCTTTTAAATTACCAGTGTCTCACTTTTTGGAGTTTAGAACAGTGAAACAGAACTTCAGAAAACGTATTTAAGGGCTTTAGTGTTTGTAAACTTTAAACTATGGCTAATGTATTATTGCAAGGTTTCTGTTTCTTTCTACAAATGGTGAAACTGTGAGGGAACAGGAGCTGATGAAATGTAGGCATATCCTCTTTTAAAGAGAAAGGATTGCAGGGCACTAACTCAGAAAAACCCTAATGGGTAGGTGCAATCTGAAAGAAATAGGGCATATCTGTCAAAAGAAAAAAGCTTCAGATGCACTCACTTATATACAGATAAAAGATGCTTTATTACAATGGGGATATGGCTTATGCAACCATATAAAGTGACTAGTGCTGTAAGTAAACATGATGCCTTGTTATAAATAATGTTTGAAGATAGAAGCGTTATAAAGGTAATCACAAGTATTCAGTGCATCACCGTATAGCACAAACAAGAGACAAGAGACTTTTTTACTGACATCTAAATAATCCACTTGGGTCTCTGAGATGGTATAGGTGTAAAAGGTATTCAGATTATTCCAAAAAGGCAACTTTACGACCACTCCACAATACAAAGATATCATCAATATATCTCCACCAAACATTGACAAAGTCTGAAAAATCATGCTCCCTCTCCCACCAACCCAAAAGAAAACCCATAGCCGTGCCTCTTCTTTGCAAGTAATATTTCCTATCAAATAGGAAATAGTTGTGATTAAGTATGAAAGACAACCATCTCAATGTGTCCAAGGTAAAGTTCTCCTTGCACACCTATTATGGAAATTTGGGTGGTGCTGTGTCCTCCAGGCTGCTATAGAACAGAAATGTTCTATAGTGCATGACGTATGGCGAGGAATGCAATCAGTGCATCGAGTGCACTTGAAGAAGGGGGAAACCCCTAAACATCGTGCACATAATTGTCACAATAAAGTTTAAAGAAGTGAGGGCGTTTCTTGCCCATACATCATACAATATAGGACAGTCACAATGTACTTCTTCTTAGTGGTGTTAAGTGTCCTGTTCATGTCAAGGAAATAAGCCCAAGCTTCAATGCCTAGATTATGTTGTATGTTTGTGAAAAAAGACTCAACAACCCAAGTAATCAACAAATGTGAATCTTCCACATGAGTGTGTGCAACTTTTTTTGATAAAATCAATAGTATTGTGAATGTAGGAATGTAAGGGACAGACATGTGGCTGGAGGTATGAATCTATACTGACAAACCTTTTCACTTATCTTACCTGGTGATATATCTTTATTTATATGTATCTTGGGCAACATGTAGAAGATGCCTGTGTTTACTTAAGGCACTACTCACTTTATATGGTTGTTTTTGCCACTTAGCCCTTGTTTTTTATTATTATATCCCCATTACTTGTTATATCCCCATTCTAATAAAGGATCTTTTATTAACATGTAGGCATGTCCACCCTTAAAACAAAAAACTGGTCACTTGTTTATTTGTTGCTTGCTCCAACTGTTATTTTTAGCACTGTATTACATGTATTTCTAACCAGATATTTAGGTATTGCCCCTATTCTCTCCCTTCCTGTCAGAGGTTGCTGCCCCCTCCCTCTGCTCAATGAGCTTTTATTAACTTGAGCATGTGCAGAGGAGGCAGCAGGGGTAGTGAATCAATTGGTGTCATGTCGGTAGTCACAGCCTTGAATAGGGGAGACAGCTGTCTGTGCCAGAATTGGGGCAAAAAAGATCCTTATAAGACATCTATACTAAATTGATTTTTCAAAAATTAAAACACAATATACAGTTTGATGCCACTACATTCAAAACTTTTTTCAGAATTTAAATTTTAGATTTAGATTCTGAGAAATCATTCAAAATCATTAACTGTGCACAATGTTTAAGTGTTGCAGACTTTAAGTGTTGCAGATTAATAATTTAATGACAAAGCAAGCACAGATAAATATGGGAGTACCATCATTTTACTTCTCTCAAATTGTAGTTTCAGATAATGTAAAGCTGTTTAAATGAGTATAGGGAACCTTTAAATATCTGATTAGTAATACATCTAGTAATATGCTGAATATACAGTCCGGTCCATAAATATTGGGACATCAACACAATTTTAAAATTTTTATCTCTATACACAACCACAATGGTTGAATGAAAAGAACATGATGTGCTTTAACTACAGACTGTCCGCTTTAATTTGAGGGTATTTACATCCAAATCAGGTGAATGGTGTTGGAATTACAACATTTTGCATATGTGCTTCACACTTGATAAGAGACCAAAATTAATGGGACAATAGGCTTCTCAGCTGTTCCATGGCCAGGTGTGTTATTCCCTCATTATCATAATTACAATGAGCAGATAAAAGGTCCAGAGCTTATTTCAAAGTGTGCTATTTGCATTTGGAATTTGTTGCTGTCAAGTTCTTAAGGTTCATACACACCTGTGATCGCGGGTCCCAACCCGCGACGCACAATGTGTACAAAAATTTGTTTTGGCCGATAATCAGCCCGTGTATGATCCCTTTATCGGCAGATGGACAATGACCCCAAAGAGTTTTTGAAGGGAAAGAAGTGGAATGTTATGTAATGGCCACTTCAATCACCTGACCTGAATCCAATTAAGCATGCATTTCACCTGCTGAAGACAAAACTGAAGGGAAAACGCCTCAAGAACAAGCAGGAACTAAAGACAGTTGCAGTAGAGGCCCGGAAGAGCATCACCAGGGATGAAACAACACCAGTGATGTCTATGCGTTCCAGACTTCATGCTGTAATTGACTGCAAATTATTTGCAACCAAGTATTAAAAAGTGAAAGTTTGATTTATGATTATTATTCTGTCCCATTACTTTTGCTCCCTTAACAAGTGAGAGGCACATATGCAAACTGTTGTAATTCCTACAACGTTCACCTAATTTGGATGTAAATACCTTCAAATTAAAGCTGACTGTCTGCAGTTAAAGCACGTCGTGTTCGTTTCATTTGAAATGTGACCATTTTTTTTAGTTTAAGGTGGACATGCCCTTAAAGTGCAGACTTGCGCTGCTGTCAGAGAATGTGGTCCCAGGTTGGTGGTGACATAACTCACCCATCTTATATCAAGAAAACGCTAACCTTTTAATGATTATAATTTGACTTCCTGCACTTGAGAATTGAACCTGTTCTTTGCTTTCGTAAGAAAACAACCGTAACCCTTCTAAAGTGAAAAACAGGAGATTTTAATATATAAAAAGTGAACTTGTTTCTGAATGGACATGCTCGCTTTGATTTGTTTTTACTTTACATTCTCTGGATGATAAATATTGTGCAATCTCCCTGTGTATATAAAAGGCTTCAATTTATGATGCCGGTTGCCTTTTTAAAGTATGTGATCCTATAACATGTAAATTAATGGTTTCATCCATTGCCTCGTTCATATTAATGAATGAAATGTGTATCCTTTTGTATATCTCTTTTTTTTTTTTCTTTTATACAGGAGATTTATGGGTATAATCTGTGCCGCTGGAAGCTGGCTCTCGTAACTGTAGGAGTGGTCTTTAGTGGCGGTTTCCTCCTTCTTCTCCTCTATTGGATGCCAAAGTGGCGTGTGAAGGCGACATGCACGAGAGTGACGCTGAAAGATTGTGATGTGGTGCTACTGAGAACAACTGTAAGTTTGTGTCCTGCTTTTGTAATCAGATTTGCCTGGAACTGGTAGTTTTTCATGTGGATATTTCTCCCACACTGTTCTGTACCATCTGGACTTGAAATGTTAGAAATCAAATTCTATTATTAATTTAAGCTTATGCATCCATTGGGCAAACCAATTCATGCTTTTAGTATTTTTAGTATTGGTTATGAACAATCAAGATATCGGTTATCACAGAATAGTAAAAATATTTATTTTGGAGTTGGAATATTTTCTTTGTGGACAAGCAGCTGACATTTTATTTCCTGATAACTCCTTAATATATAGTCAATTAGTATAAGAAATATTTTGCATTAGCTGGTGTGTAGATTGCACTGACCCACACAATTGAGATTTTAGTTATAAAATATTAGGCATATTAGTGTATAGCCAATTGCTGTTGGAAACTGCATATAACAGTGGTGGCGAACCTATGGCACGCGTGCCAGAGGTGGCACCCGGAGCACTCTTGTGGGCACTCATGCACAATAGAGGTTTTTTTTTACCATAAAGTCAGAGAGAAAGTGTAGCGGCTTTCTGTAGCACAAAGAGGTCACGTTCTATAACATTCAGCTCTGCTGTTTTGGATCTTAAACTCCTGTCTTGTAATGTAGAGGTTAATGGTTAGGGCTAGGCCCCACTTACGCGTTTTTTAAGCATTTGCGTCCGCAAAAGCGCATGCGATTTGGTTATAATGGATATTGCGATAACGCTCACGATTGCTTGCGCGATTTAGTGCGTTGTAGTGGGGCCTAGCCCTCACTGTTTTCGATATCAAACACCCAAACACCTGTGTGGTAATGTAGAGGTAATTAGGTAATCGATTCTATCTACTGTATTGGCGTGAAAAAAGGTGAGTATAATTGTCCTTCAAGGACTAGTTCCCACTTGTTGTTGCAAAAATCCTGAATGCGCTGCTGTGCATGATAGTGGGACCTAACTCTAATGTATAAGAAAATTACATGGTAGCATAGTCTTTTGGGCATTTAAATATTTGGACCAGTAGTATGGTATCTTTCTAGCACATACAGTGGGTATATGAAAGAGTTACCTGCTTCAAAATATTCACTTTGTTGTGTCACAGCCTTAAATGAAGACATTCATAAAAATAATTTTTCCAGCTTTAATTACACGCAAATTTTACTTAGTGAAACTTATAACAGCCAAGTGAAAGATATAATGGCAACATTTCAGAAAAAAATAAACCACTGAGATGGATAAATAATCAACACAGCCCCCAAATCCCTTTGTCAGTATTGTACAGAACCACCTTTTGCTTTTATTAAAGCCTTAAATATGTTGAGATACTTCTAATCTAAGTTTGCATTTGACTTTTCAACAATATTCTTTACAGAATGGTTCAAGCTCCGTCAAATTGTATAGGGACCATTGGTGGACTGCAATATTGGTCATTTTTTCTATACTATCTATACTGAACATCATGTGAAAAAATTAATATATGTTAAAGGACATGTCCACCCCTTTTTAAAACTTTATGTGGTACAGTAGGGCTCCCTCCCTAAGCCCCAACCGCCATATAAGTTTTGTCAGAAACTCCCCCAAACTCTACTTACCTTACCTCTTTCCTCCGGCATACTGTCCCGGCCCTCTGCTTTGCATGAAACTGCTGGCAGTGGAGAACGCCGGGGAAGTTTTAGGACTTTGGAGGGACATTGCAGGGCAGCCATTTGGAGCAGAGATGTAAGGTAAGGATTTTATTACACTACAGAGCCAGTTATGGGTTATATTATATTATAGTTTTGGGGGTGGACATGCCCTTTAAGTACCACTTTGTCATAATAATATAAGAACTAGAAATGTAATAAAAGTGAGAAATTACATAAAATTTACTATTTTCAAATCCTGTTTAAATATAGTATCATGTTTGCTGTAGATGGTATACATTTATACTTGAAACTCATACAATCCTTTCCTAATCCAATAGTGTAATAGCTGTGGATGTAAGGGAAGGGCAGATGGATCACTTGCATGTTCAATTTCTTGGGTAGGAATCACTAAAGCTAAACACTAAAGCACGAACATGTGGTTTTAATGTCTGTAAGTCAGGTAAATGGCTTTATTCCAGGATATATGAAAACTAAATTTTCCAGTATTCTGAGCAGCCAGGGATTGCTGGGAGATGGAGTTTTTAAATATGTGAAAAGTTCAACACTCATGCTCTATCATTAGACTATATTGCATCTGTAATCATTCATTAACCAATGGACATACACAAGAAACGTACAACAGAGAAAACTGGGAGTTGTAGTTTTCAACATGTGAAAGGTCAACACCCCTGCTCTTTAAAATTAGGCTGTATTACATCTAGACACATGCCTTTGCCACAGGATATAAATGGGCATGTTCTTTGCATTCCCCCGCCCATTTCTCTGTATAGACATGCAAAATAAAAAAAACAGTGTATAACTTTATTGAGGTTTGCCACAACATATTCTGATGAAGGTGCTCTGCATAGCATGGAAACGTCACTGAAGAAGTTGGTGTGCTCCAAACTAATTTATTTTATATATATGTGTGTGTATATATATATATATAACATCAAGTCAAAAGAGGGAAAGGTTGCACTCTCGAGGCTTAGATAAAAACATAATATTTGATTATAACATATTAAAGAGATGAGTGATCTACGCATTTCAGCACCACATTTTGCTGAAACGCGTAGATCACGCATCTCTTTTTTAATATGTTATAATAAAATATGTTTTTATCTAAGCCACGAGAGTGCAACCTTTCTCTCTTTTGACTTGATGTATTTGTTTTGGATCTGCACCCAATACAATATGGATCTGCACACAATACAATATGCTTCCAAAGAGATACATACAGCGATATGGAAAGGAGCACTCCTGGGTCTTCACAAAAATACGTTTATTGTGCAACCAGGCAAACAGAACGAGTCTACGCGTTTCTGCCCGCTAGGTCCTGATGACTGCCCGAGCGGGCTGTACGGAGTGTGAAGGATCCCTTCTTGTAGTATATTTATATATTTTATATTCTTAAAAGTGTGCCCATTAGTGAAAAGTGGAATTTATGTGTGTGTATGTTTTGCTATGTGTGGATATAATAATCTTTATACAAGTATATTTTAAACTGTCACTCAGACAGTCACCAGCATCCAGATGTCTTTATAAGGAACGGAGACTTCTGGGTAATTTCCATGTTTCAATGGCAGCTCTCAGGAAAGCGATACCTTTAAAAAGGCTTTTACAGCATTCCACAAGCTAAATGGAAAACCAGAGCACCAACTACAGACCAGCTTTGGTTTTATTGAGCCATCTCCAGTGTACTACAGGTGGGGACATGCAAAATATCTAATTTACAGCATGTGGTAAATGTATGTGTCCATGCAATACAGCCTAATGGTATAGAGCAGGGGGCGTTGAACTTGTAACTTTTCACATGTTTTGGAAACTACAAATCCCAGCATTTTCTGTCTGCAGTTAGTTTCTTCTTAATGTCCTATAGCTAAGGCATGTGTCCAGATGCATTACAGCCTAATGGTATAGAGCATGGGTGTTGAACCTGTGACCTTTCACATGATTGAAAACTACAACTCCCAGCATTCCCTGGTTGCACAGAATGCTGGAAAATTTTGTTTTCTTACATCTGGAAAACCATTTCATACACCCTGGAATAAAGCCATTTTTCTGACTTACAGACATAAAAAGCCCGCGGTCGTTCTTTAGTGATTCCTACCCAAGGGCTCAAACATGCAAGGGATCCATCTGCCCTTCCCTTACATCTATAGCTATTCCACTATTGGAATAGAAAAAGATTTTTTAAGTTAACTTTAGGCAATAGAAGTCATTAACCTTACTAAACATGTCCTCGCTTAAACGGCACCATTGGGTAACCTGAGACCCCATACATGATCCAGATTAACATGCTAAGTTCGTACTTATTAGCAAGTTCCAGAGTTACAGTTGCTATGGGGTTAGGATTTGAGTATAAAATGAAATAGAGCTTTCTTAAAACAGAAGGTACTATGCAGCCTTGTTATTATAATATCATTGCTCTAACATATAAATGCATATTTCTCCCTCCCAGCTACATGCAAGGTATCTTTTATATCCACTTTCCTACATACACATCATTTCCTGTGTAGCATACAGAAAATTTTGATTGGCTAAGTTTGGCACATGTTTTACAAACAGCACATGATTAGATGTTATACTGACAAATACCACTATAGTATATACACCATATACCACTTCCTTTCAGTATCCACATGGGTCCCCCTTAGCAGTCATTCGCTATTAAAATAGGAATCTTAGGTCTGTTAGAAAGTTAATATATTTTGTATGTTGTATATTTTGCTTTGTGCCTATAAGTCAGCGCTATACTTTTATATACATTTATTGATGGTCAATGGTAATAGTGAGATAGTACACATACATATACACCTTTCTTATATGTAATATCCTATACCCCCCCATCTCTTTGGTAGCTCCTAAAAACTCAATGCAATCTCCTATGAAGATATAAATATATTTCTTACCTGGTACTAGTGTACGGAAGTGTGGCTGTACTACTTCCAATAATACAACTTTTAAAAATGGCACAGCACTCAGGGATTTATCGTGCTGAAATATTTATTTTCTCAATCTTCCACTTGTGAAAGTAGCAATGTTTCAGGGATGCTAGTGTCCCTTTCATCAGGCATGAACAAATGGTATACACAGTCAAACTCACAGCATCAATTGCTTATCATATATAAACTTTTACAGCATATGACATCATCCCCTTTAGCCATTACAGTCTGGATAGCCCTGTGCAACCTGCAACATGTATAAACAAAATACTTATATTTTATGCACAAGACAACAGTTTGGAACATATATTGCATACATACCTTGCAGGTACATATTATATAGCTAGATTTACTTAAAAGTCCCTGTTGAGGCCTGATGGATACAACATATTCAAACGATGTATCCACCAGACCTCCTTTTGTCTCACTCTGAGATTATGGTCTCCTCCCCTAGGAGTCACTATCACTATGCCCCTCCTCAACATAATGCTTCGGGAATGGAAATTTGATATCCTTAAGTCTAATACTTGATCGATGTTGAGGTATCCTTCATTTCACTGATTGGATGGCCTTGTATTTTGTGTTCTTTACAATCTAAAATCACCATCACACTAATGACATACAGGCACAGCACAATATAATCAGCTCTTATCACAATTACAGTATATTGTGATAAGCCATCTGTCATTATGTGTGATTGTGATTTTAGATTGTAAAGGGTCTGTCAGTTGGGATATTTATTAAATTTATGCCACAAGGATACGAGTGCTGTTCGGGTATCTATAGGCACCTGCCTATTATTCTAGTTTGTAATTAATCATATCAGCAGGCTATATGGCTTTACATTTAATTTTCTATTTATATGTAAAATATTTTTTTGTTCTTTCAATTCAGTTATAACTTTGCAGTTAGCTGATGTATTTTATGGTAGTCCTTATAATGGGTTTTGTTGTCTATTTGTTTATATTAAAGGATGAGTTCAGGCAATGGTTTTGTGCAAAAGTACGTATGCGATTGTCTCCGGTAACTGATCCATTCCATTGTCTTGAAACTGTTGAAAGTAAAGCGACCAATGGGCATCCAGGACACCTTCCAGAGAGCATCACTGAACAGAACGAAAACCATTCAATGAATAATGCATCTCTCCCATTGCATCAGGTATGTTACATTGCCTTATTACAACTCATTGTTTATCTCCTTTATACACTTATTTCTTTCTGCTTGTATATAACATTTTTGTTGAAAGATTTTGACAACAGACATGGTGTGTTTTTGTCTAAGGCTGGGTATACACGGGCAAATTTTTCACCTTGACCGACCATTTGCCACAAGCGAGTAATCAGTCTGGATGAATCTGTCAGTTGCAGTGAAAATCGGCATGAGTGATCGTGCAGTCCATGGGTAGCCACACAATCGGTGGTCATTTACCACCGTGGGCGATCACCTTTTCACCCAATTCGGGTGCCGCAATTTTTTTGGCCCAACAGATATTCAAAATTATCGTCCAGTTTGGAGTAAAAATCACCTTGTGTGTACCCAGCCTTAGGCTTTATACAAATGGGTAGGCTTTAACCCTGTTGTACAACTTTTATTACATTACACTATTTACATAATGTAACATATTTTTTTAAACTGCCAATTTGCAGGCCAAAGGCATCTGTTTGCAATTGGCATGACAGGTTTATCTTGCAAGTATACCCATGATAGCCTTCATTATTTAAAACTACTATTTATGAACTACCCTTCTGGTGGTGTCCAATAGCAAATATATGTGCAGGTTTTGTGGGTCATTTTATTTGTGTTGTAAAATCTGTTTTTTAAATCAAATCTTAAAACCTTACATTATTTATCAAATTGTGTTGTTAAATGGAAATCTTTCCTTTTAAATTACTTTCTATAATGCACAAAAAGCACTTACCTGTATCTCCCATTTTAACTCGCTAGTTGTAATATGCATAGCATATCTCTGTTTCCCTCCTCTGACACTGCAGTTACACAAGCAGTGGTGGGGCAAGTGGATGTTGTCTGGAGAGGAAGAATGCAACAGTTCAGTGGTTGCTATCTTCTGCTATGAATATTTTAGTCAGTGAGTTCTTCCTATATGGATTATATAGTCATTACCACTTCCCCTTTAATTTTGGCCACACGCTGCTTTGGGTATACTTTTCCTCCAACTTTAAAAAGTTGTCTGGTAATGCAGAAACGTCTGTATTTTTGTACACTAATGGGCTGATGTGCTCAAAGGTGCAAAAGTTTGCATCTGTGCTATTTATCTGTAACATCCAATCAGATGTTATATACCCACCTCCTATTCTTGCCTTACAGCTGTCACAGGCTGCTTTAAAGAAAAACATTACTGGTGAGGCTGACCGTTTTCTGCTCCTTCCCCTACCTATTACAGTGACACACCTAATATCTCTGAAACACGGACATGTATATGCAAAAAGTAAAGACGTGTGAGCAAGTGGTCAGCCACACCAGCCACAGCCATCTTTGAAAGGAAAATTATTTTGCTTTTTAATGTTATTGCATGGTTAATTAGAATCGGACCTACTGTTGTTTTCTGTAATGCAGTAGAGATACCTCATCAGTACTCAATCTCAATCAATCATTTCATTAATGCTAAAATTGAAGAGGTGAGAATGTACTGTATCTCTCCTACAGCTTGTGGTACCCACGTTGTTTCCTCTCTCGATCATGTTTGTGATCATTATTACGATTGTAATATTGATCACAAAATAATCAGGGCTGGAAAGTCAGGAGGTAAGTTTGTAGTGTATTGCCACCTTAACAGATGATCCAGAAGTAGGTAATAATAATAAAAAAAAAATCTTTCCTGGCTCCAAATATCAATCAGAAACATGAACATTTAGTTGGGAGTTGAGCTACATACAATTTACCCTGCATTAAAAAAAAAGTAGTTTTAATAAAATACAAGATATATTTAGAGGACCATCCAGGCTAATATAATTATTAGTGTATTCGCTTCAATGTAAATTTTCTTACTGGACTGAAACTTTTTTTTTTTTTTTTAGGTTCGCTATTTTGTACATCACAGTTTAACATACTACTGGAATGATGTTCACCAAACGTTCAACTTTTTAAAGTAAGTGCTTGCGCTTCTCAATAGGAGTGTGCATGTGTTTAAAGGGCATCTATAGTGGGAAAATGAACATTTTTTCTTTCTTTCCATGTGTTCTGTAAGTCCCCCCAACCCCCAGAGTTTCCCTGTCTGCCCTGAGATACACAAGTTAGAAGAATACGTGATTGCATTCCACTACTCCTACTTGTAATGTCAATCAAATCCCTGTGACGTGATCCTCTTCCCTGCTCAAGAGTCTCCCTCCTCCCTGCTCTGTAATAAACATAGAGATAAGAGCATTAGCAGGGGGAGAGAGGTAGCTTTGACTGCAGAGATAAGGGTGCACTTGACCCCCCTTTTTGATAGCTTTCACTGATTGATGATGGGTCACAAAGAGAGAACACTGCAACAGAACACAGAGATCGGTGTCTCTGGGACAGCTTGCTTTCTATTGGCCACAGTGCATGGGTGTGTTTTTCAGTATGTTAAACTTTTAAATCCTACTGCACATTATAAGCTTGTCGGCAGCAAGGTAACGGGAGGGGGAAGGGGGGAGTGCTGCTGAGAGATCTGACACCATGGAAAAACAGAGTCACTGACACAGGTAGGAGAAAGACAGCACATGAATTTAACTTTGCAATGGGGAAAAGTGTTTTTTTCACTATAGATTCCCTTTAAAGGGCATCTATAGTGGGAAAATGAAATTTTTTTTTCTTTCTTTCCATGTGTTCTAGAATTCCCCACAACCCCCAGAGTGTCATCACTTTGTTCAGATTCCCTCTCTGTTCTGAGATACACCAGTTAGAAGAATACATGATTGCATTCCTCTACTCTTACTTGGACTGTCAATCAAATCCCTGTGACGTGATCCACCCTCCCTGCTCTGTAATAAACATAGAGATAAGAGCATTAGCAGGGAGAGAGAGGTAGCTTTCATGGTAGATATAAGGCTGCACTTGACCCCCCTTCTTGATAGACTTCACTGATTGGGTCACAAAAAGAGAGCTTGTAAACTGTACTGTTCTCCTTCTTCTTCCGTGTCTCCAGGACAGCTTGCTTTCTATTGGCCACTGTGCGTGGGTGTGTTTTTCAGGATGTTGAACTTTTAACTCCTGCACATAATAAGCTTGTCAGTTAGCCGAAGTTGAGGCATGGAGGAGGTAACAGAGGGGAGGGGGAAGGGGGGAGTGCTGCACACAGATCTGGCACCATGGTTAAACAGAGTCACTGACATAGATAGTATTAAGGCAGCACAGAGTACATGAATTTAACCTTGCAAAGTGGCAATGTGTGTTTTTCACTATAGATGCTCTTTAAACATTGTGAACATTTTCCCTGACTTGCAGCTATACTACTGGGCCTCGCAACTTAAGCACCTGCAGGCCTGGGTTAATCCCTCTACCCCCCCCAACGCCTCTGACCTAATGACCACTCTATATCTCACTGGTCCTTTTATGGCCTACCTAGCGGCCCCCAAACAACATATCATAGGCCCTGCGACAACACTACTTAAACAAGCAGCCAGAATATGGCACCTCGCTAACCTCCTCCTCCAGCAACGAGGACACTTTGAACATACCCCCCTATGGAGCAATAAACTGCTCCCGGAACTTCTCTCGCTCCCGGGTCAGACGCACTGGAAAGAATGGGGAGTCCAAACGCTGGGAGACTTAATACATAATAACCAGAAAATCCTCTTCACAGACCTCCAGACGATTCACAGGATCCCGAACTCGGCACATTTCCGCTACATACAGATACACCATGCCCTGAGGGTCAGTTTTCCCTCTCCCTACAACACAATATCGAAGCATCCTATCATAGGAATCATACGCACACAGGGAATTAGGGGCATCATCTCCAAAATATACACACACCTGCTCTCACTTAAATCACTCCCAGCTACAGAATCAATTAAAGACAAATGGTCCCCCTCCCTGGACCCACTTTCCGACGATCAGTGGTCAGACCTGTTCAGTTCACATACAATAGCCTCCCCGGCCTCCAATAACAAACTGATCCAATGTAAGATCATACACCAAGCGTACTACACCCCAAAACAATTAAGACATATACACAATGCAACAGCTACTAAATGCCCAAAATGCCTACAGGATGGTGCGGACTTCATACACCTGATATGGGAATGCCCTAAAGTCTACCCATTCTGGATAGAGACACTCCGATTCTTAAGAAATTTAAAACCACACCCAGTCAACCCCCAACTGTCAACTTGCCTCTTTGGACTGATGGAGGGGGAGATCTGGTCTAGTGCAGAACTGGCTCTCCTGCAGGCTACCCTATTTTATGCAAGGAAAACGATCATACTAAGATGGATGTCTCCTAAACCACCTAAACTTAAAACTTGGATCAAATTAATAAATACAGATCTGCCATATCTCAAGCTGATGTACAGGCACAGGAATGCCCCAAATAAATTTTATAAAATATGGACCCCCTGGATTGAATCCCCCAATACCCTAAACTAACCCACCCTAACCCTGAACTCTAACAGACATGTTGAGGTCAGCGCACGTGGGAACCCCAGGCGGGCGGCGGCTTGGCGACCACGGCAACTATATGTAAGTAAACATATTACTGTAAATGAATCAAGGGCTCGGACACTGTTTGATGTATATAGTTTGTCTACTTAACTGTAACTGACTAATTCCCTCCACACAAACTAACCATATATGATTCATATGATTCATATGATATGTGTTGGAACCAAAATAAAAAGTGTTTAAAAAAAACAAAAACATTGTGAACATTTATTAGGAATTATGCAGTGGTAAAAGGGAATACATTGGTATGAAAGCAAATAGCCCAGAGATTGATATTTATTTTGTACATGAATGTATAAATAAATGTTTTGTGCCCTGAGTTTAAGGCTTATACTATATATGTATGTAGAATATGTTTGTATATATTTCTTATAAATGAAAAAACTAACAAGCTGCAACTGAAAGTCCTGAACTACAGCGTAAAGTATGTTACATAGAATGACATGTAAATATTGTTTGTTTGAAAGGGGCGCAATGTTTCTCTGCTATTAATCTACTATTAAGTAATCAGATGTTCTCATGTGTCTTCTAAACTATGGAAAACCTGAAAAGGGTAACATCTAATTAATTGCTGCAGATTAAAGGTTTCCATACACTAGTCTTACCTGAAGATGTTTTCATGACATTCAAGACAAACACCCAGCACAAACTACGTCTAAACAATTGTATAACCAGCATTAGGCTTCTGTACACAGGGTTTCATGCTTTGGCACAGTTGACCCCCTCAACTGAAATTTTGGTCTATTGGGCCGAAATGACAGTGGTAATTTTTGATTGGACAGGACGGTAATTGTAATATTTTGATGCAGCCAAACATGCAGTCCATTAAAGTCAGAACTAACAGTCCCAGCAAAACATTGGCCACATTCCTTTCTACTTTTGCCCAACGATAATGTCAATATATCAGCTCAACTATACCCAGCACATGCAGATTTTTCCACTTCTAATTAAATAAGCCACTTATTTTTTTTTTCTTTTTTGAATGGTACAGTCAAAATGCCTCCTATTCTATTGATAATGAAATCATTAAGCAACCTCTGTTGTTGTTTTGTGAGAAATAGTATGTTGCTTGACCTTCCATATGTGCAGAAGTGTAATCCAATTGGCTTTCTTGAACTTTACACTATATCATAAAGTTTTATCTCAGTCTTAAAGAGTATCTCCAGCGCTAAAAACTACTTCCGTCTTTTTTTTTTTTTTAAATTGGAGAATGGGAGGTAAAGGAGCATTGTCTTTCCTCTTGTCTAAATAATTGCAGAACAAAAGGTAAGTCAGAGAACTTACCTGAGATTAAGCTCCTCTGCTGCTTTCTCTGACAGGTCCCGACAGACCGTTGCAATATACGGAATGCGCATGCGCTTACATTGCAAAGGTGCATGTGGACCTGTCAGAGAAACCGTGGAAGAGCTCAATTGCAGGTAAGTTCTCTGACTTTCCTCCTGTCTAATTAAAGAACTGCAGTTAGGACAAAGCACCTTTTTAACTCCTTCAATTAAATCGAAAAAAACTAAGTTTCTATCGCTGGAGAAACCCTTTAATTGCCATGGTCAGTAATAACTGATAAATATGTAAAGAAATAGGTATCAAAAACCCACAGCTAAGGTACAGTGGGTACTGATGCAAAAAATGGTCAAAACTATAATTCTAGAAAAGAGAAGTACCATTATTCCACCATATCCTAAACTGGATATGGGCACTCACGCTGCTAAATAGTTAAACAGAAGGACCAGGGTGGCCAAAACAGTCATATTGTCAGTGGTAGGTAAAACACAAGAGCTTTATTCATATAAAACCCCTGTGTGTGGGTCGAAACATGTCGGATCAATAAAAAACTTCGTGTTTGCAGCAACCCTGCGTGGCGTCCCCTTCCTTTCTTCCCTATTTATTCCAATATCGTGCAGATGCCAATAGGCGTTCCTCCATTAGGCGCTCTCTATCGCTACTGCTTTAGCCCCAGGCTAAATAAAGCCGTTGTGTGCTAAGCTGCTCCCAAGAATGGATGCCAGTTATCACCAGTAATGGACCACATACAGCGATGGCAAAGTCCGGTAATGAAAACCGTCCTGGGGTAGGCTACAGCAGCGCCCCTAGACACTGATCTGTTCCTAACCCCAAACCAGATGGTTTCTGATGGTTCCGTCTGGTTTGGGGTTAGGAACAGATCAGTGTTTAGGGACGCTGCTGTAGCCTACCCCCAGAATATGAATAAGGGCACGGCCACACTGCAACGCAATCACATGAGATTTCATTTGCGATTTCGTTGCGTTTGCACATGCGTTTTTTTCCATTGCAAATCGCAACGCACCTGAAAACGCGCATTTTTAATGATATGAAAAAACGCAAACGCAAAAAAAGTGCAGCAAGTGTGGCCTAGCCCTAAAGCTCTTGTGTTTTAACTACCACGGACTATATGACTGTTTTGGCCACCCTGGTCCTTATGACCTGTTTAACTATTTAGCAGTATGAGTGCCCATATCCAGTTTGACATATGGTGGAATGCTTTTCTAGAATTGTCATGGGCAGACAATAAGTGCCTTCTGCTCTACTGCTATTTATTTCTTCTAATTATAAATATTTCATACTATATTTTCTATATTTTAGGGGCTTGGATAAAGGGGTCCCATGCTCTGCACTCCACCGTGAGCATAGTCAGGGGTTAAGTAAACAAGTACATGGTTACAGGTAGGTTTTATTTCACTTCTATTGTCATGAGTAATATGTGATTTTTATTCTGTCTGTGATCTGCTACAGATGTGGATACATTTGTTAAATAACTTTGTGGGGGGTATTTGTGGTTTTTTTGGGGGGGGGTTTGCAAGAAAACATTGAACCTAGGCTCCACTGCTGCATTTTTGCATACATTTGTGTTTTTTCATGGTAAATTTTTAACCATAATATGCAAATCTGGCCACAAATGGACCCAAGTGCATGGCAAAAAGGCTGAGAAATGCATTGCAGTGGGCCCTCAACCTTACATATGACACCTGAGGAAGGGGAGGGTTGGTTTCCTGAAATATGTTGTGTGTATTGTGTCTTTTGCAGTAAATTACTGAAATTAATATTAAATTTCATGGTCTTCCATCACTATTATACTGTACTGTAATCTTTAATTAGGGGACTAAAGTAGCCTGCACCTTGTTAAATGTGGCAGATTGCTTATGTTTATTTAAAGCAAACAAACACATTTTGTTATTTTGCTGTGTCCCCGGGAGTTTAATGGGCCTAAAGCAGAAACCTAAGGACTCTCTGCAGTATTTTTGTGCAATTGACTGCTTGGCTCAATATTTTGGTTGATTATGGTAAGGGATTAGCCATAATTTAGGATCTGATCATGTGCCAGACATATGGTTTTCTGCCTTTATCCTGAGTCTTGTGCATGGCAATTGGTTTCTTTTACGCTTTATTAATAGACTTTTTTTTTTTCTCCTCTCATTCAGAAAATTGTTTTATGGAATAAATGAAATCACCGTTAAAGTGCCTTCTCTTTTTAAACTCCTTGTTAAGGAGGTAAGTGGAACAATCCTCCACAAAGTGCATAAAAGCTATTATGTTTTTTGGTGACAATAATAGAACTTTAAATTCAGTCTCCACTCACAAAACTATCATGGTATTATTTAATTTAATTGAAGAAAATTCTTCAATGAATCCATAAGAAGCCGACAGGGAACCCAGCACATGTACCCACAATCATGCTCCTTTGCTGCTTCCTCTGACAGGTGCATGCATAGAATGTGAAAGGGAGCATGGATATACTGGGGACCTGTCAGTGGAAGTAGCAGAGGAACTTAATTGTAGGTACATTTGCTGGGTTCCCTTCCTGCTCCTAATGGATTAATTGAAAAAAATGAGGTAACACGCATAGCTCCTTTACCTCCCGTTATTCAATTAAAAGGATAATGGCCTGTCCATTTTGAGAGTGGAGATGCCCGTTAAGAAACACAAGATGAACATTGGTGTAATAGTAGGTTGCAAGGTAATGCTGGTACATTTAGGTAAACTCAAATCTGATTAATACCTTTTATTTTATTTGTTTTTAGGTTCTCAACCCTTTTTACATTTTTCAACTATTCAGTGTTATTTTGTGGAGTACAGATGAATATTACTACTATGCATCAGCCATTGTGCTTATGTCCGTCATATCCATTATCAGCTCTCTGTACACCATTAAAAAGGTAAATTAACAGTGATATATATTTGCATGTTTTAAAGTTGGCTGGTGCATATTTGCATAAAGTCTCCAAATTTTGACCCAAAAAACAACATTGCTTTCTTTTAATTACCATGAAAAGCACAATAGTGTAACTGATATTAACACTGAGGATAGCCACAATTGGCATTTTTTGGTGACAGACCGTTCTGGATAAAAAGCTACTCATAGCATTTCCTTTACTATAATTAAGAAATGTGGTCCTCTTGCATGTTTCCAATCATACATTCTACATATACGCAGTACGCCATCTTGTCGTTTACCAAACCAGCTATGTGATGCACCGGGAGCCACTAACACTTTTGCATTGTGATTTTCTGTAAAACTTTTGCAGGATTTTAACTTCCACTGTTAGCCTATATCAGCAACTTAAGGGCAAAAGCTTAGCTTTCGGCACCTGCTCTGGTATCTTTTGTAAGAACCCCACAGCTGCTGCAAACCCCATATTCAAGTCACGCTAATATAAAATCAGTTAGCATGACTTTGATGTTTCGTTTTCTGTTGGTGGTGGTGCCCAGTTAATCATGAGACACCCCCCCCCCAGGTGTGTTATGAATATGCTGCAATTGCACTGAAACATTGCATATGTACCATACAATAGGTGGAAATTAATACACATACTAGTCTTATACCTGCACCACTAGCCATGATGCCCAGCATATTTATTTAAGGGTGTCAATACTACTCATACTTTTTAAAGAAGTAAAGTTGTTTATTTTCTTTTGTTTTTCTAGCAATATATAATGCTACATGATATGGTTGCTGCTCACAGTGTTGCCAGAGTGTCTGTGTGTGGAGAACATGACAGTAAGTAATATTGTGCACTTAATATAATGCCTTCAACATCCATCTTTTAGCTCTTATATCTACAATTGGTTTAGCTGTGGACACATGGGGATTAAGTCACCTATTATGGTACTACCTAGTTGCAGGGAGAAACCAGATAAAGAAAGTATAGCATTAGAGCAAGAGCAGACTGGGTAGCATGCTAGTATGTGAGCCTTCATTTATGTTTACACTAACATAGTTTGTTGCCTCAGAGCTTTCACATTGCTCATCTCTCCTTATTGCTTGCATCTGGGATTATTGGCAGTTCATTTAGCAGGATTGGGCTACTTTCTTGTATTTAAATCCCGGTTTAGTGGTATTTGACTGCATTGTACTGAATAAATAGGCATAGTTTGTGTGGTTTATGATAGGGGGCTCTTGAGTGGTTGTCACCTAGACTGGCATCTTTTGATCTTGCTATCTTAGTTGATTAGTAAGCAGAATGTAGTGATGCCATTTTCCCCTGGCTATACAGAGCTATCCAGAAACATGAGGAGGTTTAAAGAAATTTCTATATAAAATTGATGTTGAAGTTGTTTCCCTTTTCTTTCTCCATTATCTTTTTTCGGTTGGATTTCATGGGGACAGGGATATAACTGCTTTTGCCAATCAAAGTTGCAGTGCTGTTTACAAAGTGTTTATTTTCCTGCTAGCTGACAGCTTTAAATAATTATCTAGTGGGTAGCTAGACCTTGACTGTGCAGAATTCACATTCACAAGTACAGGGCTAACACCTATTTCCTTAATCCATGGGGAAAGAAATTGCAGATGTATGTTTTTGAACTAGGTCTCGCCATCCTGCAGCAGTAGAATTTTAAGATCAAATATTTTGTCAAACAAGGGATATTGGCTATTACCTTCTCAGAAGCAGTTATACTGTACATTTTCTTTTTTTACATTCCTGAAATAGTCTGTGCCCAGTGTAGTTGTTTGCTGACTGACCAATACTCTTGCATACTTCTAGAACTGTTTGAATGGGTCAGTGTATCTATTTGTTAAATAAAAGCTTAGTAAGTCGCTTCGAACTAGTAACCTATGAAAGCCAGAGCACTTTTACTGTAACACAGTGTGAGTGTGGTGAAATCATGTTTAGTCTTTATGCACCCAGCACCTCATCATTTTTTCCGCATATATTGGGCCTACAATATTTTTTCAGATTATTGGCAGTTTTTTTGGTTTCAATGCGCCAACTGAAACATGGGTATGGATGCAGAGGAAGATTTTCATCTGCACATCTGATCACATAAAGTTTTCGTGTAATTATGTCCAGTAAACAAGAGAAATAAACTGTATTCAAAACTTTCTGTGCAGGAATTGTAAGTCCTCATTAAAATTGTTCTAATTCTATATTTGTTGCCATGTCTCTATTTTTTATGCAGAAGCAGAAGAGCTCCTGTCTATTGACCTGGTACCTGGGGATATCATAATCATACCACCAAATGGAACAATTATGCCATGTGATGCTGTCTTGATCAGTGGAACTTGTATTGTGAATGAAAGCATGCTAACAGGTATTTTTTTAAACAAGTGTATAGGATAGAGCACTACACCAGAATAGTGCCTCCACCGTATATAAAAATTACATTTATGATGGTGCTAAGGGTAAAAGAAAACAAAACAAAAAAATGAATATTTTGTTCTTTTTTTTTATTTTACAAGAGGTAATAAGGTTTTTATTACATTTGCCATTACAACAGATATGAAGGATTCTTCATATACATGCACTACTGAAGGTTTATAAAGGAGAAATACAGTCAAATAAAGGTTGAAGTAGACTGATTAATATTATCAGCCAATCGCGGACTATAATATTGATCAGCTAAAATGTTTGCCCATCCCAATAACAAAATCAGGGCGATTTGATTGGGCTGATTCTGTATACTAAAACCGGTTTTTGTCGTCTTTAACCCTTCTTATCATAAGCTGTGGGTCTCTTGACCCAGGATATATATTTAGGAATTAGAATTGTTAAAGAACTAAGAACTACCAAAATCTGGCGTTGTAAGACACTTAAGGTTCGTACACACGTGTGATCACTGGTGCCTATCCGCGACGCACGTTACGTACGAACTGCCATTTCGGCCGATAATCGTGCCATGTATGGTGGGGGGGGCGACTGGGCAGATCTCTGAATTTACAGCTTTAAAAGCTTCTATTTGATAAGGTTATATTTACTCTATTAAAAAAACTTTTTTCGGATTTTAAATCTGAGCTGTAAATTTTGAGAAATCATCATTTGAAATTGAAAGGGAAAGGCCTGTCACTCCAGAAGCAAAAATTATAATATGTGCCTATCCCTGACCTCTTACAATTAACTTTTGCTGCCTGCTAGCACACATTTAAGAGATTCAGCAGAGAAAAGAAAGAAGGGGGGATGGAGGGGGAGATGTGTAAGCAGAGCAATGTCCATAGTGAGGAGAAGTGATTGAGGGAGGGCGGCTGGCGGCTAGGAGCACTCACTAAACATTAATAATTTAATGACAAAACAAGCACAGATAAATATATGGGTATCACCATTTTACTATGTAAATTTGTCTGAGTGAGGATAGTGACCCTTTAATATCAAACTTGTGGCTTTGGGTAAATTCTGGTTTGATCTCACCTCCTGCGTAACTTTTAACACCAGCTGTTTGTTTAAAAAATTGTGCTAAAAGAGCAAGTGCAAGGTTAATATTGTTTGCAGCAGCTATGCAGGTTACGTTTGTAAAACCCGCGCAGACGCACAAATTCCCTGATGTGGTTCTCCCTGTACATGTTCTAGATTTAAGAGTCGTTTCCTTTATCAGGTTTCTAAACACTTACCAGGCGATACAATATCGCATGCTGAAGCTCCTTCACTTTGCTCCTGTGAAGCAGTCAGTAATCCGTTTTCAACACTAAAGCTAGTCGTACGTGTGCAAAAGTTCCTCAGATTGGATTTTCGATTGAGTGCACCTTGAGGCCTCAATCTTATTGTAGATTTCAGCTTGAAACCAGAACCCGACAGAAGATGGGGTCCATTGAAGATTTGCTGCCTGGCCCAATCTTCGTTTTTTCGATTATCAGAAAAACAGGGGAATGCGGCAGGATGGGGAAAGTGTGTATGCTGGGGTATTTAGTCTAGCACTACAGGGTATGTGCACTGTACAATTTCTGAAAGTTTAAGTATAACGCACATTTCCGAAAATTCATGCAAATTACCTTGGGTAACCGCTGTTCGGGAAGACCACAGCCCCTTATGTATGACCAATTGGAAACACTGTATATCCAGTGGTGCCTAGAGGGGATAAGTGGCTATAAACACCAACAAAGTAGGAGCTGCGGAGCTGCCCCAAGAAAGAAACAACCCCATACAAACCAGGCACATCCACTACATGGTCTAAAAAAAGAAAATGAGTTTATTCACATCCAAAAAAACAAAATACCCCCTATATAGTCTTCAAGAGGATACCTAAAGTGCAAAGCATATAAGAATACAAAAACCACACCAATAAAATGATCACAGATCACAAAATACAAAAAGTATTTCATGGTCAAGACGTCCCCAGATCGCTCCTAAAAAATACTGCAGCCCAGCAGGTCCCAATTATATACAGATGCTCCTCATTTCTGACGTAAAATTCCTTCGAGTTATAGCCGGAGAACAAAATTAACTGGTCGACATCTTCTCATACATCACAAAACACATAGAGGAAATGGTGTAGTAAACCCCACACCCCAGAGATAAAGAAAGCAGAAAACACGATCTCCCACACCGGGACTTATGTGAGAAGCCAGGACCAACCTGCGTACAAGCTGGGCAGACCACCCTCTTCACCCGGTGTTCTGAACTCTCGACTCCAGTCCAGATGTCACGCCTCCTTGTGCCACACTAGGCTCCACTGTCCAGAACATCAATAGACGCCAAGTCTCGCCATGTAAAAACATCAACCGACGCACATTTCACCATTGCGCCCTATTGCAATGGTCAATTTACTTTGGGTAGCATCATTTTCACACTTATTTTGGCAATCACAGGTTATATTGCATCACCCTCTGTGTCTTGCACAATAGCTCTGTTTTTTTTTTTTTGTTTAGTTCTTTGGTAATACTGATTTTTAATACAAGAAAATACAAATGTGCATATAGAAACAGGACTCGTGAGCACAAGTGATCTGTTTCAACTACAGTCTTATCCCCTCTTTTTGACTGTATATTGAAATTATATACCCTTATTATTTCTACTTTTTTTTTTTTAGCTGAAATTGATAGGAAGCACCAGAAAGTCCCCCATAGAAAGGACTGCTGCATACAAATGCTGTCTCTATTCCCAGTGCATGGGAATTACTTTAAAGGATTAATTTTCTGGGAAAACTAGCTATGTCTTACTTCCTATTCTTTACTTAATGCACCAAGAGAGAGGAGCAAACTTACACAGCAGCACGATCCAATGCTGGCTCTTGACAAGTCAAGACCGTTTCCAGTTGTAAGCAAGCTATAGCACGCATATGCAAAAGTGTGCGCTATAGTTTACTTACATCCGGAAGCAGTCATTACCTGTCAGAGGTTCCAGCAGTGGATTGCACTGCGGCTAAGTTTTCTTCTCTCTCCTGGTGCATTAAGTGAAGAACGGGAGGTAAGACATAGCTAGTTTACCTACCGTTCTTCACTTAATGCTGTTAGAACGCTGCTTTATTTCCCAGTGAACTAATCCTTTAAGCGATCCTACCACTCTAGTTCCTTTTTTAGGCTTGTGTTCAGTGCTTGTATCGGTTATTAACCTTTACCCTCTGCCTTGCTCTCTAGCTACCTTTGTTGCCCTACTTCTACTACATTATGCTGTTTTTATATTGATTAAGTTAGCCAAATGCTTTTTTAAATATATGGTTTTATAAAAATAATTTTTTAAATTTTATTATTATTCTTTGGACCATGCCAGGGGAGAGTGTTCCAGTAACAAAAACGAACTTGCCAGATCCTTCCACAGATTCAAGAGCTTCTGAAAATGAGCTATACTGCACAGAAATTCATAAACGCCATACTTTATTTTGTGGCACAAATGTTATCCAGACCAGATTTTATGCTGGAGAGCTTGTTAAAGCCATAGTTGTCCGGACAGGTAATGTTTTTTGCTATAACTTTACTTACAATGTGGGTGTAATATAATGAGCATCATTGTTATTTTATGAGTAGTAGTATTAAATAACATTTGATAGTGTGAATTGCCTCCTTACCCCCTATTTTTATTTATCCCAATGACTCAATGGCTGACAAACTAAAACCTTTGAAGAAGATACTGTAGAGAGAATAGCATTTGTATTCTAGCTGTATTTGACTTTGGCTTTTTAGTTATTAATCAGAAATGTACTTGTAAAACTTAACTTTGGTTTGTGCCTTCTGTTTAAAGGGTTCAGCACTTCTAAAGGCCAACTTATACGTTCTATACTCTATCCAAAGCCAACAGACTTCAAGCTTTACAGAGATGCTTATCTGTTCCTGCTGTGTCTCGTCGGTGTGGCTGGAATGGGTTTTCTTTACACCATTATTAATAGTGTTTTAAAGAAGGTAACTATTAACATTATTGTTGTGTGGCCCAGCACCCTCTAGTGGCCCTTTTAAAGATCCACAATACACTACTTTTGCTTCTTCCAGGTGGTAAAAGGGCAGCCACAAAGACATGTATGTGACTGACATCCCCACATGCGGATGGAATGCATTGTACACAATTATAAGGTTTATAAAGTTCAGCAATAATTGACTGCCTTGGGTAACAATTGGTAGGACTATTGTAAAATGGATACAGTTATTATTGTACGTGTGTAGAGCACACGGGATGGGCCATACTGTGTCCTCAGCCCCCAGCATCATTTGTCATCTTGCCTACTTGGCATGTAATATACATTCTACATGGTAGTAAGGATTTGATTAATTTCAGAGATTTAAATAAGGGTTATAAGTTAAGTAATTTGAATTTTGGACAGTTTGTCTGTTTTATATCTGTGCTGTTTGCACTATTTAAGAAAAGTGGTTTGCCATCAGTCGTTGTCTGGATCATTGTGTGCTATCAAAATCTGTAGAAAGATATTTTACCTGATTGAAATATGGTAAAGGCTTAAACGTTAAACTTTACTTGTCTGTGGTACAAGAGGCACATTGATGTTTTAATTACATCCTGTGATTAGTTTATTGCAGCAACATACAGTTTAGATTAGATAAATGGGGAATCACTGGAAATAAACAGGTTGCTATCTACTTAAAATCCTTTCAGATTCTCCCCAAATTCCTTACATTTAATTCCTTTAACTGATTCAGCTTTTTGTTCTTGGTATTTAGGTACCTGCCAGTATCATTATTATTGAATCACTTGACATCATCACCATCACAGTACCTCCTGCCCTTCCTGCTGCAATGACTGCTGGGATTGTTTATGCACAGAAAAGATTAAAACATGTTGGCATATTTTGTATTAGCCCTCAAAGAATAAACATATGTGGACAGCTAAACCTCATCTGCTTTGATAAGGTAAATCTGTTTTGGTGTGCAGTTATCACATATATATTTGTAATCTAACCTGCAAACAATCAGGGAGATTCAATAAAAGTTCTTATCATTAAAGATTCATTATTTTGCCCCAACCAATCAGATGTTAGGTTTCAAAAATTAAATAAGATCGGATTGGTTGGGGCACCATTTTAAAAGGTATCCATACTTTGAAAATAGTGTAAAGGTCCCAACCCCCAACACTTTTCAGATTATATTCTCAGAAAACTTCATTTTAAATAACCGCATGTACAGGAAAATACCTGTCACTCAAATCAGGTATGCTAGTTTGTGTCCCTCCAGTGACCTCTTACTAGGATCTCCCAAAACATGTCAAAACATTTATTAATATAACCCCAAATATAATGAGCTGATTAATCATTTTGGTCTCCTGTCTATCTATCTCTGTATACCTGTCTATCCATCTGTCTTATTTCTGTCTGCCTATGTCTATAGAAGTGAGGGAGAAGTGTCTGACACAGCAGCTGCTCCCCCACCCACTATCAGCAGTGTCAGGAAGATATTTTAATGAGCTGTATAGTGTCGGCTGTTGAAGGCTCTTTAAAACTGATAATAACTGATGTCGGTATAGTGTCGGCTGAAATTACACATGGGCAGTTACTACTCCCTTACACTATTTCCATTATAGTGTAAGGCTATACCTCTAAAAAAAATTGTCATCTTAGTAAGTTGGTTGTTGCTGTTTTTTATTTTAAATATTCCTTTAAGTGGTGTTCTCTCTGTAATTGAGTAATATAATTAGTTAGTATTTGGAGTAATAATGTTATTGACCAAGTACTGATTATTTTTCATACTTGATTCTTCTTCAGACAGGTACGCTTACTGAAGATGGGCTGGACCTCTGGGGGATTCAAAGGGTAGAGAATGTTCGGTAAGTATCTGCACCTAATTGTTATAATAGACTGTACATATTTGGTTTGAAAAGTACTGGTTGTTTTTGACAAGAAGGTTAAAATCTGTGATATGTTTGCACTTTATAAGGCATCTATACTGAAAAAAATTATTTAAATTGAAAATTATTAAAAACTATAATTCTTTCCAACCACCACTGTGTTGTTTTTTTGTTGATCTGTCCCCTATTTCTTAAAGGGCATGTCCACCCCCAAAACTATAATCCTCCCCCACTACTGGCCCCATCATGTAGTGTAGTTTAATCCTTACCTCACATCCCAGCTCCATATGGTTATCCTGTAGTCCCCCCCAAAGTCCCAAAAACTGCCCACCAGGAGGATAACAGAGTCCATATAGGACTCTGCCTCCTACCTGACCTCCGGGAGAAGTTTGGCATGCGTACTGCAGCCCTTCTCCCCCTCCCGATTTTGATTCCCTCCCCCTAGTGTAAAACCCTGTTTAGCAAACATTGCCCCTGTCCCCCCAGCCCCAACCGCTATGTTTGTAATATCAGAAAATGCCCAGAACATTACTTACCTTCCCTCTTGCCTCCACCGCACTGAACTCCCGGCAGCCGCGTCCGTGATTGGCATTGCATTTTCTCGCAAGCAGAGGGTCGGCAGCGCAGCGGTGGCAAGAGGGAAGGGTGGACATACCCTTTAAGATATCCAGTCTAAAACATCATAAGTTTTTAGCTGTCAATCAAGTGCCTTGCTCTCATAAACTATTCTTCTGTAAGCAGTTTTGCTGTAGCTAGAATGGTGACAGTTTTGACAGTTGGAATTCTGTGTGCAGTTTTGACAGTTATTTTGTGGTGTAAAAACTCACAAGTTAAATTTGAAATCATATGGCAATGCATTGAAAGAATAGGAGCATGCTTTCTATACAGCTTGTAGACTATGGTGTTTCTAGATTAGAGATTCATAAAAACATTTTTTAACACATTTAATTGACTTCATACATAATATACATCTTATGTAAGTCTTATTTTTACTGACAGAAAAGGCATATAATTTATAACTGACATTAGTAGAGAGTGAAAATATATATGTAGTGCTATTACCGGCTGATAAACTATGCTATAGAAGCATAAAAAACATCTCCCCCATTGCATGTCCACACTTCCAGCAGCTGAAATCACTTCTCTCATTTACAACTGTGCTGCACTTCCTTAAATATCACACGGCAAAAAGGAGTGCTAACAGCCCACCTCCTAGAAGGCCCAGGGCCATCGTTAACATATCACTAGTCATTGGCTTGTGGGAATGTCTATTACAACCTCTCTCCTCCTCCTCTGCCAGTCAATCAAACTTTAACTGTCCTGTTGCTAGAATACAGCCTACATAATCAAGCTAATCAAGGGTGGGTACAGGAGTGTTTTCTCACATGCTAGCTCTGAGTGACAGTTAGAGGCAGACAGAATTGTTGCGCCCCCTTCACAGCATGGCTAATTGAAGGCAGAAAGAGGCTCGAAATCAGGAAAAAAATGTACAGGGAGGGCTGCACACCTTTACCCTTTTTTTTAAAGCAGTTTTTTAAAAAAAAATGCATTGAGGCAATACAGTTATCCTTTAAGGGTAACTCTATCCCTAAAGTAACTTTTGATATTTGAAATGATTACCCCCCCAAAAAACCCAGGTTAGTTTTTGCTCCAGGTTAGTTTTTGCTCCCACGCTGAGCAATTACAACTAACACAATTGCGATCCCTCTTCGGTCTACTCTCTGCTTCCTGGTAATAACTGTCAGTCATGCCTGCGACAGTGACGTCACGGCCAATGTGTGACTACCATTTCTGATTAAGTGGTTATGAGTATGCTCACAACAGGAGCAGGATCTTCTGGCGAGGGATTGTGGTTCTGTAAATTGTAATTCCTCAGCATGGTTTAAGTAAGAATGTAACAAACCTGGGGTTTTCAGGGGTAATCCTTTAAAATATTTGGGGATAGAGTTAATCAAATAGTTGGGGATGGAGTTAACCTTTAAGAAACATGGTAATAATAAACCTAAGATGTGTAAGATAAACAAATTAATGGGATAGACAAGAGGTCCCCTGGTTTAAAGATTTCTAATGATTACATTGTTAGGTATAGATAAACTATTTGTAGAGCACTACAAATAGTTGGGTCAGTATCTCTCAGTACAATCCTCATAACTTCTGATCTTAACCTTTAGTGTGTTTTTAGTGCCAACAATAAAATGGTTACAATCTGTTAATCACTACAAACAGGCTAATGTGTTCACACACGGGGATCATTTGTCCTGATCAGGTGTTCGCTACTAGTAAACACTCGGCCAGGACAAATGACTGTTGGTCGCAGCAATAGTGACCATAGGGATCCACACAATCATGGGTGGTTCGTCCGATCCTGTCACGGCCGTGGCAAAATCCATTGCAGATTTTTCGGCACAACCGACCGATACATGGAAGTATCGACGATTGACCCGAAAGATCTGCCCATGTGTACCCAGCCTTACATTTATGCAGTAACAGACTGCTTTCTGGCACCCCCACAGTCACGGTCAATGATGATTGTCCTATCTTTGACACTGGAGAATGTATGTTAATGAAGGAAGGGGAGTAGCTTGAGAAATGTCGGTTTCGGTAAGTTAATGCATAAGTATAAGAAGACTGGAATCTGCAATTGCAAATCTTTAAACATTGCCCCCATAATATCATTGCTTCTTCTGATCTGTAATAAAAATGAAAATCCTAAAGCTTAGCTTAAAAAATTCCAGTTCTTGTTAGAAACCGGTTTAAATGTAAAAAAAATAATTTTTGTTTGAAAGTAATATTTTATGAGCACTTAATTTCAAATATGTCTTCCTGTGTTAACCAGTATATTGTGTGCATGAACTACTACTCAGGAAATACTATTTAAAGGTGTTTTCTGTGCCACTGAAGAAGGGGCTGGTGGGATTTTTTTTTTATTTGTAAAGATCAAAGGGATATCTGTGAAGTATAAAAAACCTGCATTGGGTGAAAGTTCTAAAAAAAATGAAGAAAAAAACACATTTGTTTAATACTGAACCATAATGCTGTAATGATTTACATTTATCAGTGTTATTACTATTCACTTGTTCTCTTTAGGTTTCATTTACCTGAACAGAAAGCATGCAGTGACAGTTTGGTAAAGTCTCAGTTTATTGCCTGTATGGCCACCTGCCATTCACTTACAAAAATTGATGGGATTTTGTCAGGTGATCCTCTTGATCTCAAGATGTTTGAAGCCACTGGATGGGTAAATGTCTTGTTAGAAACTGGATATCTGCTGTGCTCTTTCACTGCATTTAGCTTAACATAGCAAAAACTCATCTAATTCTATAACATGCATTTATTAATACATACTAAATATTTGAATTACAGTATAACAATAGAAACAAGTGTTCACTATCAATGTCCTGTCATTAAAGCCATATGCTTGCCCCTAAAGGTGTTGCAAAAAAAACCCAAATTTGTAAGCATTGATGTCCTGGAACTCATTTTTGTGAAATCAACACTAATTTCTAAAGTAACCTGCATGTATTTTAACACAAATGATTGGCCATAGCAAAACTAAGGGCCCCCTATAAATAAAGGCTTCTGTAGCATAGGACTGTCCATTTTGAGCAGGCTATAAAAAACTGGAATGCCAAATTTTTGCTGGTTTAAGATGCTGGCACCTTGAGATCATCAGAAAGTGCAGGGGGTGTTGGTCTAAAAGGGGATTTATTTCTATATCTTAACCCACTACTGGCCCCACTGTAGTGTAGTAAAATCCTAACCTTACATCCCTGCTCCAAATGGTTCTTCTGTAATGTCCCTCCAAAGTCCCAAAAATTGACCACCAGGAGCCTGGCCGAATCCATATAGGACTCTACCTCCTGTCTCTCCTCCGTGAGAAAAATGTTGTGCACACTGCAGCCCTCCATTCCTCCCTTTCTCTCCCATTTTCCTCTCCCTCCCCCTAGCACTAATCCCATTTGCTGTAGTGTAGGGCTCTCAACCCCAACCGCTATAGTAGTTTCCTGCAAAACTCCCGCAATCTATACTTTGCCTCAAGACATGCCTCAAGGCTACTTTGTCATGTAGGTAATGATCGGGGGAGTTTTGCAGGAAACCATCTATCTATCTATCTAGCCCTTCTAATATCCTTAGCTTCTAAAATAGGGGAACATTATTCATTTAAGCAAGGAAATATAAGTATAAGGGCAAGGAAAGTCTAAAAAAGGTTTACTTTAACATAGGAGTGGCCTTAACTTAAAAGGTGTGAATTAATCCTGGCTATTCTCAGGAATACCTGCCTTGGAAACCCAGCACTTGCCCCTGTTTCTATTAAAAATTCTACTGTAATACTGATTCTGTTTTGTATATTTCTAGATTCTAGAGGAAGCCACTGAAGAGGAAACCGCACTTCATAACAGGATAATGCCAACTGTTGTACGGCCACCAAAGCAGCCAATTACTGACCATAAACCTGTTGCTAGTCAAGAAATGGTACCTTTCATTATTTATTTACACTTTAGTTGGAATATTTTAAGTTTTGTAGAACATTATGTACATTTCATGGACACCAGTATGTTTAGAAAACCTGTCTTTCTCTTAAAGCAAATTCAGGACAGATTTACCCTATTAGATTTTTTTAAATCTCCTCTACTGATTACTTTGTAGCTATTAAAGGGCATCTCAACACTTAAAACAAGATCTCTGTTGGATCACTGTTGCAATTAACCAGATATTTATGGCTAATTATTGCCCCCGTTTTGGCAGAGGAAGCTGTCTCCTCCCTCCATGCAGTTTTAATCAAGGGTGTGACTGCTGACATCACAACCGATGATTGAATAACTGCTGTTTCCTCTGCACATGCTCAAGCTTATACAAATCTCATTGAGCAGAGGGAGGAGGCTGATACCTTTTTCTATAATTTATACATCCGGTGACTACGGCATGTAATGGTAAAAATAGCAGTTGGTGTTTAGGGCAGATAACATACAAGTCACCCATTTTTTTTTTTTGTTTAAAGGGTGAATTCTAAGTAGTAAGTAGTGGTCACTTGGCTATGCCGCAATTCACTTGACCACTGCCAAAAAAGACCAAGAAGGCTAACAAGTATAATTGTAAGTTAATATTCTGAACAGTAAGTACAGTCAAATTTAGTAATTGGAAACTTGGTTGGATTTAGCAATAGAAAAATGAAAACAAAATGTAGAAACCAAAGAAAAGACGATTCAGTGTATACAGCAAGAGCAGGGGACTGCAAGGGAATGTTGTTCATTTTCAAAAATCAGGGAGCCGAAAGGTTGAAGACAAATTTTTCAATTGAAATATGATATGTGGAAATCTAAAAAGAAAAATTAATTACTAATTTATTTTATTTTTTTTCCCCCCACCTAGGAACTGTTTGAACTTCCGGTGAGTAGAGTTTTGAGTTGTGAAAAGTACTTGTCTTTACTGTGCGGACAATAATAAGGACTATTGGGGATATTCGCCACAGCCACTAATGCTAGGGGTTAAAGTCACGGTAACCGAATCGCAATCGGTAAACGTGACTTTATTACCTTGCTTTTTACCTGTGGCTCTTTGGATGTACCGGTAAGTGTTTAATGACAACTGGTAGCTGGCCTCAAATACTTGTGTCGATAAATCTCTCCATATGTTTCTTTTGTAATATTAACTACTTAAAGCTCAAACACTTGATATTTTCAGTTGATATTAGGTTAGTGGGTATCGCTTAGCAGAGTGATGGTGCTCGGTAAAGTATTCACGACTAAAATATGCATTCTGTTTTGCTGATCACATGGACACTGTTATAACATTAAAATCACCATGACTGTGCCCAATTATTTGCATTATGCTGCATTCTGATTTCCCAATGCATGATGTGGGAAAATAGAAACATGCAGTACACCAGAGCAAAAATCACAGGAGAGAACACACAAGCTCTTTGCAGATTTTGAATTGTTTGATTGGATATAAACCCATGGCTCAGAGCCTCAAGACATGTGACAGCAACTTAAGGTCACCATACATTAAGTGATGGCATCAGCTGATAATATTGCTACAAAATTTGGTTTTGGTTGCAGACAGTATGACTAATGCGCGTGACTTGCATTTTTTAAGATCATACATTTTAACAGATCCTTAATCTTTTTACAGACAACATATGAGATAGGAATAGTGCGACAATTTCCATTCTCTTCAGCAATTCAACGCATGGCAGTTGTTGCTAGAGTTCTAGGTGAGAAACGGATGGATGCATATGTGAAAGGGGCTCCGGAGGTGATAGCCAGTCTGTGCAAACTGGAAACAGGTGAGGAGATCTCTATCAAAGGAAAAAATGATGTGGGCAACTTTTATAAAGGACAAGCTGTAGGGAATGTAAGTTCTGTATATAAACTCTCTACAGTATTAATTGTATAAATCCACTTCATTCCCAAGACCAAACCCATCATGTATATCCTGTTCAGGAGGACTCGTCAACTCTAGGTTCTCATCATTTCTTTATGAAATGCCATAGTACTTTCTTTTATACCATTTGTGCAAACTCAAATTGACAATAATATACCACAACACCCCCTTGTTTTTTCACATCACCATTTCCCAAAGTTTTGGTAAGTTTGCTGATGTCGTAAGTTTGGTTTTGTGTTTATTGACCTTAATTAAAAACTATTTTTTAAAAAATGAAAACATTATTAAAAGCATAGGCTGCTTTGTCTAATGAACTCCTAAATTGTGTTGTAAACCGTAATTCACTTTTTATGTTGCAGTTCCTCCTAACTTTCCTGGTGTATTGGAAGAGTACACAAAGCAGGGATATCGGGTCATTGCACTAGCTCACAGAAAGTTGGAATCCAAAATTTCGTGGCATAAAGTTCAAAATATTAGTAGGTATGCAGAGACCCTGGTGTGCATCCAGTCTGCAGTATGATTTGTTTAAATTATCCTTTGCAGGAGTTCTTTATCACCCCCATTTCTCCCTTCCTCCAAGTCAAAGAGAAAATTAAGTTACCGAATGCTAATATTGTTGTTATACACTTATACCACCCCGTATCGGTAAAGCATGTCTGTAAGCTGGATAAAAGTTTTTATACAATTGGATTGTATTTAATATGATAATGCCAGAAAATTGTGATTGCTAGCAAATTTCTGGACACATGCAATAGGGCATGATACAGTAATTTTTCATGTCTTACCCACTATTTTGGAAATAAGTATGCTTGCTTTTCTCTAGTAGGCAAAGGCTGTGTTTTAATGAACGTTCCTTGTATTTAGACTGCCAAATTCAATGGTCTGTAAGAAATAGAGATGTTCGAAACTGTAGAGTTTTGTTCCGTTTTCAGAAATTTTGGAAGTTTGAAAATTCGAGTTTAGATTTTTGAAAATTGCCTACTTTCGAATTTTGAAAAATGCCTATTTTCGAATTTTGAAAATTGTCTACTTTGGATTTTCGAAAATTGTACACTTTAGATTTTTGAAAATTGTCCACTTTAGATTTTTGAAAATTGTCCACTTTAGATTTTCGAAAATTGTCCACTTTCCCTTTTCGAAAATTGTCCACTTTCCCTTTTCGAAAATTGTCCACTTTCCCTTTTCGAAAATTGTCCACTTTAGATTTTCGAAAATTGTCCACTTTAGATTTTCGAAAATTGTCCACTTTCGATTTTCGAAAATTGTCCACTTTAGATTTTCGTAAATTGTCCACTTTCGATTTTCGAAAATTGTCCACTTTCGATTTTCGAAAATTGTCCACTTTCGATTTTCGAAAATTGTCCACTTTCGATTTTCGAAAATTGTCCACTTTCGATTTTCGAAAATTGTCCACTTCGCTTTTCGAAAATTGTCCACTTTCGCTTTTCTGTAAAAATAGAAAATTCGAAAAATCTGGGTTCTGTGAAATTCGGAAGTTCCGAAAGTTTTGTCGGGACTTCAAAATCCTCAGATTCAATTCGAAACTGGGTTTTATTAGAAACCACATTACATCTCTGGTAAGAAATAAAGAAATCATGTATACAGTGTGTCAAACCTAAAATTCTCCGATGGAGAAACAGCATTTGTAGAATATCTAAACTTGTTTCCCAAAAACTTTTATGCACCTTTACATGAAATAAAAGGGGGAGTTTTCCTGCATCCTATTGTGCAGCGGTGAATAGATGTGAGCTGTCACCTGGCAGTCTCTCTTGTCTGTGCTTGCACAACCATGGTAAATATGTGGGGCAGCTGGATAGCTATTACTGTGAGTGTTTGTGGCTGCCTTTAACTGTTCATTACTAAACCACCTCTGCTTAATGGGAGGTAGGGATATTCACTCTTGCCATTCCAACCTAACTTGCTAAAAGAAAGGAAAAGGATAATCTCCTTTGGTATTAGGTGTTCTGCTGTATGGAATATTCAGGATTCTAGCCAGCTCTGTTTTCTGTACGACAAGTTGTTATTCCTTAATTTTTAGTTTTTAGTTTACAATAGTTTTTTTTGACCAGATCAGAAACTGCAAGTAGAAAAGCTATATCACTTGTGATATGGTGTGTAAAATTCAGGCTCATTTACCTGCTGGCGCTGGCAACACAACGATTTACAATTGGTTAGTGTGACTTTAAGCCTTGCTTTGCGGAATCCGCGCGAGTACTGGAAAAGACACTTGCGCAGGCGTCGCAAGCCTATTTAATAGAGGCACGCTGATTGCTGGCATTAGATACTTATATGCGGATGAGATTCACCCAGAGCTCCACAGACGCTGGTAAATCTGCTCCGGGAGATTTGCCCAGAGCAAGTGCGGCTCTGGGTAAATCTTCCTGTATATGTGTTGTGAAAATGCTAGGATGAAATTGAAAGCAATGCTATCTTTATATAACCAATTTAAAGATGCTAGAGAAGTTCAGTTTACCGTTTTGAGTTTTCTAAATTATTGTTACAGGGAAGCCATTGAAAACAACATGACTTTTTTGGGCTTAATAATTATGCAAAATAAACTTAAAGAGGAAACACCATCTGTCCTGGAAGTCCTCCGCAGAGCCAACATCCGCACAGTGATGGTTACAGGTGAGCAGAAGAAATTTGTTACATTCCAGCAAAATTTGAATTGCAATTTATATATATATATTAGTTTGTTTCATCCTATGAATGGGTGTTTTGGGAACCTTTGTGCAATGGTTTTCCTCCAAAATGATGTTTGTTTTATTTCTTAAAAAGGTGATAATATGTTAACAGCAATTTCTGTTGCACGAGACTGTGGAATGATTCTACCTCACGAAAGGGTTATTGTAGCAGATGCACTACCTCCTAAGGATGGCCAGGTTGCCCAAATTAACTGGCATTATGCAGACACCCTGCCATGCAGCAGTTTAAATACCATTGACCCAGAGGTAAGAAACTAGTAGCTTCATTAAATAAATATAATCTGACAGAATAAATTTTCTTGTTTGTACCCACTCAGATAACTTGTGGTCGTGTTTACCCTTCAAATCAAAAATTCTTCATATGTTAATCACCCCCAAACCAAAAAAAAACACAATAGTTAGAAAGCCATACCAGATGTAGAACTGACAAGCTTGCACATGCTCAGAGGTAGCAGCTAGGGTAATAGTATTCATTCATTGGCTGTGATGTCAGCTGTTACATTCATGAATGGAAGAAATCAGAAAGCAGAGAATGAGGTCACACAGCATCTTACAACTTTTAGATTTATATCTATTGAAGTTTTGGGGTTAGTAGGAGGGGTTGTCCAAAGATTTTGTAGTGTGTGATCATTATAAGAGAACTAGCTGGAGCACAGATTGTTCTCCCACACTAATGCTTTTTAGGGATTTTACCATTATTTAGAGTCACAGCAGCCCCATGTTAGTGCAGTTGCCAAGTCGCTTCAGATTTGTTCCTGCCTGCTTTAAGTTTTTTCTCTCTTTTTTTACGATTGTTAAACCATAGAAATTAAGTTTCTATATGTTTTGACTTGTGCTTAGGATATTCCTGTTAAGGCAGTGAATGATAGTCTGGAAGACAGTCCTTTAGTCAATTATCACTTTGCAATGAATGGCAAGTCATTCGCAGTCATCTTAGAGCATTTTCAGGATCTGGTCCCCAAGGTAAGCTGCATGGAACATTATGTGCTTTCTGACTGCCTTGGGAAAGTGTGCATTGATTACTCACTATTTTTTTATTTAGTTAGTACTACATGGCACTGTGTTTGCACGTATGGCTCCTGATCAGAAAACCCAGCTGGTGGAGGAGCTGCAGAATGTGGAGTGAGTATAACTCTTCATAGTATGTGTTTTTTTTAATGTGAGATTAGCTTGCTAACTGTATCCAGACACCTTATGGTTAATACATAACATTACCTTCTATTATTTCTAAGAATTGAAAGTTCTGTATTGATCTTTTCTTTTACAGTTACTATGTTGGAATGTGTGGAGATGGAGCAAATGACTGTGGGGTAAGTGTTGTTTTAGGAAATACACAATATAGACTGAAGTTAATGAGCATGTGGTGCCGACAGCTAGTTATACTGACCTAGACACTTCATTTCACACAACTCTGTGTAACGCATTTCTCAATAGTGTCACTAACTGAAAGTGAATGAAACCTTCACTATCTGAAGGTGAATGAAAACTTTGAGCAGATCAATCTGGCTCCACATTTTTAATTATCCAATTAAGTCCTGACACACTGATCCAACTAGAATGCGAGCTAACTGAGCCGCAAATCTGGTAAACATCCGGTACCCCTCCCAGGCAGTGGCGGGAGTCTCCTGGATTTTGGGGTGGTCTCACACAAGACCACTCCAAACTTCCACTACCCGCAGGTTCCTGTAATGAAGAGCCCTGGAACAACCCTTTTTCAGCTGCCACACCCCAGAACGCCCCCACCCCTTAGATGACATAGTTAACGTCACACTTCCCCGCTCCCCCTTACAGTGTAGTTTTATTGTAGTATAGCAGTGCCAACCCATTTACATCTCTTTCAGATTTCATAAGCTTTCCTTAAATAAAATGTGATTTATTACCTTGTGCTGCACATACACATTTCATGGCTTTTAGCACCCTGCAATGGGAAGCTACACAATTCCTTAGCTGCTTTCTTTGACCTCTGCACCAGACTGCTACAAACTGTGATCTCCATGAGTAGTTGCCTGTCCAACCCCCCAGTACAACAGATTCATCTTGGATTGACCATGTTAACTCTCAATCTTGAACCACATGTGCGAGGAGGAGACAGAGTGTGTGGTCACATGACATTGTGACATCGCATGTTCTGCTGATCCTCATGATTGACAGCACTATCCTCCTATCATAGCAACAACTGAACAAAATTAAAAGTAAAGCATTGTACTGTCCTGAACAATCTGTGACATTTTATAAGTTAAGTTATACTTTTATACTGTAAGTTATACAGTTAACGTAGGTGATTACTCAAATCACCATCAGGAGGCAGCACACGGGAATTAACTTAAAAGGAGTTTTTAAAAAAAAAAAAAGATGTTTTTTTATTGAGTGATTCCCCCCACCCGCCCTTACTCACTGCCTTCTTGTAGTGTCTGCGACACTTAAGTTCTGCACAGCCTCACCATAGAAACTTCTCTGCTTACACATATCCCCCTCCCTCTCCCCTTTTTTCTTTTCACTGCTGATTCTCTTAAATGTTGCAAAAAGTGTGCTGGCAGGCAGGCAAAGAGGTCATGCATGCGTCACATGTTATAAGTTCTGCTTATGGAGTGACATGTCTTTCCCTGTAAATGCTGTGATTTCAAATGATGATTTCTAAGAACCTACAGCTCAGATTTAAAATCTAAAAAAGGTTTTGGAGCAGTGGGATCTTCCTGTATCTAAAGGTATACTTTTTGAAAATTTGATTTTTAGAGTAAAGATACCCTTTAAAGGATGTCCAGGTGTCCTCTGAATTTTACTATTAGTAAACAATGCACCAGAAAGTTTAAGGGGCACGTCCACCCCCCAAAACTGAAATTTAACCCCATACTGGCCACAAAGGTAAAAATCCTTACCTTACATTTCTGCTCCAAGTGGTTCTTCTGTTATTCCTTTTCTAAGTCCTGGAAACTGCAGTGTAGAAGCTGTCAGTGACTCATTCGGTGCCTGTTTCTGCCTCAACCTCATCAAGGTCTGAGGCATATGCAGGGGACACCCCCCCCCCCCCCTTCGGATTCATCCTCTGAGGCTATGGCACCTAGCGTGAAATCCTCTTCAGATAAGGTAAGTAACAGCTGCCCTACCCCAACTGCCATAATGTTTTATTTTTTTTAAAAATGCTCCAATCGGGAGCCTTCTCTCCCACGGCATCTTCAATGACGTCAGCACCGTCTGTGATTGGCCGCGTCTTGGCGGACCAGCCCCTGCTTGCAAATTCCACAAGCAGGGAGCTGGATAGGAGACGTCACAGGAGAGAAGGGGCTGTAAGTAAACATCTGGGCATATTTTAAAAGAAATATTATGGCGGTTGGGGGGGGCGCAGCTGCTACCTACCTTATATCAAAAGTTTTTTTTCCAGGGTGGAAATGCCCTTTAATATATGGCCCATTAATATATTTATATAAAGTGATCATATCCCCATGCAATTCCATGTAAACAGCCCTAACTTGTCTAATCTGTCTGCATAGTAAAGCCCCTCCATTACCTTTATTATTTTAGTTGCCCTTCTCTCAACTGCTTTATTTCCTAGATGTCCTTTTTGTGTATGCATATGTGCAAATGCCTTGTAAAGAGTGGGAATAATAATTTTCTCCATTGAATACCGTATATACTCGAGTATAAACAGAGATTTTCGGTCTAAAAAAATAGCCTGAAAATTTAGTCTTGGTTTCTACTCTAGTCAAACACTTATCTGCTCCGGCGGCCGCAAGCTCTGCATCCGGCGGTAAGTAGTGATGTCGGCCAGCAGAGGAATGTGGAGCACGTGGCCGCCGGAGCAGAGAAGAGGATCCAGATCAGCCTGCAGGGGAACCGGAGCAGGTAGGAGAAGGCAACTGTGGGGACTCTCAGAAGGTGGGCGGGGGATGAGTACAGTAATTCGTACAGTAATTCCACTGCAGCTGTTTGAAAACTACAACTCCCATCAACTAAAGCATGCTGGGAGGTGTAGTTTCCAAACACCTGTAGTGCCAAGGAATGAGGCTTTTATCAATCACTTTTACTCCTTTTTAAAGGTAAAAGTGATTCTGGTTATACTCGGGTCGGTTTATACTCGAGTGTATGTATAGTATATTCCCCTCTTTATTCAAGACAATATCTTGCTAGCTTGTTGTCTGTTTCTACTAGAACTCTCAAATCTTTTTCCATTAGAGATTCGCTTAGCACTAAGCCATTTATGGTGTAGGTGGACCAAGGATTGTTAAACCCCAAATGCATCACCTTACATATATAAGCATTGAATCTCATCTGCCATTCTGCTGCCCATTTTGATAATCTGTCTAGGTCAGCTTGAAGCAATTGCACATCATTTAAAGTTTGCAAAGTTTTGTGATCTGCAAACACTGATCCCTTGCTCTTAAAGCACATGTACATTGTAAAAAAAACATTAAGTTAGTGGCAAGCTGTGGCTTTAAAACTAAGGTAAGGCAATTCCCCCCCCCCCCCCCCCCCCCCAGAGCCTACCTTTATTGCTTCAAACTTGCTGGCTTCCTCCTTCTGAACAAGGCATCTAGAGCTTCGCCCTGGCTCATGACATGGCATGAATGCATGCTGTGACTGTGCGCGTGTGACGTCATCGTGCCGTGACCAAGTGCGGCATGATTAAGTCACCCACGAGCACAGTTGCGCCAACACGCATGTACATTCTTGTCATGTCTCGCACTGACGTCACGCGCGCACGTGATGCAACCAGAACTTACATTTGGGGCCCAAGGAAGTAGGATAAGCCAGAAGATCTCGGGGCGGAGCTCCAAATGCCATTATTGAGGAGGAAGAAGCCAGCAAGTTTGAAGCAATAATGGTAGGCTCTGTGGTGATAGATGAAAAATAATTTGGCCTACTTTAGTTTTAAAGCCACAGCCTGCCACTAACCTAATGTTTTGTTTTTTTTACAGTACACATATCCTTTAATAACCAGTTTCAAGTCAATTATAAACAGTCTAAATACTAATCTTAGTTTTTAAAGATATGCACAGACCTGTGGGTGGGTCTATGTATATCCTTAAAGGACATATCTTTTGTATTCAATTAGATCAACTGGACTTGAAGTTTAGTTCTTGAAGACGTTTCGCTAGTCATCCGACTGGATCTCTCAATTCAGAATGACTTGTACAAGAATCTGTGGCAATTATGTACCCTGGAAAATCCCAATTAGCATATCACAGCCAAGTGTTAAGGGCATGATTGGATAGTGGCTAAGAGGTGTTATAGGAACGCCCAGAGTAAGGTGTCAAAACAGCATTGTACATGGCAGACAGTTGGTGTCGAATCCCCCCACCTCTATTTAGGCTTGGTTTCTTTATTTTCACATAAATGGCCTCCTTAACACCTCTCTTGAACCAGTCACATTCCTTTGCCAATATGTTAACATTACAATCTTCAAAGGTATGTCCTTTATCCTTAAGATGCAGGTACACGGCTGAGTCCTGACCCAAGGAATTGGCTCTTCTGTGCTGGGCCATACGTTGATGCAGTTGCTGTTTGGTCTCCCCCAGATACAAATCAGAGCATTCTTCACTGCACTGCGTATATGATGTCGCTTTTCTTGTCTTTCAGATGTACCAATTGCTGCCTCAGTGTGTTGTTTGGTTTAAAGCAGACAGGGATACAGTGTACAGAAAATTCTTCTTAATTTCTCCGAGACCCCTGCTACATATGGGGTGACCATGTTCTTTCTCCTGTCTTGCTTTTCCCCTTCACTGTTGGTATTTGTGTTCTTTTCTTTCCTTCTACTTCTTTTGACAAAGGCCCAGTCTGGATATCCACAAGTTTTAAGGGCTCCTCTGAGATGTTTCATTTCTTTAGCCTTCGCCTCTGTGCTAGTGGGGATGTTCTCAGCTCTGTGTTGCAGGGTTCTGATGACACCCAGCTTGTGATCTAAAGGGTGGTGGGAGTCAAACATCAAATACTGATCTGTGTGTGTTGGTTTTCTGTAAACCTCTACTTCCAGTTTACCATTTTCCTTCTACCAAGCAGTCCAAGAAAGCCAGTTTGTTGTTTTGTACCTCTTCCCTTGTAAATTTGATGTTTTGGTCTACCGCATTAATGTGTTCTGTGAAAGCTTGTACTTCCTTCTGGAGGATTTTAACCCAGGTGTCATCCACATATCTGAACCAGTGGCTGGGTGCTATGCCCTTAAAGGTATTAAGCACCTGTTTTTCTACCTCCTCCATGTAAAGGTTGGCCACAATGGGTGAAACAGGAGATCCCATAGCACATCTGTGTTTTTGCTTATAGAACTTATCCCTGTATTTGAAATAGGTGGTATTCAGGCCCAAGTCCAGTAAGGAACACACCTGTTTTGGGTTGAGATCAGTTCTGTTGGTAAGAGTGCTGTCTTGGCCTAGCCGTTTTCTCACCATGTCAACAGCCTCCTTGGTGATCATACAGGTGAAGAGAGATGTCACATCATAGGACACCATAGTTTCTTCTGCACCGAGTAATATATCTTCAATCTTGTTGGTGAAATCCTGAGAGTTCTGGATGTGATGCTTAGAACTTCCCACCAATGGTCCTAAGATGTTGGCTAGGTATTTTGCCACCTTGTATGTTACAGAGTTGATGCTGCGGACTATAGGTCTTAGTGGTGCCCCTTCCTTATTTATCTTTGGGAGTCCATATATGCTTGGATGTGCCTCACCAGGGTAGAGGCGATGATACATTGCTCGATCAATGGCTTTATCCTTTTTGAAGCTGTTGTGGTAAGTCTATGACCCTTTTCTTGTAACGGCTGGTGGGATCCCTTGTTAAAGCCTCATATGTTTTGTTATCGGCCAGGAGCATGGTCACTTTATCATGGTAGTCTGAGGTGTTGAGTACCACTGTGCATCTTCCCTTGTCTGCCGGTAGAATGGGGATACTGGAATCTTTCTTGAGGGATGTTAAGGCTCTTCTTTCCTGTGTAGTCAGGTTAGATGAAGGAGTTTTTGCACTGGCTAAGGCTGCAGATACCTTAAGGAAAAATTGTTCTGCCTCACTCTTTGGTACCTTATTATTGTGGATTGAGGCTTCTGTGGCTGCTATAATATCCACCACAGGGATGGCTTTAGGAGTGATGGCAAAATTCAAGCCGTTAGCAAGGACTTCCATTTCTGGCTGGGTCAGGGTCCTGTTAGACAAGTTTCTCACCCACTCCTCCTTGTTTGATGAAGTGACACTTCCCTCCTTTTGTACCCAAGGTAGTTGTTCTCCTTTGGGAGTGTTCTGGGATGACAGAATAGAGAACTTGTTCTGTTGCCTTTGTTTGCCCTTACAGTGCTGAGAAAGCTGTGCTTGTTTGGTGAACTCCATCACTCTTTCCCAGATGGCCACAGGTGGGGGGGTTCGACACCAACTGTTTGCCATGTACAATGCTGTTTTGACACCTTACTCTTGGGCGTTCCTATAACACCTCTTAGCCACTATCCAATCACGCCCTTAACACTTGGATGTGATATGCTAATTGGGATTTTCCAGGGTACATAATTGCCACAGATTCTTGTACAAGCCATTCTGAATTGAGAAAGCCAGTCGGATGACTAGCGAAACGTCTTCAAGAACTAAACTTCAAGTCCAGTTGATCTAATTGAATACAACAGATATACCATGACCTGGATGAATGAGAACCTTCACAAGCATCCTTAAAGGACAACTCCACCCTCATAATAACATCTTTTAGAAAGAATGGCCTATTTAAAATATGTTGATATATCATACTTTGTCCTATTAATTTATAGGAATATGTCCTATGCTGACTACTACTAATAAGATCATTTCTGGAGACAAAGTCCAAAATATCACATACTGTAACAGTTTCCAGGATCTGATGTTAGACTTAAAGGTCTATTGTTGCCAGGCTGTGAACAACTACCCTTTTTGAATATGGTTGTTATTTGAAAATCTGAGCCAAAAATTAATGCAGGTTGATCGGGTCAAAATTACAACCCTAGTGCACCAGCCATTAGGCTTATAACCTTTTATAACTGCAGCACAGCTCTGTTTGATAGCGTTTTTTAGAGATTTTATGAGTTGTTTAATAGCTCTGTTTTGCAATGATCTTCATGTGACTAAAACATGTTTCCTGGACAGGCGCTGAAGAGAGCCCATGGAGGAATTTCACTGTCTGAGTTAGAAGCCTCTGTAGCCTCACCTTTCACATCGAGGACACCAAGCATTTCCTGTGTGCCAAACCTCATTCGGTAATAATTATATATATATATAGCTTCCAAGTACTAGAGCACTCGTGGGTCTTCACAAAGATATATTTTATTGTTAGAACATCTACGCGTTTCAGCTGACTTGAGCAGCCGTCCTCAGGATGTGGACATCCTGAGGACGGCTGCTCAAGTCAGCTGAAACGCGTAATGTTCTAACAATAAAAATATATCTTTGTGAAGACCCACGAGTGCTCTAGTACTTGGAAGCTACATTTGACTCTTTTTTGAAAGCACCGGGGCTTAAGCTGAATGAATGTGAGTGCGGGATACACGGCATATTTATATATTTGTCGTCTGCATACACTGCACACTTAAAACTGAATTAAAGGCTGGTACACAACATACAATTTTCCTCCTGACCGACCGTTCAAGACTTTTGACTGGTCGGCCAGGAGGGTGGACTGTCAGTCATGGTAAAAGCAGCCCCATCCGACAGTAACCACGACTGAGCGTGTGGTCCCATAGAGGGCGTCACGATCGGCTGTGGTTTTCTGAACTGTCTGATTGACAAACAAATGGTTGGTGGACAGACGCGGCCGCCACAAGGAACCAGTACAATAATTCAGCCTGATCGAATTATTGTATGGTGTGTACTTAGCTTAAGACAAGCATTTCATCTCAACACATCCAGTATCAGTTTATGTCAAAATTCAGAATTATTGGGGTACTATACACTCATTGCAGGAGACATTCTCAGTGTAATGTGATTTTACACTATTGGCCATTCGAAAGTTAAATAGTTAATTTATGTTGAAAAAGACAATTGACATTCAAATTCAAGAAATTTTAGCATCACCGACAGAGAAAATAGAACACGACTAACACCCTTGATTGCAGATAGACACACAAAGTTTGAACCCAAAGAAATCTATTGACGTGTGCACCTATGGACACATTTTACCAACTAAATACCTAGACATTTTGCCTGCATCATTTTAAAGACCTGATCATAGAGCTACTACAACCTTACTTCCCTCAAATTAAGGAATTATTTACATTCCTTTAACGGGCTTCACATTATCCTATATAATAAAACCCTAAGTGTGCGTCCCTGTGTCCGTGTGTGTGTGTCACTGCAGTTCCTATGGACTCACCACTAGAGGGAGAGTCTCTGCATTTCCTATTGACTCACCACTAGAGGGAGAGTGTCTGCAGTTCCTATTGACTCACCACTAGAGGGAGAAACACAGGAAACACACGGAGGGAGAACAGCAATTAAACAGACTGCAGGTAAGGTTGCTTGGGACAGAGGGGGCCCCTGGATTTGGTACAGAGGGGGCCCCTGGATTTGGTACAGAGGGGGCCCCTGGATTTGGTACAGAGGGGGGCCCTGGATTCAGGACAGACGGGGGGGCCCTTGGATTTGGGACAGAGGGGGCCCCCTGGATTTGGGACAGAGGGGGCCCCCTGGATTTGGGACAGAGGGGGCCCCCTGGATTTGGGACAGAGGGGGCCCCTGGCCTTGGACAGAGGGGGGACTCTGGCCTTGGACAGAGGGGGGACTCTGGCCTTGGGACATGGAGGAGGACTATGGCCTTGGGACACTAAGGGAGCACTCTGTGCTTCTAGCGCCCGTTATTGTAGCGGGCTTAATGTCTAGTTTTTTATAATACTGCTGGTTAAATAAAAATATAAGAGATATAACTGGGAGGGCATTTTATGCAATAGAGATAGTTGGGACTTAAGCCTTTTCTATTTCTTTCTTTACAGGGAAGGACGTGCAGCTTTAATCACATCATTCTGCGTGTTCAAGTTTATGGCTCTGTACAGTATTATCCAGTACATTACAGTTACTCTTCTGTATTCTGTAAGCATCTACATAGTTTGAAGTAAAGTGATGCATTTGGCATGCAAGCAGCTTCGATTTATTGGCTAAATCTTTTGCTGTAAAGCTGGGTACACATGTTACAATACTTCCTCATGTCCGACCATTTGAGGCTTCCGATCGGTTGGCCACGAGGAAGGACTGTTGGTCGCTGCAAAAGCGGCCCCATCCAACAGTTAGCCACAACTGAGCGTGCAGTCCATAGAGGACCGAATGATTGGACGTGGTTTGTCCTATTTGGACAAACAAATAGTCTCCGGTCAGTTGCGGCTACAAGAGGAACCCATTCGGCCCAACCAACCGACATTTCAATGTTTCTGTCACTTGGGCCAAATTATTGTATGGATATTGTACCCACCTTAAGACTTTGTCTAAACACTGATAAACTTGAAGTTGTTGTCTACATAGTAGATTTTTATTGCTATTTACAATAATAATACAACAAACATATAGAGGGCAATTTATCCAGCAGTGCTTAGTCGCACTAACCGGTAGTGGGAGATTTACCTAGAGCAATAGCAACTCTGGGTAAATCGCCCTGATAGACACTAAAGGCCTGTGTGCCGAAACATTGTGTGTATTTTGCTGTGTCTGCACCAATAAATGGGAGCACCCCAGATTGCATCCTAAAGGACTGGACAACCCTCATTTCATTAAATTATCGGATACATATACTGGCAAGAAGGTGGCCAGGGAGGTGTTGGATGCCCGGTGGGTACCCTAAACACTTATTCTTACTAGACACTAAAGCTAGCCATACATGGGCCAGTGTTTTTCCAAAATTTCCCACCTTGCACCGCAGATCTTCCATAGATTTTAGCTAGAAATCTACTGAAGATGGGGACTGGAAGATGTAGTAGATGGAACCTTTTCTGCCTTGCTCATCTTTGTTTTTCCAATAAACTGGTCGATTGGTGTCTCAAAACAACAACATGTAATATTTCAGTTAATTTGATTGAATTTGCTAAATCAATCTAAATATTGATGCCGTGTATTATGGGAGACATTATCTGTCTGTACCATTCTTTCTGTTAAAATCTTTGTTTAGCTAGAACCTGTAGGTCATCATTGTGTGAAAAACCACATGCAGTGACTGGGTACACACAAGGGGATATTTGACCCCAACAATCAGATGCTCTGACAGTTTGGTCACTCATGGTAAAATTTCGTCTTCTAATGTCAGTGGCCGATATTTTGGTTTGACCAATTGTGCAGTCCATAGAAGATCTTGCCAAATTTACAGACATGTCCGTAACAGTACAGCCAGAATTTAGACCCAATGGAAATACCTGAATATCGGTCAGGCAGGTCAAAATATTGTCTCGTTTATCAAGCTTTAGGCCACCACTCCAAAGCTTCATTGTGCAGATTTAATAAAATGTACATCAGTTACTATATCTGCTTCTGTCACTTTAAAAGGCATGTCCACCCCAAAGGTAAAATTTAACCCAATACAGGCCCACTGTGTAGTGTTAAAAAAATTCTTACCTTACATCTTTTACGGTTCTCCTGCAGTGCCTGTCCAAAGTTTTGAAAAGGGAAGAGTAGGAGCTGTATGTGTTTTGGTCCCTGCTTCTCCCTTGTCGTCCCTGAGGGTGCTGGCATGCGCAGGGGAGACCTATACCCTCCTGTAGTATAGATTAAATAAGAACACAAAACTCTTATGCTCCTTCATTCCCTCGGCTATTTGCATTGCCGGCAGCTGCATCTGTGATTGGCTGATGCCCAGCCAATCACAAATGCTGCTGCTGGTCCGGCCCCTCTCTGCTGCTTCGGAGAGCCAGGAGCAGACAACAGATAGAACAATGGAGGGTAAGTAGGTTGCTTGTGCTTATTTGAAAAAAATATGGCGTTTGGTGGTGGGCTGGGGTAAGCTACACTACAGCAAACTTTTATATTTCGGGTGGACATACCCTTTAACCTTTTAAATTATTTCATGCTTTTCCAGATTCTTAGCAACTTAGGAGACTTCCAGTTCCTGTTTATTGACCTGGCAATCATCTTAATAGTTGTCTTTACAAGTAAGTTGTTTTAAGATTTATCTTTCCTTTGAGAACAAAGTTTACTTTTTAGATCCTACATATTCCTATACCTGTCCTTTAGCAATTTACATGGCATTTATTTTAGAGAAAGGGTGGCTTGAAAAATAAGATATATTTATTAATCAGAAATGTTATATTTTATATTTTGTAAATACTTAGAATATGTTAATAAGCTGCTGATTTTTTTTCTTTAGCAAATGCAGCTATATATTTTTTTCAGAATGTCTTGAGAGACCGAATTAAGATTGCATCCTATTAATGACCTATATTAAAGAGCTAATTGCCCAGTTAATACAATTGATAAAATTAATAAATTTAACACGGTTATTAAAGGATTTTGAAATGAAAGTCATTTAGCTTTCCTTCAGTGTTCCCTGTAAGTTTCTGCATGAAGGGATTCGGGGATCAGGCAGTGACATCAGTGGAAGAAAGGAATGGCTTCTTCAAACTTTGGATTACATTTAGAGCTGGGACAAATGTCAAAAATATTTTGCTTCCTTAAGGTGCCCACCTTAAGGAAGCAAGATATTTACATTAGAACTTAACATATCTAATCAATATCACCCAGAATACAACATTGAAATTGTGAAAAACAATTGTGTGGGTTTTTTTTCAATAAATAGCAGCATTTCAAGCAATGTTTTGCCCTTTCAACCTTCCAACATTCAAGGCAATTCTAAAGGAATCACCTGACCTGTTCTTTTTGCGCAACCAACATGCAATCGCAAAATAAAAGGGCCAGGCAGAACAGTCGGAATGTGAGGAAACCGCAAACACTAGACATATTAAATATATTAGACGTTTCACTACTAACGAATGTCTAATCTATCTAATGTCTCAGTAGTGTATGGGCACCTTGTCTACAGTATAGTCCATGGTATTCCACTAATTAGAAAATGTTGTGACATATTAATCTTGAAACGCTGCAAGTGAATATTGTTATTTTTTTCAGTGCTAACTTAAAGTATTGCCAATTACATTGTAATATATACTTTTATATAACCTTTCCTTTCAGTGAGTTTGAATCCTGCCTGGAAAGAACTAGTGGCACGAAGGCCTCCTTCTGGTCTCATCTCAGGGCCCCTCCTTTTTTCTGTCCTTTCTCAAATCCTTATCTGCCTTGGGTTCCAGGCCTTGGCTTTTATGTGGGTTAAAGAACAGCCATGGTACGAAGTGTGGACCCCTAACTCCGAGTAAGTCTAGATCAATGTCTGCTGCGCTCTACTGGTTTCTTTAAAGATTACAACTTATCATTGTTTCGGTCACTAACTTTGGATTACCACTGTAGTGATTCCACAATAAATATCCGACTGAAAGGCAGTTGCTGTAATGGTCTTTTCCTATTTTTAAATGGTGTACATTAGCTCTGAATATTCCATAAATTATATCCTTAGCACTTACTGTTATAGTAAATAAAGAACCCAATACTTTATAATGGAAATAGACTTGGAATTCCATAACATAGAAAAACCCTTGGTTTTATATGGTTATGGAACATCTCTTCTTTTCCTATATTTTTAAATTGTATAATTACTAAATTACCTTTTTATTTTTCATTAAATGCCAAGTAGACGTTGTTTATTTACAAGTTTTGCCGATGCCATTAACTATTAAATGTGTGTATCTTCTATTATTGTCTTCTAGTTTGTGCAATGTATCTGATAAGGTGCACAATAGCAACCATACTGAAACAGATGAGCACAACATCAAGAATTATGAAAACACAACACTGTTCTATATCTCCAGCTTCCAGTACCTCATAGTGGCAGTCGTATTCTCAAAAGGAAAGCCATTCCGACAGCCAAGCTACAAAAACAGTATGTTGGCTTTTTTTTATTTGCAACCTAGGTACATAGAGAAGTTTATGTATTTTCCAACCAAACAATGCATTTGTGCTGTAAGTTCTGGCAGACAACGTTCATCAAGTTATAGATATTTAAGATTCACAGATGGGCAATAAAGGTTAATAAGGATAATTGGGGATTTCAGCAATGAAGATAAGAATACACTTTTACATGTACATAAACCTTACAATAAGCTCTCTGGGGACTGTTCAGAAATAGATTGTCTAAGGGACACTTATGGATACCTTAGGATATTTAAAGAGAAGTATAGATTCAAAGCACCAGTAAGGCATATTTGGAGTTGGCAGTTTTGGTATCCCATATATAAAAGGGAAATTAAAGGAGTTTATAGAATTGCAATTAAATTAATAAGGGGAATGAAGGGGCTTGACTCGGGTGTTCCTAGGGTTTTTGACACCTGAAACAACTTTTAAATACCGCCTATTGGTAGACGGGTGGCGGCACGTGAAGCGGGCATGGCTTCATCAGGGAACGTAAGCGTGGCTTGTGGGTGTGGTGGGCTGTATTGCAGGAAAGAAGATATTTTTAACTGCCGCATTTTAAGTGTTCTGCAGGGGTGTGCCCTGACTATGCAGGAAGCTTAGACAGGGCTGTTTACACTGAAGAAACAGCACTTGCTCAGGGATATGGTCACTTTATAAATTAATTAACATTAAACTTACTGGTACATTGTTCAGTGGACTTGATGGACGTATAAAATCCGATGTTATGTAACTGTAGAAAACTGGGTTTGTCTCTAGATGGGGATTGTTTGATTGTTTTGCATGCTTTATTTGATAGGGGGGACTGATGAATGCTTCTTTAGAATCAAAGATAATTCAGTGTTTCTAATGTTTGTAAAGCTGATCCAGGAAGGTGATTTTTTTGCAAAAAGGAAGTTTCCTTTGAGGGGAAGCCGCTATAAATTCTGCTATAAAGGACTGTTTATTAAGGAAAAAGGACATTTAATTATCTGATGGTTGTATGGTTTTTGTGAAAGTTTGAAAATAAAGATTGTCTGTGCTGATAGAGCGCTGTGATACGGATTGTGTGCAAGTAGATACATTTTTCTTTCTTCCAGTTAAAGGGGTGCACTGGGTTTCTATATTGTAGTATTGCATTTCTTTTAATTGCAAGCATGTGGTGTAAGTGTTAAAGTTTTTTCCCCTCACCTCCTGTGCACTGACTGGTGTGGGGGCTTAGGGCAATTAGATAAATAGAAATCAATTGGTTGGATCAGTGGTTTGTACCTGACAAAAGGAAGTTTTCTGTGACTGGAAACAAAGTTGAAGCTGTTGCAAATGGCTTTGTTATAAAGAACTGTTTATTAAGGACATTGAAACAAGACGGGCAATTAAACAAGGTTGGTGTGTTGGTGTTCTGTATTACAACAAGGTTGGTGCATTGGTGTTGTGTATTAGAAGGATCAGCTTTGTTGATACCGTGCAATGTGCATCCTGCCACATTTATAGGAACCTGCAGCATCTGTTAGGGTAATCTGTTGCCAAGACCCTACATGCCGAACTGTGTGTTTCCTGCCTGGTGCTAGGGTTCAACTTGTGGTGGATCGGGTAGACAGATTATTGGGTGGGGCTGGGTGTGACATGGTGGCCTTGTTTCATGTTGGTGCCAATGACAAAGTTAGAGGAGGAGACGTCCTTAAAGTGATTTCCGAGAGGTAGGGGCCAAGTTAATAGCAAGGACCACCAGGTAAGTGTTTTCAGAAATACTACTGCAGCCACATGCTAGGTTAGGGAGACAGCAGGAGCTTAGGAGTTTTAATGCGTGGCTAAGAGGTTGGTATAAGGAGGAAGGGTTTGGGTTTTTAGGCAGACTTTTTTTGTAGGCTACAGGCTCTTTAGTAGTGATGGGTTGCACCTCACTGATGGTGGTGCAGCTGTTTTGGGGGAGAAGATGGCTAGAGGGTTGGAGGAGATTTTAAACTATTTTTGGGAGGGTGATATCGGTCTCACTGGGATAGATAGCCCAGGGGGTAAGCAGGGTGTAGATTGGCCATTGGTGGGTGGAAAGGGGCATGGGGCTAGCATAGAGGATAGCGAGCCATGTGTATTAAAGAGTAAAAATAAATTACATGATCATAATCTAAAATGTATGTTTGCAAATGCGAGATGCTTGGCTATCAAAATGGGAGAATTGGAGATAATGGCATTGACTGAAAAGTATGATGTAATATGGATAGCAGAAACATGACTGAACAATTATCTCGACTGGGCTGTAAATTTAGAAGGATACTCCTTGTTTAGAAAGGATAGAGAAAATAGGAAAGGGGGAAGAGTATGTGTTTGTTAAACAAGAGTTGACTCCAAATGTAAAAGAAGAGATAACTGGTGATATGGATGTTAAAGCGGAGGCAATATGGGTGGAATTGCGCAATAGTGAGGGGGGTAATGTCATTGTTGGTGTCTGCTACAAGCCATCAAATGCTAGCAGAGAGGAAGTGGGACACATGCATATGCAGGTGACAAGGGAAGCAAGTTAGGGTAGTGTTCTGATTATGGGGGACTTTAATAACCCTGACATAGTTTGGCGAAGTGGAACTGCCAACACAGAAAGGGGTAATGGCAAATTCCTGAATTTGCTGCAGGATAATTTTCTCTCACAGGTGGTTGAAGTTCCTACTAGAAATGGAGCTCTGTTGGATCTGGTAATTAACAGTGTGGAGCAAATTACAGATATAAAGGTAACTGGAGGCTTGGGGAATAAGGACCATGAAATAGTGTCGTTTATCGTATGTTATCAAAAAGAAAAGTGCGTTTGGTTAACAGAGACTTTTAATTTCAGGAAAGCAAATTTTTCCAGATTAAAAGTAGCTCTTAAGCATGTCAACTGGGATGATCTATAACCAGGTAAAAGTATTACACTATAGAAGGGGATTTTAAGCCATTTCACAAAAAATATGTCCGCACCCATGTGGCTTAATTCTGATGTAAGAATGAAATGGAAAGGAAGAAATTGGCATTTAAAACCTTTAAGTCAGAAGGAATGGAAAGGGCCTTTAGGGATTATAAAAACTGTAACAAGGATAGACTATTATTAATGATTTGGAAGTGGGTATTGTCAGCAAGGTTTCTGTGTTTGCTGACGACCTAAAACTTTGTCGACCATTAAAAACTTCAGAGGATGTGCAATTGCAAGGGGTCTGATAGATTATCACATTGGGCTGCTAAGTGGCAGATGAGATTCAATGTTGAGAAATGTAAGGTGATGCATTTTGGACTTAAAAATCCTTGTGCTGCTTATAGTATAAATGGCTCTGTGTTAAGTGAATCCCTGTTTGAAAAGGATCTTTTGGTGGATAACAAACTTAAAAGTAGCAAGCAGTGCCAAGCAGCAACAGCTAGAGTTGGCAAGATATTGTTTTGTATAAAGAGAGGTGTGGATTGATGGGAGAAAAATGTTATTCTCCCTCTTTACAAAGCATTGGTAAGGCCTTATTTGGATATGCAGTGTCATTTGGAATCCTGTATACAAAGACATCCTGGAAATGGAAGGGTTCAGAGAAGGGCAACTAAATAATAAAGAGAATGGGGAGCTTGAATATAAAGACAGATTGGATAAGTTACAATTATGTTACATAGAGAAAAGGTGCTTGCATGGGGATATGATTACTGTGTATAAATACATTAACAGGCCATACATTAAACTATCTGGGGCATTGTTCACCAATAGAACATGTCAGAGGACACCTGGACATCTCTTAAGACTTGAAGAAAAATAATTTAGCCTTCAAGTTCGGAAAGGGGTTTTCACTGAGAACGGTAAAACTATGGAACTGTCTTCCATTGGAAGTTATGATGGCAGGTTCATTGAATAGTTTCATGGATGAGTTTCTGAAAACAAGAAATGTTGCATGTTACTGGTATTGATACATAAAGTAGAGTTGATCCAGGGATATTTCCGATTGCCACTTGGAGTCAGGAAGGTTTTTTTTTTGCCTCCCTCTGGATCAACAGCTAGGCAGGAAGTGTGGGTATTGCTAAATCAGCTGGACTAGATGGACATATGTCTTTATTCAACCTCAAATACTTTACTATTTAAATTGGACATGCCATCAGAAAGGGACTTTGGGTTTTATTATTTTGCTTTTACCTTTGTTTGGATTGAGGTAGCCATCGTGTAGTGTAAAAGGGAAGAGCTAATTGACAAGTATGTTAATATGGTAGAATGTATTTATTAGTAAATATGTATTTGCAGTAATTTGAATCTGAATTATCATATATAATAAAACCCTAAGTGTGCGTCCATGTGTGTGTCACTGCAGTTCCTATGGACTCACCACTAGAGGGAGAGTCTCTGCAGTTCCTATTGACTCACCACTAGAGGGAGAGTCTCTGCATTTCCTATTGACTCACCACTAGAGGGAGAGTGTCTGCAGTTCCTATTGACTCACCACTAGAGGGAGAAACACAGGAAACACACGGAGGGAGAACAGCAATTAAACAGACTGCAGGTAAGGTTGCTTGGGACAGAGGGGGCCCCTGGGGGGCCCCTGGCCTTGGGACACTGAGGGGCCCCTGGCCTTGGGACACTGGGGGGCCCCTGGCCTTGGGACACTGGGGAAACTCTGTGCCTGTTATTGTAGCGAGCTTAATGTCTAGTACATTATATAAAGCAGGTATGTCTGAATTAAATGTTATTGCTGTGACTGTATCCCCCCTTTTTTTTTTTCTTCCAGTTCTGTTCGTTTTTTCCGTGTTGGCTTTATACACCTTAATACTATTCTTCATGCTGTTTCCTATTGAGTCTGTTGACAAATTCTTTGAGGTGAGTATGTATATATGAATAAATTGCGGAACTCTTGTAGTGTAATAATTTGCACTCCAAACAGATACTTCGGCTCTTTAAACTGTTTCAACCCAAGTAAATGTTGCCTTCAACTAGGATAGTATACAGAACATAAAGATAGGCCTCTATGCTGTGGATGTCATTATATATCTGTATAAGACTGGACCTTTTTTAATAGAGTAAATTTTAATTAGATTTAATAATTCATTAAGAATTTTAATGTGACGCCCACAGCTGAACCCCTTGTATTCACTCCCCTCTTTTGAAACCACTGTGCTTAATTCTCTGTATAATAATTTGGTGCCCCAGTAATTAATAGACAAGAAACATGTTAATCGTTTTATTGTGTTAAATTACTGTGCAATAGGAACAACCCATCTAGGTTTACCTCTGTTAGTATTGCGGTGTGTGATTTGTTGGTTGAAAAATAAACCTTTTTTTGAAATGGAGGCTAACCCTTTGTAAATAACCCTTTGTAACCACTAATGTTCAACAGTGGTTGCAAGATCAATATTAATGTTTGTTCCATGGCTTCTTCTAATGGTGTCACATACTGATAATATTTTTCAATGGGCTGTGTCCCACTTTTTTTTTTTTTTAGTTGGTCTGCATTCCATACCAGTGGCGTGTTTTAATGCTCATTATTATTGTTGTCAATGCTGCTGTATCAATTTTGGTAGAGGTAAGAAATAATCCTATTTTTGTTTAATATTTAAGGAGTTAGGCTTTCTTTCAAACCAGAATATAATGTATTTCTTTATGCATTGTTTTATGCTTATATATTCATTAGTAGATATATGGAAACTATTTTGTGCCTTTACCACCAGGCTTTGCAAGATATAGATTGATCACAGCTTGGTGTGCATCCTGGTGGTGAAGGAAGGACATTATTTCCATTTATTTTTATGAATCTGGTGCTGTAAATATGGAGACATGGAGATGCGAAATTTTGGACCATTTTAACAATAAAATCAGAAATGATTAAAATACAAACAATAGCCTTAATACTGTACTAAAGTCACCTGGAAAATTAATATGAATTGAAGACCTACTTGAATTGTCATTAAAGGTAGAGGGTTCATAGTAAGACATATGCCTAATTACAGTCTAATCTCAAATTCCACAGTTTACTGCCTCTCCTTGAACCTGTAAGATTGGTTTCTATCAGCACTGTGATGTCCACTGAACTGTGCCCTCTTTTTTTAATTTGATAATGTGTGTTCTAATGTTCCAACTGAGCAATTTAAGTTCTTTATCTAGAGTCTGTGTCGATGATATCAGCCCGGATATACCATTTAAACATATAATAGCTTTTCTATTTTGTAACAAGAAGTTATTTTTGTAGTTTTGGGCAATAAGGGGGTATGAGTGGTAGGGGAGGTATGGGAAAGAGTTAGGATAAGGGGAAATCACAAGAGAGTAAAAAAATTCTAAACTGTATATAACCTTTACAGCTTTACACAATATTTTGTTAATGTATTGCAGACAAAAGTCAACCTTTTTGCTGAATGTTTGACCATCTCACTGCATGGTCTGATGTGCTTAGAACAGCAACATCTTGCCATGTTCAGCATTTCAGGATCTATATGGTTTTATGAACAAAGACTATTCTTTCCCCTTACTCTCTGCCCTGTCTGGTTTTTTTTCTTAGAGTCTCCTTACAATTGTTCAGTGTTTTATTAAAAAACAATAAATATTACAAACTGCCAATTTAATTTTTCACATTGAGGCTTTCCTGTGTTAAATCTGATTGTTTAGTCCGTACTTATCTAATAAATTAACCTGTATTTAGTATACACCACTCCTTTTGGGAAGCAGATAACTTCTTTTAACCTTTCAATATGATAAGTATCTTGCGCACCAAATCCGATATGATTACAAGACTAATTGCTCGGTGCCTCCAGAACTGTGGCAAACAGTTGCTACAAAATGAATGAAGCACGTGCACAAAGGGCTTAAGTGCAGATGAGTATATTAATTCATAATAAACAAGATGACGTATCATGCATATTGACACCTTCAGATATAGTTTACAATGCCTGACGAAGTTGCCAATGTGCTCTGAAACGTAACTGTGTTTTATGTATTAAGAAACACATTTGCACTTAAGCCTTGTGTGCCCAGTCTTTTTATTTTTTTTTAACCTTTTAGTAAAGCCATGGATTATGTTGGAATGATGCAAAATTAATTTCTTAATTTTATCTAGATATGTTTAACACCATATTTCTATTAATGCTTTTTTGTTTAATGCAGACATAACAAAATGCAACTAATTTTGGATTTAACCTATACATGTTTAAAAAAATATTTTGTCAATTGTTTTATATGAGCTAATTTTTTTAATATTAATCAAGAAATAATAGCTCTTACTGAGGATTTTAAATGTTTACATATTACGTTACCTTGTGTTACAGCTTCTCATTAGCTTTGATAACATTCTGTCCACTTATCTGTGTAAAGGTAAAAGGGACAAAAGACTAGAAGCAGCCACTAACCACGTAGTTTATGGGAATCATGGTATTTATGATGCACACACCAGGAACTTTCTGATAACATAAGTTATAGCCTCTAGTCTGCAAAAAGTCCGCATACATAGTTGTTCTAAGAACCATATCTATCTCCGTTTTAATTACCGTATATACTCGAGTATAAACGTCCCTGAGTATAAACCGAGGTACCTAGTTTTAGGGGGAAAAGTAGGAAAACCACTGACCCGAGTATAAACGAGGGGGTATTATTTGCCACTAAAGATGTTTTGGAAACTACAACTCCCAGCATGCTTTATTGCTGGGATTTTGTAGTTTTCAAACATCTTATTTGCAAATACTTACAAATAAGAGTAAAACCTTCTTTATTTGTGCATACTGTATGCACAAATATATAGATTTACATTCACTTGTTTTACGTGCAAATAGGGGTAAATACAATATATTTACCCCTATTTGCAATTATTTGCCACTTAAATGTTTGAAAACTACAACTCCCACCAATAAGCAGCTGGGAGTTGTAGTATTCAAACATCTTAAGTGGCAAATACTTGCAAACAGGGGTAAATCCTCTATATTGTGCATACAGTATGCACAAATAAAGAAGGTTTTACTCCTATTTGTAAGTATTTTCTACTTAAGTGTGTCCCTGTGTAAATAAAGTAATGTTTCCCTTACCTTGTCCGGCGGCCGCGCGATCCGCATCCTTCTCCACAGCCTCTGCGCATCCGGATGATGTCACTACCCGTCGCCTCTCACTTTACGGCGCCGGGTAGTGATATCATCCGGATGCGCAGAGGCTGTGGAGCGAGGATGCGGATGCGCGGCCGCCGGCAAGGTAAGGGAAACTGACTCGAGTATAAACGCAGGTAAGATTTTCAGGCTTTTTTTAAAGCCTGAAAACCTCGGTTTATACTCGAGTATATACGGTATTGATCTCCACTTCTTTATTTTACCTCACCCACTTGTTACACACAGCCTTTTTCAGACAGACTACCGATGGATTAACCTGATTGGTAGTGTCTGTTGATATTTTGATGTTTGGCCATTTAAAACAATGTAATTAAGGGAAATTTCTGCCACGTCCGATGCATTTTGGTGGAAAAAACCCTGATAAAAACAGTCTCGCTTGTTTGTACTAGCCTCCTGTTTAATCCTTCTTCTATCTCTCCACTGTTGGGTTAAATCATTGATTTCAGTGTCAAACTGTTCAGCCAAAAATATTTTCAAAAGCTTATTTTCATATTTTCCAAAATTTTAAATGTTTATGCTTCTTACGGAAACATATTTTATTATAATATGAATATAGTCAGTGTAGTTTAATTACACTACATTCATTTTATTATAATTTTTTTTTTTTTACAATATGCTAAAATGCTATACATTTTGGCAAGAGTCCTTAAAGGGCACATGCAGCTAAAGAAACATGCAATCCATGGTCCGTCGTCATCTGGGTACTGCCCACTGCTGCTGTTGCAAACTCATTTTGGGCAAGAACAGCAGAAGTGAGACTGGTTGTGGCTGTCGGCAATTGGGAGTCACACCTTTGACTGACAGCCACAACCAAGAAGCAGAGAGGAGAGACACAGCAGAGCGGCGAGGGACCTGGTCTTGTAAGTTCCTTTCGCTGCATCTTTGGAAGAGGTGAGTAAAATGGAAGTGGGGTTTGGGAGCTCCTGTATCTGTATTTATAAGTTAGATTTATGGATGGATATGCTAAGTGTGCGACAATGGGCAAAGTTTGAAAACACTGACCCAATTGTCTTTTAATTGCTCATAAAGTTTATAATTTGTGGTGTCTTCATTAAGATGTTACCAGAAATGACCTCTTGTGTTGGTTGTGTTGTAAAGTACCACGTAGTACCATGCTACAAACAAGAAAGAAACAACATGCGGATTCTTAAATAACATACAGAGACCATTGGAAAATGTATGGTTCTTTTTATAAGTTATGTAGGGAAGCACCGCTGTAATGTGATGTAACCAAAAAAATTGCTATGGTTGGCACTGATCAAACAACTCCTCTTTTAATTTTAAAATCCTCACGTAAGAAGGTGTGATGTTTTCTCCTATGTGCCAGTCCAATAGGAGAGAGGAGAGAACTTGTGTTCTAAAATGAATGTTATTCGCTAGTCTTAAATCTAATTGATCTGCATGTTTTGATGAATTAGTCCTATTTAATTCTTCCCATCCACCCATAATTTCTCGCAGAATGTCGTCCTTGACATGATATTCGGGAAGTTTGTGTTCAACAAAGACAAGCAAGGAGATCCCCACCTCATGGTCACCCACCCCCCACAGGTTGGAATGTTCATATGCTAGAAGCTGAGCACTGCATTTCTCAATATCTTGTGCATGTGCTCTGGTGCCTTGTCATGTGGTTTGTTATCTCTGTTTAAGCATTGTTTTGCCAATGTGGTTAAAAGCATCTACTTGAACACATTGGTTAAAGGGAATGTCTTCTTAGATCCTGACTATGTGGTATGTGGTTAACTAAATCACCATTTTTTTGCACTGTTTTTATATATGTGTGTGTATATATATATGTGTGTGTGTGTATGTGTATATAATATATAAAAGTGGCACTCACGTAACCATACGATATTGCCCGGGTGCTGATTGAATAAAGTTGCCTGTTTAAATGCGCTATTCACCTCATTAAAAGAGTTTGAAAGAAGTTGGAATATAAAATAATATATATATATATATTTCAAAGGCAGCAATTAAATAGCAATGTGTGTGCGTCTCCCTGCTACTTACCTTGAAATATCCATAACACTGTTCTGTGGTTAAAAGTCTGGAGAAACAGCACCACACCAGTTACCAATGCAGGAGTGCAAGGAGAAATCAAACAACAATAGCTAAAGTGGTGGGAAAGCCTTAAAGAGGAACCTGATAAGTCTACATTTAAGTTGATACATAGAACATTTGGCATGCAGTATATCTTTTTGTCACTGCTTACATGATGCCTTAATCACTTTAATCAAAGGCCTGTTATGGCATTGTGTGGAAAGTCCGCAATAGGTTACTGGCTGATTCAGCAGGTGTTGGGTTTTGTGCTATTTTACTGCATTGGTTGTGCAGCCCCGTATAATGATTTCTACACACATTAATCCAATAACACGTTTTACTGCATCTCTACATTAGGCTTTTAAATCTCAAATGCTAATTTTATTGGGGATTATGGGCCTTTTCAATACACTTCCTCCTAGTGGAATGAAGTTCTAGAGCTTTAAAAGCACATTGTAACAGATAAACCTATAAACTGCCAATTACAAACATACATAGGTTGAACATGCCTACTGCAATGCTTAATGATGGGGACAAGACATGTTTGACGTGTTCTCTTTCTGGAATTCAGTCCCTTTGGATACTCTGAATAAGGCTGGATACACACCAGCTGATATTTCCAGCTGACCGACCAATCCAAGGCAATATCGGTTGGTCGGCTGGAAATATCTGCTGGTGTGGGGTGGCCGGCCGCGACTGAGCTTGGTCGCCTCTTTGTCCGAATCGGATGAACGGGCGATCGGGTCTGTTGGTAAATCATGGCCAATTGTGCGGTTCCCTATGGTACCAAACGATCGGGCATGCGCACTGTTGGCTGCGGCCACCATTGCCGCAACCAAAAGTCATTTGCCCCAGCCAAGCACTCGTTTGCAGCGAACGCTTGGTCGGGACAAATAATAGGCCGGTGTGTACCCAGCCTAAGCCTGAACAATTTCAGGCAAAAAACCTGCCAATTGAAACAACGTATCACTGGCCTTTTTAGTAATTTATGCACTTAAATTAAAGGGCATGTTCACCCCCAAAATGTAATTTGATTTTATGCTAGAGAAGCCACAAAACCTTTAAATAGATATACTCATACAGCCCAGAACTGTACTCAAAGTTAGTTATTCATTACAATCCCTGCAGGCAATTTACAGAGAGAAGGGAAATTGTAAAGCGTTTACGCACGCTCAGATGAGCTTTCCACTGCTCTCAGTTACACTCTAGTTACACTCTAGTTACACTCATAAGTAATTGGCTGACATCATACATCATGGCTGAGACTTCCTGAGACAAACAGGGAGTGAAAGGAGTTTGCTAGTATCTGATGCAGGGGTCGGGCTGAATAAATAGCTTTGTGTGCAGTTTTGGGCAGTGTGAGTATAACAACCTTAGGGTTTTGGGGCCTTCACTATCAGAATAGAATGTAAATTCTATTACATGCAAGTTCCTTAAATTCTTCCCCCTCTCCCCTTAGACTAGGGAAATATAGTTTATTGGGTAGGGATAAGAAGAGACTAGAGGGTTTGAATTTATACAGCTGTAACTTTGGTTAGGGATTACCTAGAAAGACAAGTGATACCTCATTTTAATCAACTGGCAAATATCTCTCACCTCCTTCCAGCACACTACTGAAATTTTGTTTCTTGTTGTAGGGCTGCACTGATCGATTTGCTGGTGGAATTTTCTCTTCAATCCCTCTCTGTAGAAAGAAGACCCCCAAAGCCAAATACATGCACTTAGCACAGGAGTTGCTGGTTGACCCAGACTGGCCACCAAAGCCAAGAACAACAACAGAAGCAAAAACTTTAACACAAGAAAATGGCAATTACCAAATTATTACTATGACGTAGCAGTAACTGAACGCAGCTCTTTTATTTATTTATGTAGAATATTTTTACCCATAACTTCCAGAGACTTCAGTTCAGATTCTTCTGTTTAAAGATGAATTTAAAGATCATTCGAGTCTCTAGACCACGGTTATGCAGCACTTTACATGTTGTATTACTACAAGTCTCAGCAAATCTGATTGATTGCCTTTCACAGTGAGTTGCAATTGATCAAGTTCTGAGAGCTGCACGTGTTTTTCTCATGGTCTAGTGTGCTTCTGTTCTGGAATTTTACATGGGCACCAGCACAATTTTATCAAACCTCTTGGTAATAATAAAATGATTTCCATTCTTGATTCCTTGAAAATACAATGGTCACATCCCCATTTGTTTGGCAGCAAAAGTAACAACCTTACCTATTGTCACCTTTAATTTTGAATATAGCCAGCATGTGGCATTGACAGCTTACCTGGTCCAAAAAAATCAAATCCGTTTCTGTAACTGCAACAAAAATGTGGTTTAATACAATATTTTTACCCTATTTGTGGTTATTGGGTTTCATGCCACCTGGTGGTGACAGTGTTTATGTACACTTGTATGTGATGCACAACTTTTATGGTTGAAATAGTTGTCAGGCTATGTGCAGTTCTTTAGCACACCTGCTAATATTCTCATATGAGCTCTTGTTCAGAATTATTGGAGCAGACTCATTCAGGATAAAGTAGCGAACCAATACCAGGTGCAAACGGTTAAATGCACACCTGTAATGCCAAGACCTCATTTAACTTTAAAAAAATAATTGAGAAGAAAAATAAAATGTCTTGTTTTCCATGGAAAGTGTAAACTGTTTATAAGTAAGGATTATTTCCCTTTATATAATGAGTAATCAATGACTATGATGAGGTTTAGTTGCAAAACATTCCTTCTGTACATGTAAACCTTAACATAGTAGTAGTTGTGACTATGAGCTGCCATATTGATTCTTTTAACTCAGGTGTGACCACTGAAGAAAAGGCTCAGTCTATAACAGGTTGATGCTTCTGTAATGGTCTAATGTTGGCTGTGGGGACTGTATGGCAGATTCCATTCATAAAATAAGAAATCTACTCTACGCAAAAATGCACTTGGAAGAAAATCACTGAAAGGGCCTACCTAACTATAAATGGCTTACATTTTGATTTTATCTTTAACTGTTGTTGGCTTTTGCCATTGCAGTAACTTAATTTCCATTGTATTTTTGGCCCTAACCCATATCTTTATGAAAGCATGTATTAATTCTCTTTAAATGGTTCTCTGAATGAACTGTACATGTGTAGGTTTTGATGAAAATACCTTTGACATTTTTGTTTATTCTACTTTTCTTTGCTATAGCTATGCATTTCAGACCTTACAGCTGTGAATTCTGACAACATTGCTGTGGTTATTTTTACAACTGGTCATTGAAAGGATAAGACTAACCATTCCAGGCATTAGAGGGTTAAATGATGTTGCTAAACCATTGGCAGCCAAAATGTAAGAATGTGTGTAACAATTTCTTAGATACAGAATATTTGTATTAAAAGGCATGTCTCCACTCCTATACAAAAATCTGTTCTTACCTCCTACCCCCCAAGACCACAATACTTAAATGACAAGAAATTCCTGGAGCCTGATCTTTGGTCCAGTGGTCAAAGATAACATCCTCCTCTGAGCATGTGCAAGCTTTTAGCAAACTTGTACAGCATTAAAAGGAAGCACAAACCTTCAAAGACATCTAAGAAGTAATTAAGAAATGCTGTCTTATGGTTTAGAGGAATGGGGAAGGTATAGTAGGTAGGTATAGTATAGATTTTAGCATGGAGGATTATACTTATAAAGTAACTGACTTTCTGGCTCCTCCCAGAGTTAACATATATTGATGAAGGAGGTGGAGATGCTTAAGGACCATCAGTTACTGCATGAGTATAATTTTCCTTTAAGTGGGTGATACAAAAAAAAAAAGAAAAGTTTTGATGCTTTTGGTTTAAGACCCACACATTTTGCTCCATAAAACTGCTTTCTGCCCCTACAGAGATGTATTGGTGATACCATGCATCTCTCTGCACAAGTCAAAGGGGAGCTGTGGTTGACATCTCTAAAATAAAGGTTTTGGTTTAGCCTGGTAATTTTCTCACTCGTTGAGCTATTCTTTGTACTGATGTCCTCAATGTGTGTGTGCGCCTTACTCTGCCACTTCATCTTTTCATTAATTCTGGTTTATTAAGCTTTTCTCTACTGCATTTATCATCTTTTGCCATTTATTGATTTGTTAGCCAAGAATATGCATTACATTAATCAGTAAGGCTGATAATTGTCAAAATCTCTGGTGGCTTTTCTTTCACTTATTTTCTGTGGAGAAAATAATTGTGAAATCCCATTCTGGTGACAAATGGAAAATCTATCAACCATAAACATGCCATCTGCATAGTCGGTTGAGTATGAACCCATCTGTATATGTGTGTTTATGTATATGTGCATATATATTAAATATGTATAATGTATATTTATTTTTACATATGTGTGTATATATGTTTGGGTATGTATTTGTATGCTTGCTTATGGGGGTTTGTACATTTTTATGTAACTGTATATTTGTGTGTTTATGCTTATGTAATTAGTGTGCCTTATATGCACGTGCACACAGATGTGCTGAAAGATGTATGTTTGCACTCTTGTTAATCTCCATGTGTCGATATACATGTGGAAGCAGCATCGGTCCTGGTTCAAATGTGAGCAACATGTTTGTTGGCAGAGTGAAGCAATAGCTGAGGTGAGAGTTTGTGTACCTGCAGTTCCTGCTAGGTTTAGCTGCAGACCAACATTGACTGTAGGTCAAGATCGGTTGGAACAAAGTATTTTAATTAATAATTCGCAAACTACAATCATTTTTGATGGATAGAGGAATGTCGGGTGCTTGCTGACCAGTGTGTACCAATCCTTAGGCTGCTCATACACAGCACATGTATTTGTAATAGTAACTCACAGTATATGGTTATCTTGTTACCTTACTATTTACCACTATTGAAGGTGTCTGTGAGCTGTTACACAGACATACCAGTTATGACACTGTTTGCAATTTGTGGAGTGACTGGTCAAAGGTGGATCCAGTTGTGGTTATCACTTTTTACTTCTGCTGTGAAGAATTTGGGCTGTAAATAAACCAACAGTTTTACACAGTATCGTTTCTAAGCATTATCACTTTGTGATAAGTGTTACTATTTTGGCTCCACAATTTGAACAACACATTAAAATTTATAGTAGGAACAGTTGTAACCTGGGATATGGATTTGCAAACCATTTAACCCTTTATGTGCCTGGAATTCATTTTCATCTCAAATACGGTTTGTTTGTGGTCTAAAGCGATCTTCTAAAACTTTCTTCTGACTTCAGCACAAGGTGTCTGACACAGCAAGTCTGCTGGTCTTTAAACCGAACAGGATCTACAACTCGTGCTTACTTATAAGGGCTTTAAATTGTGGCCTTTAATCCTCATTTGTTGAAGTACTTTTCAACAAAAAAAAAAGAAAATTGTGTAAATACTTACGTTAGGTTAAATATAATTGCAGTTTTTTGCCACCTGCAAACTGCCTAATCTTTACCTAATCTGTATAATAACCAGCTTAATGAGAATCCCGTTTTTTTATGTTAGGCTGTGTTGTATATACTGCTGCTTAAAATAAATGCACAAATGTAAAATAAAGGAATATAAGGCTTTCACAGGCAACCAAATGTTTTAGTATATAAGAATATTTTTTTTTTGTATTAGATACATTTTTAAGAAATGAAAACCATAGTCCCTCAGGGTTTTTAGTTTGTATGTTTGTTTTGTATGTACTGGACAGCAAAATAACGATCCTTTTGCAATAGGTGGAACCCATGGAATACTATGTGACCATAACTCTACATGCTTTTAGAACACCTGCATCTATGATATGGAATCCTCGGTCCGTAAAAGGGTTTACATGTCAAGGACATATTCTCAATAAGTTTAACTGTGATCTACAGATGTAATTGTTTGATTAGATCTAAATATTCATGGTTACAGTTGCAGTGCTGTTCATGTATTTTCATTAATATTTTGTAATTACCTATAATGCATTCAATAGTCTGCAATTAAAAAATAACCCTGAAAACTACCATTTTTCCCCTATAAACATTGTTCCTATAGAGACAACAGAAACAGCTGCTTTAAATAAATCCCCCTTTATACAAAAACTGGTTCAGGAAAATGCAGGGAAGGACTCTGACTGATGCTGACTGGAGCATGCCCATAATCTTATTTCAATTTTAACATATCAGTAGAGTAGTAGATTGTATTCTGCAAAGTCAGAATAGGATGTTTTTTTGGGGGTCAGGGTTTTTATTAAAGGCCATATCCACCCACTGGCGAAAACGTGATACTAAGCTTCCTCATCCACCCACCCAAAAAACTCTAATATTTTGCCACCTGTTAGGCATTCTGGAAGAATTTCTGTTCTTTGTGATGTTCACTAGCCCTTTCTGCAAAGTTTCTCACTTACATGTTCAGAGGTGGTGGCTCGTGGAATAGAAGTGAGTTAATGGCCATGACATTCAAAGAATGAGCTGGCAAACATTGGTGTGATTATCTTCCTTAAGGAACATTCTACATCTGGGATATATTGGGGGTGAGGAAGGTTAGTATATATTTTTGTGTGGGAGGGTGGACATGCTCTTTAACCACTATTTTTTATAATAACAGTAAACTGTTACGTGGACATCCCAGCAACACCGTCTAAACAAGAGAAGTAGATAAGAATATGAGTAATAAATTTTGTCTACCAAAATACAAAAAAATAACTATAACCTGGTAGCTTAATTAAACAAGAGGAAAAGGGCTTGTATGACAAGAGGTTGTATATATGGCAATGAATTGTTGTTGTCATTTTATAAGTCTTGATTCCAAAATGAATTATTGCTAATAGTATGTCTGGGTAAATTTTTATACAATTGTGTAAAGGATGCTGCAAATAATGCTTAAAAAGTTGTATAAGATTAATATATATATCTATATATATATATTCTGTTCACTGCTTCTTTTGTTTTTTAATCCAAATATGTTTAGTCGAAGAGGAAATAAATTTGCGTTTTTTTTAATTGCAGATGTATTTTTTAATTGTTGCAATAATTTATTTTATTTATTTTTCTTCTTCTGTGCTTTTGGATTGTTACATGTTAGTTGTCCAGTGTGTGTTTGTGCAGTACCTTGGATTGAATAATGCAGTATCCTTTTAGTGTGGAGCCATCTTTTCTATATTTAAAAGAAGTTCACCTCTATTCTACCAGTATTTGCACTGAGTGGAGCTCTGTTTAAAAACATACCATGAGTTTCATCTTGTCTTTTTGGAGATGCAATGTACTGTAATGTGCCATTGTATGTTGAAACAACAAGTGGAGTGAGAGGACCTGATAAATTAAAAATGCTAATGCAAAAATAATGCAATCATTGATGCTGCCTTTTACAGTAAACAATTTCCTTCTGCTGTTGGTATAAAACATTATGGGGATGGTAACACATGAAGATGTGTCTAGTAAGAAGGTGATACCAGCAGCAGAGAACTAGAAATTGGGTGGGGAAAAAAGGATTATTTTCAGGAAACTATCATTTTGAATGTTTTTGTTCAGGTCCACACTACATGGGCAGTCACCTGACCCTCGTTACACTTATTTTAGTGAGCTTTGTTCATCTGAACAATTACATTTCCTCTGTGGAAATAAGAAGCCAATTAAGAGAAGCCACTCTTAGCTACTAAGGTAATTCTCAAGCATTTAAAAATTTGTAAACGTTTACTAAACTGGACAGCATTTAGCCAACTATGCCAACTCCAATTAACTGCAAGTTTGGAAGTGAAGGTGGTTTCCAATTAAGCAGAGATGTGTACACAATTATAAATAATGGAGACTTAAAATACAAAGCAGCAAATTCATTGCGCAGTATGTGCATTTCTTAGCATTTGAAATAATGTGCCCTTTAAATATATAACCAAACCCAGCATTTGGTTTCTATTTACATGGGCAGCTGAATCTTTTGATGCTTCCTGTATTCTGTATTACGGCATTTTATTAGTTTACCTAAATCCTCAGAAATCATTACGCTGGCTGTGCTGGCCCCAGTGTTCATCATTCCTCTTACTACACATACTGTTCTGCCCCCGGTTTGGGTGGTTTTACAGTGACACATTGTAGTTTGCATCTTTACTTCCGCTTTGTTTCATATCATTATCTTTCCTTTCAAGGAAATGGATGCTGCATCTCTTATAGAACAAACTGCTGCTGATAAAGAAAGCTTAAGGCTAAACACATTTCCCAACTTCTAGATCAGAAACTGCAATTTAAACAATACATCACTTGCTTTTCTAGCTACTTTCTAGGCAAAGACCTGTGAAGTAAAATCTTTTACTAAAGCTGATTGTGCAGCTACTTGCACTTCACCTTGGGAGAGAGATGAGCCAATTACATAAAGATAAATATTTGTTATAAAATGTCACAGCATGTTTTTTTGTGTGTAGAAAGCACCTTGAAAGACAAATGTACATTTTAATATCTCAATTTCTGGGAAGGTATTATGGGAAGCGAGCTTTAGCCTGTAGTTCTCCTTTAAAGGTACCCCTCTGTAAAAGTAAACGGTATACATTTAGAGTTGTAAATTTGTACATAACCATGTAAATCATTTTGTGATTAAAGTCCTTTTAAATAAAAATACAGATGATCTATTTTATTTGTTTCCTTCTTTTGGGGTTTGCTAAATTTTATATAGAGATGGTAGAACTTCATAAAGTTTGAATTCGGACCCATTAGGGTTAGTGAAAACTATCTATACATTTGAGGGTTACCGAAAACAAAACTATACTTAAGAGGGTTACCCAAAATCAAAGGCTACGTTTGAGGGTTAGCGAACAATACATTCTAGGGTTAGCGAAAACAGTGATACTTTCGAAGGTTAGCGCAAAACAAAGTCCGGAAAAACAAACTAGTTCGAGTTCGTTCAAACTCGTAAAGTTCAGCTCGGGTTCGAGTTTGGTTTTGTGTCCATCTCTAATTGTATATATTGCTGCTTTATTTTTTTGAAAGGTAAATGTTAGTCAGGCAGATAAAACAGCCTCTGTTTGAATTAGGACATACACATTAAATTCTGCCAATAGCATGAAAACTACATACCTCATACATGGCCCTGACCGATCCCCATGCACGGTAGTTACCTGGCATCATTGTCAGACGTTTAAAGAGGAACTGTGGTCTCCAAACAAGTTGAGTTTAAATTAAAAGCCATATTCCTACCTTTAAAATGAGCCATCAACCACCTCTCTATGTGCTCCACAGCCCAAGATATAAAGAAATGACTGACCAGAAAGTTAATGGGTGGGAGGTTGACGTGACATTCCTAAGGCTGCTCCTGCACAGTGCCGCCCGCAAGCACAAATTCAGACTCCCTCAGTGTGTGAGGGAGACAGGAAGTCCCTTCTCCTCTCTACTGTGTGATGTGTGAAGTACTGACAGAGTAGGTAAGAGAATCTACAGCCCTTCTTTCCCACTATGTGAAAACAGCCTTTCTCTTACAGCCCATGTGGCCCTTCCAGTTTTCTTTGGGGCGTGTGTGTGTGTGGCCCACGGGCGTGTGTGTGGGGGCCTGTGGGCCACACACACGCCCCAAAGAAAACTGGAAACAGCCTTTTCAGGCAGAGTGAGAAGGCCACGGCACATGCGGGCTGACAGGGCCACATGGGCTGTAAGAGAATGTTAACACGTTTTAGTTAATCCCCGCACTCCTTTCCTTCAGAGATTTACTGGGTGCTGTTCCTCAGATCCTGTCCACCACATACAGGGTTAAATATTCTTTAGCAATTATATAGTTTGAAGAACACACTCCTGTAGACCTTGCTCTTTCTTTATATGTTTATTAGTGACATGCGTGCACAATGTTTCGGGGTGTGTCCCCCTTCCTCAGGCACCTGAGATTTGTCGGGTCTATGACCAATGAATAAAGCTTAAGCTGGATACACAGGTGAGAACTTTCGGTCCGATCGACCGATAGTTCAGTGTATCTGTCGATCGGATCGAAATTATCGCATCCGAATACGGCCATGTCCGACCGATCGTCCGAATAGGACGATCGGACATGGTGGAAAACCTCGTCCGATCGTGCGGTCCTCTATGGACCACAGGATCGGTCGCGGTGCTTGCTTTGTCATTAAATTATTAATGTATAGTGAGTGCTCCTAATTGCCCCCACCCTCCCTAACTTCCTCCTTGAAGTGTATAAGTTCTGCACAGCCTCACCATGAACACTGCTCTGCTCTGCATTTCCTCCCTCCCCCTACCTTCTTTTCTCTGCTGATTCTCCTAATTGTTGCAGACAGCCAAAGATCATAGTAAAAGGTCAGGAATGGGGCACACATTAAAATTTCTGCTTCTGGAGTGACAGCTCTTTCCCTGTAAATGCTGTGATTTCAATTGATGATTTCTCAGAATCTACAGCTCAGATTTAAAATCTGAAAAAAAGTTGAGGGATCTTGCATAAGGTATGTAGAGTATATGGAAGCAGAGAAGACAAATGTCTTATCTACAGTATATAATGTCTAAAGTTCACGTTTTACAAGCAGCGGTTCTTACCTTGAGATCTTCCAGTCTGGGCCAACTTATGATTGCATGAACAGACTAGGCGGTTCTTAGATTTGACATAGGTCTATAGAGGAACTAACCTATATAATATCCAAGTAGTGCATGGGTACCTGTAGAAACTTTGGGGCTGATACAATAAGAGGTACAAAAGTTTGCCTGTGCTATTAATCTTCAGAAACTCTGCAGAGATGTTACAGGGTTACTGTAGCTAGATAAAATCTCTTTGGTTGCTGTCCAGTAAAGCTGGGTACACACTTGCCAGATTTTTGAAAGCTGACAGACGGGATTTGCAAGATCCTGTCTAATTTTTCAAAAATCACTATACACACAGTCCCAAGCGCTCTTTTATGCACAGCATAAAGAACACCCAGGACTGTGTATTTCCATCGGCCAGGGCCAATTTCCCTAAAGGGGGTCTACCATGGCGAAGGAAATTTTCCCCCCTTTCCCAAACAAGATCTCGGCCCACCCCGAACGTTGGCGGCTGCGCGTTCATTTGGGAAAGCTAGGTACACACAGTACTGATAATGCCCCTATACCATTGAGGTTTTATCTAGACATGGCCGAACTTCATAAAGACTTCAGTGAAAGTTCGAATTCAGACCCATTAAAGTTCGAAAAGTCTAAATCATTTACAGCTAAACTCACAATTTTAACTTACTGTAAATGTCTGTGGCACCTGGGAAATTGTTTGAGGAACATGTCACTATCACCAAAACTTTTTTAAACACTTCTTAAACATGAGTGGGCAATTGTAGGGCTTTGCACAAGCAACATTCGAGGGTTACAGCCAATTCAAGGGTTACCAAATGATACTTTCGAGGTTTAGTGAAAATAGAACCATAAATTCAAGGGTTACCGAAATCAAACGATACTTTCAAGGATTACCGAAAACTAACGATACATTCGAGGGTTAGCAAACATTACATTCTAGGGTTAGTGAACAGCCCGTAAACTAGATAATTATTGCATTTTCGATAATTATCGAAAATACAGCCGCGAGTCCGGAAAGTTTGAGAAATCCGGGTCTGGGATAGTTTGAGTAGTCAGAGTCTGTTCGGACTTGTTAAGTTGTCAGGTTTGAGTTCTAGTCCATCTCTACTTATCACCTTATATTGCATCAGCCACTTGAAATGCTAATAAACCGAACAGGAACTTGTATGTTTTTATTAATTGGCTGGGGTTTAAATTGCTCCTTATCCCATGATTAAAGCCTCTGAGTCGATGTTCAAAATGGTTTTTATTACTCTGTAACATTGCTGAGGGACTTTCATTTTAATATTCAGGATTTGGTCATGATGTGGCATGTGAGCTTACATATTTTGGCCAATGTGCAGTACTAACATCTAAAGGTTTGTACACACAAGCGATCTCGGGTCACGACCCGCAACACACAACGTGTGCGAACGTTCCTTTCGGACAATAATCGGCCCGTGTATAGGCCCTTTATCGGTCGTTGCACAACCGAAGGGCGGATCTCCGAATGACCGGCCTTTTCGCCCGATAAAGGGCCCATACACGGGCTAATTATCGGACTAAACAAATGTTCGTACACATCGTGCGTCGCAGGTCGGGACCCGAGATCGCTCGTGTGTACAAACCTTTACTCTTATTTTTAAATTATCTTTAATGGCAAACTGTGCTGCCTATTTTTCTCTTTGTGTAAAACTTAGGGCATTTTATCATTTCTAGCATCTGGTCCTCTCCAGAATGTGGGTTAGACTGAGTGCTGGCACTAGGGTGCTTCTAGCAGCAGGTCAATACCACTGTGGGTTAGACTGTATTTTTGCCTTGTTGATATATCTGTTGCTGTCCGTGCATTTCCATAGCAACCAAAACTACTGTATTTCCACCCTTACAGTAGCTGTGGTGTTGGTGTTTGTTATCATCAGGATGCAGTGTGTATTGTCTCCCATTCATTAATGAGATCTCACACTGCATATGGCACAGACAAACCTTTTCTAGAGTGGTAAGTAGCAAGTTTTATACACTGTAATATCTTAAAAGTTTATTTCAATTAACTGGAAAATAAGTGTTAACCTTGAGTTTATATTAAAATAGAGTTTTGGATTCTGCTTCTAAAAATACTATGACTGGATGGGAATAGCGGTGTCAGCAAATATTCATTATTATGCACATGTACATATTGTACACACCTGTATATAGACAATGTTGCTACAGTTGGCAGCTCTGGTTTGCTCCCCACTCTCTCCAATAGTTTTGCAAGCAGCGTGCACACCCCTGGACTTCCCATCCGATAGTACATGTACTCACTTCGATTTCACTGTCTGGGTCGCACTGTTAATGAAGTCGTGGTCGGGATATTTTTTTTATGTATATATTCAGGGAGATTAAATAAAAGTTCTTATGGTTTAAAATGGTGCTAATTTTGCCCCAACCAATCAGATCTTATTTAACATTTGTAAGCTTGCATCTGATTGGTTGGGGTAAAATTAGCACCATTTTAAACGATAAGAACTTTTATTGAATAACCCTGATGGTTTATCATTGAAAACAGTGTGAGCAAGTACAGTAAGATTGGGGGCAGAGCATAAATGTCAGTCTAAAGATACAAAAGCCTCTTCCACTATTTATACGAATGTTGCTCATTAAAATTTAAAGGTACAGTTTTGGAATATATGTTAAATCCATTCAAGTATGAGCCCATCTCTTAATTTAGTTTCTTAGATATCTAATTAGAGATTTTCACTGCATGCTTTTTATCTTTATAGAATACCATATAAGTATTAAAGGGGAGGTATCTATCATCTTTCTGTTTTTTATTTTTTATATATGTTTTAGAAATGGAATTCACTATATCTCTTTATCTTAGTCCTACATCTGAGATGCTATAATCTCAAAACAGAGCACAGTGACATATTAACACAGATGATAATTATCTATGAGTATCAGAAAAAGAAAATCTGGTCCTATCTCAAGTTTAACCCTTTAAGTAATCAAGTGTCTAATGCCAAGATCCAGAATGCCTCTTGTTTAGTTGATCCAGGATGTTACATCCTCTATCCAACCCCTGTATTATATTCTACAGTATATTGTATGACCTTCATATGCATTCCATAAAATGTCTACCTTTTTTTTTCTTTCTCTATTTTCTATATCATATTAATGTCCCCCTCTTCTTTTTTTTTTTTGTTCTCTTATTGTTCTGTTTTTCACATTTACAACAGGTCAAAACATTTGATTTGAACACTATTGTACATGTTTTACAAAATTTTCTCATGCATACCCAATGTTGACAACCAATGCTTTCCTTTATTTTGTGTTTTTCTATCCCTCCAACTTAAGCTAGGAATGACCCTAGAGCCCAAAGTATTTGCTTTTCTGGCAATTAACTGTAAACCTGGTCTTAAGATCTCATTCAGTTTCCTTTTTTTAAGAATCTATAGATTTCTAAACATATTCAGGGAGATTCAAAGTTCTTATTGTTAAAAATGGTGATAATTTTGCTCCAACCAATCAGATGTTAGCTTTCAAATGTTAAATTAGATCTGATTGGTTAGGACAAAATTAGCACTATTTTTAACGATAAGAACTTTTATTGAATCTCCCTAAATGTTTCTTATTGTGATCAAAATAAATTTATTATAGATTTTCCTTGTATCTTTTTTTCCCCATCTCACCAAATAGCAACAGATTTCAATCTTTCTTTCTTACAATTCCCCAGAATCTCTGTAGGGTTTTTTATTCATAACAACATAAATTTCTAAATTTCTCTGAACGTTCCCCTGCTGCCTTCTTGAATGGCTTCTCTGTGGAGCAGTTTTGCTGAATCCTGTTCAACTGTCCCACGAGAATGTCACTCAAAGTTAATTTAGGGAAAATAGACAGATCCTGCACAAAGCTATTATATTCCATAGCCATTATATTCCATAATAGAACATTCTGTGAGCTGAAAGGAAATAGAATCTTGGGTATCTAAGATGATCTAATTATTAAAAAAAAACAAAAAACCCAATATTTATTTTAATTCAGTTAGATCTATTGATTTATTATTGTCCCACAATTATTTCATGCCTGGTGGTTCTTATGATGTCCAGGGATGTGGGGCTGCGATGGGCATGGCTTTTACTCTGCCTTCACTAACCTTTTCATGGGAGCAGATAACAAGAACCATCAAACACAAGATAATTGTGTTTCCACAAGACAAACCGTTATGGCTGTAATTTTGGTCTTTGCAGGAACACAGGATAAGAATTCTGTTTATTTTCTAGGCATTAACCCTTTCAGTGCCAGAAGAATTTCATTTTTTTTTGCGTTAAGTGCCAGAAGAATTTTCAGGATGTTGCCCTTAATCTCTTTAGACTATCTGTTGTATTCAATTAGATCAACTGGACTTGAAATGTAGTTCTTGAAGACGTTTCGCTAGTCATCCGACTGGCTTTCTCAATTCAGAATGACTTGTACAAGAATCTGTGGCAATTATGTACCCTGGAAAATCCCAATTAGCATATCACAGCCAGGTGTTAAGGGTGTGATTAGATAGTGGCTAAGAGGTGTTATAGGAACGCCCAGAGTAAGGTGTTAAAACAGCATTGTACATGGCAGACAGTTGGTGTCGAACCCCCCCACCTCTATTTAGGCTTGGTTTCTTTATTTTCACATAAATGGCCTCCTAACACTTCTCTTGAACCAGTCACGTTCCTTCGCCAGTATTTAACATTACATCCAAAGGTATGTCCTTTGTCCTTAAGATGCAGATACACGGCTGAGTCCTGACCGAGGAATTGGCTCTTCTGTGCTGGGCCATACGTTGATGCAGTTGCAGGAATATTATACATTGTTTTTTCAGCACAAAGTTACTTTAAGACGGTAACAGAATTTTGTAACTTTTCTGGAAATTTTACTGTAATTATGGGTAAAATATGTAAAAAAAAATGAAAAATTTGCACATTTTCATGGATTTTTCCCATTTTTATTTATAGTTATCTTAAAGGGTATCTCCACTCGTTTTTTCAAGTTTTGGTAATCCAGTTCTATTGAGAACAGAAGGTAAAGGAGCTGTGCCTTACCTTCCGTTCTTCAATAGAACACCCAGGAGACTGGTGACAAGCTAAGAAACTTAGCCGCTCGCTCGCTCCCCCCCGCGCGTAGTCTGACAGGTCCTGACAGACCTTGTCTTCTATGCGCATCGCGATCTATGCGCATAGAAGACAATCCGTCGGGACCTGTCAGACCAAGTGCCGGGGGCGAGCGAGCAGGTAAGTTTCTTAGCTTGTCCCCAGTCTCCTGTGTGTTCTATTGAAAGACGGAAGGTAAGGCACAGCTCCTTTACCTCCCATTCTTCAATAGAACTGATTACAAACTTGAAAAAACGAGTGGAGACACCCTTTAAGGTTCAAAAAAAAAATCTTACGTTTCTAAAAGCTCTGATACTCCCCAGACAACGATACCAGATATATGTAGTGTACCGACTTTTCCTGTACAGGAGACCCCCCCAAACTAAAACTGCACCTTCAAGAATATTAACCAAATTGAAATGTATAACCACTACTGACAGTTAACATAGAATATCTACCAAATTAACTAAATATCCCCACAAGTGAGATATTTTTAGAAACAACACACCCGCAGGATATTATGAGTGAGTTAGTTTCGATCAAAATGCAGATACCCGGACGCAGCCTTCGTCAAATGTAAGTTACTTTCACCATTTTCCTTTTTTTCCTCAACTGTAAATCAGAGACAAAATCAAATGCGAATTTCAGCTAAAACTGTGGAGAAAATGCCAACCCATCTCAAATATGAAAGCCTAACCCCTCCCTAAAAACGTATGTCCACATTCATGGGTGTACCCAAGAGACATGGCTACCACCTAACCCAGAGCGTGACCAGTGCCAAATGTCAGTCACAAAAAAAATTAGCCAGTTTGTATTTGAACAGTCTGCAGTTTTTCCACAAAACCACCCCCCCAACTCAGAATACCCCCCACAAACTATATATCCTAAACCTTCAGCTATGTAACGCTGTATTTTGTCATTCATACCATCAAGGGTGTGGGCGCAGTTCTTCATAGAAGTTTGCACTTTTACCAGATTTTCCAAAAATGAACATCAAACAACATTCAGACAGGTAGAAATCATGCCAAAACACCATGGAATGTAAAAAAAGTTACCAAATATCAATCTCCCAAATGTCCTGAATCAAACGGTATGCCATATGTGTGGTTACACACGCAGACGTGGAAGCGAATAGCCACGAAGTGAGACAATGCACGATGGCTCACAATAAGCTAAAATATTTAGCCAACTCTGAATTTGAACAGTCTGCAGTTTTTTCCATAAAACACCCCCGTAACTCAGAAATACCCCACACAAACTATATATTCCTGAAATCTACACACCTTCAGCTATGTAACACTGTATGTAGTTTGTTCATTCATACCAACAATGGTGTTGGTGCAGTTCTTCGTAGAAGTTCGCATTTGTCTGAAAAAATGAACAAAAAACAACTTCAAAAGATAGAAATCATGCCAAAACCTCATGAAATGTAAAAAAAGGTTACTAAGGGCCCTATTTATAAAAGATTGTTTCGAAAAAATACAATCGCTATCGTAAAATAACGACCGTTTTTTCCGATAACACCGTATTTTCCGATATCGGAAAATACCGGTCGTTATGGGGAATACCGTTCGTTTCGGAAATAACGATAGCGATCGTTATTTTTTCGATAACGATCTTTGGTATTTAGGGCCCTATTTATAAATCCCCAATGTCCTGAATCAAATGGTATGCCATATGTGTGGTTACACACGCGGACGTGGAAGCGAAAAGCCATGATTGAGACAATACAATGGCTCAAAAACAGCAAAAATATTTAGCCAACTCCGAATTTGGACAGTCGCTCAGTTTTTTCCCACAAAACACCCCCATAGAAAAACCCCCACAAACTATATATTCCTGAATCTATCACCCACCTTCAGCTATGTAACGCTGTAGTTTGTTCATTCATACTAAAATGGTTGGGGCGCAGTTCTTCGTAGAAGTTCGCATTTGTCTGAAAAGATGACAAAAACAACTTCAAAAGGTAGAAACCATGCCAAAACCTCATGGAATCTAAATAAAATTTACTAAATATCAATCTCCTAAATGTCCTGAATCAAACGGTATGCCATATGTGTGGTTACACACACGGACGTGGAAGCGAATGGCCACGAAGTGAGACATGCACATGGCTCACAATAGCTAAAATATTTACCAACTCTGAATTGAACAGTCTGCAGTTTTTTTTTTCCACAAAACACCCCCGTACCTCAGAATTACCCCCACACAAACTATACATTCCTGAAATCTACACACCTTCAGCTATGTAACACTGTATGTAGTTTGTTCATTCATACCAACATGGTGTTGGTGCAGTCTTTGTAGAAGTTCCATTTGTCTGAAAAAATGAACAAAAAAAAACAACTTCAAAGATAGAAATCATGCCAAAACTCATAAATGTAAAAAAAGGTTACTAATAGGGATGGCATAGAACTCGAACTCGAACCCGAGTTCGAGCCGAACTGTTCGAGTTCGAACAACCACTTCTCTCGAACTATCTCGGACGCGGACTTTCGATATTTCCCGGACTTTCGATGATTTATCGAATGTTCGAACGTTCGAAGTTCGAATCCGCAGTAAAATGTACATGGTATCTAGGCGCGAACATCGAATCTGCGAGTAAATCTCCATTAAGCCTATAGGCGAGCATCGATCTGTGAGTAAAATGTCCATGTTACCTCGAACGTTCGAACGCGAAACTCGAAAGTAGCGCGTGTGAGAGTAAAATCGATTTTACGAAAGTCCGGGATATTGGAACATGCTCCCCAGACCATTTCCCAGGTCCCACAGCCAGCCTTTACATTAAGTTACCATTATATTTTATTTTGTATTGACTCGAACTTTTCGAACTATTTGCCTCCCATAGACTTTAATGGGTCCGTTTTTGAACTTTCGAACTTTCGAACTTTTACAATAGTTCGAAAGTTCGAAAACGGACCGAACTTTCAATAGTTCGACCATCTCTAGTTACTAAGGGCCCTATTTATAAAAGATCGTTAATAACAATCGCTATCGTAAAATAACGACCGTTATTTTCCGATAACAACCGGTATTTTCCGATATCGGAAAATACCGGTCGTTATCGGGAAATACCGGTCGTTATCGGAAAATAACGATAGCGATCGTTGGTATTTAGGGCCCTATTTATAAATCTCCCAAATGTCCTGAATCAAACGGTATGCCATATGTGTGGTTACACACGCGGACGTGGAAGCGAAAAGCCATGAAGTGAGACAATGCACAATGGCTCAAAAACAGCAAAAATATTTAGCCAACTCCGAATTTGGACAGTCTGCAGTTTTTTCCACAAAACACCCCCATAGAAATAACCCCCACAAACTATATATTCCTGAAATCTACCCACCTTCAGCTATGTAACACTGTAGTTTGTTCATTCATACTATAAATGGTGTGGGCGCAGTTCTTCGTAGAAGTTCGCATTTGTCTGAAAAAATGAACAAAAAACAAATTCAAAAGGTAGAAATCATGCCAAAACCTCATGGAATCTAAATAAAATTTACTAAATATCAATCTCCTAAATGTCCTGAATCAAACGGTATGCCATATGTGTGGTTACATCAAAGAAAAAACACTAAGACGTGTAGAGGATATAAAGGGCTAAAAGCATGTATTTATTATAACAAATAGTAAAACGATCCACAACTGATCATATAAAGTATTTAATAGCGTACGTAAGATAATTAAAGTGCTATAGTTAGTAGTAACCATCAATAATTCCCTAATACTCAAGTGAATATCTCTGGAGACCCCCCTATAGCCAAACTACCACCCAGCTATATCCAGGTATCAGGTCAATACAATAAAGGAGACGATACTTATCCGTCATAAGAAGTCAGTCAGTAGTCCGTGCACGGAACCAAGTAAACAGTACAGTATCCCCGAACTCCTAGTCTAAGGTACACAATCCAAGGTGGGGTAGCGACAAGAGGTATCTAGCACCCAAAAGCGTTCGCTACATAGCTTTTTCAATGGCGTAAGAGAGACAATGTGGACAAAGGGTATTTAAATCTAAGACCACCATCAAAACTCACTATTCAGAGCACAGTGTCAGTAACGTCATATCCCTGAGTCTATGACCAGTCATCGGTTAAGTATTCACCAATCATCAACAAGATATTAGGTTTGGAATTAACAACAACAGCAAATGTACGTAAATATCAAATATAAAAGATATATATATATATTCTTTATATTGATATTTACGTACATTTGCTGTTGTTTTTTCTTTGATATATTATATGGATAGGCTTTCTTACAGGGACATTTTTGTTTGGCTTTATATGTGTGGTTACACACACGGACGTGGAAACGAATGGCCACGAAGTGAGACATGCACAATGGCTCAGAAACCGCAAAAATATCAGCCAAATCTGAATTTGAACAGTCTGCAGTTTTTCCCACAAAACACCCCCACAAACATATATTTCTCGAATCCACACACCTTTATCTACGTTATTCTGAGTTTCCATTGTACCATCAATGGTGTGGGCGCAGTGTCTTCGTAGGACGTTTGTAGTTTAGCAGATTTTCTAAAAAAATTTGAAAAAAAAACACCCTCAAAGGTAGAAATCATGCCAAAATCCAAGTAATGTAAAAAAAAGTTAACAAATATCAATCTCCCAAATGTACTGAATCAAACGGTATGCCCTATGTATGGCTTACACACGCAGACGTGGAATCAATAGCCACAAAGTGAGCCAAGAACAATGGCCAATTACAGCAACTTTCAGATTTGTCAGAATAAAACACCCCTTTATTAGAAGTACCCCCCAAAACTATTATTCTTGGAATCTACACACCTTCAGCTTCACAATGGTGTGTTCATTATGCATACCACATATGTGGGCGGCAGTTTCATGTAAATTTCGCTTTTTTACCGTTTCAGGAAAAATTATAAAAATACAATTCAAAGTTAAAAATCATGGCAAATTTCCATGTCATGTAAAAAAATCTTGTCAATTATCAATCTTCCAATGTCGAATCAAACGCGTATGCCATATGCACGGTACACACACGACAATGAAAACCACTAGTCACAAGTGAGCCAATGCATAGTGGCCCAATACAGCAACTTTTAAGATTTTACAATCTAAACACCCCTCTAACTCAAAAATACCCCCCAAAAATATATATTCTCAGAATCTACACACCTTCAGCTAAGCAACGGTGCCATTTCTTCATTCATACCATCAATTGTGTGTGCACAGATCTTCGTAGAATTTTGCACTTTTAGCAAATGTCAGTCTCCCAAATGTCCTGAATCAAATGGTATGCCATATGCGTGGTTGCACACAGAGACATGGCCACCTCAAATGGGAAGCATGCATAAATGCAAATACAAAAAAAATCAAAGAGCTCTGTAATTTCAAATAGCCCCAAAACTTGGAAATGCCCCCCACAAATAAGCCCCCCCCACACTAATTATCAATCTCCCACATATCCTGAATCAAACGGTATGTCGTATGCGTGGATGCACACAGAGACGTGGCCACCAACTAGCTCAAATTGGACGCATGCACAAATGCAATTACAAGAAAGTGCTCTGTAATTTGAACAGCCTACCCTACTTCTAAGGAAACAGTCCCGAAACTTGGAAATTCCCCCACAAACTATATATTTTTGGAATCTACACACCTTCAGCTACGTTACGGTGCCAAGCTTTCATACATACATGAAGAATTCCAGACCCAGTGATCCAAAGAACTCCGTGTTTTTAGGAGGTTTTGTGAAAAACAAAATGATTCAAGGGTTGAAATCCTACCTAATCCCACTTGACAAGCAAAAAACCCACTAAATATCAATCTCTCACATATCCTGCATCAAACGGTATGCCATATGTGTGGGTGCACACAGAGACGTGGCCACCAACTAACTCAAATGGGATGCATGCACAAATGCAATTACAAGAAAAAATCAAAGTGCTCTGTTTTTTGAACAGCTTACCCTTTTCCAAAGGAAACAGTCCTAAACTTGGAAATACCCCCCACAAACTATATATTTATGCACCTTCAGCTACATTATGGTGCCATGCTTTCATACATGCACGAAGAATTCCAGACGCTGTCATCCATAGAACTCCATGCTTTTAGAAGATTTTGTGAAAAATAAAATAAAAAGATTCAAAGGTTGAAATACTACCTAAACCCACTTGACAAGCAAAAAAAACCCACTAAATAGCAATCTCCCACATCTCCTGAATCAAACGGTGTGCCATTTGCGTGGGTGCAAATAGAGACGAGGCCACCAACTAGCTCAAATGGGATGCATGTAGAAGTGCAGTTACAAGAAAAAAATTAAAAATCACCACAACCCACCCCCCACACCCCCACACGCACTCTTTCCCCCTTTTAGTGGTATTTTAGTGAAACCGGTTAGTACGGGAGTCCACACACGTTTTGCACACTTACTGATCCCTAAAAATTAGTCTGGTCTTTTTTTGGTACCTCTGCAAATTTCTCATTATAAAATAGGCTTAGTTTACCTTAAAATCATACAAAATAAGTTCTGCGTTTACTTTACGATATAACCAGGGACATTGGGCAGCTTGGAGAAGACGTTTTGTCTATATTATAGTTTTAGGGTAAAAAAAAAAAAAAAAGTGTGTGTATCACGTTAGATGTTTTTTGTGTGATTTCCTTCCCCTTTTTGTTTTTTGGATCATTCCCAAAGATGATCATCAAATCATCTTAGGGAATGATAACGAACTTGGAATACGGGCATAAATCATTTTCCAGGAAGTGATTTTTCATTCATTGGCAAATATCAATTATTTGGTGATCAGAAGTGATCACCAAATTTTGATCTCTGTCCCCATTTTTTTTCTAAGTCTTTGCTAAATAGCAAAGACTTAGAAAAAATCCTATTTGTGAATGGAACTTTGAGTTCCATTCACAAAAAGTATAGTAAAGCTGTCACACTGACCGCTTTACTATACCAGGTACTGCACTGTGATCTGAATGGAGATCACAGTGCAGTACCTCCACTAGACCACCAGGGGCAGCATCCTACCACTCTTAGGGAAGACCCCGGTGAAGAAGGAAGTTCAGTGACGTCACCGGGGTCTCCCTTATAGCCGAACTTCCTGCCTGCTCTGCTTTGATCTCCTCTTCTGCCGGTAAGCACTTCAAAGAGTGCTATCTTCCGATCCCCCCATCGGATTTTCATGAAACCGGTGGGGGATCGAGGGGGCTAGGGGGGCACCTGAATACTGCCCCCCGATTGCCCATAGAACTTTAGGATTTTTTTTTAAAAGGGGAAGCCACAGAACGTGAATACACGTTCTGTGGCAGTTTGAGCCTTTTAAGTGGAGAACGTGTATTCACGTTCTGTGGCACTGAAAGGGTTAAAGGGCATGTTCACCCCCAAAACTATAATCCCCCACTACTGGCCCCATTGTGTAGGGTAGTTTAATCCTTACCTCACATCCCAGCTCCATATGGTTCTCCTGTAGTCCCCCCCCAAAGTCCCAAAAATTGCCCACTATCTGTCCTCCGGGAGAAGTTTGGCATGCGTACTGCAGCCCTTCTCCCCCTCCCCCCTCTCCCTCCCGATTAGGATTCCCTCCCCCTAGTGTAAAAATCTTTTTTTACATAACATTCCCCCTGTCCCCCCAGCCCCAACTGCTCTATTTGTATTATCAGAAAATGCCCAAAACATTACTTACCTTCCCTCTTTCCTCCACCGCACTGAACTCCCGGCAGCCGCATCCGTTATTGGCTGCCACTCGCCAATCACAGACGCAACTGCCGGTCCCGCCCCTCTCTTGCATTTTACAAATAGAGCGGTTGGGGCTGGGGGGACAGGGGGAATGTTAAAATTTTTTTAGAAGGGTGGACATACCCTTTAAATTGACTGGGGATTCAGCTTCATCAAAAATTGAAACAAAAGTGGCACAAAACACACTGATATTAGCAACCAGCTGCCACTTTAAAAACACTGAGTGGCATGCCCATGGGACAATTCACTAGAATTCGGCAAAACTGTTCCATAGAGAATTCCTTTAAAATAGTGCCAATACCCTCCACACTCCTTACCTGCCTGGTTCCCACGATGCAGTAAATCGTGCTAAGTGACAGGGCATAGCTAGAAATCACTAGGCCCCATAGCAAAATGGTAAATAGCCCTCCCATGAACAGTAAATTAGTTTCCTATACCCCCCACCCAACCACACTTTCCACTTTTTAGTTTGGCTCAACAACATTATTTTTTTTATTCCAGTATTACATCTTGACCTCTTGACCTGCTGGTGCTGAATCTGATGGCCAATTTTAAGGTTCTACTCCGGCCTTCCCCACAACCCAACCCAATGCAGTTATTCCCAAGAATAGTTAACCCTACCCTACATTTTGTAATTGCAAGTTAATTGGACTAGGCTAGGTGGTTTTTATATAGATTAGACATTTGTCTATAGACAAAACCCTAATCTATCTAATATATAAGTAGTGTATGAGCACCTTAAGACCAGGTTAACAAGTAATAGCCAGAAAAGCAAATACTTTGGGCTCTATCCTAGCTGATGTTAGAAGGAGAGAAAAACACAAATTAAAGGAAAGCATTGGTTGCCAATAGTGGGAACCTTCAAATGTGGGAGGAGATTTTGTAAAACTTGTAAAATAATGGCTTATACGAAGATGTCCAAATCAAATGTCATACAGAAAACATATGATGTAAAAGATTTAATTAATTGTGACACACACAATTTTGTGTATCTTTTGATACACAAAAAAGTAGAGAGCAAGGGAATATTGTTATCAGATAGAAAATAGAGACAAAAAACACTAATAGCTAGTGTCGGACTAGACTGTTGGGACCCATCAAGAAATAGTGAGGCAAAAAAAAAGAGGTAACATCCTGGATCAACAAAACAAGACAGAGGCATTCTGGATCTTAGCATTACACACTAGTCTAAGGGTTAGACTTGAGATGGGACTCAAATTCCATTTTCTGATACTTGTCGATAATTATCGTCTGTTATTGAGATGCGGGACTAAGATAAAAAGATCTAGGGATTTCCATTTTTAAAAGATAAAAGGTAAAGGAAAGATAAAAAAAAACAGAAAGGAAAGATAATCGATACCTCCTCTTTAATACTAAATGTGTCAGACATTTGAGATCTGACACAATCTACTGTAATTGTACTTGGTCACCATGTTTAAAGAATAACCAATAAAAAAGTGTTTTTAACGAATATCCCGACCCAAACTCGGATTTCTTAAGCTGTAAGACCCAAACAGTGTATTTGAAGTCCCTATATAAGTCTATACACACCTGGATTTTTAAAATGGCAAGTTGAACTCCGTTACATAAATGCTCCAAACTATATGATCAGTTGAAATCTGTAAAACTTTCCCTTCATAAAGGAAATACTTTGTTAAAATGAACCAGATACAAAGATGTTACATTAACACTTGATCTTTCTTTTATGTTATTTAGAGATGGCAATTTTCATGTTACTGATGATCACTTTAAGGGTTCTCTTTGTTGATGGACATTGCCCTGCTTTGTGCGACTGTTCAGTGAAAGATGCAATTCGCTGCACAGAAATGAGTATTACAGACATTGACAAGTTAAACATTCCTGCTAACTTTACATACATTCATATAATGGATACCCAAGCTATAAAGGTAACTGATGCAAGCTTTCCTAACATGCCAGTTACTTTACGCCTGCGTCTGGAGTCCAACCAGTTGTCCAGCGTAACACCAGGAGCATTTAAAGGTTTGCCTCTTTTGAAAAGTCTGAAACTGACAAACAATAAGTTGGAGATATTACCTGCTGGTGTGTTTAATGCATTAATTTACCTTGAGCAATTGTTTCTAGACAAAAATAGTTTATATTTTCTTGATCCAAAATTGTTTTGTCATTTGGAACACCTGGAAGAACTTACACTGAATAGAAATCGGTTAACTAGATTGCCTGCAGAATTACTAAAAAATCTGACCAATCTCAGAATTTTAAATCTGTCAAGGAATAAAATATCAGCTTTGCCTGAAGATGTTTTTAGCTCCTTGATTAAACTTAAAACCCTACACCTGTATGAGAACAATTTATTGGCAATAACCTCGTCACTGTTCAGTAATCTAGGAGAACTATTAGAGCTACTATTTACTCAAATCTATCCAAAATTGCTAAAATGCATTTTATCACATTCCTAAATTACAATCATTAAAACTCTCCAAAAATAAACTGAAAACACTACCTTATGGAATATTTCTACTTTTGCCAGAGTTGTCTGTATTGACACTTTATGACAATCCATTAAATGAACTACCCGATGTAGTATTTGGTACAATGGTCAATCTTACTTCATTGTGGCTGTACAACACAAACCTCGTCACCCTACCAAATCTAGTTTTCAGTAACCTGACAAATTTGCAGCTGCTTGTGCTGTCTAGAAATGCAAAATTAAGCAAACTCCCAAGACATGTATTCAGTGGATTAAGTAACCTTTTGGAATTGTCTTTGCATACGAATAATATATCCATACTTGACGAGGATGTCTTTCAGAATCTGAAAAGGCTTAATTTGCTATCTCTTTCCAAAAACAACTTGAAAGTTCTCCCAAAGCATATATTTTACCCTCTTATTAATCTCCGAAACATCTCTCTAAATAGCAACACCATTTGCACCCTCCCAGGCCAATTATTCAAAGAATTACCTAATTTGCAAATGGTTCGTCTTGATAGTAATCCATGGGCCTGTAACTGTGAACTTATGGGGTTAAAGGAGTGGCTTCAGCTAAATCAGAAGAAGGTATATAACCCAATGTCACTTGTTTGTGATACACCTTTGACACTGAGAAATGTATCGGTCTTGCTAAGTCGTCTATTTACATGTGGGCACACAACAGTGGATCCAGAGTTTTCTCAGTACTCTTCAATAACGCCGCCAATTAATGAACAAGGAATCGAGAATATCCAAACTACAGTACTTTATGGAGAAAAGAATTCAATTACTTTAAGTCAAGAATTTCTTAAATCAACCACATCATCATCTTGGATACCACTGGAAACGACAAACATGCAGAGAATTAGGAAATATGGTGAGAAGAAATCTGCTATTCCTAAAAAACAATATACAACAACAGCATTATTGATCACAAATTTATTGGGAACTAAGCACACCCAGAACAATAAATCTTTCTATGACATAAATTCTGCTACTCCTAGGCAAGATCTTATTAGCTCAACCATAACGGTTTCTTCTCTAGACACCAAGACTCAAAGGAAAGAGCATGTTAGTTCAACTGTAGTCATGCAATCTGAATGGGAGGGATCTGAAGCAGTTAACAAATCTTCGCCAAGCTGCATGACAAATTTTAATATTCCATACAGTCAAATTATTTACTTTATTTATATTTTTGTCTTTATAATACAAATGTTTGTCCTATTTCTGTCTTTAGTTGTGTTGCTCTTAATGAGGAAGCTTAATAATTACTTTGAAGGTTCCACAGTACCTGTGGTTTTATTACGTGTTTTAATACCTCTGAATTCAGTCTCTTAAAGGAATAGTTCACACAAAAAGTGAACTATTCCTTTAAAGCAGTGATTGAAGACCAGGGAGGTAAAGGACCTATTCCTTACCTTCCGTCTTCAATCACTTCACCAGGATCCAGGACCGAAGGTAAGTTAATGACCTCGTGCACGATCCACCGCGGCTCCATTGATAACTGCTGACTGATTCCTGGTTTAGTTTACTATAGCGCGCAATATCACGCAGGCGCGCTATAGTGCAACTAAACCAGGAAGCAGTCGGCAGTTGTCAATGGAGCAGCGGTGGATCGTGCACGAGGTCATTAAACTTACCCGGCTTTACCTGCTGGTCTACCCAGCCCCCACAACCCCCAGCTCTATTTTTTCTTCAAAGTTCCCCAAACTTTACTTACCTCCTCTTTCCTCCGCCGCGTTGCCGGCCTCTGCTTGCGAGAAAATGCAAGCAGAGGGGCGGGACCGGCAGTTCGCGTCTGTGATTGGCTGAGAGGCAGCCAATCATGGACGCGGCTGCGGGAGTTCATTGCGGGGGGGAAAGAGGAAGGTAAGTAAAGTTTGGGGCACTTTCTAAGAATAAAAATAGGCGGTTGGGGCGGGGGGACAGGGGAATCATATAGCTAAAGGGTTTTACACTAGGGGGAGGGAATACTGAGGGGAGGGAGGAAGAGGGAGGGGGAGGGAGGGGGAGAAGGGCTGCAGTATGCATGCAACTTCCCTGGAGGCCAGGTAGGGCAGAGTCCTATATTTGACTCTGCTATTCTTCTGGTGGGCAGTTTTTGGGACTTTGGGGGGGACTACAGGAGAACCATATGGAGCTGGATGTGAGGTAGAGATTAAACTACACTACACCAATGAGGCCAGTATGGGGGGATTATAGTTTTGGGGGTGGACATGCCCTTTAAAGGAATAGTTCACTTTTTGTGTGAACTATTCCTTTAATTTCTACAGTTGTAGGTCATTCAATGCAACTAAAGCATTAAACCTGGAATGTGAGGGGCATTTCATCAGATTATTAGGAATACAGAAAGCTTCAATTTAATGTACAGAAAAAATCTTGAAAATATAAATTGATGTCATGTATTTGGGACTGAGCTATAATACTTCTTACTCAACAAAAAACCTTATACAATATTTGCAGTCTTGTTGTCTACTAACAGAGTTGAGAAGATAGTCATATGTGAAAAGCGACCCGCTGATTCAACCAAATTGAACTAAATATCTGTCGGTTGGGCCTGTGTATGCTAGACAGTATCTAGCAAGTATGTTGGATATATATAGATATTACAGTTTCATTTTTGTTTGTTTTTGTTTTCTCAAACATTGTAGGGTTTCCGATTAATATTTTTCTAGAGTTGCTTATTAGTTTAAAAATCAGAACTGTATTGAGCTTGTTACAGAAATCTTATAATAGAAGAAATAGAGAAATACATAGTTAATAAATATACCATAGGTTATTATTAATATACTGCCACAGTCATAAATTTACAACCGCTTGGCCAGACAAAACCATGCGATAGTATGCTACTGCAATCATATTATATAGGCAATCATATAGTATTGTTTATTGTTAAAGGCGTGGTATTGCTACTTAGTAATACTGCTTCTCTACAGATAGGGCCCTATGTTAGCGAAGTAATCTTTAGAACTTCTCAGAGTTTCTATAGTGTATATAGAGGGTTATTTAATTTCTCTCTGTCCATAGTTCATACTATTAAAGGGCATGTCCACCCCCAAAACTAAAATGTAACTCTCTAAATCCTTACCTTACATCCCTGCTCCTTATGGTTCTCCTGCAGTGCTTGTCCAAAGTCCAGAAAACTAAAGAGGAGATGCTGTCTTCCTGTGGGAAAGTTTCTTCCTCCTCCTTGTCACCTGAGAGGACAGTGGCAAGCTCAAGAAAGCCCCTTACCCTGTAGGAGCCAAAATTATACACTCTGCTTTAGTTGAGTATATTCCAGCCTACATTACCCAGAAGTCTGTCATATTTTAATATCTGTGTATTTGAAATAAACGTAGTTCCTCTTTTGCATAGCTAAGAGTGCCTAATGATGTGTCGCAGCTTAAATTGTATTAGGAGTGGTCAAGTTAGTTTTTTCTTGTTTACGGTGAAATGCCTTTAGTTATCATATAAGGCCCAGTTGAATGATATTTTGTCCTTATAAGGTAAAACAACTTATTCGGTGGTAATTTCCAGTAACTTGTTAAAATGTAATTAATGACTTATAATAATTAATATGGACCAATATGAAACATTAGTTCTGCTTAGCAACTGATGACTTTATTATGTATAATCCAATGATGCGATAGAACATAATAAGTAATCACTTATTTTAAAATTAAAATAATGAAAGCTATATTAGGCTCTTCCTCTTTGGGGAGAGAATTCTCTTACCTTACATGAATAGGCTGTTCAATCTGCTTAAGTACTTTCAATAAACTTCTATTCGATTTGAGCACAAATTTTGAAAGTGTACCTATAAATTATTATGGGGTTCATCCCCACAGGGAACTATGGCAGAGGAAATGGGCATCATAATTTGGTAGCAGAGGATGGGTTCTCTGATCCCAGGAGCCTCAGGACACTTGACCAGCCTTTGATCACCTGCATGCACGGAAAAAGGGATTCTGAGGACAACTATTGGAGCCTGGTAACACCTTGATTACCGTACTTGCACTCTCTATCCCCTCGCATCTGTGCCATCTGTCCAGTTATGGGTGAGATAGTCAGTTGTTTTTGTCCTTAAATGGAGGGAAAAGAATTATTAGTTTGAGCTCTGTTTAGTTATTACAAAATGTATGCCACATTTTCTAAGATTAAATATACCCTGCACCGTAGCAAATTGTTAGAAGAATCTTTCTAGCAGTAGCGCATCTAGCACAACTGTACACTCGGGTTATTAGAGGATAATTCTGTGATAAATGTGGATAGTGCGTCTAGCTTAAATGTTGTTGAAGCGGGGCTCAGGGAATGTTAGAAGAAGCATATTTGCACTAGCTAAAATTGGAACCACACGACAGTGTGTAGCTAGCTAGCTTAGTTTATAAATGCAAAAACAGCAGGGAACCCTCCAGGCATCCAATTCCTCCCTGGCCACCTTACTGCCAGTCACAAGTATCCGTAAATCACAAATAGAGACATCCCACCCTGCCGAACCTGGTTTCCGGGCAGGGTGGAGAGGAGGCGTGGCCAAGTGACGGGACGTCACTAAAGGGGCGGGATGGGGGCAGAGTCAGGGGAAGGGCCAGTTACGCCCCTAGCCACGCCTCTAATGTGACCGAAAACTACGTCACCTTAGAGGCGTGGGCGTAACTGGCCTGTATGACGTAATTTACATCACATAGGAGACGTGGTGAAGGAGTTCCGGAGGTGGACTCTCAGGTAGGTTCGGGTCGCAGGAGTTTGGGGTGGTCTCTCGGGTGTGCGGGAGACCACCCCAAAAATCCGGGAGACTCCCGTTACTCCCGGGAGAGTTGGGATGCCAAGTCAATTTCCCCACACCTTTTTATAAACACAGCGTCCTCTGGTGGAACATTCTACATAACAAGTGCTCCCTCAAGTGGCCTCCTGGGCAAGTATTCTACATAATGTGCTCTATCTGACTCCTTAACCATTAGTCTTACACATTGTAATGGTAATAGGGGAGTTTTCAATCTTCTACTCATTCTCTCACTCCACCTAAAAACAATCTGACCTACCCTTTTATTCCAGTGACAGCCATATTTAAAGGGTAATTAAAGTTTAAAAATTTTTTTGACTTATCCTCAATAAAAGATAGTTTTATGGTTGTAAACACAAAAAAGACATACCCCAACCTCACATGGGTACACACACTTACTGACCTACACTTCCATTCCTGTGGCAGCCTTACTTAAAGGTTAACTAAAGTCAAAAAAGCTAATTTTGATTTATCCTTAATAAAAGATAATTTTATGGTTGTAAACACAAAGAAAGTCATTCCCCCTCAACCAGACCCAGGTACACACACCTACTGACCTACCCCCCCATGCCCTCCCAAGCCATACTTCAAGGGTAACTATAGTAAAAAAAACAATTTTGACTAATCATCAACAAAGTTTGTTTTTATTAATCCCCAATCCAACACAGGTACACACACTGACTGTGGCAGTCATACTTAATGGGTAACTAAAGTCAAAACATTTTAACCCCCAAGTGACACAGCACACACCAACTGACCTACCCCTCCACTACTGTTGCAGCCATACTTAAAGGTTAAATAAAGTCATAAAAACAAATTTTAACCAATCATCAAAAAAGTTTGTTTTTTTAACCCCCAACCAAACACAGGTACACACACCTACTGATCTGCTTATCCATTACTGTGGCAGCCACACATAAAGGGTAACTAAAGTTAAAAAAAACTAATTTAGATCAATATTCAAAAAAGTTATTTTTTTTAACTTACAACCTGATCCAGATACACACGCCTACTCACCTACCCCTCCATTTTTATGGCAGCCATATTTAAAGGGTAACTATAGTAAAAAAAAAAAAATATTTTGACTAATCATCAACAAAGTTTGTTTTTTTTAACCCCCAACCCACCACAGGTACACACACCTACTGATCTACTTATCCATTACTGTGGCAGCCATACGTAAAGGGTAACTAAAGTTGAAAAAGAATTGATCAATAATCAAAAGATTTTGTTTTTTTAACTTCCAACCTGATTCAGGTATACACAACTACTGACCCACCCTTCCATTTCTGTGGTAGAATACTTAAAAGACAAGTCCAGCCCTAAAATGAAAACTTACATACAGGTAAATCATTCCCCAAAACCCTAAACAGTAATAATTTGAAATATAAGTCTAACCTGAAATCCTGCACAATGTACTGTTTCCCCTGTTTCTGCTTCCTGGTTCTTCCAGTTAGCAACTGTCAGTTATGGATTTGACAGTTGACATCACAGCCAATGACTGAATGTTACTCCCCTATCTGCCTCTTCTGAGCATGCCCAGGCTCAGCATAGGCTCAGTACAGGTTTCTAAATTGCTCAGTTTCCATGAGGCATCCAGAAGCATACAGTAATGAATTCATAAGACAAAGTATGATATATCAACATATTTTAAAGAGGACATTCTTTCTAAAAGATGTTCTTGTGAGGGTGGGGTTGTCTTTTAAAGGGTAAAAAAAACAAATTTTGACCAGTAATCAAAAAAGTTTTTTTTTAACCCCCGGCCTGACACAGGTACACATACCTACTGACCTACCTTTCCATTTCTGTGGCAGCCATAATTAAAGGGTAACTATAGTCAAAAATAAATTGTGATCAATAATCAAAAGATTCTTTTTAAATTTCCAGCCTGACACAGGTACACACCAACTGAGCTACCCATTCATTAAGGTGGAAACCATATTTAAAGGGTACTTATAGTAAAAAAAACACAGTTTGACCGATCATCAAAAAAGTCTTTTATCGCCCAACCTAATACGAGTACACAAACCAACTGACCTACCTTAAATTCATGTGACAGAAATATTTAAAGGGTTAGTAAAAAACAACAATGTCCTCATCATTGGCATTACTGAGTTTTAAAATCTGCAGCACAAACACACACATTCCCTATCAAAATGCCTCCTTTCAAGCCAAATTCAAAGTTTATACTTAAACTTTCCCTTTCTAATTATGATTGTTTTAGGTGGAGTGAGAATGAATAGAAGATTGAAAACTCCCCTATTACCATTACAAGGTGTGAGACTAATGGTTAAGGAGTCAGATAGAGCACATTATGTAGAATACTAGCTCAGGAGGCCACCACTTGAGGGAGCACTTGTTATGTAGAATGTTCCACTGTGTTTATAAAAAGGTGTGGGGAAATTGACTCTGTAACACTTGACAAAGGCCTTGTGCAGAAACATTGTACAGTATGTGTGTTTGCTGTGACTGCACATAAACGGAATCACCCCTATTTGATATCTGATGACTGGACATTCCTTATTTGTGATTTACGGCTAGCGCAGTTTATATTAACAAAATTTGGAACCACGCGTCGGGGCAATGTCCAGTGTCCTCCATCAGAGGGTCTCAGTCTGTAGTATAGGGAAGGATTAGATAACAAGTGGAACCACACATCAGAGGGTCTGATTGTGTAGCTAGGAAAAGTGTCGTCTGCAGCACTTGGCAACACATTTTGTAATCCCTAACATCCTTATCTCAGGATATTGATTTTGTCAGGTGGCTAACGTTGGGAGAGCCTTGCCTACACGCTGATATCTTGTTCTAAACCATCTGGGTTTAGCTTGAGCATTGGGCAAAATTGGTGCACCAAAAGGGAGTCCACTTTCTAAATAACTGCAGTGAAATATCTGTGTTTGTAAAGTCCCCAGAGAACGGGACACCACATGAATGATCTATGTGAAAGGTGTCACAATTTAAGTATAAGCACAGCAGGAGATTTTCTATGATTCAAAGGGACCGGTCTTGCCCCCCAGAGGGAACCTATAATTTACAGGCATCACACTTTTGAAATCTACTTTGATGGTGACAGGTAATAGCTGGTTAAATGGGAGAAAGGAGAATTGTCTCTACATGATCATTTGACATTGGAAGCTCCCAACTTAACCAATCTTCCCCACCTGCCAACACCCCAGCACAGAAGACTCCCTGTCCACTCCTATGCCTACTTCCTCTTTTTTGCTATGGCCCACTGCCCCTTTGTCTAATAATGCATTTAGTCCAAAAACGCCTTTTATATTGATGGTTCAGGCCCTGAAAACTTATCATTCCCCAATGATTAGTTAAAAGGATATACTCTATCCTAACAGAAATACAGTCGACCTTTGCTCCACCTCCCCCTTCCTTTTTTCCCCCACCTGGATACACCCCAGGAGATGTCCTGGTATCTATTGGCAATCCTTATGCCCAACCTCAAGTGTCATATCGACCACCCCAGGACCTCCCATAACAGGAAATTTGAGGGGAGAAGGAGGGAGGGTATAGTATGTACGGCCCCTGGCCAACAGCTAGTTCCCCCTTTAAATCTGCTCCCCCTCCCTTTGTTCAGGGTCACAATTTCCAGGGACCATCTGGGCAGCCCTATCCCAAAAGACAATGCTATAATTGCCATCAATTTGGTCCCTTTTTAAAAGAAACTGCCTGTATTAGGGATCCTAGAATATCTTGCTGTTTGCTTATGTTTATTTTGAGGGACATATCTTGACATAGTTAGGGAAACATATAATTTCCATAGAGATGGAAATACAAGTTAGTTAGGTAAATATTCCAAGGTGTGGTGTGAGCACACTACAGGCTCTAGTGAGCCCTATTTGGTAAACAACCTCTTCCCTATACTGGGAACAGTTGGGGGAAACCAAGATAAACAAGAAAATAAGTATTCAGATTGCCTTGCCTGTTGCAAAGAAGGAATAGTTATATCTGCAAGATAATTGAGAAACAAATAAAGAAATAAGAAAAAGGGAATTCCATATTTGAGGCTTAGAATTAGATAAAAAAAAAATTTTTTTTAAAACAATTCATTATAATTTTTTATAAAAATGTCATGTGTTTTGATGAATGCCGAGTAATTTGACATGATTTTTTTAAAAATTATTCCTCTTGTACTTTTAGTTTGTGAAGTATTTTTGTTATTGTGGTTGCTCAGCATCCATTGACTCACAAATAAATAGCACACTTTTGTTGATTTAAAGGACAACAATACCCCAAAAAACATCTCCCCCATTACATATCCTCACTTCCAGCAGCTGAAATCACTTACTCTCATTTACAACCGTGCTGCCTTCCCTTAGATATCACACAGCAAAGATGAAAAGCCCACCTCCTAGACAGCCCAGGGCCATGATTAACATATCACTTGTCATTGGCTGGTGGGAATGTCTGTTTCAACCTCTCTCCTCCTCCTCTGCCAGTCAAACAAACTTGAACTGTTCGGTTGCTAGGATACAGCCTACATAATCAAGCTGGTCAAGGATGGGTGGAGTAGTGTTTTCTCACTGCTAGGTTTGAGTATGTGGCTGCATACCTTCACTCTTTTGAAAGCAGTTTTTTTTTTTAAAAATGCTTTGAGGCAATACAGTTATCCTTTAATATACTAAAAGATTTATTTAGAGGTAATGGTTCTGATCATTTTCTATACTGTTGTTTTGTTTACCACCCTTACTTACTTCCTACTTTGTAGGAGTGTCTTAATCTAGGTTTGTTATTGTTTTTTTAGTATTAGAGATTTTTTTAGTCTTCTAGCAGTACGAATTTACCTTACTATGATTAATGTATGAATATTGCGCACTGTTTGTTGAACATTGTTATGTCACATATGAATTTTATTAGATTTGGTATGTGTTTGTTTTTGGATGTTTGGTAGCCTTTTGTCTTTGTACAAGATAGTTTGTATGTGTGTGAAATTTATTGGGGACCCCAAAAGAATAGATTTAGATTACAAAGTACCTTCTATGTAAGAGAGGTGTTAAGGAGGCCATTTATGTGAAAATAAAAGAACCAAGCCTAAATAGAGGGGGGGGGGGGTTCGACACACATCTTTCTGCCATGTACAATGCTGTTTTAACACCTTACTCTGGGCGTTCCTATAACACCTCTTAAGCCACTATCCAATCACGCCCTTAACACTTGGCTGTGATATGCTAATTGGGATTTTCCGGGTACATAATTGCCACAGATTCTTGTACAAGTCATTCTGAATTGAGAGATCCAGTCGGATGACTAGCGAAACGTCTTCAAGAACTAAACTTCATGTCCAGTTGATCTAATTGAATACAACAGATATACCTTCTATGTATATAACGCTTGCTTTGCATTGCTGTTTGTGTTAAGTTTATTAATATTGATAGAAGAAATGTAAGAAATGTTTATGTACCATTTCTCTCTGTGCTTTCTACTTATTTCACAATTGTGTGGACTGCTTCTTGTAATATCTGTTTAGTAGTATAATAAGGTATAAAATTTGCTAATGTAAGATTCATATTAAGAACTGAATACAAAATTGGACTATGCAATGTTGTTGAATGTATTTACATTAATACCATACTCATGAGCTTTAAGTTTCTTGTGTCATTAAAGCAGGAGCTGAGTGCAGCTTATGGATGGCTTTCATGCCATCACGCTTATTCTCACCTCCCTGTGAATAATAATACGCTCGGGGGACCTGAACTTACCTTACCGCTGTGGAGCGGCGGTAAGGTAAGTTCCAGGTCCCCCGAGCGTAATATTATTCACAGGGAGGTGAGTATAAGCAGGGTTGTCTCTAGACTTTTTGGCACCTGAAAAATTTCCCTCAGTTTAGTGGCTATGTACCAAGTGGTCTCTGCGATTTTTTTGCCCTTTTTTGCCTTTCTTCAGGGTCCAATTGCTTATCCAATATAAGGTCTTGTTTTAAGAGGAACCACCAATTGTCTAGGATCTTTTTGACCCCAATCCACTGCTGATTATATGTGGATAGAAATCTGTGGTGCCTGTTCCTCCTGTCTACTTTTTTTTTTTTATAAATAAAAAAAATCCGAGCTTCCCTCTGAAAGTCGGAATCCCATGAGCAGTTTCTTCTAATGCGTAAGAACTACCCAATCGGAATTCCCCCTCACCAGGGCCACGGATGATGGCATCCAGCATCTAAAAGAGAGTTAGTAGCTATACCTTTTCTAAAAGTGTTGGTGTATAGCAGCCCATTTTCTACAAAGATATTCAAGTCCAGGAATTCAGATGGATTTTCTGCGCATTCTCATTTAGGTCTTTCAAAAAGGTTATGATGGACTGTTCTGTACCAGACCATAGCATAAGTACGTCGTCCACATATCGTGCCGACATGTAGACTTCACTGGATGTCAGATTTTATATTTTGGGGTAGACCTCCTGTTCCTCCCATAACCCCATGTGCAAGCCATCATATGTTGAGGCACAGGTGGACCCTATTGCGGTCCCCTGCAATTGTCTATAGTATACATTATTGAAAATAAATATGTTATTGCATTATACAAATTGCAACAAAGCCAATACAAAGTGTGTGGGTGAACAATTGGTGCCCTCTGGTTGACAAATAATGATGAGCAGTTTCTATACCCCAAATGTGTGGTATCAATGTTACCAGTATAGTGTGGTTCTCTATTGCAATACCCTCTTACTTTTTCAAGACATCTCTTGTATCTAATACATAGGAGGACAGTCCTCCTAAGAATTTTCTCAAATCTTCATCTATATATTTATTGCACCCTTAGTAGGGCCTCCAATTCCCGATACTATGGGGCATCCTGGGGGCCAAGTAGCGTTCTTGTGTATCTTGGGTATCGTGTTAAATGTTGGTATCACTGTATGCCTTTGATGTTATGGATTATCAGCATAGCAATGGTTAGATTCTGGATGAGTTTGCCAAATGGAGCATATATATATTGTAAAAAAAACGCACATATATTGTAATACCATACTGTACATTAAATGACAATATTTCATGGTCACTATTTCCAAAGCTTACAGTTACCTTCATATCTTTAATAAGCTCTGTGCCATTAGATACTGTATTAACAGATGTAACAGTGCTTTTTCTAATTAAAATTCCAATAATTGGAATGTGCCCTAAACTTGCAGCCCTTGCTATCTGCATATGAAGCCAACTCATTTCCTCCCTGCTAGCATTTGGTGGCTTGTAGAAGACACCAACAAATAACTTTTCCCCTCCCTCCTGTTGCCCAATTCCAGCAATAGTGTCTCTGCTTTAACATAATTATCAACAGTTTATCTCTTCTTTTATATTTGGCTTAAACTCTTGTTTAACATAAACATACCCATCCCCATTTCCTTTTTATCATGCTTAAACAAGGAGTATCCTTCTAAATTTACAGCCCAGTCATGAGAATTATTTAACCATGTTCTGGTACCCATAAATCATAGTTTTAAGTCAAAGCCATTATCTTCAAATCTTCAATTTTTAAGCCAGACTTCTCACATTTGTAAACATACATTTCGTTTATGATCCTGCAATTTAATATACATGCCTACCTAGACTCCATAATAGCCCTTCCCCCTCACCTCCGACCACTGGCCCAGCTCATTCTGCTTACCCCCTGTATATCTAACCCATTGAGATTAACAGTACCCCCCCTTTAACCTAATGGAAATTTTCATCTGATTGCATTTCACCACCTCACCGACCATTATGTTCTTTACACCTGCTTAGTACTAAGTACTGCAGAAACTTTTTACAGTTGGTCACACCCACTAGTAGCCTCTAGCCAATCATTTTAAGGGACAAAATTGGCAGGGGAGCATGTGACTGAGATCTGGGGCTATTTCATCCATTTCTTCATGTGGTAATTTACTTTAAAGGGCATGTCCACCCTTTCCAACAACTTTGATATTTTATAGGTATTGGTGCTCCAGCCCAAACGCAATAACCTTATATCCAGAAACTCCCCCAATAGTTACTTACCTTCCCTCTTTCCCCCGCCACACAACCCCCGCCCTCTGCTTGCACAGAACTGCAAGCAGGGGACAGGACCGGCAGCCACGTCTGTTATTGGCTGAGAGGCAGCCAATCACGGACATGGATGCTGGCTGCTTAGAACGGCCGAGGAGAGAGGCAAGGTAAGTACAGGGAAGTTTCTGGATATAAGGTTATTGCGGTTGGGGCTGGGGGACCAATACCTATAGAGCTAGGGGAAGGGAGACCAAATCGGTGGGAGAGGGGGGGAGGCCTCAGTGCATATGCTAAACTTCTCCCGAGGGGAGACAGGAGCAGAGTCCTATATGGACTCTGCTATCCTCCTGGTGGCCACTTTTTCGGACTGGGGGGGGTTCCAGGAGAACCATTTGGAGCTGGGATGTAAGGTAAGGATTTTATTACACTACACAGTGGGGCCAGTAGTGGGGGAGATTATAATTTGGGGGGTGGACATACCCTTTAATGCTGTATTTACTGTATTGCTATTTTACAATTTATAGGTGTTTTAGAGGGCATATCTTCAGATTCGGGAGTGTAAAAATGTGGGTTTAGTTATCCTTTACATTGGGTGTTGGTTGAATTTTTAACAGAGAAGAATTAGGGGGCATATTCATAAAGGCACTGTATTGCTTTTTAGTGATGCCACACCTTTAACGATTGATTTAATTTGTGATCGATATCCTAAATTAACAAAAACAATCGTAAATTGTGATACCACACTTTGTCAATGGGCTTCTGGACTTCTTCAGTATTAACACATTTAGGAATCCCCCCCTTGAAAATCCTGCTCTCGCCCCTGTAGTGTGCAGATGTGGTCACAGGATTGCTTTGTTCTGCTGTATGGGAGACAACCTGTGAATTCACACAGTAGATGTAACAGAGTTGATGCATGGGAGGTAATCCACAGTGGCCAGAGGTTTATTAGATAAATCAAGCCACAGCAAATAAAAAGAGAGAGAACTGCTTAATCTATTAATGTAAATGTACTGTGTCTACTGAGGCAATATCATTTGGTGTCTTAGTTGCCCTTTAAACCATGAAATAAAAATCTGTAAATTATGAAATATTCTTTTACCTGAAATTAAGCAGTTAATCTGTTCCAGACATTATTCACTATTTCTATATCAAGTCACTGAACTGCTGAAAAGCTGTTATTAAAATATGATGATAGTAAGGAATCCTTACTGAACATGTTAAAGAAAACATTTGCTAAAATATATGCTATAAACCTTTAGCATTCAGTTTTCCCAACTAGTAACAGCTGAAAAATGAGATTTGAACACTGACTTCAACACTTGTTTAGTTTAGTGGGACATTGTTGACCTTTACTGACAGGCGCTGGCCAACCACAGTCATTCCTTTGCTGTGGACAAACCACTGGAAAACTGCCAACTTCGTCTGTATTCCAGCATGTCCTGTTTTTTACCTTACAGCAATACACTTTCTGTAACAGTGGAATTCTTTACTTGTAAAACAAAAACAACACAGGTCATTTAACCTGAGTACTGTGTGAGTTGGCAAACCATTCATTGATGATTTGAGAAAGTAACGTTTTTTCCCAGATGACACTAGTTATGACCTTGCTTTGAAATCCCTTCAACTTGATTCTATTTTAATATGAAAACATTCTGTCAGAGATTGTGCGTTCTTTCCTTATCTATGTATAAATGTTTTTGTAACCTTTGAGTTCCAGGAATATTACATTATTGTGATATAAAATGTAACCAATAGGACACCACCCACATGTTACCATCTTGCAATCAGAAAAGTGGCTGCAAATCCAGAGGTATGAATTAATTATTGATAATACTATAAAAATAATAACAATAATGAATTAATAAATCCTGATGATTGTATGCATTAAAGGGCATGTCCAGCCATGAAATACAATTGTATATATAGGTTCAGCACACACCCCTAATCTAACTTTTCATATCATTCATTTTTCAAAAGATGCCCCTGAAGAGACTTACCTGACCCGTCCCTTGCCACCTGCTGCTGTTGTTAGCTCGTTTCAAGCACAAGCAGCAGCAATGATCGCTTCCTGGTTGCGGCTGTCAGGTAATTGGGCAAGATGTACGGTTTCCAGATTTTGAAATCCAAATAGAGGACAGAAAAAAAATGTGTGCATGTGCGGATTTAATAAGCCAAGGTACCTATTTTCGCCTCAAAAATCAGGAAAACCCGATTGACTTGTGTATAAGCCGGGGGTTGAAATTGTGACCACTACTGCCTTCTGATTCCAGTATAGCCATAATGGATTTGACTATTACTGTATGGGACTACTGTAAGGGAATGCTGCTGTCCATTTAAAGGGCAACTAATGCCTTAAAACAATACAGAATCAGAAGGCAATATTATTAACAATATATACCGTCCTCCTTATTCTGTCAGAAGGAAGGAAACCCACGCAAGCACGGGGAGAACATACAAACTCCTTGTAGATGTGTCCAAGGGTGAAATCGAAACTCAGGACTTCAGCGCTGCAAGGATGTGTGGCTATACCGATATATCAATTTACTATATTGTGAAATGGATAAGATTATTTAGGCTATATAAAGTTTTTAAATATATTTTTCGTTGTTCTTGCACTTTTTGCTATTCCCACACTAATACAGGATAGATTTGATTTATACTATTGGGGTGTGTCCTGTTTTCTATCCTGCTGTCTTTTTTTTATATACTCATTTGAGTGGAAGGATATATATATATAGTATATAAATATATATATATATATATATATATATATATATATATATATATATATATATTAGATATATATATAATTATTTACACCATGTAGTGATGTCCACTCAGTTTTCCGTCTCCTTTGCTATGTATATATTTTGTGAATAAACTTTCGTGTGAAGAAAAGATATATATATATATCCTTTTAAATAAGATTTCAGTTTTAATCATATTCACTGAGTAACGCATCTTATCTAATGTATCTTAATGCATATTTAGTAACTATAGAAATGGCTAGACTGCTATTAAAATAATGTTTTATTGAAAATAAATACGTTTTTCTTTAGTAAACACAGGGAGATTCAATAAAAGTTCTTATGTTTAAAATAGAGCAAATTTGCCCCAACCAATCAGATCTTATTTAACATTGAAAGCTAACATCTGATTGTTGGGCAAAATTAGCCCCATTTTAAACGATAAGAACTTTTATTGATAACCTTGTAGTTTCCAGGATATAAGCTTTGCCTTGATAATCACTAGAAGGTAGAAAGTATATACAGTAAGTATTCTTATTTTTCTAGTGAAATGTTTCATTTGGACATGTTTGGAAATATACACTGACTGTGCAAAGTAATGTACCACAGTAATGTACCACATGGAGATGAAGTCATCAGGGAATGTGCACAGTTTACCAGTTCCTGTCACAGAAATTCTCCTTATTAATCTCTCTCTGGACCTCACCAGCAAACCAGCAGCTCCCTCCTCCATCACAATTTAAAGTTTATTAACCTGTTTGCTGTCTAGAGCATCTGTTTCCCATATACATATAAACATGTAATGCTTGTGTATATAACCTTAAGGGACTAGTTATCGGGTCTGTATATCCCAATGCAGAGATAGGAAAAGTTTTGTTTTGAATTCAGCAATTTAAAGAACAAATTGCCCTGTGGGAAAAATGATTTCATTAAAACGACAAACAGAAAGTGCTGCCATTGCTAACATGGTATGGAGGATATATGTCCCATATTCATACAAAACTAACTGCTGGTATTTATGATTTTAAATGTGATCGTTATTCCTGTACAGTCAATTTGTAATTATTTTGAGGACATGATGAGGATTAGAAAACTAAATGTATAGGTATTATTAATACAGCTCTAGTTATTACAGTCAGGGCCGAATTTACTATTAGGCCTAGTGGTGCCTGAGGTTGGATGGGGGCTGTTAATCTCCTCCCACCAATCCAACCCCTTTAAAGTCTATTTTCTCCCCCCCCAAATGGGTGTGGTTTAGGGGTGTGGTCTGTGTTTAAGGGTGGGGCTAAGGGCGCCAGGCTCTTTGGGCCTACAGGCTCCTGAGGTGTCAATCCGGCCCTGATTACAGCAGTAGGTAAATATCCCCATCTGTATTTGCCAGTTGGTAAATAAAACCAGAAAATGGCCACATTCTAACAGAAAGACTTTTTACTGACCATGGTTTCTATAACTAGGCCCCTTACATCCAATGCAATGGCTTGAATTTTCTGCTCTATAAATTTACCCTGACAAACATGTATGGATTTTACTCCACTGTATAGATTTGATGCTTTATACACAATACATGTTATTCCTTTCACTATGATCTATTCACACATGGCTTAAAGGATATCTATACTGTAAAAATTAACTGTTTAAAAATGGAAAGTACCTGGGGCAGGGAGGTAGGATTGATTATTCCCACCTCACAATATCATTTAGTTGAGGCATGTACAGTTTTCATTTGCCAGGTTAGTCCTGGACTATTCCTGTATTAAAGATAGTGCTGAAGTCAGGAGGAAGACTGGCAGAGTCAGTTTTCTTTGGGCTGGTGCTTCTCACAGAAAGAATATTGGGTGGTAGGAATTACCAGTCCTATATCCCTGTCCCATGTACTTTTCAGTTTAACTGTTTTTTTAAATAAACTTTATACACGATAGTTATCCTTGAAAGCAGTGGAGTGGCTGTTGGAACACTATCCACAATTCTGTGTGTTATGTCACCACCTGGTGGTGGGAATTTGGCCAGCCAGATCTGTATTTCTTATGTCTGCATGGTAAGACAGTATCAGAAAATTCTTAAAGGGCATCTATACCGAAACATATGTTATTTTAAATTGACCATAACTGGAAACTATAATTCTTCCCAACCACCACTGTATCATTTTTTTGTTGATCTGCCCCCTATTTCTTTAGATATCCAATCTAAAACTTCTTTTATTTCAGCTTTCAATCAAGTTCCTTGCTCTTAAAAACTATTCTTCTGTGAGTAGTTTTACTGTAGCTGGAATGGTGACAGAGTTTTAACAGTTGGAATGCTGTGTGCAGGCTTGACAGTTGGTTTGTGGGAAAAAAGTGAGGTCGGATGGAAGTGGGAGTGGTTAAAAGAGGGAGGGAGGATACTGCTCCTAAACAAAATGTGTGCTGGATTGAAGGCATGCAGCAACACACACAAATCAGAGTAAGTGCTACTTACATGTATTCAGTTATAGATTAAGATGAGGCAAAGTCATTTTTTCAGTATAGTGTCCCTTTAACCCAAGTAAAGCACTTTTTAAATACGGTCCTGCTTTTATTTGTGTATTTCCCAGATATGAAGACCCCTCTGTACAGTCTCAACAACAGCATATTATCAGTCTATGTTATCTCCAAGGGACTAGACAAGATTTCTGTGTGAACCAGGATCCTGACTGGGCCCAGCTGTTTGTCATTATTAGAGAACTGAGAGCTTAACCTTTCGTATTAGAATCTGGTTTCTTCTGTGAGAGATTTCTTTCTGTGTAACAGTGGTGAATACTGTGTGTGTTTCTTAACCAGATGTAAAAACCCAACTCTAGACTTTGTTTTATAGTCAATACTTCTAGATGTTAATTGTGAATATAAGGTTACACTGAAACTATAGTTACTTAGCAGGGATTTTATTAGTGTTTGGTTTGTTGTCCCATATGTGCTCTGGTAATAAACTTGTTTATTGGGTGGTAGGGAGATTTTAGAAAATGAAATCCAATGCATTGGTAATAGCTCACTCATTACAATGTCTAGCATTATATAACGGTGTTTTAAATATCATTTGTTTAACATTGGCTACAAAATACAGTACTTTATTGTAATGTGCCCTGTTTTATCTTGCCAACGACATGGCATGGGAAGTATGTATGCTGAAAAAATGGCTTTGCCTAATCTTAATCTATAATTAAATACGTGTAAGTAGCACTTACATTGAGGTATGTGTGTTGCTGCATGCCTTCAATCTGTACTTGTTTTGCTAAGAGTAAGTATCCCCCCTCCTTCTCTTATCCGATGACTCCTTTTCCTCAGACCTAAACTGAGCATGCACGGCAATCACTATCATCTAGCACTGAGAGAGTGAATTCCCAACTGTCCCCTTCCAGTTACAGTTACACCCTTCTAGTTACAGTTCTAGTTCCAGTATTGCACACAGCAGAAAAAGGTACTTGAATGACAGCTGAAGCAACTTATGTTTCAGATTAGATATCTAAAGAAATAGGTGGCAGGTCAACAAACAATGGTACAGTAATAGTTGGGATGAATTTTTATTTTTCAGAACAGGCAAATTAAAAAAAATATTTTTCCAGTGTACAACCCTAAAACCACCTCAGACTTTCTTGGAATAATATTATGCTTTAGAAAAAAACGTATACATTTGTAGCCGTGGCATACTAAAGACCCCTGCACGCATCGAGCACTTAGACTAGCTACCCGCGACCGCCGGACGGGGGGGGGCGGCGGACAGTAGGGGCCCCCCCAAGCCCAAGAACCCTTCTGCGACCACCCGTTTTTAAACAGCTGATCGCGCAGATGAATGGAACATAAGCACGATCGGCTGTTTTAAAGACCGGACCCAAACTTTCGGAACTGAGCCGGAAGTTCGGGTCCGCTCTTTATACAGCTGATCAAGCGTATTTCATTCATACGCACAATCTGCTGTTAAAAACAGCTGATCGCGGAAGGCATCTTGAAGGGAGGAGGGGGTCAGGGGCCCCCCCTCAATTCTCACAGGGGGCACTGGGCCCTGCAGGTACGCCCCTGGTGTGTAGGTAGCTACAATATTACCTTACATGTTTAGGCTGTGTACACACCAGGCCTATACGTCAGACAGACTACTGATTGTTGACAATAAAACAGCTAGTGGTAAACAAGCTGAGCATATTAGAAGGTGCACATCCCACTCCTAGGTCATAACAGGAGATAATCCAAAAACTAGTACCAGATGCAGTTATATCAGAAAATATACAGTATACACGTTTTATTCAAAATTAGTGCTGAAAAACACACACAGTTTTGGGTCCTCTCCATTCTAAGATTAACCCAATGGTTGTAGACTACCGCAATGGTATTGGACAAGGCAGTTTCCCGAAAATTCCCGGATCCTCGAGTGGACCGGATTTTGCGAAGTTCGGACATCTCTACTCATGAGTAGTGATGGACCGAACCAGAAACCCGAGTTCGGACAAACTCGAACTATCTGTACCCTATCTGAACTAGTCTGGGTCATAGCTACACACAGTGGGCAGCATGGTGGCTCAGTGGTTAGCACTGATGCCTTGCAGCTCTGAAGTCCTGAGTCCAAATCCACCCTTGGACACATCTCAAGGAGTTTGTATGTTCTCCCGTGCTTGCGTGAGTTTCCTCCAGCACTCCCGGTTTCCCCTACAATATAAAGAAGACATACTGATAGGTGGTATGTGTCAAATAAATGTGCTTAGATGTAAGTTCTTCGTGGCAGGGCCTGAGTGAATGTATACATGTAATTGTAAAGCACTACGGAAGATGTTGGCGCTATATAAATCCACAATAATAATAATAAAAAATAATAATTAGAGAAAAAGGACCAATCCCCTTATTACGACAGGATTGACCCTTTATGCTTAATGTATGTACCTAGTTTAAAAAGCAGGAAAGCCTTGATCATTTTCTTTGTTAGCTTATTAGGATCCTAATTTTTCTTACAACAAAAATGGTTTTTTATGTAGCCATTCAGGAAACATTTCTGACGATCCTTATCTTTACAACAGGGACATGCTTTCCTACATATTTCAAATTGTGCTTTTCTATGTGATCTCACTTTTTTCTTTTACAGTACAGCTCAGCTACTTTCACAGGAAGAGAGCAGCAAGTGCTAATACTCTGTCTGAAATCCATTCTAACCCTTTTGTGCCATACAGAGTAAGTGTAGATAGAATTGTGATTTAATCGCTGTAAATCCCCCCCACTGTTTAAAAAAGGGTCTGGATCCAAACTTTTTTCTTAAAGGGACAGTTCAGTGGAAATTCAATATTTGTTAAACTGTGAAGTAATTCCTTCTTAACTATTCTACATATTCTCTCCCATTTTGAAAAATCAGTTGATTTCATACCCTTTGCTATTCCCTGCTGTTGACATAGTGAGCGGAACATTTCAGGTTCTACGGTCCTCTTCTTCCCAGGATGCACCACTTCCTTGAATGTTCCTAACAGTAATTTCTCTGATTGGCTGTTGAATGGGTCCAAGATGCTCAGATCTCTACTGAGCAACTGAATCAACCCAGGCACTGGGTCAAGGGCAAGACCATAACGTCTCTACTAGGGTCCTGCAAACAGGAAGTCAGTATTTCGGTTGCATTTATTATATCAGACAAATGCTGAATGGGCAGATTAAGGTCATTGGGTGATGAAAAATACTGCTCTTTTTTTATGAAAGCATATGTTTCCACTGAACTTCCCCTTTAAATCATATTCTATAACTTGATGATAGTTTGAGTTTGATAGTTTTGATAGTTTGAGTATTGTCTGTATTTTATTTTTTTTAAAACTCACCAAAAAAAATAATACAGTGTTGGTTGGGAAGTATTATACTGTAGTTTTCTAGTAATGTCAATTAAAAATAACCCTTTTTTCAGAAAATGCTGAAGAGATCCCAAGATCTTTAGAACTTGTGCACTTGAGTTTTCCCAGATGATAGATTGTGGGATTTAGGACGATATTTGTAAAACGTTGTTAATGAAAACAATGTTATCACCACAAAAACACACAATCGTTATTTTACATGGCAGTCATTATATTACACAGCATTGTAAAATAAGGATGTTCTTCGTGCCTTTATTATTTATACTGCAGTTTATTTTTTTTAAGGTCCTCATTTTTGGTATTATTATGAGGGAGATGAGGGTGGTTTGTGGATCTATAGTTGCCTTTTAACTTTCATCCCAAACAAGAGGTGTGCATTTGTACTTGGTCTTGATAAAAAGCAGAGCTCTTACCCCTACTATAGAGATGGAGTAGAACTCGAACTTAAACCGAGTTTGAGCCAAACTTATTGAGTTCGAAAGACTCGGACTTCTCAAACTGTCCCGGACCCGGATTTCTCGGAATTTCAAACTTTCGTATAAAATTTGAACGATCTTTGAATCGTTTATGGGATAATTATCGAATGTTCGAAACGTTTATGGGATATTCATAGAAAAATCGAATGTGGGAGCTTGAAGTACAGCGCGTGAGAATAAAACTTTTTTTGAAAGTTCTGGATATTCTAACGTGTTCCCCAGACCATTTCCCAGGTAACAAGCCATTTACATTAAATTACCATTGCTATTTAATTGTATTATATTCAAACTTTTCAACTATTTGACTCCCATTGACTTTATGGGTCCATTTTGAACTTCAAACTTTCCATATAGTTCGAAAGTTGGAAAACGGACCCCTAACCCAACAGAGATTTTTTGTGTATCCCTAGTACATGTAAAAACATTACATTTTGCGAGGACATAATGAAACAACAACAAAAAAATAAGCCTGGGGTATTGAACCTATGACTGTTTGTTTCAAAACATGCACTCTACCAGATGAGCCACATCTGCATATACATGGAATCTAGCTTTATCACATGCTAGGAAAGAATAATAAAAAATGCCATTAAAACAAGCTGACTATTTTGTATTGCACCAGGAAGATTGACAGGTAAATAAACTGCAGGGTACAAGTGTTCAAAGTCGTATTAGGTATTCTCCATGTTGGTGTGGAGACATCAAAATAGAAAATACTCATAGTGCATAGAGCATAGAGTGCATAGAGACAGTGAATACTGGGGTCAGGGTATGTGGCTCTCTGATGACTTCATAGGCTGTGGTTGAAGTGGTAACAACATGGAACCTTTTTCAGGGCCACCTCCTAATAAGGCAGTGTGCAGCACAATGCAGAGCGGCACTATGTACGGAGCACTCTGTAGGGAAGGGAAAGAGAAAAAAATTAATTTTTTTTTTACTGAAGCCAGCATCCGTCCGCCCTACTGCCTAATCTGTTAGGGGTTGTGTGTGTTTGCTACCTGAATACTGCACTCACTGGCAGAAGAATGCAGCCCGATCTGTCCTGTCCATCCGACCATCACTGGTACCAGAACCGACAGAGGCAGCACACTTCCTGGATCAACGTGGAACACGGCGTGCGTGACGTTGTACGTCAGGCTGAAACCGCGCTAGTTCAACCTGGGCAGGACCAGTACAGGTGCATTCTTTCCCTAACAGTGCAGCACAGCGCTTGTGGCCTAGACTCGGACACGAGTTGTGTGTCCTTCCAATTCCAAAGGCAAGTCTGTAACTGTAATAGGGATGGGTAGATAGATAGAAGATGATAGATAGGTAGATAGGTAGGCAGATAAATGATAGATAGATAGACAGATGATAGATAGACAGATGATAGATAGATAGAGAGCAGATGATAGATAGATAGATAGATAGATATAGATAGATAGATAGATAGATAGATAGATAGATAGATAGACAGACAGAACAACAGCAGACAGATGATAATGAATGATAGATAATAAATGACAGATGATAGATATATAGATAGACAGACAGTGATAGTAGTAACAGATATAGATAGATAGATAGACATATATAGATAATAGATAGATAGACAGATGATCAAGACAGATGATAGATAGATGATGATAGACAGATTAGATAGATAGATAGATAGATATACAGATGATAGACACATACAGATATAGACATATAAGACAGACAGATAATAGATAGATAGATAGATAGACGATGATAGATAGATAGATAGATAGATAGACAGATGATAGATAGATAGATAGATAGATAGATAGATAGACAGATGATAGATAGATAGATAGATAGATAGACCCAGATGATAGATAGATAGATAGACAGATGATAGATAGATATATAGATAGATAGATAGACACAGATGATAGATAGATAGACAGATGATAGATAGATATATAGATCGATAGATAGACAGTGATAGATAGATAGATAGATAGATAGACAGACAGATGATAATAGACAGACAGATGATAGATAGATAGACAGACAGATGATAGATAGATAGACAGACAGATGATAGATAGATAGATAGACAGATGATAGATAGATGATAGATAGATGATAGATAGATAGATAGACAGATGATAGATAGATAGATAGATAGACACAGATGATAGATAGATAGACAGATGATAGATAGATAGATCGATAGATAGACAGATGATAGATAGATATATAGATAGATAGACAGACAGATATATATAGACAGAAGATATAATAGATAGACAGACAGATGATAGATAGATAGATAGAAGACAGATGATGAGATAGATAGATAGATAGACAGATGATAGATAGATAGATAGACAGATATAGATAGATAGATGATAGATAGATTAGATAGATAGATAGATAGATAGATAGACAGATGGATAGATAAAGATATATGATAGTAGATAGACAGACAGATGATAGATAGAAGACAGATATAGATAGATAGATACAGACAGATGATAGATAGATAGAAGAATATGATAGATAGATAGATAGACAGAATGATAGATGATAATAGACAGATGATAGATAGATAGATAGATAGATAGAAATAGATAGATAGACAGATGATAGATAGATATATAGATAATAGAACACAGATGATAGATAGATAGACAGATATAGATAGATGATAGATCGATAGATAGATAGACATATGATAGATAAATATAGATAGATAGACAGACAGATGATAGATAGACAGACAGATGATAGTAGATAGACAGAAGATAAATAGACAAGATGATGATAGATGACAGACAGATGATGATAGATAGATAGACAGATGATAGATAGATAGATGATTGATAGATGATAGATAGATAGATAGATAGACAGATGATAGATAGATAGATAGATAATAGATAGATAGATGGTAGATCGATAGATAGACTTCAAAAGTTTTTAAAGTTGCCATTGTTCCGGCATGTAGTTAAAATTTAAAGAAGTTAGAGACACCTCTGCAATTACCATCTGCTATCTACCTGACTCTCTTTCAAGTCTTCTTGGTAAGTAGTATTCTGCTTTTTTAATACTTATTTCTTTCAGTTGCATTTAATCTCATTGTAAGATTGTGCTTGGAGTTGGACTTAGCATTATGCATAACCCTTCTACCTACTAACAAGTTTGTATAAATGTTTGTCATTTTATTCAAATAGTTGTGTGTATGTTACTAAAAGACATTTCATATGCTAGCTTTAGATAGAGTTTATTAGGTTAAGCTAGGTTATTATGGTGGGTAGGTATTTAGGGGGCCCTGCTTTCTGAAAGTGTCTACCTCGACGTAGTGGCAACTGACAGGCTTACAAATCTTTTGGCCAAAACCTTTTATTCCACAGGAAGTAGTATTCTAGAGGGTGGGTCCTTCATTGTATTGTAAATAAATGGAGGAATGATATGTAAATACAATGATAATGACACAAGTTAAATCAACGTGTATAAAGCCCCTCCCACTTCTGGCACGCCACATCCCACTTCCGACAAAGCACCACCCACTTTCAATTATAAAACCACACCCCTTCCGGCGGCAGGGGGGCAGCATTTGGAATTTTGTGTCAGGTGCCAAAAAGTCTAGAGAGTGCCCTGGCCTTTTTAGTTACAGAATCTAACACATTACTAATATATTTAAAAGTTAAAATTTGATGGTGTGGACATATTCAAACCACCTGAGGGAAAGGGTGATATCAAGCGGATTATGTATGTATGCATTTTATTTCTTATGTAGTGCTACATATTCTGCAGTACTTTAAACATATTTTACTCTATTTTAATTCACATCAGGCACTGTCCCGAAGAGCTTATAATCTTATCACTTTATGAACTCATACAACCTCATACAACCTATCAGTATGTCTATATGATGTGGGGGAATCCTAGTGCCCGGGGGGAAACCCACGCAAGCACGAGGAGAACATACAAACTTCTTGTAGATGTGTCCAAGGGTGGAAATCGAGCTCGACCTCAAAGCTGCAAGACATCAGTGCTAACCAATGAGCCACTGTGCTGCCTCAAGACGAGACCAAATAGATCTATAAAATGGATACATTAGCACCCAAGGGATTAAAAAAAATATACATGTGGAGTTTTTATATAATATATAATTTTATTTTTTACCCTCCTTTTATTTTATCTTTTATGTTTTAGCCCTTTATTATTGTTAGGATATGAGAAATTGAACCTGGACATTTTAAAAAGATTTCCTTTTAATTCAGATTTCCCTTTTAGTACCCTCTATACTACATTTAACAAAATTTTTATTTATATATCCCATTATTTACATCTGTGTTTTACTTATATCATTTCTGTTTTAATATGTCTTTTAAACAATACTGCCCTCCCCCCATTTATTGCATTTTCCTTGAGGACCTTAGATATAGAATTTTACAGTGTTTGTTTTACATTGTTTTTATGTTGTTCTTATATATTGCTTTTAAATACCTCCCCCTCTTGATTAGACTATTGTACTTAATTGTAGAGTAAATGCACTGTAAGGATCAATAGAGCATCTGTCCCTATGTAATAATAGAATAAAACGCATGTCAATATGTTATGTAGAAGCTGAGATACATAAAGATGTTTTAATACGATTTCCAATGGCCGATGGAACGCATAAGAGCCGGGTGGAACGAGATGAACAGGGTCTATAAATATATACATGGATGGACCAGTCCTTAAGGGATGTTTTATATTGTAATATATCCTTTATCAATATACCATATTGGGGTACAGGGTATTACATGCCAAATCCAATACAGGACATGAACTAATATTTAAATTGTGTAGTAAATATATCCACATTTCTGTTTTCTGGAAGGGATCTTCTTCCAGCGCTCTCTCATCACAAAAAAATACTATTGAGAGGTCTCAGTGCTAATTTACCTAATGGAGGTCATGCCAATTTCCCAAAAATCTGGAAAAAGGTGCTGCCGCACAAAATTACTGCAAAACCCGGCTAACCTGCATTACATCGGGTTTTGCACTAATTTTAGACAAAATGGCTGCTATTGCATCGTCCTCTTAAGACAACAATACCCAAAAAACATCTACCCCATTACTGTCCACACTTCCAGAAGCTAAAATCACACAGCAATGATGAATGCTAACAGCCCGCCTCCTAGAAGGCCCAGGGCCATCATTAACATATCACTTGTCATTGGCCATAGAATGTCTGTTACAACCACCTCTCTCTCTCTCTGCCGAGTCAAACAAACTTGAAATGTCCTGTTGCTAGAATACAGCCTATATAGTCATGCTAATCAAGGGTGGGTGAAGGACTGTTTTCTTGCATGCTAGCTCTGAGTGACAGTTAGAGGAAGACAGAATCGTTACACACCCCTTCACAGCAGGGCTAATTGAAGGCTAATTGAAGGCAGAGAGCTCGAAATCAGGAAAAAAATGTATGGGGAGGGCTGCATACCTTTACTCTTTTTAAAGCAGTTTTTTTTTTAAAAAAATGCATTGAGGCAATACGTTATCCTTTAATTGGGCTGCTCCCATTACATTGCACTGGCAATGAAAATCAGAAATGCAGTTTATACCGCGCAAGTATGGCTTAGCCCTCAGTAATGAGTAGTAACTAAGCGTAGTCCATTGTCTGCTATTTGTTACTTATTATGAGTAAATGATAAGTCAATTATTGATGAGATAAGAAATCCCATTGGTATCTGTAAGTACACCTTCTGTGGTAACCGCATACACGACCCGACCAATATACAAGGGCGGCCACACACACACCGATCATATCGGCTCCGCTACTATAGCAGAAGCCGATACTGAACAATGAACATTTTATCTTTGGAATGACCTCACAGTAATGGCAATAGCAGACGTTCGTCGACATCACTGTCATTTTTGGCCCCCACACCTTGCCAATAGTCAGCAAATTCTGATGGAATCCAACAGGATTTGTCTGGTATTGGCAAATGGTACGACCTTTACCTTTCCCTCCCACCCCAAGAACCTCAAGATCGCAATAAGTAATCTTGGATGTAAGCGAGACAATAAAACATAAGTGGGGTGGTAATGAGATCAAGATATATAGATAGACGGACAGATGATAGATGATAGATAGCAGACAGATGATAGATAGATAGACAGACAGATATGATAGATAGGTAGACAGATGATAGATAGATAGATAGACAGATGATAGATAGATAGATAGACGATGATAGATAGATAGAGGATAGATAGATAGATAGATATAGAAAGATATGATAGATATATAGACTAGATAGAACAGATAGATAGATAGATAGACAGATGATAGATAGATAGATAGATCGATAGATAGACAGACAGATGATAGATAGATAGACAGACAGATGATAGATAGACAGACAGATGATAGATAGATAGACAGACAGATGATAGATAGATAGATAGACAGATGATAGATAGATAGATGATAGATAGATAGATAGATAGATAGATAGATAGATAGATAGACAGATGATAGATAGATAGATAGATAGATAGATAGATAGATGGTAGATCGATAGATAGACTTCAAAAGTTTTTAAAGTTGCCATTGTTCCGGCATGTAGTTAAAAAGTTAAAGAAGTTAGAGACACCTCTGCAATTACCATCTGCTATCTACCTGACTCTCTTTCAAGTCTTCTTGGTAAGTAGTATTCTGCTTTTTTTAATACTTATTTCTTTCAGTTGCATTTAATCTCATTGTAAGATTGTGCTTGGAGTTGGACTTAGCATTATGCATAACCCTTCTACCTTAACAAGTTTGTATAAATGTTTGTCATTTTAATTCAAATAGTATGTGTGTATGTTACTAAAAGACATTTCATATGCTAGCTTTAGATAGAGTTTATTAGGTTAAGCTAGGTTAGATTAGGTGGGTAGGTATTTAGGGCCCTGCTTTCTGAAAGTGTCTACCTCGACGTAGTGGCAACTGACAGGCTTACAAATCTTTTGGCCAAAACCTTTTATTCCACAGGAAGTAGTATTCTAGAGGGTGGGTCCTTCATTGTATTGTAAATAAATGGAGGAATGATATGTAAATACAATGATAATGACACAAGTTAAATCAACGTGTATAAAGCCCCTCCCACTTCTGGACACGCCACATCCCACTTCCGGACAAAGCACCACCCACTTTCAATTATAAAACCACACCCCTTCCGGCGGCGAGGGGGGCAGCATTTGGAATTTTGTGTCAGGTGCCAAAAAGTCTAGAGATGGCCCTGGCCTTTTTAGTTACAGAATCTAACACATGTACTAAATATATTTAAAAGTTAAAATTTGATGGTGTGGACATATTCAAACCACCTGAGGGAAAGGGTGATATACAAGCAGGATTATGTATGTATGCATTTTATTTCTTATGTAGTGCTACATATTCTGCAGTACTTTACAAATATTTTACTCATTTTAATTCACATCAGGCACTGTCCCGAAGAGCTTATAATCTTATCACTTTATGAACTCATACAACCTCATACAACCTATCAGTATGTCTATATGATTGTGGGGGAATCCTGAGTGCCCGGGGGGAAACCCACGCAAGCACGAGGAGAACATACAAACTTCTTGTAGATGTGTCCAAGGGTGGAAATCGAGCTCAGGACCTCAAAGCTGCAAGACATCAGTGCTAACCAATGAGCCACTGTGCTGCCCTCAAGACTAGAGACCAAATAGATCTATAAAATGGATACATTAGCACCCAAGGGATTAAATAAGAAAATATACATGTGGAGTTTTTTATAAATATATAATTTTATATTTTTTACCCTCCTTTTATTTTATCTTTTTATGTTTTTAGCCCTTTATTATTGTTAGGATATGAGAAATTGAACCTGGACATTTTAAAAAAGATTTCCCTTTTAATTCAGATTTCCCTTTTAGTATCCCTCTATACTACATTTAACTAAAATTTTTATTTATATATCCCATTATTTACATCTGTGTTTTACTTATATCATTTCTGTTTTAATATGTCTTTTAAACAATACTGCCCTCCCCCCATTATATTGCATTTTCCTTGAGGACCTTAGATATAGAATTTTACAGTGTTTGTTTTACATTGTTTTTATGTTGTTCTTATATATTGCTTTTAAATACCTCCCCCTCTTGATTAGACATATTGTACTTAATTGTAGAGTAAAATGCACTGTAAGGATCAATAGAGCATCTGTCCCTATGTAATAATAGCAATAAAACGCATGTCAATATGTTATGTAGAAGCTGAGATACATAAAGATTGTTTAATACGATTTCCAAGATGGCCGATGGAACGCATAAGAGCCGGGTGGAACGAGATGAACAGGGTCTATAAATATATACATGGATGGACCAGTCCTTAAGGGATGTTTTATATTGTAATATATCCTTTATCAATATACCATATTGGGGTACAGGGTATTACATGCCCAAATCCTAATACAGGACATAGTAACTAATATTTAAATTGTGTAGTAAATATATCCACATTTCTGTATTTCTGGAAGGGATCTTCTTCCAGCTGCTGCTCTACAAAAAAATACTATTGAGAGGTCTCAGTGCTAATTTACCTAATGGAGGTCATGCCAATTTCCCAAAAATCTGGAAAAAGGTGCTGCCAGCACAAAATTACTGCAAAACCCATGCTAACCTGACATTACATCGGGTTTTGCACTAATTTTAGACAAAAATGGCTGCTATTGCATCGTCCTCTTAAAGGACAACAATACCCAAAAAACATCTACCCCATTACATGTCCACACTTCCAGAAGCTAAAATCACACAGCAATGATGAATGCTAACAGCCCGCCTCCTAGAAGGCCCAGGGCCATCATTAACATATCACTTGTCATTGGCCAGTAGGAATGTCTGTTACAACCTCTCTCCTCCTTCTCTGCCAGTCAAACAAACTTGAAATGTCCTGTTGCTAGAATACAGCCTATATAGTCATGCTAATCAAGGGTGGGTGAAGGACTGTTTTCTTGCATGCTAGCTCTGAGTGACAGTTAGAGGAAGACAGAATCGTTACACCCCCTTCACAGCAGGGCTAATTGAAGGCTAATTGAAGGCAGAGAGGCTCGAAATCAGGAAAAAAATGTATGGGGAGGGCTGCATACCTTTACTCTTTTTAAAGCAGTTTTTTTTAAAAAAAATGCATTGAGGCAATACAGTTATCCTTTAATTGGGCTGCTCCAATTACATTGCACTGGCAATGAAAATCAGAAATGCAGTTTATACCGCGCAAGTATGGCTTAGCCCTCAGTTATGAGGTAGTAACTAAGCGTAGTCCATTGTCTGCTATTTGTTACTTATTATGAGTAAATGATAAGTCAATTATTGATGAGATAAGAAATCCCATTGGTATCTGTAAGTACACATTCTGTGGTAACCGCATACACGACCCTGACCAATATACAAGGGCGGCCACACACACACCGATCATATCGGCTCCCGCTACTATAGCAGAGGAAGCCGATACTGAACAATGAACATTTTATCTTTGGAATGACCTACAGTAATGGCAATAGCAGACGTTCGTCGACATCACTGTCATTTTTGGCCCCCACACCTTGCCAATAGTCAGCAAATTCTGATGGAATCCAACAGGATTTGTCTGGTATTGGCAAGATGTACGACCTTTACCTTTCCCATCCCCAAGAACCTCAAGATCGCAATAGTAATTTATCTGTGCGGCCATGGTGGATAATGTAACAGCCAATGACATAATGCGCTGCCAAGAGCATATCCACCGCCAAAAGTGTTTTTTTTTTTTTTTTAAATCGGGGCCCCCAGCCCCCCAGTGTTCCTAAAAAGAGTATATTTAACATTTAATATGATGGTTCCTCTTATCTTTATGTTTGCCTCCATACAAAATAGAAGCCTAGTGCACACCCAATTCAATTTGCATACATGTTTATTCCCTCTTTGCTGCTTTAGAAAGCCTGCCATTCTCTCTGGATAAATAAAAGCAATTCGTTCAATAACTCGCAACACACAAAATATATAAAGATAGGATAGTATGGATTATCGTTATCGTAAAATACCGATCGTTATCGTAAAATAACGACCGGGGTTTTACCGATAACGACCGTTATTTACCGATAACGGTCGTTATTTACCGATAACGGTCGTTATTTACCGATAACGACCGGTATTTACCGATAACGGCCGGTATTTAACGATATCGGTAAATAACGGTCGTTATCGGTAAAAACCCGGTCGTTATTTTACGATAACGATCGGTATTTTACGATAACGATAACGATTTTTTATAAATAGGGCCCATTCTGTGGTAACCGCATACACGACCCTGACCAATATACAAGGGCGGCCACACACACACCGATCATATCGGCTCCCGCTACTATAGCAGAGGAAGCAGATACTGAACAATGAACATTTTATCTTTGGAATGACCTACAGTAATGGCAATAGCAGACGTTTGTCGACATCACTGTCATTTTTGGCCCCCACACCTTGCCAATAGTCAGCAAATTCTGATGGAATCCAACAGGATTTGTCTGGTATTGGCAAGATGTACGACCTTTACCTTTCCCATCCCCAAGAACCTCAAGATCGCAATAGTAATTTATCTGTGCGGCCATGGTGGATAATGTAACAGCCAATGACATAATGCGCTGCCAAGAGCATATCCACCGCCAAAAGTGTTTTTTTTTTTTTTTTAAATCAGGGCCGCCAGCTCCCCAGTGTTCCTAAAAAGAGTATATTTAACATTTAATATGATGGTTCCTCTTATCTTTATGTTTGCCTCCATACAAAATAGAAGCCTAGTGCACACCCAATTCAATTTGCTTACATGTTTATTCCCTCTTTGCTGCTTTAGAAAGCCTGCCATTCTCTCTGGATAAATAAAAGCAATTCGTTCAATAACTCGCAACACACAAAATATATAAAGATAGGATAGTATGGATGTATACTATCCCATCTTTATATATTTTGTTTGCCTCCATAAATGGCTTTACAAGCTCTACATGAGTTCATGTTACCATAAAGGAGGCTTTTGTTCGGGAGACCACCACAGATGTCGAGAGTCCCAGAGCTGTTGGGAGATGTGGGACAGCTCCTTACTTTTCCTGTCCCTGTAGTTACAGACACAGGAGACAGGAGGCCCAAGTCTGAGGTTGTGCCGTTAAGTATTCCAATAAAAATGTGACGCAGGCTGTGCCATACATCATTGCATTTAATAAACTAGAACTTAGCCGTGCAGCCTGTAGACTTCAAACCTGTTACCTAGTTTTGTCAGGATGCTTTATACTAGGCATGTCAAACTTGCAGTCCTCCTGATATTGAGAAAATATAACTCGGTGCAAACATCTAGAGGTCTGCACATTGGCGATCAATATATTATACATGAAGTGTGAGTGTAGTGAGTGTCTTAATATTAACTGTTATTTTTCATGTTCTTGTTAAACCTGATCACTAACATTTCATGTTTTAATAATCGATATGTGTTTACTTGCTGTTTGTTGTTTGACAAATTGTATCCAGGGGCCATTTCCCCACTCTGGGGTCCCCATTTTCAATTTTGAATAAAATAAAAGGAATTTACATTATGACAATGTTTATTCTAAAGTACTAGTAGAGAATTGTACCGTGTTAGCTATTGGTGAAAGTGAAGACATCTTGGATATAATATAATACCTTTAATTGGCTAACTAAAATGATTGAAAATGCAAGCTTTCGAAGCACTTAGGCTTTTACCTCAGGCATGATACAATACTGAATCTTATGGAGCACACTATGTTATACATACTAGAACAAACACAGATAACATTACACAGATGTTATCTTTTGCCCCTATGCCTGGCAATGGCTGTTGTAAATAAAACAGTAAAAACACATTCAATGATCACAGGCAGTAATAAAAGAATTAGCAAGGGTTAAACAAACAACCAGTTCTGTTCTATTATAAAGTACTTAACAGTGGTTGGCATCTGTGGTTGGCATCATGGCAGCTATTAATGACATATTTTAAAGGAAGGCTATTTTCGCTGGCAGATTTTGCCGTGACTTTTCCATCCTTTTATGCTTCTTTTCATTGTATTTACATACTGTAGGGGGAATTAAACAGAAGCAAAAATAATGTGGTGAAATAAACTTATAACATTTTTTACTTACCTTATCCTAAAATTTAATTTGCACAGTGGACATGCCCTTTAAACAGAAAAACAATAAAGAGTACAACAACAAAACAATTGCAACACAGAATTTTTTGCTCCTTATAAATATGCCCTTATGTTATTTGTTGATCAAAAGGAAAAGGGGGCAAATTTATCTAAAAGTATTTTATTTGGTTTTAGGGCTGATCTAGAAAAAACTTTTTAGATTTTATTGGCATCCCCCCAAATCCTCGACCTCGCTGGGTTTGTAAATTCCAAAGATGCTTCTAACAGTACCTTCCAATCCTTCTTTCACCCAGCGTGCAACTGCTTGCTTCTGTGCACGGAAGCAAGTAAAAGGAGCCAGACTGGCAGAGTCTCCTGTGATTAGCTGAGATATCGAGTCTTATGTCTAACTTTGCTGTCACAAGTCTGGTGTGCGCTATAAATGATTATAGATTCGGAATAGGTAAATCCTATACACCATGCACTGAGAGCCACTATCTGCTCAGTGTATTGCCTAGAGGAGGTAATAGAGAGCAATAACGGCTCTCTGTGCACAGCCCTAATAGTTCTATAAATGTTAAATATATAATTTTTTAAAGGTATTTGAGTTTAAGAATAGAGATGACCAAAACTCGGAAGTTTTGTTCCGTCTTCGGATTTATGGAACTTGGTAAAAACTCAAAGATCCGAAAATATGAAAACGGAACTTTCAAGGGATCATAACGTATTTTCGAGGGTTACCGAATGTACAAGGTTATTTTCAGTAACCCTGGAAAATAACCTTGAATGTTCCATAACCCTTGAAAATATGATCGGAATCAACTTTCATCTTACCGTTCCTATTTTGGAGGGTTAATGAACATTCAAGTTTATTTTCGAGGGTAACCTCGTACATTTAGTAACCATCAAAAACAGGTTCTGAAGTCCCAAAATCTGAACAATCTGCCCAGTTTCAGACGAAATGTTCGGATTTCAGAACCGAGGGGTTCCGTGTCAGATCTAGATTCCATCTCTATTGAAGAATGAATTAATGTATCAACTAGAGAGGGAAAGTTTAAGTATAATCTTTGAATTTGGCTGGAAAGGCTGCATTTTGGAAGGGAATGTGTGTGTTTGTGCTGCCGTTTTTAAAACTCAATAATGGCAATAATGAGGACATAGTTGTTTCTTACTTAACCTTTAAATATGGCTGTCACATGAATGAATGGGTAGGTCAGCTGGTGTGTGTGCTCATGTCAAGTCGAGGGATAAAAGACTAACTTTTTTGATGATTGGCCAAAATGTGTTTTTTGACTATATTTACCCTTTTAAATATGGTTCACATGAATAAATGGTTAGCTCTGTTGGTGTGTGTACCTCTGTCAAGTTGGAAGTTTAAAAAACAAACATTTTTGATTATTGGTCAAAATTTGTTTTTTGACTATAGTTACACTTTTAAGTACCGTTATGCTGCCACAGAAATGGAAGGGTAGGTCCGTAGGTGTGTGTACCTGGGTCAGGTTGGGGGTTTAAAATAACAAACTTTGTTGATTATTGATCAAAAATATATATTTTTTTTACTATAGTTACCCTTTCAGTATGGCTGCCACAGAAATGGATAAGTAAATCAGTACCTCGGTCTGGTTGAGGGGTATGTCTTTTTTTTTGCATTTACAACTATAAAACTTTTATTAAGGATATTTCAAAATTATTTTTGTCTTTATTTACCCTTTAAGTATGTCTGCCACAGTAATGGAAGGATAGGTCAGTAAGTGTGTGTACCCGTGTAAGGCTGGGGGTATGTGTTTTTGCATGTGTGACCATATAACTAACTTTTATTAAGGATTGATCAAAATTAGTTTTTTGACTATAGTTACCCTTTAAGTATGGCTTCCATAGGAAAGGAAAGGTAGGTCAGTAGGTGGGTGTACCTGTGTCTGTGGGGGGGTTTGGGAGTATCAGCGTTTGTGTTTATGACCATAAACTAAATTGTTTTGATCTCATGACTCCACACTGCAACGTGCCGGAATCGCACACGGAATCATGTGTGTTATCGCATTCGATTGTGTGCGCGATTCTTGTGCATTTGCGTGTGAGTGTGTGCATGCGATTTTGCCATTCTCCGTTATAGTGAACACACGCGTTACCAAAACGGAATTGTATGCGCATCAGAAATAGCAGAAATTTTTTCATTCCCACAATTTCCATTTTAACCAAATCACATGTGGAATCACGTGCGCAAACACGCAAAAAACGCTAGTATGGCCTAGCCCTCAAACCTCGAAATATCCACATTTGAGGATTACCATTATAGTCTATGGGAAAAAATGTCCCAAAATTTGCAGATAACGCTGTAACGCTTCCGTGGATTCCTTAGCTAGGTAATATCACACTTCTCCTATATGCCCCGCACGTCTGTACTGAATTTCATGTCTCTAGCTCAAAAACTGTGGGAGGAGATACAGTCCAAAAAAGCAGAAGAATAAAACGGAAGAAAAAGAAATAAAAAGAACAGGAATTTGGCTCTTCAAGAAAAATTAATTAGTTAGATTTGTTTCAATTGACCTCATAGCAGTGTTTCTAAATGAGGGGTGCAAGGACCCCTAAGGTTCCATGAGAGGTTGCTAGGGGCTCAAGAAACCTATCAAATATAACAGAAATGACTTTGTTTCACATGTCCTTATGCCACAGAAACAAAAATGGAAATGAATCTACCTACAATTCTGATATGGTGATATATTGTAAGATTTCTTTGTACAGTGGGATTCAGTATCTATTTGTATACTGAAGCTGGTCTGCTTTATAATAAAATACTGCTGCTGATTAATAATAAACTAAGATTTATTAATAACATTTCAGATATTTCGTTAATCTTCTCTCAGCAATAAATTAGTACAGAGAAACCAAGAAGATTTTTTGCCTGGAGATATGTAGACAAAGCAGCTGGACCATGTTCTTTTGCGCATTCTACTCTGTTACAATGTCTGGATCTACTTAATTCTTTTGCAAAGTAGACATTTTTAATTTGTACTATTTATATGACCTCAGTAATCCAGATGTGTGCTTATTTCTTCCAGATCATATCCCGGAGACGCCTTTTTGGACCTGTTTAAAAGAAGAATTCGAGCTCAGACCACCTCTTAAAAGTTAACATGTAGCAGTACAACCAGTTTACTATAGTTCTGTCTTCACTACACCATCTCCAATCCATAATCTTTAGCTTGATATTAAAACCAATCACCTAACACATCCCATCAGCACTTCATCCTTTTGTTTCTATTTCATTTTCCCTTAGATACAGCACCAGTCAAAGGTTTGGACACACCTTCTTGTTAAAGGGGAATTATAGTGAGAAAATTGTTTTTTTTTATTTCTTCTAATGTATCCTATAAGTCATCCCATCCACCAGGGTACCTTTAGTTTCTTTAAATTCTACATAGTCCCCGAGATATAAGCCTTTGAATATGCTGTGATTTGTAGGAGCTGCTACACCTCATCTGTCACTCAAAGGCACACACCCACACAATTCAAAGCTCCCCTGCAGTACTGTCACACACTCTCTCACCCACACTATATGTACCATGTGCAACATATAGTCAAATGCTGTAGTGCTAAACACAATCAATAAACCATTAACCCAGCAATATGAGCATAACACACTATAAAACAGCCCCTCCCCCCAAAAAAATCGTATATACATACAAAACCAGTGACTCAAATGGAACACTAATACAGTATATATAATACAGTAATACAGACTATATACCAAACAAGACACACAGTGCAATCTATGAAATATATAGACTAAAGCAACTGAAATGTAACAGGACAACAAGCAGTGTCACTGTGTTTGTGAAGGTCTCTCACTACAAGCTGCTGTTACACTGACTCTCTCTTCAGTGATTAAGATCTCAGCTAAGCAGGGGGAGAGATATGAACTTTAGGTAAAAAGTAAATAACAATTAGCAAAGTTAGAGAACAGGCAGAGTTCAGTAACTTACTTGTAAAGAATCTCAGCACCACTTGACCTCCTCTCTCCCCCTCTGCCCCTCCCTTCAGCATATTGCTACTTTATTCCACACTAGCTCTGGAAGGGAGGGGTCAACAGGATGTCAGCACTTCATTTAAAGTCCTTTCAACTGACAATGCTCGGACTCTGTATACAGCCCGTCACTGCTTGAGGGGGAGTAGACAGAGAGGGGAGGGGGACTACACAGCTTGGTACAAACTTCTGCCAGTGTGAAGAAACGAAGCCACACAGAAACATGAAAGTAAGGCAGCTTATACTAAGTGATCTATACATTGTATACAGACAAAGTTTTTTTTTCACTATAGTTGCCCTTTAAGTAATGACCATTGTTTTCCCCAGCATCTACTAACCAGGTGTTCCGCCCAGCTAAATCAATCTTGCAATTCTCTCAATTAGCTTCATAAGGTATCCACCTGGAATATCAGTCTTAAAGGCCATCCCAGGGGTGCTGCACACTTATGGATTGCTTTGCCTTCACTCTGTGGTCCAACTCACCCCAAGACACCTCAATGGGGTTTAGCACTCCATCACTCTCCTTCTCAGTCAACTAGCCCTTACATAACCTGGACATGTTATTAGGGGGAATTGTTGTGTTCCCACTAAGTGCAAACTAGATGTGATGACACTTTTGCAGAGTGCTGGGGTAACCATGCTGATTAACTTTTCCTTGAATTTTTAAAGAATTCCCATGAAGCACCCCCACCATCACACCTCCTCCTCCATACTTCATGGTGGGAACTAGTAGAATCTATCTGATCACCTTGCATTGCATTCCGGATAGAACCAAAACAACTTACATTTATACCATAGTATACACTTCCACTGGTCTAATGTCTGTGTGTTTCTTGGCTCAAACAATTGTCTTCTCCTTCTTGTTCTTTCTCAGTGGCAGCTTCTTGGTGCACTTCGTCCAAAAGGTCTGATTCCCCCAGTCTCCTATAAACAATTGTCAAATGTTGAGATGTGTCTGCTACTAGAAATCTGTATTTATGTGGCCTTTAATCTGAAGTGTCACTTTCAGCAAATCTCTGTCTGTACAACCTCTCAGTGATACAACCTACACACTTGTCAGCTGAGATTTTGTCACACGAAGATAAAACAATTCACTTCTATGCTAAAATATCTAATCATACAAAATATCTATCTAGGTAGTGGATCTCAGAGGCATGGCTCTTCAATGTATACCCAGGAACAGGACAAATGATTTTAGATCATTTATTTACAAAAGTAAACAAAAGATGCATAGAAAATTATTAGAGAAAAGGGTTATGATTAACGCAATGTAGCCCACAGTTAGAAATAAAGGTGAATAAAGAAGAAAAATACACAAGTTTCAAATGGCATCTGATTAGTCTTTTCGAGTGCAGTAATAAAGATCTTCCCAATCGGCTCTTCAGATGGTTATTGGTAGATAGTAAAAATGGAAGACACCCACTGGGCTCAGTAAGCCTCTTTTAAAACTTCCCTTGAACATGGAAAGGGTTTTAGACCACAGGGTGTTACTGCCCCTGCTATTTTTAAATTTAACTTGTTAAGTTGCTAAGAAATTCGCATGGAGATGTATTAAAAGCTCTTATTGTTAAAACTGCCTCTAAATTTGCCCCAACCAATCAGATGTTCGCTTTTAAATGGTAAATAACATCTGATTGGTTGGGGCAAAATTAACATCATTTTTAACGATAAGCACTTTTATTACATCTCCCTTTATATATATCTAGGTTAGTTATTAGGTCAGTTCCAGGCCAGGTTTGTTCCTGATGTTGGAGCTGTAGGGCATACCAAATGTTTAGCGAGCACCTACTAAATGTCTAGCCACTTGCACCTAAATAAGCCATGGCCATCAAAAAAACACATCTACCTTGTTGCAGTTGTGGCATGCCATCCTTTTGGTGATAGGGGCTCCCTGTCAATACAATATATAGCTGGATAGTATAAAATTATATTTCTATAATAATTATATATATAATTATAAGTGTTGCAAATGTTCCTAAATGCGTAATAATATAGTGAATAAATTAACCTCTACTATACATTTGTAAGGATATTCAAAGTCGCCAAGCATATAGGTGAACATATAAAAGCACAAAGCTGTAGGCTTTTATGAGCTTCAATTATCCTATTAATTTATTGTAACAGTTACATTATCTATTATAATCTACCCTTCGCCCACATTTAAAGGGGAATTGTGGTCTCCAAAAAAGGCCAGTTTCCTAGTTTGGAGGCTCGTTTCCTACCTTTAAAATGAGCCTCCATCCACCAGGTTTTGGACCTAACAAAAGGAAGTTTCCTGTGAGTGTAACGAACTTGTGAGTGTCCCTTTCTCTTAAGGACCTTGATCTCAAGGACATAGAAAAAGAAGGACACTAAATCATTTGATGGTTGTATGGTGTGTGTGAAAGTTTGAAAATAAGGATTGTTTGAAAGTTTGAAAATAAGGATTGTTTGAAAGTTTGAAAATAAGGATTGTTTGTACTGCTAAGGACTATGTGTGCAGGACTGAGTGTGCAGTAAGCAGACTAATCTTTCTTCTTCCAGTTAAAGGGGTGTGCTGGACTTCTATATTCTAGTATTGTACCTGTTGTAATCACAAACAGGCTGTGAAAGGGTTAATAAGTGTTTGTTTTTTTTCCCTCTCTTTCTGGCTCTTGCACTAATTGGTGTGGGGGTTGGGGCCTATTAGTTAAATAGGATTCACAGTTGTTGGGCCTGTGGTTTGGACCTAACAAAAGGAAGTTTCCTGTGAGTGTAACGAACTTGTGAGTGTCCCTTTCTCTTAAGGACCTTGATCTCAAGGAAATAGAAAAAGAAGGACATTGAAACAAGAAGGGCAATTAAACAAGGTTTGTGCGTCAGCTGAGGAGGAGAGTCTAAGGGGGCAGCTTGCAGCATTGCGGGGATTGGCAGAACTGGGGGGTCAGCAGGCACTGGCTGGGGCCAGTATAAAGGTGGGTGGAAGAGGGACAAGAAAGGATGAGGAAGGAGGTAGTTTTGTTAGGGTTACTAGGGGAAGTGGGGGACGGAAGAGTAGGGGGGCTACTTCCCAGATTGTCCATCCCAACAGATTTGCCGCCTTAGGTAATGAAGTGGAGGAGGACACCTCGGAATTTGCGTGTATGGAGGGGGCTAGTCCCTTGAGCACCCAGGGGACTGCCATCTCTGATACAAGGGAGGAGGAAGAAGGGTCAGCAATGCAAGGCAGGTGGTTGTGGTAGGGGACTCCATTATAAGGAAGGTAGATAGGGTAATCTGCCGCCAAGACCCTACATGCCAAACTGTGTGTTGCCTGCCTGGTGCTAGGGTTCGGCATGTGGTGGATTGTGTAGACAGATTATTGGGTGGGGCCGGGTGTGACCCGGCGGTCTTGGTTCACATTGGTGCCAATGACAAAGTTAGAGGTGGAGGTGAGGTCCTTAAACATGATTTCCGAGAACTAGGGGCCAAGATAAAAGCAAGGACCTCCAGGGTAGTGTTTTCAGAAATACTACCGCAGCCACGTGCTAAGCCAGGGAGACAGCGGGAGCTTAGGAGCATTAATGCATGGCTAAGAGAGTGGTGTAAGGAAGAAGGGTTTGGGTTTATTGAGAACTGGGCAGACTTTGCTGTCGGCTACAGGCTCTTTAGTAGGGATGGGTTGCACCTCACTGATGGTGGTGCAGCTGTTTTAGGGGAGAAGATGGCTAGAGGGTTGGAGGAGATTTTAAACTAGGTTTGGGGGGGGAGGGTATTAGCAGTCTCACTGGGATAGATAGTCCAGGAGGAAAGAGGGTGTAGATAGGCCAGTGGTGGGCGGAAAGGGGGGTGGGGCTAGCATAGGGGATAGGGAGGAATGTGTATTAAAGTGTACGAATAAATTACAGGATCATAATCTAAAATGTTTTTTTGCAAATGCGAGAAGCCTGGCTGACAAAATGGGTGAATTGGAAATGATGGCATTGAATGAAAAGTATGATGTAATAGGTATAGCAGAAACGTGGTTGAACAGTTCTCACGACTGGGCTGTAAATATAGAAGGATATGCCTTGTTTAGGCAGGACAGAAAAAAAAGGAAAGGGGGAGGAGTATGTGTTTATGTTAAAAAAGAATTTAAGCCAAATTTAAAAGAAGAGATAACTGGTGATATGGATGATAAAGTGGAGGCAATATGGGTGGAATTAGGCAACAGGAAAGGGGGTAATGTCATTGTTGGTGTCTGCTGAAAGCCGCCAAATGCTAGCAGAGAGGAGGTGAGTCAACTTCATATGCAGTTGGCAAGGGCTGCAAGTTTGGGGAGTGTGCTCATTATGGGGGACTTCAATTACCCTGACATTGATTGGTGTGGTGGAACTGCCATCACAGAAAAAGGCGATGAGTTCCTGAATTTGCTGCAGGATAATTTTCTCTCACAGGTGGTTGAGGTTCCTACTAGAAAAGGAGCTCTGTTGGATCTGGTAATATCTAACATTGTGGAGCGCATTATAGATATAAAGGTAACTGGAGGCTTAGGGAATAGTGACCATGAAATAGTGGCATTTGGACTTTGTTATCGAAAGGAAAAGTGCGCTGGGTTAACAAAGACATTTAATTTCAGGAAAGCAAATTTTCCCAGGTTAAAAGCAGCTCTTCAGAATGTCAACTGGGATAATGTATTATCAGGTAAAGGTACTGAACAGAAGTGGACTGTGTTCAAGGGGATTTTAAGCCAGTTCACATCTAAATTTATACCCTTGGGAAATAAATGTAAAAAAAATAAATCCGCGCCCATGTGGCTGAATTCTGATGTACAGAGGCAAATGGTAAGGAAGAAAAAGGCATTTAAAACCTTTAAGGCCGAGGGAACGGAAAGGGCCTTTAGGGACTATAAAAACTGTAACAAGGAGTGTAAGAAAGCAATCAAACTAGCTAAAATTAATAATGAAGTTAGAATAGCTGAAGAAAGCATCACTAAGCCTAAGCATTTTTTTAAGTATATTAATAGTAAGAAGATGAGGACTGAGAATGTGGCACCATTAATTAATGGGGATAAGTTAGTTACGGAGGATGGCGATAAAGCAAATGTCTTGAATAATTTTTTTTCCTCTGTATATACTATAGAAGATCCAAGTACAGATATCATAGAGTATAGTAGCAATAAAGGTATACAAGATTCAAGTTCACTTTGGTTAACCGAGGATATGGTACAGAAAGAACTAAATAAGGTTAATATTAATAAATCTCCTGGACCGGATAAAATACATCCCCGGGTACTTAGGGAGCTAAGTTCAGTTTTATCTAGGCCATTATTTCTTATTTTTGCTGATTCCCTCATGTCCGGTGGTGTGCCTCTGGATTGGAAAAAGGCTGATGTTATTCCAATATTCAAAACGATACCAATCGTAATCTACAATAACGAACAGTAGATTTACGATCCCATAGAGTACCACTGCATTAGTTTACTACCACTCGTATTCTATGATCGAACATTAGTTTTAATTAACGATCATACATTTAGGACCGTGATCGTAATTTAACTAACCCGCAGTATCGTTACAAAGCGATCCAGCGGGGTTTAAATATGGCCCATGGTTGGCTGTTGTTATGTCTCCCTTGTTGTATTTTCAAGACAAGAAACACCTTGGAATGTAGAGGGAACTTGATTTATTCCACACAGAGCAACAGGTACATCACACTTTCTATCCCATGCTTTCCCTAGCTTACTTCCTGATACTGCCCCTTTTTCCCAGCTTGCCTCTATGCCTTAAAGAACAGTATTACCTAAACATGAGATGTTACTCATCCCTCTTTTTTTTTTTCTTTTAAAGGTTAAACACAAAACATACAAATAGTAATGAAAAAATAATGAAACACTGGCATATTAAAATACAGATCAGTTTATATTATGAAAGAGCTTATATTTCCTCAATAAGCCTTGGTGGGGGTTTTGTGGTCGCAGGGGTATCGTCTCCTTGAACATGGTTCATCGTGAATCGGAGACTGACCACCACTCCTTGGTGACACTGAAGTATCACAGGTACATGGATGCATTCAGGTGATTGAACTGGCCCTCCTATGTTTGAGGAGACTCTCTGACTCCTGTCTGTGTCTGTGGTATGTTATTCAGACTGGGGAGAACCTTAATTATGAGCATTCCGGGTTATGCTATTGTCCATCTCGCGTGCCGTAATCATGCTACCTTTTCTGGCTATGACATGGTAAGGCTTGGGATTGTATGCAGAGGTTGTTTTGTTATGTCTCTTTTGTAAACAACCACCCTATCATTTAGACATGCATGGGAGGACTGAGCATGACGTCTTTGGTCCCTATTGTTTTCATTTTCTGTTGGATTGAGAATCTGTTTCTCTATAGAAGAGTCACTAGGTGGTGGATTTGTGCACTAGGGATTTCTGAAGAAGTGTATGAATTGGCCTGTTAAAGACAAGTTTTGCAGGAGGAACATTAGTGGTTGAGTGAGGAGTTTTCGGTAATTGCGTAAAAATTTGTACAATGCCTGCTTTAGTGGAATTTGTTCCAGAAAGCAGCCTTAACTCTCTTACCTAGAGTACTCATGAACCTTTTCTACAATGCCATTAGCTTGTGGCCAGCAAGGAGTTATTTTCTGTGTTTAATCCAAGATATGCAGCAAATTGTTGAAACAGATGTCCATTAAATGGTGGCCCTTGTCTGTCTTTACCACTCGGGTATGCCATATGCTGAAAATATGCTGTCCAACCAGGTAGTATAGTGTAGCTGATGTGGATGTAATGAATGAAATATCAGATATCTTGAATATTCATCTACAACAACAATTAGGTATTGTCCATCGGGTAGAGGACCATAAATGTCCACAGCATTTCATCCCAACCTGTTGAGGGTAAGGAAGACATATGGAGAGTTCAGGTTTGGAAGAATTTGTTACTACTTGGCAAGTGGAACAGTGCTGTATAGTTTTTTCAACATTTGATCCAAGTTTGGAAACCAAACTTTTTCTCTGAGAGTTTCTTAGTGCCAACAATGCCACAATGTCCTTCATGGGCAATATTTACAGTAGTTTGGCGAAGGGCCTGAGGTACTACTATTTTGGTTCCTTTTAGATGAGATGGTCCTTAGCAAGGGAAAGTTCATCTTTGACAGCTGCAATGCCTTTAGTTCATATTGATTACTTCAGGATCAGGAAAGGTAGCTCTCTGGATTTCATGCCACCTGTTGGTTTCAATTATGTGTATTAATGCAGAAGAGTTTTTCCCGTTTGGTTGCCTCTATAACATGTCCAATGTGAGTGCTTTTGGCACAGCGTGTGCAGCAACAAAGTTAATATATTCTTCTGCAATAGACTTTGTGGCCTCATCTGAAGTAGTGGGATGTCGTGAAATGTAATCAGCAGGATTGTTATATTTTCCTGGACATGAATTATTTGTAGTTATATCCTTGTAGTCGTAACCCCACCTTTCGATTCGAGCAGGCATTTTTTGCTCTTGGATTTCCAAATATGGTAATAAGAGCCAAATGATCAGTCAATTGTAAATGGTGCTCCATATAAAAATAAGTGGAAGTGTTCACATCCCCAGACAACTGCTAGACTCTTTTTCTGGCTGAATATTTCTTTTCGGTAACTGTCAGACTTCTGCTTGCTAAGAAATAGCTTGTGGGTATGGTTTTTCTGGTTTATATTGGACAAGAATAGCTCCGAGTCCAACTGGACTGGCATCCACAATTAGTTCAGTTTGTTAGCGCGGATCAAATAAGCCATGATAGTGGCAGAATTAAGTTCTGTTTTGATTGTCTCAAATGATTTTTGGCATGCTGATGACCATTGAAATGCACTACCTGTTTGGTGAGGTCTCGCAAAGGTGCACTGATAGTGGAGAAGTCCTTGATGTACCTAGCGCAGTATACTGGCCATGCCAAAAAAGAGCGAACTTCATTAACATCATTTGGGATTGTAGTTGATTTTATTGCCTGTACTTTTTTAGATCAGTTGCATCCCAGCAGCAGAAAATATGTGGCCATAGAATTCCAAGGTAGATTTGTTGAATTCACATTTGTCTTTGTTGAGTGTAAGTCCTTGGGATGATAAGCACTCAAATACTGCGTGTAGGGCAGAGTGTTGAGTGTAAGTCCTTGGGATGATAAGCACTCAAATACTGCGTGTAGGGCAGAGTTGTGGTCAGCATAATGAAGTAATAAAGCTTTCTTTCTTTTATCCTCTGTGATGGCCATGGCCTCCAGGAAATTGTCAAAACGGAGTAAGCCATTTTTTCCAGTTCTGTGCAAGATTATTGGTATCAGACAAATCAAAGTTGGGGAAGGTGGGAGTTGCTCAGCCATATTAACTTTACTTTTGAAGCAGCAGTGATGATTTTAAACTGAACAGTGCAGAAAGTAGAATGAGAGCTGTGCATTCTGCTGTAGATGGACAGTGACAGCAAGTGATATACTGGGTCCTGTATGTGGAGGACTGGTACAGTAGTCACAATGGTAAGTATGCTGGTACTGACAGGGTTAAAGTCTTTAATCCTCGTCGCCAGTTGTTATGTCTCCCTTGTTGTATTGTTCAAGAGCAAGAAAACCTTGGAATGTAGAGGGAACTGATTTATTCACACAGAGCAACAGGTACATCACACTTTCTCATCCCATGCTATTCCCTAGCTTACTTCCTGATACTGCCCCTTTTTCCCATGCTCTCTATGCCTTAAAGAAACAGTATTAACTAAACATGTAAATGTTACGCTGTCAGCTTCTAAGAAGCAAGTCTGCACCCTCCTGTAAGGGTACTGCATACACTAAGCTGGGTGTGTCCAGATAAGTGGATTATTATCTAGTACCCACAGGTTTATTTCATAAATCATCCAGCATCCACAGCTGGGAGAGTTAAGAGTTTTTTTTTATCTTTTGAATGGCTCAACATTGGAGAAATGTTGTCTGGAGTCTTTTCTTTCCCCTTTAATGAAACAAACTACAGATCAAACAAAGTGTTGATGTCCAAAAAGCTACCAGGCTAGACTATGGGGCATATTTCTAAATCGCTAATATGCAATTTTGCCAACGTGGGGCATCGCATGGCAAATAGCGGTTTTTTTACCATATTTATGAAGCAGACCATTTCACTGCATAAAGTATCAATGTGGTGTATCGGCAAGGTGTGACAACAACATCACCATATTCTTACGTTAAGTCCAGTATTGTGGCAAAAAGAAAAAGGCCTTTACCAGATTAGGGCTGCAACTGAGAATTTTCCAACATTAAAGCAGAAAAAACATTTGGTTAGATGTTGAAATAAGATCCTCATTTGACTTAAGTGGGAAAAATAGAAAATCAAAACTCCAAAAGTGATTATCGAGCCTTGAATAGCTATTATCTATAAAATGTAAATGGACAATTATATTCAGTTAATGCTAGTAAAAAGTCCAACCCATATTTGTATTGGAAAACACTCCACAATTACTGCATCTTCCAGGAACCCACTGACAGGCTAGATACAGTATACTGTGTTTCGGCACCTCAAACTTAGTGCAATGAAACACTTATCAGCGGTTTATATATACAAAAAAATTGTGTAGTTACCGCTGCGATGTATGCCAATATGTGGAGAAAAAAACGGTGGTATACATTACAGATGATAATGACTTTCTGACACCCGCTAACACCCTTTTATAGATTGCGCCAAAATCTCGCCAAATTTGCCGAAAACCAAAAGACATAGGGAGTGAACTAGCTAATTAGGTGGACAGGTGAGCAAAGGGAGTGTACATCACTGTCAGTGCACGTCAGTAAAAAGACCTAGGAGGATGGGAACCTCCCATTACAAAACAGGAATGGGAGCTTGAAATTGAAATCACAAATGTAAACACAAATAAAAGGAGAAAAAAGGCTCCAATAAGATGCCGCGACAGTGAATTTTTACTTTTCTTTTCTGCATCTAGATAAAAATTTGAATCCTAGAAATCCAGCAGCCTCTTATCCCATCTGCCCTCCCTCCTAAGGGTCCAGTTCCCCTTATATTTGCTGACGCTGCTCCTTTACAACCATTGAAGCCAGCAAGTTTTTGCTGTAATCTTATCAATGAAACCAGGAATGATTACAGCCAAAGAGAGAAGGCACAGGAAATGCAGAATATAAATAAGAGGCACAGACTGGTTCATCCATCCCCAGCCAGAACTCATCATAATACAGTCCACCAGCTTTGTACCACTATTCATTCTTGCTGTACAAAGAACTCCTAAGCAAGCACATTCCTCTCCTACTACTCATAAAAACAAGCCCATCTGATCAGCCTGCATCCTGTTCTAAACTCAATAGCTGGGACACTGCCACAGTAACACAGCCAGGTAAATCTCACACACACAGTGAATGAATCTAATGAATTCACTGTCTTACTGTATCTCAAACTGGCAAAAATCTTGGCCAATGAATATTCAGGATGAAACAGAAATATAAATGACCTATGGCCATTTGTTAAATACTGTAGGTCTGTTTAGCATAATGAAACAATGTTTTCATAGAGACACTAATAACATTACTCTTTTCCCCCGAAGATTTGTAAATTTGTATGTAATGGATACAGTCAATTAAGTAGCAGAATCCTGTTTAAAAGCGGTGATTATTGGTTTTCATATGTTTTCCTACAGCTGATGAGATGTTTTCTATTGTAGTCCTGGGGTTTTCAGTCACATCCACCTATGAACAGTAACAGATGCTTGTAACTTAATTCCCTGTATTTAAATTCAATAGTTATGCTAGGACCAGATTTTACCAATGTGGAAAAACTGTTAGAGCTAACTGCTAACCTCACTACCGAATTTTTATAGCTCTTAAAGGGCAAGTCCAGCCCTAAATGAAAACTTACATATAAGGCAAATCACCCCCCAAAACCCTAAACAGTAATAGTTTGAAATCTGAAATATATAATTTAACCTGAAATCATATATCATAATGCATAATGTCCTTTCCCTCTTGTTTCTTGCTTCCTGGTTCTTCCACCATACAACTGTCAGCTATGGATTTGACAGTTGACATCAGCAATGACTGAATGTTACTCCCCTATCTGCTCTTCTGAGCATGCCCAGGCTCAGTAAGGCTCAGTTCAGGTTTCTAAATTGCTCAGTTTCCATGAGGCATCCAAACATAGCAGCATACAGTAATGAATTTATAGGACCAACTATGATATATCAACATATTTTAAAGAGGCCATTCTTTCTAAAAGATGTTATTATAGGGAGGAGTTGTCCTTAAAAGCAACAACCCCCAGGGCCAAGGTAAGTGAAAAACTGATTGGGCCCAGTACCCCCAGATGGCATCACGTACTCCCAGGTGGCAGTCACAGTCCCCCCAGATGCAGTCACACGTACTCCCAGGTGGCAGTCACAGTACCCCCAGGTGGCAGTCACAGTACCCCCAGTGGCACTCACAGTCACAGTACCCCAGGTGGCAGTCACAGTCCCAGTTACCCCCAGGTGGCAGTCACAGTACCCCATAGTAGATAAACTATATTTACTGATCTCTGCTTAGTTTTGTGTGAATATTGTGGGAGCAGATAGGCCACATCCTTTGGCAAAAATGTGATATCCATTTTTGATCCCACAACTGGGCATGCCCACAGATATGATGCTGGACATGATTATAATCACATCTATTGACATCACCAATGGGTGTTCAATGATTGTGTGGTTTTTGGTTTTATTAAGCTCTACAAAAAAGAACGTCTCTCAATACTCGATAAGTCCACAACTTGGATCATCAGTGTCATTTGCTTCTGCACTTTTTAAGCAGTCTTAGCCATATGATTCTAGCATAGTAGCATCATGCTTTGAGGTGCCGTAACTGTATAACCCGTGTTATAATTCAAATGAAAAAAAACTGAAGATCTACATTTAAAACATTTTTTTAAACAATCCTTATTTTGTCAATAAAAGATTTGAAAGAGGAATGCAGAATTTTGATTCATAGTCCAGTGATTTCATATTTTATCATAAACCGCATTCTTTTATGGCCCAGGCCACTTCCTCGGTGTCTTAGTCCAAAACCTACCAATCAATGCTTAGCCGGACATTGCAGTTATGTAGCTCAATACAATAATCATTTTATTTTTTTTGTTGTTCAGTGTTTTGTGAGCCCTAGAAAGCCATTGTGCCCACCTTCACACATAATTCATCTTTACTAGCCCAAAGTCCCCTTATCAGTTTTAATTCAATTCATAATCCTGTCACATTTACCTGACGGGGGACATATACATATAATCCAAGGTGAGGTCTTTCAAAATGTTGGCCTAAAATTAAAAGCAGCAGGCAAGCTTTCTTCACTGTGTTTACTTAGGGTTAATGTGCTTTTAAATTTGGTCAGCAACAACTGTCATCTCCAGAGAGAAGTTAATGTTTTGATGCTATAATTGTTTAAACAAATGACAGTATTCTGTCCCACACACAATGCTGACAATGGGTGTGTTTAAAGCTGAATTGGGAAACAGCTGGAGTACCAATCTTTGCTTATCCTTGATCTTGCTCATTTTGAACACATATTGCTCATAGATGTGGCTCGGTAACAAACTACATGCAGCCAAAACCTGAAAGTTACTTGTAGGAGGAAATCCTGATTTAAGTACTTTCATATGCTCAAACATTTCTTTCTTTGTCTGTCCAAAGAATAACATCAGTGTACATGGAATCAGTCCAGCAAAGTTCTCTAACAATTCTATCCAATCTGAGCTCTTTATTTATGTTCAGCTATTAATTACATCTATATGTTTAGCAATTAATTACATCTATTTTGTTCAGCTATTAATTTACTTCTATTTCTGAGACTGTAACATTAGCCCAGTGTTGCTGAATAAACTCTCTGGCCATTTTCCCTGTGTATTATTTTCTATTTCAGGATATGAAGCTTCTCGGGGGAAAGGATTTTTATGGGTTGAGCGATCGCATATGGGGAGGGGGTGGGCAAATTAATAACCGTGGTTATTTGCAAATACGTTTTGTTTAACTCTATGTATGTCATTTTACACAGCACAATCTCTCACACAGTCAACGTATTAAACATTTTCGATCATCATATAGCTTTAAACATATAGCCAATAAAAACTATAAAGGATAGAATTTTGCAAGCATTATCAAGTTATTATTATTTTAACTGTATGGTTAGAGAATGTTTATGTAGTTTAGTCTTTATAATGAATAAGGAAGTTTGAAATGTAAAAAAATTCATTTGTAAATTTGTAAATAAATTTAAAAATTTTGGCAAAATGACCAAATCTGACATTGTTCCTATATACTGAACTGCAAACACAATGACCAAGTTGACACCTCCATATTTTAGTTTTCCACCCAGTTAAGAAAGAAGGACTGAACAGAATGAAACAATCCATGGTTACCTACCTTGGCTGTCTGGTTAAGTCCTAGAGCTTATGATTCTTTATAAGTGTTTTGCTGTGTTCTGCAGCTGGAAACTAAACGGATTTGCTGCCTCCCCTCTATTAAAACCAGATCAATGAATCAGCAAAGGGGCTGTGTCAATGAGTTAGAACCCCATCCACTTCTCCATAGAGGTGAATGTAAATGCTGTTTTACAGTATTTTATCCCTGACTCACTTTTCTTTTTTCTCTTTCTGTGGAAAAGTGTTCCATGTTGAAAATATTTATTTTGTTTACCAACTTACAGCTAAACCAACGACATATTTCTCAAGAAATAAAATCCAAACTGCCCTGTTACCCAATCACTCCTACTAATATCATTTGTCTTATTGTCCTATAAGGAAACTCAGGATAAAGTTTTTATTTTTCTTGATCTTATCCCTGTGGCTGAGTCATCTACACAACCTACCAAAAGACACGCGAACTGTTATTTCCACCTCGAAGTGCACATATTGAAGTTCCGAAAATCCAAAAATCAGATTCAAACCAATTGAACAAAACATTTTTTGTATTTTTGATATTTCAATATTTTATATATTTTTTCAAAATCGGCAGTTCAGAATCGAAACCAGGTTTGTTTCGATGGGGACATGCCTCTTATAAATCCTGTGAAGATGTGCTGTGGCAGATGTTTTATATTATTTAAAAAATGCTAATGTGTTAATATATTTCTACTCTGATGCTCCAGTGCCATTCTGAGAAACTCATGAACTGTCCATAGATACGGGGGCAATTTGGCAAATACATTTTCCCTTTCTGAAGTAACTAAATAAACCGGCACAAGGTCTTTTCAAACTTTTCCAGTCACCTGGCTCTGCCCTGGTGTCTACCATTGAAAATAGAAGCATAAAGTGTCTTTTTTGTTTTAACATCAGTTGGTTCAGTAGATGAGGGAAGAAGGATATGTCCATATAATCCACCCTCCCCTAGACCTAGCTATGGGGGGGGGGGGTGTTCTAGGGGAAATCTGCAAAAAGAGAGTGAGCATTTGAGGTTGCAGGGCAGCAATACAGGATGTGTCTTTAAAGGGGAACTGTGGTCCAAAAACGACTTTAGGTAAATTGATAAGAATGCTTTCCTGAGAATTTTTGCAATTTATTTTCAATGTTTATTTTGCATAGTTTTGAAGATATTTACATTTTTGTGTGTGATATGGCCAGCATCACCAGGTCCCCTGCTTCCTGCTCTGAAACCATGTCAGTCAATCTACCCTGTGTCTCCTCCTCACCTTTGCAGCCCCCCGGTCCCTCCCCCTCATGGACCCCATGGTCCCCCTCTAGTTGCAGGCCCTTCTTGGCTCATTCTCTTACAGCTCCATGCGGCCCTGCCCACCCGTGGGTGCCATAGCCCCGCCACCATTCAGGGTTCCCAAGCCGGCCCACTCATGGGTACCTAAGCCCCACCCACCAATGTATGCCCAAGCCCCACCCACTCACTGACACACAAACTCCACCCCCTCATAGTGCACAAGCCCCGCCCACTCACAGGTGCTGTGGGCCACTCAGACACCCCCCCACAGAAAACTCTGTGGAAACAGCCTTTTCAGACAATGTGAGAACTCTCCTGAAAAGGCTGTTTTCACATAGTGGGAAAGAAGGGCTGTAGATTCCCTACTACTCTGTCAGGACTTCACACAGCAGAGAAGGAGGGATTTCCGGTCTCCCTCACCACACTGAGGGAGTCTGAGGGGCACTGTGCAGGAGAAGCCTTAGGAATGTCTCATGTCAGCTTCCCACCAATTAACTTTCTGGCCAGTCATTTCTTTATATCTTGGGCTGTGGAGCACGTAGAGAGGTATAGTATTATAGTATAGTATTTGAGGTTGATATAAAGACATACGTCCATCCAGTCCACCCAACTAGCAATATCCTCATTTCCTGCCTAACTGTTGATCCAGGCGGAAGGCAAAAAACCCCACCAAATTTTGAAGGGGGAAAAAATTCCTTCCTGATTTCAAGTGGCAATCGGAAATTTCTGGATCAACTCTACTTTATGTATCAATACCAGTAACTTGCAACATTTCTTGTTTGCAGAAACTCATCCAGCTTTTTTTTTGAAACTGACCAATGAACCCTGCCATTACATCCACTGGGAGACATTTCCATAGCTTTACCGTTCTCACAGTGAAAAACCCTTTCCGAGCTTGAAGCCTAAACCTTTTTTCTTCAAGTCTTAAGGGATGTCCTCATGTCCTTTGACATTTTTCTATTGGTGAACAATGTCCCAGATAGTTTATTGTATGGCCCGTTAATGTATTTATACACAGTAATCATATCCCCACGCAAGCGCCTTTTCTCCAGCGTACATAATTGTAACTTTTCCAGTCTCTCTTCATATTCAAGCTCCCCCAATCCCCTTATTAATTAGTTGCCCTTCTCTGAACCCTTTCCATTTCAAAGATCCTTTTTGTACACAGGATTCCAAATTACACTGCATATTCCAATGAGGCCTTACCAATGCTTTGTAAAGAGGGAGAATACATTTTCCTCCCTTGAATCTATACCTCTCTTATACAAGACAAACCTGCTGGCTCTGGCTGTTGCCGCCGGCACTGCTTGCTACCTTTAGTTTGTTATCCACCAAAACTCCAAGATCCCTTTCCAACAGGATTCACTTAACACAGAGCCATTTTAGTATAAGGGCCCTTTTATAAAAATCTTATCGTTATCGTAAAATACCGATCGTTATCGTAAAATAACGACCGGGTTTTTACCGATAACGACCCTTATTTACCGATAACGACCGTTATTTACCAATAGTTAAATACCGGTCGTTATCGGTAAATACCGGTCTTTTTTACCGATAACGGTCGTTATTTACCGATAACGTCTATCGGTATAACGACCGTTATCGGTAAATACGACCGTTATCGGTAAATAACGGTCGTTATCGGTAAAACCCCGGTCGTTATTTTACGATAACGTCGGTATTTTACGATAACGATAACGATTTTTTATAATAGGCCCTAAGTAGCACAAGTATTTTTAAGTCCAAAATGCACACCTTACATTATCAACATTGAATTTCATCTGCCACTTAGCAGCCCAATGTGATAATCTATCTAGATCCCCTTGCAACGATTGCACATCCTCTGAAGTTTTTAAGGGTCGAACAAGTTTTGTGTCGTCAGCACACACGAAAACCTTGCTGACAATACCCACTTCCAATCATTAATAAATAGATTAAATAGAAGAGGCCCAACACAGAACCCTGTGCCACCCCACTTAGCACTTTAGTCCATAATGATGAAGCCCCATTAACAACTACTCTCTGCATCCTATTCATTAACCAATTTTCTATCCATGTATAAATGTGACTCCCCAGACCAACAGACCTTAGCTTATTCATTAGTCGCCTATGGGGACTGTATCAAAACCTTTGCAAATCCAAGTAAACTACATCTACTGCTATACCAGAGTCTAAATTTCTACTTACTTCCTCATAAAAGCCAAGCAAGTTAGTTTGACAAGATCTTTCCTCCTAAATCCATGCTGGTTACTACTTATAATGTCAGTCCTTGAAACATACTCTAGACATGTTCCCTTATTAAAGTTTCCAGGATCTTCCCCACCACTGAAGTTAAACTTACAGGCCTGTAATTACCCGGCTGTGAACGACTACCCTTTTTGCAAATGCGAGAAGCCTGGCTGACAAAATGGGTGAATTGGAAATGATGGCATTGAATGAAAAGTATGATGTAATAGGTATAGCAGAAACGTGGTTGAACAGTTCTCACGACTGGGCTGTAAATATAGAAGGATATGCCTTGTTTAGGCAGGACAGAAAAAAAAGGAAAGGGGGAGGAGTATGTGTTTATGTTAAAAAAGAATTTAAGCCAAATTTAAAAGAAGAGATAACTGGTGATATGGATGATAAAGTGGAGGCAATATGGGTGGAATTAGGCAACAGGAAAGGGGGTAATGTCATTGTTGGTGTCTGCTATAAGCCGCCAAATGCTAGCAGAGAGGAGGTGAGTCAACTTCATATGCAGTTGGCAAGGGCTGCAAGTTTGGGGAGTGTGCTCATTATGGGGGACTTCAATTACCCTGACATTGATTGGTGTGGTGGAACTGCCATCACAGAAAAAGGCGATGAGTTCCTGAATTTGCTGCAGGATAATTTTCTCTCACAGGTGGTTGAGGTTCCTACTAGAAAAGGAGCTCTGTTGGATCTGGTAATATCTAACATTGTGGAGCGCATTATAGATATAAAGGTAACTGGAGGCTTAGGGAATAGTGACCATGAAATAGTGGCATTTGGACTTTGTTATCGAAAGGAAAAGTGCGCTGGGTTAACAAAGACATTTAATTTCAGGAAAGCAAATTTTCCCAGGTTAAAAGCAGCTCTTCAGAATGTCAACTGGGATAATGTATTATCAGGTAAAGGTACTGAACAGAAGTGGACTGTGTTCAAGGGGATTTTAAGCCAGTTCACATCTAAATTTATACCCTTGGGAAATAAATGTAAAAAAAATAAATCCGCGCCCATGTGGCTGAATTCTGATGTACAGAGGCAAATGGTAAGGAAGAAAAAGGCATTTAAAACCTTTAAGGCCGAGGGACCGGAAAGGGCCTTTAGGGACTATAAAAACTGTAACAAGGAGTGTAAGAAAGCAATCAAACTAGCTAAAATTAATAATGAAGTTAGAATAGCTGAAGAAAGCATCACTAAGCCTAAGCATTTTTTTAAGTATATTAATAGTAAGAAGATGAGGACTGAGAATGTGGCACCATTAATTAATGGGGATAAGTTAGTTACGGAGGATGGCGATAAAGCAAATGTCTTGAATAATTTTTTTTCCTCTGTATATACTATAGAAGATCCAAGTACAGATATCATAGAGTATAGTAGCAATAAAGGTATACAAGATTCAAGTTCACTTTGGTTAACCGAGGATATGGTACAGAAAGAACTAAATAAGGTTAATATTAATAAATCTCCTGGACCGGATAAAATACATCCCCGGGTACTTAGGGAGCTAAGTTCAGTTTTATCTAGGCCATTATTTCTTATTTTTGCTGATTCCCTCATGTCCGGTGGTGTGCCTCTGGATTGGAAAAAGGCTGATGTTATTCCAATATTCAAAAAGGGTAGTCGTTCACAGCCGGGTAATTACAGGCCTGTAAGTTTAACTTCAGTGGTGGGGAAGATCCTGGAAACTTTAATAAGGGAACATGTTCTAGAGTATGTTTCAAGGACTGACATTATAAGTAGTAACCAGCATGGATTTAGGAGGAATAGATCTTGTCAAACTAACTTGCTTGGCTTTTATGAGGAAGTAAGTAGAAATTTAGACTCTGGTATAGCAGTAGATGTAGTTTACTTGGATTTTGCAAAGGCTTTTGATACAGTCCCCCATAGGCGACTAATGAATAAGCTAAGGTCTGTTGGTCTGGGGAGTCACATTTATACATGGATAGAAAATTGGTTAATGAATAGGATGCAGAGAGTAGTTGTTAATGGGGCTTCATCATTATGGACTAAAGTGCTAAGTGGGGTGCCACAGGGTTCTGTGTTGGGGCCTCTTCTATTTAATCTATTTATTAATGATTTGGAAGTGGGTATTGTCAGCAAGGTTTCTGTGTTTGCTGACGACACAAAACTTTGTCGACCATTAAAAACTTCAGAGGATGTGCAATCGTTGCAAGGGGATCTAGATAGATTATCACATTGGGCTGCTAAGTGGCAGATGAAATTCAATGTTGATAAATGTAAGGTGATGCATTTTGGACTTAAAAATACTTGTGCTACTTATACTATAAATGGCTCTGTGTTAAGTGAATCCCTGTTGGAAAGGGATCTTGGAGTTTTGGTGGATAACAAACTTAAAGGTAGCAAGCAGTGCCAGGCGGCAACAGCCAGAGCCAGCATGGTATTGTCTTGTATAAAGAGAGGTATAGATTCAAGGGAGGAAAATGTAATTCTCCCTCTTTACAAAGCATTGGTAAGGCCTCATTTGGAATATGCAGTGTAATTTTGGAATCCTGTGTACAAAAAGGACATCTTTGAAATGGAAAGGGTTCAGAGAAGGGCAACTAAATTAATAAGGGGATTGGGGGAGCTTGAATATGAAGAGAGACTGGAAAAGTTACAATTATGTACGCTGGAGAAAAGGCGCTTGCGTGGGGATATGATTACTGTGTATAAATACATTAACGGGCCATACAATAAACTATCTGGGACATTGTTCACCAATAGAACATGTCAAAGGACATGAGGACATCCCTTAAGACTTGAAGAAAAAAGGTTTAGGCTTCAAGCTCGGAAAGGGTTTTTCACTGTGAGAACGGTAAAGCTATGGAACTGTCTCCCAGTGGATGTAATGGCAGGTTCATTGGTCAGTTTCAAAAAAAAGCTGGATGAGTTTCTGCAAACAAGAAATGTTGCAAGTTACTGGTATTGATACATAAAGTAGAGTTGATCCAGGGAAATTTCCGATTGCCACTTGAAGTCAGGAAGGAATTTTTTCCCCCTTCATAAATTTGGTGGGGTTTTTTTGCCTTCCGCCTGGATCAACAGTTAGGCAGGAAATGAGGATATTGCTAGATGGGTTGGACTGGATGGACGTATGTCTTTATTCAACCTCAAATACTATACTATACTATACTATACCTCTCTACGTGCTCCACAGCCCAAGATATAAAGAAATGACTGACCAGAAAGTTAATTGGTGGGAAGCTGACATGAGACATTCCTAAGACTTCTCCTGCACAGTGCCCCTCAGACTCCCTCAGTGTGTGAGGGAGACCGGAAATCCCTCCTCCTCTCTGCTGTGTGAAGTCCTGACAGAGTAGGTAAGGGAATCTACAGCCCTTCTTTCCCACTATGTGAAAACAGCCTTTTCAGGCAGAGTTCTCACATTGTCTGAAAAGGCTGTTTCCACAGAGTTTTCTGTAGGGGGGGTGTCTGAGTGGCCCACAGCACCTGCGAGTGGGCAGGGCTTGTGCACCTATGAGGGGGTGGAGTTTGTGTGTCAGTGAGTGGGTGGGGCTTGGGCATACATTGGTGGGTGGGGCTTAGGTACCCATGAGTGGGCAGGGCTTGGGAACCCATGAGTGGGCGGGGCTTAGGCACCCACGGGTGGGCAGGGCCGCATGGAGCTGTAAGAGAATGAGCCAAGAAGGGCCTGCAACTAGAGGGGGACCATGGGGTCCATGAGTGGGAGGGACCAGGGGGGCTGCAAAGGTGAGGAGGAGACACAGGGTAGATTGACTGACATGGTTTCAGAGCAGGAAGCAGGGGACCTGGTGATGCTGCTGCCATATCACACACAAAAATGTAAATATCTTCAAAACTATGCAAAATAAACATTGAAAATAAATTGCAAAAATTCTCAGGAAAGCAATTCTTATCAATTTACCTAAAGTCGTTTTTGGACCACAGTTCCCCTTTAAAGACACTCCTGTATTGCCTGCCTGCAACCTCAAATGCTCACTCTCTTTTTTGCAGATTTCCCCTAGAACACCCCCCCCCCCCCCATAGCTAGGTCTATGGGAGGGGTGGATTATATGGACATATCCTTCTTCCCTTCCATCTACTGAACCAACTGATGTTAAAACAAAAAAGATACTTTATGCTTCTATTTTCAATGGTAGACACCAGGGCAGAGCCAGGTGACTGGAAAAGTTTGAAAAGACCTTGTGCCGGTTTATGTCTTACTTCCAGAAAGGGAAAATTTGTATTTGCCAAATTGCCCCCGTATCTATGGACAGTCTCATGAGTTTCTCAGAATGGCACTGGAGCATCAGAGTAGAAATATATTAACACATTAGCATTTTTTAAATAATATAAAACATCTGCCCACAGCACATCTTCACAGGATTTATAAGAGGCATGTCCCCCATTCGAAACAAACCTGGTTTCGATTCTGAACTGCCGATTTTGAAAAAATATATAAAAATATTGAAATATCAAAAATACAAAAAAATGTTTTGTTCAATTGGGTTTGAATCTGATTTTTGGATTTTCGGAACTTCAATATGTGCACTTCGAGGTGGAAATAACAGTTTCGCTGTCTTTTGGTAGGTTGTGTAGATGACTCAGCCACAGGGATAAGATCAAGAAAAATAAAACCTTTATCCTGAGTTTCCTTTATAGGACAATAAGACAAATGATATTAGTAGGAGTGATTGGGTAGCAGGGCAGTTTGGATTTTATTTTCTTGAGAAATATGTCGTTGTGTTATAAGCTGTAAGTTTGGTAAACAAAATAACTATTTTCAACATGGAACACTTTTTCCACAGAAAGAGAAAAAAGAAAAGTGAGTCAGGGATAAAATACTGTAAAACAGCATTTACATTCACAGCTTATGGAGAAGTGGATGGGGTTCTAACTCATTGACACAGCCCCTTTGCTGATTCATTGATCTGGTTTTAAATAGAGGGGAGGCAGCAAATCCGTTTTAGTTTCCAGCTGCAGAACACAGCAAAACACTTATAAAGAATCATAAAGCTCTAGGACTGAACCAGACAGCCAAGGTAGGTAACATCTGGATTGTTTCATTCTGTTCAGTCCTTCTTTCTTAACTGGGTGGAAAACTAAATATATGGAGGTGTCAACTTGGTCATTGTGTCTTGCAGTTCAGTATATAGGAACAATGTCAGATTTGGTCATTTTGCCAAAATTTTTAAATTTATTTACAAATTTACAAATGAATTTTTTTACATTTCAAACATTCCTTATTCATTATAAAGACTAACTACATAAACATTCTCTAACCATACAGTTAAAATATAAATAATAACTTGATAATGCTTGCAAAATTCTATCCTTTATAGTTTTTATTGGCTATATGTTTAAAGCTATATGATGATCGAAAATGTTTAATACGTTGACTGTGAGAGATTGTGCTGTGTAAAATGACAATACATAGAGTTAAACAAAACGTATTTGCCAAATAACCACGGTTATTAATTTGCCCCACCCCCTCCCCATATGCGATCGCTCAACCCATAAAAATCCTATTCCCCCGAGAAGCTTCATATCCTGAAATAGAAAATAATACACAGGTAAAATGGCCAGAGAGTTTATTCAGCAACACTGGGCTAATGTTACAGTCTCAGAAATAGACGTAAATTAATAGCTGAACAAAATAGATGTAATTAATTGCTAAACATAATAGATGTAATTAATAGCTGAACATAAATAAAGAGCTCAGACTTTGGATAGAATTGTTAGATGAACTTTGCTGGACTGATTCCATGTACACTGATGTTATTCTTTGGACAGACAAAGAAAGAAATGTTCTGAGCATATGAATGTACTTAAATCAGGATTTCCTCCTACAAGTAACTTTCCAGGTTTTGGCTGCATGTAGTTTGTTACCGAGCCACATCTATGAGCAATATGTGTTCAAAATGAGCAAGATCAAGGATAAGCAAAGATTGGTACTCCAGCTGTTTCCCAATTCCAGCTTTAAACACACCCATTGTCAGCATTGTGTGTGGGACAGAATACTGTCATTTGTTATAACAATTATAGCATCAAAACATTAACTTCTCTCTGGAGATGACAGTTGTTGCTGACCAAATTTAAAAGCACATTAACCCTAAGTAAACACAGTGAAGAAAGCTTGCCTGCTGCTTTCTAAATTTAGGCCAACATTTTGAAAGACCCCACCTTGGATTATATGTATATGTCCCTACGTCAGGTAAATGTGACAGGATTATGAATTATGAATTAAACTGATAAGGGAGACTTTGGGCTCAGTAAAGATGAATTATGTTGTGAAGGTGGGCACAATGGCTTTCTAGGGCTCACTTGCCACAAAACACTGAACAAAACAAAAAATAAAATGATTATTGTATTGTTAGCTACATAACTGCAATGTCCTGGGCTAAGCATTGTATTGGTAGGTTTATGGACTAAGACACCGAGGAAGTGGCCTGGGCCATATAAGAATGCGGTTTATGATAAAATATGAAATCACTGGACTATGACTCAAAATTCTGCATTCCTCTTTCAACTTCTTTTATTGACACAATAATGGATTGTTTAAAAAAAATGTTTTAAATGTAGATCTTCAGTTTTTTTCATTTTGAATTTATAACACGGGTTATACAGTTACGGCACCTCAAAGCATGATGCTACTATGCTAGAAATCATATGGCTAAGACTGCTTAAAAAGTGCAGAAGCTAAATGACACTGATGATCCAAGTTGTGGACTTATCTGAGTATCTGAGAGACGTTCTTTTTCTGTAGAGCTTAATAAAACCAAAAACCACACAATCATTGAACACCCATTGGTGATGTCAATAGATGTGATTATAATCATGTCCAGCATCATATCCTGTGGGCATGCCCAGTTGTGGCATCAAAAATGGATATCACATTTTTTTCCAATGGATGTGGCCTATCCTGCTCCCACAATATTCACACAAAACTAAGCAGAGACTCAGTAAATATAGTTTATCTACTATCAGGGGTACTGTGACTGCCACCTGGGGGTACTGTGACTGTGAGTGCCACCTGGGGGTACTGTGACTGTGAGTGCCACCTGGGGGTACTGTGACTGCCACCTGGGAGTACTGTGACTGCCATCTGGGGGGACTGTGACTGCCACCTGGGAGTACTGTGACTGCCATCTGGGGGTACTGGGCCCAATCAGTTTTTCACTTACCTTGGCCCTGGTGGTTGTTGCTTTTAAGGACAACTCCTCCCTCATAATAACATCTTTTAGAAAGAATGGCCTCTTTAAAATATGTTGATATATCATAGTTGGTCCAATAAATTCATTACTGTATGCCTGCTATGCTTCTGGATGCCTCATGGAAACTGAGCAATTTAGAAACCTGAACTGAGCCTGTACTGAGCCTGGGCATGCTCAGAAGAGGCAGATAGGGGAGTAACATTCAGTCATTGGCTGTGATGTCAACTGTCAAATCCATAGCTGACAGTTGCCATGGTGGAAGAACCAGGAAGCAGAAACAGGGGAAACAGGACATTATGCATTATGCATTATGATTTCAGGTTAGAATTATATATTTCAGATTTCAAACTATTACTGTTTAGGGTTTTGGGGGGTGATTTGCCTATATGTAAGTTTTCATTTTAGGGCTGGACTTGCCCTTTAAGAGCTATAAAAATTCGGTAGTGAGGTTAGCAGTTAGCTCTAACAGTTTTTCCACATTGGTAAAATCTGGTCCTAGCATAACTATTGAATTTAAATACAGGGAATTAAGTTACAAGCATCTGTTACTGTTCATAGGTGGCATGTGACTGAAAACCACAGGACTACAATATAGAAAACATCTCATCAGCTGTAGGAAAACATATGAAAACCATAAATCACCGCTTTTAAACAGGATTCTGCTACTTTAATTGACTGTATCCATTACATACAATATTTACAAATCTTCGGGGAAAAGAGTAATGTTATTAGTGTCTCTATGAAAACATTGTTTCATTATGCTAAACAGACCTACAGTATTTAACAAATGGTCCATATGGTCATATTTTATATTTCTCGTTTCATCCTGAATATTCATTGGCCAAGATTTCTGCCAGTTTGAGATACAGTAAGACAGTGAATTCATTAGATTCATTCACTGTGTTGTGAGATTTACCTGGCTGTGTTTACTGCTGGCAGTGTCCCCAGCTATTGAGTTTAGAACAGGATGCAGACTGATCAGATGGGCTTGTTTTTATGAGTAGTAGGAGAGGAATGTGCTTGCTTAGGAGTTCTTGGTACAGCAAGAATGAATAGTGGTACAAAGCTCGGTGACTGTATTATGATGAGTTCTGGCTGGGGATGGATGAACCAGTCTGTGCTTCTTATTTATATTCTGCATTTCCTGTCGCCTTCTCTCTTTGGCTGTAATCATTCCTGGTTTCCATTGATAAGATTACAGCAAAAACTTGCTGGCTTCAATGTTTTGTAAAGGAGCAGCGTCAGCAAATATAAGGGGAACTGGACCCTTAGGATGGGAGGGCAGATGAGGATAAGAGGCTGCTGGATTTCTAGGATTCAAATTTCTTATTCTAAAGATGCAGAAAAGAAAAGTAAAAATTCACTGTCCGGGCATCATTATTGCAGCCTCTTTTTTTCTCCTTTTTATTTGTGTTTACATTTGTGATTTCAATTTCAAGCTCCCATTCCTGTTTTGTAATGGGAGGTTCCCATCCTCCTAGGTCTTTTTACTGACAGTGATGTACACTCCCTTTGCTAACCTGTCCACCTAATTAGCTAGTTTACTCCCTATGTCTTTTGGTTTTCGGCAAATTTGGCGAGATTTCGGCGCAATCTATAAAAGGGTGTTAGCGGGTGTCGGAAAGTCATTATCATCTGTAATGTATACCACCATTTTTTTCTCCACATATTGGCATACATCGCAGCCGTAACTACACAATTTTTTTTTATATATAAACCACTGATAAGTGTTTCATTGCACTAAGTTTGAGGTGCCGAAAACACAGTATACTGTATCTAGCCTGTCAGTGGGTTCCTGGAAGATGTCAGTACATTGTGGAGTGTTTTCCAATACAAATATGGGTTGGACTTTTTACTAGCATTAACTGTAATATAATTGTCCATTTACATTTTATAGATAATAGCTATTCAAGGCTCGATAATCACTTTTGGAGTTTTGATTTTCTATTTTTCCCACTTAAGTCAAATGAGGATCTTATTTCAACATCTAACCAAATGTTTTTTCTGCTTTAATGTTGGAAAATTCTCAGTTGCAGCCCTAATCTGGTAAAGGCCTTTTTCTTTTTGCCACAATACTGGACTTAACGTAATGAATATGGTGATGTTGTTGTCACACCTTGCCGATACACCACATTGATACTTTATGCAGTGAAAATGTTCTGCTTCATAAATATGGTGAAAATACCGCTATTTGCCATTGCGATGCCCCACGTTGGCAAAATTGCTATATTAGCGATTTAGAAATATGCCCCATAGTCTAGCCTGGTAGCTTTTTGGACATCACCATTTGTTTGATCTGTAGTTTTGTTTTCATTAAAGGGGAAAGAAAGACTCCAGACAACATTTCTCCAATGTTGAGCACATTCACAAAGATAAAAAAAAACTCTTACCTCTCCAGCTGTGGATGCTGGATGATTTATGAAATAAACCTGTGGGTACTAGATAATAATCCACCTTATCTGGACACACCCAGCTAAGTGTATGCAGTACCCTTTACAGGAGGGTGCAGACTTGCTTCTTAGAAGCTGACAGCCAACCATGGGCCATATTTATAACCCCGCTGGATCGCTTTTTAACGATACTGCGGGTTAGTTAATTTACGATCACGGTCCTAAATGTATGATCGTTAATTAACTAATGTTCGATCATAGAATACCGAGTGGTAGTAAACTACTGCAGTGGTACTCTATGGGGATCGTAAATCTACGATTTCGTTATTGTAGATTTACGATTGGTATCGTAAATTTACGATCGGTATTGTAAATCTGCGATCGTTAAACCGATTGTTAATTTTCGATCAGTTTAATGATCGTAAATTTACGATACCAATCGTTCTAGTCAGCTTTATAGATATGGCCCCATGCTACAGCTCAGAGATCATCCCCCTGACCCACCACAGAGGTTTTGAGTAAATATATATTCAAATGCTCCTGTCAATAACAACACATTTGTTTGTTTTTCATACAAAAAAAATAACCTTTGCAGTTTATTTCTTAGCTAGCATGAAAGTAAGAAACACATTGTAGTAAATAATAAAAGTAAGTCTGGGGAAATGAACCTGCACTTACTCGGTCTTGATAAAACCAGAGATTTCTACCACAACAGAGCTGCTATATACAAAGTCTTCACATGTATAAACTTTAAATTTACTAGAAAAAAAATTATGGAAACAAATAAAACAGTGTATTCAGTCAGTTGAAGGCAATACTGCCTTGTACTGCTTACAGTATATACTTTGAGGATGGGGATACTGGAGGAGTGAGCACCCATAGTTGGACAAGAGTGTATTGAAACCTTGAATCAGTTTACATCCAGTCAGTTGACTGTTTTGTATTGATTTATAAGTAAAAGAGGGGATTTGAACCTGTGACCTCATGTGCCATGTCTTAAAACATGGTATTTGTATGTTGGGCCACCAGAGCTACCAGAAAGAATACAGGTACATCCAGAAACAGAAGTTTAAAAAAATCCACAGCAGTAAAATCACCTGACTATTTTGTACTGTTCCAGGCTGTCTGAAAAATCAACTGCATTGTAACAAGCATCTTTCAAAGTCTTATAAGGGACTTCCATTGGTCTGGAGACATCTGTATAGAAATTACTCTGTGCAAAGAAGACTATATGGGCTATGAGTTCTAAGTACTGGCAACAATATGGAAGCCTTCTATTACTTATATGTACTAAATGCAACTTACTAGAAAAGAATGTATACAGTAGGTGTTCTGGGGAGAAAAGCTTTCACATTAGCATAAAAAACAACTTTAGTTACCACTAACCATTTGTCTGTCTCCTCTAAGTTACTCCCACACCTTAGCTGAGTAGTCCCCAATTCTGTAATCAAGCCAGTAAATCTGTAAGTGACCTAGGCCAGATTCTGCAGCATTCCAAGTGCAGTAAGGGCATTACTGCGGAGGGAGGCCTGGGAGCCCAGGGGGGCCCATATTCTTTTTATTATTCTTTTTATTATTTCTGAGTCCCACTTTGCTCATATTTACTTACCTACATCCCTACAAATTGCTATTATTTACTGACTACCCACTACATTTCTTGACCACTCCTCAGTTTGGTTATCCCACTTTCCACAGACATCCCCTCAATTATCTTAGGGGATTTCTATATGCCCAATGATACTAACAATTCTGCTGCCACTAAACTTTTCTCTCTTACCTCCTCCCTTAGCCCTTCTCAATGGTCCCCTGCACAGATTTATTGTAATGGCCATAAACTTAATCTGGTCTTCACTCACTTATGCTCAATATCACTCTTTCTGCTATCAGATCACAATCACAAATACTGCAAGCACAATATTGAATATCCTCAATGGGCAAATATTAAGGGGCTGATGCAATAGAAAGGTGCAAACATTTCCCATGCTAATATTCTGCAGCAACTAATAAGCTGTCGGCTAACTGCAATAAAAAGCTAACATATGATTGGTTGTGACAAATTAATAGCACATGCAAACCTTAGCAACTCTTTTTGCTTTAGCCTCATATATATCTATATATCTTACCTTTCTGTTTACAATGCTAAATACTGCATTAAAGCATTAAAAGTAGTCTTCTTGGTCTAAAAAACATTATATTGTCCTCCTGCACAGACCAAATGCTCACAAAAAGCAGGTAAGTAATTCAAGCTCGCCCATATAAATATGGCTTGAAAAACACATCAGGGATGCAATATGTTCATGGTATATAAGTAATTATTGTTCACCATTTAATTTGATATGTGGTGAGTGTGTTTTCCGGTGTGCGCCAGTGTTCTGTTTTTTGTGTGCCTATGTAAGTAATTCAAGTAATTCCTTTTTATGATTGTCAAAATTTTCAAGAATTTGTAAATCATGGGTGTTTACTGGTTAGCCAATAATCGTGCTTCCTAAAACGATTGGCTCATACTATATATAACATTTTAATATTTAACAGAGGTTTTTAATCTTATATATTTGTATATCCTTTTTAACTTATTTATGCCAGCACCATAGCACTTTTCTCAAAATTTCAATATGGCATCTTAATTCAGTTGCACTATGTAGCTTTTTTGCACTAGCAGCACTTTAAAACTGTGTTTAGTGACCATGATATGTACATGGCTTTAGAAATTTTTTATACGTTTCCATGCATATGGGTGTGTCTTTAAGTATATGGCACCACACATAAGTTTCTTAGTTTTCGTCAGTTCAGCCTTCTTTCTCCTCCTGCCGCTCCCCCTCTTTCCCCCCCTCTGTTTCCCCCCCCTCCCCTCTGGCGCTACTCCCCCCTCCACTGCCCTCCAGCCCCCCCTTCTCCCCTCTCTCCCTTCCCAGGCCCCCTCTCTGCTTCCTTGTCCTCCATTATCCTTCCTGGCCCCGTCCGTCCCTGCGTCCCCCTCGGGTAACCCCCCTGCCCCTCCTCTCCCCTTCCCTTCCCGCGCCTCGGCTTGTCCTGTCCCCCCCGCCCTGGCCGTGGCTCTGTGCCTTGGCCGGGTCCCCCCCCTTCCCCCCTTCGGTTCCCTCGTCCCTCGCTGGCTTGCCGCCTTTCCCCTTCCTTCTCTCCTTTTCCGCGCGGTGCTTTCCTGTTTCCCTCCCCCCCCTACCTGCCCCTCTTCTGCTTCTTCCTGCGGCCTCCCCTTCCGTTTTCTTGGCTTTCTCCCGCTGTGCCCTCCGCCCCCTTTGCCTTCCTGTGGTGGTTCCCCTTGGTCACGTTGCTTTCTCGTCCCCTCCTTGGGTGCTCCCTTCCGTCCCCTGTCGATCCGGCGCCTCCCTCCCTCCCCCCCCCCTCCCTGGTGTCTGGCTGTCTCTGTCGGCGGCCGCCCTCGCCGTCCCTTTGCCCCCGTTTCTTGTTTGTTTCCCCCTCCCCTGGCTTTCTGGGTTCCTGGGTGTCTTTGGCTCCTCCCCTGCCCCCCGCTCTCCCCGCGGCGGTTTTCGTCTTCTTCGCTTCTGCCTTGCCCCCGGCCGCTCCTCTTTTGCGCCCTTTCTTCCCTCCCCTCCTCCCCCTCCCTTTGCCCCGCGCCCTTTCTGTCTCCCCCGGCCGGCCCCCCCGCCCCTCTCTGGCGGTTGGCTCGCGCTCGTTCGTCCGCTTCGTCGCATGAACCCGGATCCGGCATCGAACCCCTCTGTTTCCAAAATCCCGAAACAGATGGATCCTCCAGCGTTTCGGACTTCTTCGGAACACATTTTTCAAGATTTTCGGTGTACTGAACTATTTTGGAATAATTTTTTGAAATATCTTTGAACGTTTTGTGCATCCTCGAATACGATAGACAAAACCAACTTTCGATTTTCCGATCTTATTTTTTCGAAAATCAACTTTTCGATTTCGAGCCTATTTGCGATAATTTTTGTTTTAAAATAGCTTCGGACATTCAAAACTCTTCGAAAATTACGATCGTAAATTTGAAAGTGGTCTCCAATCGTATTGTTGGGGATTTCTGAACGTTCGAAGATATTAGCGAAAATTACCAACCAATTGCTCTTGTCCAAGTCGCAAATCTTCAAAATGTGTTTCCATTTTCGTAGCTTTGGATCGGGAATCCGAAGACGGAATAACACTATGTAGTTTTTTGGCATCTCTACTAGTAGCATAACTTTCGGTAAGTACAGTTTTTAACTATTGCAATCCCAGGGCCGGAGACTGAGCAGTTCGGTCCTCACCCTGGGTACTTTAATGGGGGTGGGTGGGGAGGGGTTAAAGTTTCTCTTAAAAGGACAATGTAAATGAAAATAGCCAAATTACCTTCAGGGATTGAATTTCTAATACTATAAATACAAAAAAAAAAAAAAGAAAAGGGGGGAAAAAAAAAAAAAAAACACACACCATATATTTCTATTCTGCATAATTTCCAACATTATCTTTTATTAATCCAAAATATGCTCTTAACGCTAATTTACACAAGTAAAGCTTCAAAAGCGTAATGAAATATAAAGCTCAAAACATTCACTTTTCATTCATAGATGAACCAATTGGCAAAATTGTCCAAGATCTCATCAGATACATTTATCACTTTCATTTAAACTTTTTAATTATAGTTTGTTGGATATCAGGGTTTGTAATATCGATCAAAACGCGGCCAAACACTAATTAGACATTAATTTCATTAGGTGCATCGTCCCCTGACTGGCTCCATTAAACTAAGTATAGAAAATTCAACAGTGGAAGTTAGTTTAGCTCAATTACATATTTTTGTACACTTTCTTTTTGTACAAGTATCGTTTTCATTTTTTTCAATCTGTTTAAAGGCATTAAAGATAAGTACACAGAAACAACATGTAAATATGTTTCATTTGGAAGCTTCATCTTTAAAAATACGGTTGGCCATATTTTTTTGTGCCCCTCCAGAGCCTGCTTTCTCCCTGTTGGGCCTCAATCGATAATGCCCTGTGAGTTCCGTGCACACGCCGTCATGGAACCACAGCTATCTGTTTGAGGCGTCAGCAGGTGAGTGCACGGAACTCACAGGCAATTTTACACTGTTTGAGGCTCAAGCGGAGAGTGGCCCAGAACCCACAGGCATACTGTTTTAGGCTTAAGCAGGAGAGTGCACGAACTCAAGGCATTACGTTTGGACTCAAGCATGTAGAGTGCAACCGACCTCAACAGGCTTACTGGTTTGTGAGCTACAAGCAAGGAAGAGTGGCACGGAACTCACAGGCATTTGCGTTGGCTCAAGCAGAGAGTGCAAACGGCACTCACTGCATTACTGTTGAGGCTGAAGCAGGAGAGTGCACAGAACTCACAGGCTTACTGGGTGTTAGGCTCAGCAGGTTATAGTGCACAGACTCACAGGCTCTTACTGTTCGAGGGCTCAAGCGATAAGGGCGAATCCACAGCTACGTTTTGGGCAAGATGCATGCACGACTCACAGTCATTACTGTTTGAGGCTCAAGCATGGGATGCACGGAACTCACAGGCATTACTGTTTGAGGCTCAAGCGCGTAGAGTGCCAGGAACTCACAGGCACTGTTCCGGGGTGGTGCCAATTCTGAGGCTCAAGCAGGAGACTGCACAGAACTCACAGGCAGTTAATCGATTGATCTCAATCAGGAGAAGCATAGGAAATCCAAGGGTCTGAGCTTTAACCTTCAGCAACCAGTAACAAGATGTCAGCAACTTCAAGGCCACAAAGGTATGCTCTGGAGGGACATAGAGTAAAAAAAGAATAATATGGCAACAGTATTTTTAAAGCTGCCGCTACCCAATGATCAAACTTGATTTTACAGGCCACTTATCCTTTAAAGACCATTTTCTTTCCGTAGTCCCAAGCAATTAATGTCCCGTGTCTTCTTTTGGTAGCAATATGAAAACACAAGCTGTGCTCAATAAATAACAAAGTGACCCCTTAATTACTTAATCAAGTACAAACACCCCAAAACAGATATAAAACATTTGCTTTCATCTTAAAAGACCTTTGGGTAACTATGGTTACTGCACTAGTCCCCACGTTTGACATTTTTTTATTAATGGAGCCCAAAGAGAGTGGGGCGCTAAACATTCCCCATTTTTTTTGCTGCCCTCATTCTGTTGCTGTCATTCTCATGAGAACCCATGTTTTTTTTTTTTCCTCCTGTTAATAAACTATACACGCAAGGGACGCAGCTACAAGTCCAATGCAGCATAGAACTATTGTTTGCTATTACTACAAACCTCCTACCATCTTACTTCTAACCTGGTTATGTTTCTATATCATCATCTGAAAACATAATGTAGCATCTACAACCGAGAAATCCTCGAAATACTTATTACTGTGGAAGTCTGATATTATTTTCTACTGAAAAAACATCATTGCTTTCTAGTATCTAGCCAGCAGTGGAGTCTGGAATATCTGTAAATCCCTGAAGTATTAACTGATGATCTTGTAGCTCAGTATATTGTTAAGCCTATGAAAGGAGGGTTGGTGTGCAATAAGTTGACTCTCATTTCAACTTTGTGCCTTGTTTTGGGGAATCCACTTTTTTCAAGGAGGAGATTTAATCACATGTCCAATGATTTTCATAAAGTTTCACTTCATGTAAATGCACTAATGAGTCAAATATGCCCTTCCGCAAGATTCCCAATGAGTTGTTTTGCAGCTGTATTTTCATACCAGGGTATCATGTTTTTTAAAGAGGTCTTCTGGAGATATTCAATCGTATTACTATGAAGTGAAATATTTTGCAACTTAGGCAAACACTTAATTAAAAACTTCTGGACCCAAAGTCGTGAGAAGGTTTGTATGTAGTGAAAGTTCCTGAAGTTCATCCAATCCAAAGAAAAGCATGAGTAGAATGGACTGGATTTTGTTTTTACGTAGAACTAAAAGCACGGTTTGGGTAAGGTTGCTAAATGCTCTAATCTGTAAGTTTTTCAAGTTGGTTATCATAAAGCCATAGTTCTTTTAGCTTTAGCATTGGGCCAAACACTTCTGTCGAATCTCTTTTATTGCATTTCCATACAGGGTTAATTGCGAGACTTCAGGTAAATTCAGAAATAACCCTGTGGGAGCGTTTTCAGCTGATTTAGTATACAAGACACTTTCTGTAAGTCAGGATTTGTTGATGAAGTTATCTGAAGGCAGCTCACTGATTTTGTTGCTATGTAATGCAACTTCCTGAAGACCACTAATTTTTCAAATAATTTGCTGGGGATATCTTTATAGCTCATTTTCATACAGTCGAAGCGTCTGAAGTTTAGTAAGTTTGTCCAGAGTCTGTGGCTGTATATATTTACATATTGTTTTTGGCTAAATTTGTTAATTCAACTCACCCCATCGGCCGAAAGCTCCCCAAGTGAATAGATTCCAAATTGTTTTCCCAGCAATTGAAGATCTCTTGATAGGTTACTTAATGGTGTGACAATAAGGGGTGGATCTGCTTTAGTTGGTTGTTAGACAAACAAGGGTCTCCAGCCTTCCCAAATCTTTAATAAACCTGCTGCTGTAATTCTTGGAGTTTATTGTTGGCATAGACTTAGATAACGGAGAGAATTTAGTTGTGGAATGCCATGATCCCAGGGTAAAAAGCTCATCATTTCTTTCAATCCTTAGATATGAGTAGTGCTGTCATGTACTGAAGAACACATCGGTATCTCTGTTACTTCAGTGTTTAACCATTTGCAGTGTTCTGAATGTTTTGAGGAATATTTTTAGGAATTGCAGAAACATTTTGTCCAAACAATCTACCTGACCAGGTCTCGGGCCACCCACAATTCTTTAGGACACAGCCCCATGAACCAAAGTTATTGGGAACAACAGAAAACCAGGATGCTGTGCAAATTCGCACCTCATGGTGCCTGCAAAAAAGGGAAAATGTAATTTATATTTAGTAAGTTCTGTGCAAACATGGAACCCCCTATAAAAGGGTGTTAGAATAGCAAGATATTACTAGTAATGAAAACACATTAAACTAATAAATGTGAAATGAACCATATTTTTTATTTATCTATCCAACAAACTAAAATGTAGCCACATTCAAAGCTTTAGGCTCACTTTAATTCTTGGATCTGTCACAACCAGTGGAATAGGAAATATTGTGCAGAAAGAATTAGTTTTATTAAAGAGTTGTGATATGGACTTCTGCAGATCATCACCCTGGGTAATTTTGGCAGTGAGAAAGGTTGGGAGCAGAGAGCTAATATATTGTCCTTTAAAACCACCTTTCATGCATGAATTTAAACATACATATCTCAGGAAGTGGTAATTTGTAATCGTTTTTCATACCAAAATTACCGAGATTTGGTATTTGCTAATGTGATTCTACATACTGTCCAAATTCTTGCCGTCTATTTGCTAGGGTTTTAGGTGCCTGAGGTTTAGGTATAAACTAGTGTTTGAGACCATTTTAGTCAGTGGCAAGTGAATATAAAAAATAGGAGAGTTGAACCCAGGGATAAGGAGGGTGAACATTTTACAGTTAGTCTAATAAGTTAAAGGATAACTGTATTGGCCTCAATGCATTTTTTTTCAAACTGCTTTAAAAAGATTAGGTGTGTCAAGCCGTCCCTATAATTTTTTTCCTGATTTCGAGCCTCTCTCTGCCTCAATTAGCCATGCGTGAAGGGGGTGTAACGATTCTTGGGCTCTAAGCTGTCCATTCAAGCTAAGCATGCGAGAAAAACTCTTCCCCACCCATCATTGGATCGCTTATATGTAGCTGTATTCTATCAACATTCAAGTTGTTTGACTGGCAGAGAAGAGGAGAAAGGTTTTAACAGACATTCCCACCAGCCAAGGACAAGTGATAAGTTACCGATGGCCCTGGGCCGTCTAGGAGGCGGGCTGTGTAGCACACATTTTTTGCTGTGTGTATCTAAAGGGAGTTTCAGCTGCTGGAATGTGGACCTGTAATGGGGAGATGTTTGTTTTTTTGGGTATTGTTTGTCCTTTAACTGCGGGATTTTAATATTATATCAGGGCGATATAATAAAACATCCAACAAAGTGGCGCGAAGTTTGCCCCATAACAATCAGATTTAGCTTTCAATGGTAAATAACATCTGATTGGTTGGGGCAAAATTAGTATAATTTTTAACGATAAGAACTTTTATTACATCTACCTGTATTTATTAATTAGCACTTTTATTACAATTAGTTTTTATATATGGGGGTTATACCTACATACCCACATGTTAATTTACAAGAAATTGCAACTTTCCTGACGAACCATGATGTTGGCCTAAGGGCATTGAAAATGGTTTAACTATTGGTAACTGTATAAATATATGGTGTGTGTGAGTTTTTGACTTAACGCTTATTAAAACACAACTCAAATACTTATAAGGCACAAGGGCCTATGTAATATATATACCTCTATAACCAATGCTACACATTTAGAGAATGTTTTTTTTTAACACTAGGGGCTGATGTCCATAAGATGTGAAAAAAGTTTGTCCGTGCTATTAATCTTCAGCTACCCATCAGTTAATATCTTACTGCCGCAACAAGCTAAAAAAAACAGCTTTAAATTTTGTTAGTTGTGCGACTACTGTAATACATGGGCAAACTTTTGCATCTCTTATTGCATCAGCCCCTTAAGGTCCATACACACATCCGACTGGATGCCATATGTAACGACCGCCGAGCGCAAGACACCCACGTGATGAACAGCCGTTCTGGGTTGATAGTCGCACCTGGTGTATTTGTGATTGACGAACCAACACCCGACCAAATGCATAAACAACGTGAGATTATCGTCTGAAACGGGCGTTGTCATGCATTTGCACAAGTTTGGGGGTCGTGCCTCAGCCGTCCAGTCGGACGTGTGCACAAGGCCTTAAATAAGAATAAGTTTTTTTTCTGAAAACCTGTCAGTTTTAAAACTATCAAATCAACCTATAGTTTTTTCAAGTTTGTGACTAATAAAAATGTAAAAGTTTATTTTCCTTGCGTTTTGTGAAATTCATAATGACCCTATAACTCCTATAAATGCTTTAGATATCCCAGTACTTTTGTCTATAGTCCTTAAACCGAGCATATTTCATGGCAGCACACTGGGTGTAAACTGCAAAGTTTACATTGATGGACTTTATTGCACTTTGATGAACCTTTTGAAAAGTTAACCCCACTCGTTCTGCTCAATGTTGATACAGACCAATGTTATAAAATGTAAGATGAAATATAGAATATTTTTACATTATACCTTGGTATAAATCTTTGCTCCTAAAATGCTCCCACGAAAGGTTTCATCCTGATACACAGACAACAAATACCCACCCAGCAATCTGCTAATCGCTAAAAAAGCGAAATGTTCATATTGGTCCTATCCAAACATATCTCATTAAAAACACCGAGCCGTTACACAGACTTATCGTTCATTGCATCACTGAAACATGTGGCAGTTAGCAAGCACGCCTTAAATGTGTTACAGGATGCAGCAAGAGACTTCAATAATGAACACTATGTTGCACACTCACAGCCATTTAGTTTTATATTGAAATACAAAAAAATAACTACAGTATTTTAAATCCACACTGGCAAAATTGATTAGGAAGTATGAAATCCGCATATAGCCAAATAAATTTGCAAAAAATAAAGGGCAATTATAGTGATTTAAAAGGGCATTGTTTATTCCTATGTGTATAGAAGGTAGGTTTAAAGCATTCCTAACTCTAATTATGCTTGTTGCGCAATCTTTTTAAAGATTGCCTGCAGTGTGCACATCTGTTTACTTTTGGCTCTCTGCACCTCATCTCAACCTAACTTTATCTTTTAACACACGTGTTCATGGCAGTGGAGTAACACACAGCCCCTGCGAAGGCGGAAGGAGCACCCGCTGATCTCCTGACTGGTACCCACCCCGAACCTCCTGCTTTTAAACAGCTGGTATTGTGCGTACTAAGATGTGCACGATCAGCTATTTTTTAACTACTGCTGCTCCGCATAGATCTGCTGTTTTAAAAGCAGGCAGTCGATGTACCAGTGTGGTGGTGTTCAGGACCAGCACATATATTGTGGGAGGGGCCGGGCCCCTGCAGTTTTAACACCCTGGTTCATGTGCAAATGCAGAAAGGGAGAAACCAGAACAGAAAACTAAAAGTTGACAGGTTTTTTTTTTTTTTCAATTTTTTACTTGGTTACAGTTGTGCATCTTGGTGTCACTATACTGAGTTTTCGCTCAGGCTGTAGCATTTACAGTCTTCATAGTAATAAATGCATAAAATATCTAGTATGTCCTTTGGGGATTAATCATGGTTATCTGATAAATGAGAACCTTGCCCAGTGTGTAACTACAGGGGAGCAGGGGGGCCCGGGAACCAAGGGGGCCCCATCTTATTTTTCCTATGATAGTATAGCCTCCTCCCAGAAAACCACTGTCCACTGTGGATGAAGCGCTGACAGGCCCCATCATAGTTGTGCTGGGGCCCAGTGATTCCTAGTTAGTGCCACTGCTCCTGCCCTCTGCCCTATCACTTTTTGAACATCGTGGGTGTGCCAACACAAAACAAAATCATTTTAGTCCTATTTGTTATGTCATTTGTGTGTTCTCCCTTTGCCACATTATGCCGTTAGATCTATGATCAGTCTATAAATTGGAGATTAGCTTAACAACCTCTCATATGGTGTTTTTACAACTGATTTTATACACTTCTACTTACAAATGGGCAAATGAAAGGTCTGCAGGATCGTACCACCACTGATCCACCAGGGTTGCTACCCACTACGGTTTAAATGGGCTGCAACTCCTCCCCTTTGTCATGATTCTGTCCACCAGTATGTATGTATAAAAGAACATCACAACCCTATACCCACTTTGTGCTGTCCCAGAAGCAGCTGTTCACAAGTTGTCCGCTCTTCAATCCATATTTAAAATGCTGCAACATCTAAGTGTCATTTAATGGGTTTATGTACCTTTTTCCAACTTACATACCAATTCAACTAAAGATCAGTCCTCAAGACAGTATTAATCTGCAAACATTTATTGTGTACCAAACGCGTGGAGTAGAAAGACAGCCTCAAAAGGGGCCCTTACGAGATGTGAGTAACTACAAACTATCTGTTTCCGAACTCAAAATGAATCAAACCCTGTAGGTAGTGTGTAATGCTAAATGTGAGAACGGCATGTTACTACTGCTTCATTATTAGTTGTAACTTTGTCATGTGGAGTAAAACACAAATAAAATTACAGAATCATTTTAGAAAACAGTTTTATAGGGTTGTGCATTAAAAGAGATTTTGCTCACGTTCGTTGTTTTGATTTGACAAGGTCCAATTTCTGATTCAGTCCTTGTGCTAAAATACATTTTGGGACAATGCATTTTTTTTCTTTCCTATGCTACACATGGTTCAGATTTTCAGTTTAAAGTTATATCGAAAATTCAAGAGAAAATGCTTAGCTCTCAGGTTTTACGAGGCAAGCAGCATTGTGCAAAAGCCTCATGTCCCAAATAAACGTTTGTACAATCTGGTGTTTAGTTTTGCGCTTTGTCATTTAATGTACTTGTTTCCTACCGTGTGTAATGTAAAATATGAAAGTTTTTGTAGGCAAACGCAACTGTGAATTTATTGAATACTCCTAATATTACATACATTTTAGTGGCTGTTTATCAGCTTTAGTAGCAATAACACTATCATGCCAATCTAACCGCAAAAATAATAAAAGAATATAATAACACTTATTTGCGGATAATTTGTTGCTCTAACATTAGGGAACTTAAAGGACATTGATCCGTCTGTTACCTGCCCCCAACCCCAACTGATATATTTTCACTTTATTACCTGTATTACTAACCAGATTTGTAAGGATAATTATTGTCCCCATTACTGTGTTATTGAATTTGATAGCTCTGCCCGGGTTAGGGGGCGGGCGCCTGACCTCGAGTGGGGTCAATCAGCCAAGGATGCTGGGAGCTGTAAGCAGGTTTAAGCCACTCCTTGCGGGTCCCAGTCGAGGCCGCACGCTGATGACGTCAAGCGCGCCGTGTGTGCCGTCTGAGTTGGCCGATCCGGTTCTCGCGAGGTCCGGAACGTGACGTCACGCGAGTTTATAAAAAGGGGGCGGCCCACGAGGTTCAGGTCGCCATTTTGATTAACATTGCCAGAGGAGAATCACTTCTCCCCTCCCTCCCCAAAGCTAAGGTTTAAGTTAATTGTTTGTGTGGTTTTTATAAAAACATTTAGAGAGTGGTTTTTGGAGTCACAGCTGGCGGATACTCCTTGCGAACGTATGGTTGTAGAGCCTTACATGGCCCTCTGGGGACCCAGAGGCCTGGCATTCAGCATTGCTACGGCTGGGAGTTTATTGGAGTTATCGCAAGGATGTGAAATTAAATCTGGCCTATTGTGGGTAACACATGTGTAATTGTTAAATAAAGCTGTGGGCCGTTTATTTCACCCAACTCTGTGTCTGCTGTTCATTCCATTAAGTTAAATCAAAAAAGCGAGTAAGGTTAACATGGGAAGCAGCCTAGTTTTATCCCAATCTAGGTTCAGATCAACTGGACTTGAAGTTTAGTTCATGAAGACGTTTCCGACTGGCTTTCCTCAATTCAAATGACTTGTACAAGTCTGTGGCAATTATGTACCCTGGAAAATCCCAATTAGCATATCACAGCCACGTGTTAGGTTGTGATTGGATAGTGGCTAAGGTGCCCATACATCTATAGATTTTAACTTACCCGACCGAGCGTCCACGCGATTTCACATCGATGCTGCCGGAACCCGCTTCTTCTCCCTTCTACAATCGACGACCGACATGCGATCGCAAAATCCCATTCATTTTGCGATCGCATGTCAGTCGAATGTAAGATCGGGAGAAGCGGTTTCGGCAGGATCGAAGGAACATCGCGTGAGCGCTCGTTCGGGTAATTAAAATCTTATAGATGTATGGGCACCTTAAGAGGTGTTATAGGAACGCCCAGGGTAAGGTGTCAAAACAGCATTTTCATGCGCAGACAGTTGGTGTCGAACCCCCCCACCATCTATTTAGGCACATACATCGGGCTTTATTGGTACCTTTTGTACCTAGCTATGAAGGAACTGAGATCTCCCTGCCAAATCCAATATCAGTAAGGTATACTAAAACCCCTTTGTTTATAAGTATACCAGTGTGCAGATAATATGATATTGTATGGGGCCTAGGAATTGCATTGATTATCTTTTTCTATGTTTATATATATATATATATATATATATATATAGATATATATATATATATGTATACGAAAGTTCACAGGTCTAAAAAAAGTACTTTCATTCACATCAAGTAAAAACGCTATATTAGATTAGAGTTTTACTTGATGTTAATAAAGTTTTTTTTATTAGACCCGTGAGCCTTCACTAATACCTTTCTAAGTTCCCCGCTTTGAAGTGCACCCGGGGCAATAGCACTTTGTGGAATGGAGTTTGTATATATATAAGATGAGAAAAGGCAAGCAACTTTTTCAACATCACCATTCCATCTGCCCGGTGCACGTCACAGCAATTCCAATATATATGGGTAGCACAGCACTATTTACATCATTGCATTTCCTCCCAACATGCGTCACATCCTGATGAGGCCCGCATGTTGGGGAAACGTGTTGAGGTTTCCCACCCAACAATAGGAAAAGTATTTTTAGAATATTACAGTCCCAATGAGTGCTGTCTTTACCATATATAGTCCCAGTGTAACACGTGGGATTTATCACAAAAAATCCTTTAATTGGCTACATCAAACACAGGCAACGTTTCAGCCATGTGTTCTGGGCCTTTGTCAGCCAAATTATTATATATACATATATATATGTTGTGGCAGTGTGACAGTAATGTTTTTTTTACTAAAATCACGATAGACATATGCTTTTGATGTAATTGTTATTGTACGTGTCTACAAAAATATTCCATGCAAGACAAAAATAAATGTAATAACTTTTGTAACTTTGTCCATAATGCACAGCTGAAATGTGTGTTCCCTTTCTGTTTTATATGTTCCAAAAGTGAAATATAAAGCCAGAGGATTGTGTGCGAGGAGTAAGAAATGAAACCCTGAATATAACACACAACCTTTCCTATAGCCACTTCGACTTCACTAATATGGAAAATTAACCATCTAGGGTATCCAGGTTTTAAATAAAGCAGTTGGTCAATAGAGAGAAGAGAGAGGATGAGTTAAAAAATGTAGGAGCAGGAAAACTAAAGGGAGATTTAATAAAATGGTGCTAATTTTGCCCCAACCAATTACATCTTATTTTACATTTGAAATCTACCATCTGATTGGTTGGGGAGAATTAGCACCATTTTTAACAGATAAAACTTTTATTGATGATCCTGTAAACATTTTACAGTAAATGTTTACATCATTCTAATAAATATTTAGCAAAACTATCACAATGTTTATGTTTGCCTTCAGAGGAAACTACCACTATATACCCACTAACTAAACCTCAAATTCTTTCTGGGGGGATGTTTCATTCACCTTGGAGCAAAAGCCATAAACAGCAGCTCCAACGCGGGTGAAGGTGGTATAGTTTAGAATAAATTCGACTTAGTTAACTGAAAGCTACACAAACTTAATGGACGAAATAACATAAATGGTTGAGAGCTTTCTAGTTTTGTGAATAAAGCTGTATAATGAACAAAAGCTGATCAAACACATGTTGCTTTTGCTGATGCATCCAAAAAAATTATCCATATAGATCCTTTTAAGATAAAAATAGAAGCCAGTGAGACAGATTAAGACTGTTAACAAGTATTAGATGTTCTTTATGCAAACACAATTTATTTATGTTAAGGAGGGACTGCAATTGCCTGACTGAAATAAAGTTATTGTGCACAAAGGGTTTTGGGGCTATTGGTGTTTTTTTTGCTGCTGACGGCGAGAGGCCGAACTCACTGAAATCTGTTCTGCATGCAGATTTGATGATTTTCGAAAAATCGGAAAATCCGCAAGCGACCAATGGAATCCTAGGAGTTAAAAAATGTGAAAGTTTCGGTCCTATATAAATATAGATAGAAATAGTGAAGGTAACTTACTGTAAATGGCTGAGGGAACTGGAAACACGTATTATGGCCAAATGATTTAAAAAAACATCGTCCAGTACAGAAATTTCTGTGCTTCATGTTTTGGCATTCTGTGTAGTATTTTCGAATATTTTACATTCTCTAGAAATTTTAATTTCAAGATCAAAAATGTAGAAATTTCTAGAAATAGTTCTGTGGTTCCAAAAATGCAAAAAGTCAGAAATCCACAAAGTCCAAGTTACTACTGACAGATTCATGCAGTGTAAGGGTATCTTTCCTACCCCTAATTCTCAAAAAACATATAATGTCCCCTACAAACAATAACTGTGTACCGCACAAGCTTACCCCCTGCCTGTAATTATATAACTGGATGCACGGGGATAATATATAATGAGAATATAAGAAAAAGAAAAGTATCCCCCTAGATGTGCATCAACAATATACAAGTGGGAGGGTAACCCACAGTTAAACATACTTTTATTAGCTAACGTATCATAAAAATAGTTACAGGACCTGCCCCAACGCTAAACGCTAGATTCACACCTAAAATCACACCCGTAAGGTCTTAAAGGGCATGTCCACCCCACAAAACAAACTATAAATCCCCCCCAACTACTGGCCCCAACCATGTAGTGTAGTTTAATCCTTACCTCACATCCCAACTCCATCTGGTTCTCCTGTAGTCCCCCCCCAAAGTTCCAAAAACTGCCCACCAGGAGGCAGCAGGTCCATATAGACACTGCCTGCTACCTGGCCTCCCGGAGATTCCTGCCATGCGTGCTGCAGCCCTTCTCCCCTTCTCCCTCCCCCCTCCCTCTCCCTCCCGTTCTACTATCCCTCCCCCTAGCACAAATCCCCCTAATATTGTGCTCCCCCATTCCCCAGCCCCAACCGCATGTTTTTTTTTTTTTAAGCAAGCTCCCCAAATCTTACTTACCTCTCCGCTTTTCCTCCTCTGCTGCACTGAATGACCGGCAGCGCGTCCGTGATTGGCTGCCGCTCAGCCAATCACAGACGCGACTGCCGGTCCCGCCCCTCTGCTTGCATTCTCGCAAGCAAAGGCCGGCATGGCGGCGGAGGATCGAGGGGAGGTAAGTAAGAGTTTGGGGGGCTTTTTAAAAAAAAAAACATGCGGTTGGGGCTGGGGGACATGGGGGAGCATGATATTAAATTTTATTTTAGGGGTGGACATAGCCTTTTAATACAGATTTTGAATTGAACTGTTTTTCTATCTTAGTTTTACTTTATAAGTGGATCTATTGACTATTTAAAAAATACTTATATCCTTCATCAAGGTATTATACTCTGGTACAATGGTTTGTCTTTACTTATCAGTGTTTATTATCTATATGTATATCTATATTTATTTCTACTTTTACTCTCTCTTATATCATATTTCGAATGGGGGTTTTACTAGTTTAATTGTTGTACTATTATGGTGTGGTCAAGGTACACTTTAGTTGAATAATTCTTTAATGTTAGACTTTTAATTCATAATATATATACATTTTTGTATATTTTGCATATTTTGTTGTTTATAGTAGTATAGTATGTACTATGGTAGTATGTAGTATGTATTTGAGGTTGAATAAAGACATATGTCCATCAAGTCAACCCATCTAGCAATATTCTCATTCATACCTAACTGTTGATCCACAGAAGGCAAAAAAAAAACCAAATTTATGGAGGGGAAAAAAAATCCTTACAATAGCAAACAAGGCCAATGCAATCTATCCACACCTGTGGTGCTCACTCCTCTGATTTCCAACCTCCATGATAATATTCCAACAATTGCAAAGAAGATTGAGGGGTCGCACTCCAAATCATAATTCTTTATTTTGTGACAACATTTTATTTGGTACCAACATTTGGGGTATTAGGTGAGGCACTAATTCATCCCAAAACATTGTGTTTTGGATGTTGGTAACCAAATAAAGAATTATTGATTTTGGAGTGCGACCCCACTCTTCTTTGCAATTGTTGAAAAAAATCCTTCTTTTTTTTAAACTGACCAGTGAACCTGCCATAACTCAGCTGGAGGACCAGTTCCATAGCTTCACCGATCTCACAGTGAAAAACCCTTTCCGAACTTGAAGCCTAAACCTTTTTGTCTTCAAGGGATGCCACGTGTCCTCCGACATGCTCTATTGGTGAACATGCCCCAGATAGTTTATTGTAATGGCCCTTAATGTATTTATCACACAGTAATCACATCCCCACGCAAGGCCTTTCTCAGCGTACATAATTGTAACTTTTTCTAATGTCCTTGCTTCATATTCAAGCTCCCCCAATCCTTTATTATTTAATTCCCTTCTCTGAACATCTGTTGATTCAATTGAATCAACTGGACTTGAAATGTAGTTCTTGAAGACGTTTCGCTAGTCATTCCGATGGGCTTTCTCAATTCAGAATGACTAGCGAAACGTCTTCAAGAACTACATTTCAAGTCCAGTTTGATCTAATTGAATACAACAGATATACCATGACCTGGATGAAGTGAGAACCTTCACAAGCATCCTTCTCTGAACCCCTTTCCATTTTAAAGATGTCCTTTTTGTACACAGGATTCCAAAATTGCACTGCATATTCCAAATGACGGCCTTACCAATGCTTTGTAAAGAGGAGAATAACTATTCCTCCCATGAATCCATACCTCTCTTTACAAGACAATGCCATGCTGGCTCTGGCTGTTGCCCGCCTGGCATTGCTTGCTTCCTTTAAGTTTGTTATCCACCAAGCTCCAAGATCGCTTTCCACGGATTCACTTAACACAGAGCCATTTATAGTATAAGCAGCACAAGGATTTTTAAGTCCAAATGCATCAACTTACTTTCTCAAGATTGAATCTCATCTGCCACTTAGCAGCCCAATGTGACAATCTATCTGATCCCCTGCAACGATTGCAACATCTCTGAAGTTTTTAATGGTCAACAAAGTTTTGCATCGTCAGAAAACACAGAAACCTTGCTGACAATACCCACTTCCAAATCATTATAAATAGATTAAATAGAAGCGCCCCAACACAGAACCCTCTGGCGACCCACTTAGCACTTTAGTCATACTGATTAAGCCCCATTAACAACTACTCTCTGTATCCTATTCATTAACCAATTTTTCTATCCATGTACAAAATGTAACCTCCCCAGACCAACAGAGACCTTAGCTTATACATTATTCGCCTATGGGGGACTGTATCAAAAGCCTTTGCAAAATCCAAGTATACTACATCTACTGCTTGCCAGAGTCTAACAGGTTATTCAATAAAATTCTTATCGTTTTCAATTAATCTGTATAAAAGAGTATATAAAAGGTAAATCCATTTCTTAAGGTAAACTGGATCAGAAATGTTTGTTTATACATTAGACTATTAGGGCAATGCTATTATAAAACATGATGCTGTGAGGTACCTTCTGTTTAATATATAGGTACCATCACCACTTACCGAGGTGAATACTAATAAGTATGACCTAGCATGTTTAGTTTCAACCACACAGTGTACGGATTGCCTGGTTCTACTCTCAGAACTGTAGATTATCCTATTTGGTTTTCTGAAGCTGGTGACTGTCTGAGTAACAGTTTAAAATATACCTGTTAAAGATTCTATACTCTATATCTACACATACGGGCCACGGGGCACACTTTTGCTAGTATATAGGTATATATACCTTATTTATATAAATAAATTTATAAATTCATTGGGATACATTGGGTTTTTGGAGGTATATGTTTGTGGGTGGGTAAAGTACATAGGGACAGTGTTTATGTGTTGTTTAAGCACTAAATTAATAGTTATATCAATATTAACAAATAGTAGTAATGACATTAAAGTATATAGAAATGTAATAAGGCAAAATATAAATAATAAAAGTACATCCAGGGTATTCATAAAGTCGTTTAAAATGGTGATTAATTTTTCCCCAACCAATCAGATGTTAGCTTTCAAATTTTAAATAAGATCGCATTGGTTGGGTCAAAAATACACCTTTAAACTAAAAGAACTTTATTGATAACCCTGCAATTTTCTACTTACCGTATATACTCGAGTATAAAACTGACCCGAGTAGAAACAGGTACCCAATTTCACCTAAAAATCTAATAAAGTTGTTGACTCTAGTATAACCGAGGTAGAAACTTGGCATTCAAGTGTTTGGAAACTACAACTCCCAGCTAATAAGCATGCTGGGAGTTGTAGTTTCCAAACATCTTGAATCCCCCCATCACTGGCATTCAAGATGTTTTGGAAACTACAACTCCCAGCATGCTTTATTAGCGGAAGTTGTAGTTTTCCAACATCTTGAATGCCAAGTGAGGGTGGCATTCAGATGTTTGGAAACTACAACCGCTCTTTATAGCTGGAGTTAGTTTCCAAACATCTTGAATGCCACCTCACTGGCTTCAAGATTTTGGAAACTACAACTCCAGCTAATAAGCATGCTGGGAGTTGTAGTTTCCAAACATCTTGAATGCCACCCCCTCACCCTCCCACCCAGTTCAGTTTGTATCTGTGGGCTCTCCTAAATCCAAGGGCTTCCTGGGACTGTGTGCTGGTAAGGTCCTCCCATTCCACAGCACAGCGTCCTCTCCATTCCGGCAGCAGCGTCCTCTCCATTCCGGCAGCCGCACATCAGTCCATGTACTGGCGCGCCGGCTGACGTCACTAATTGGCGCGGGCTTGGCGCCGGGCAGTGACGTCAGCCGGCGTGCCAGTACATGGACTGATCGTGCGGCTGCCGGAATGGAGAGGACGCTGCTGCTGGAATAAGAGGACGCTGATCTTCAATGGTGAGTGACTCGAGTATAACCGAGTCCGAGTTTTCAGGCTGATTTTACAGCCTGAAAAACTCGGTTTATACTCGAGTATATACGGTACTTCCTCATAAAAGCCAAGCAAGTTAGTTTGACAAGATCTATTCCTCCTAAATCCATGCTGGTTACCGTATATACTCGAGTATAAACCGTCCCGAGTATAAACCGTCCGAGTATAAACCCGAGGTACCTAGTTTTAGGGGGAAAAGTAGGAAACCACACTGACCCAAGTTATAAGTAATAACGAGGGGGTATTATTTGCCACTAAAGATGTTTGGAAACTACAACTCCCAGCATGCTTTATTGCTGGGAGTGGTAGTTTTCAAACATCTTAAGTTGCACATACTTACAAATAAGAGTAAAACTTCTTTATTTGTGCATACTGTATGCACAAATATAAGATTTACATTACATTATTTTACTTGCAAATAGGGGTAAATCACAATAGATTTACCCCTATTTGCAAGTATTTGCCACTTAAGGATGTTTGAAAACTACAACTCCCACCAATAAGCATGCTGGAGTTGTAGTATCAAACATCTTAAGTGGCAAATACTTGCAATTAGGGGTAAATCCTCCTTATTTGTGCATACAGTATGCACAAATAAAGAAGGTTTTACTCCTATTTGTATGTATTTTCTACTTATGTGTCCCTGTGTAATAAAGTAAATGTTTCCCTTACCTTGTCCGGCGGCCGCGCGATCCGCATCCTTCTCCACAGCCTCTGCGCATCCGGATGATGTCACTACCCGGCGCCTCTCACTTTCGGCGCCGGTTTGTGACATCATCCGGATGCGCAGAGGCTGTGGACCGAGGATGCGGATCCCGTGGCCGCCGGACAAGGTAAGGGAAACATTGACTGAGTATAAACCGAGGTAAGATTTTCAGGCTTTTTTAAAGCCTGAAAACCTCGGTTTTACTCGAGTATATACGGTACTACTTATAATGTCAGTCCTTGAAACCTACTCTAGAATATGTTCCCTTTTTACAACTTTCGAGTATTTCCCCACCCTGAAGTTAAACTTACAGGCCTTTAATTACCAGCTGTGAATGACTACCCTTTTTGATATTGGAATAACATCAGCCTTTTTCCAATCCAGAGGCACACATCCGGACATGAAGGAATCTGCAAAAATAAGAAACATGGCCTAGATAAACTGAACTTAGCTCCCTAAGTACCCGAGGATGTAATTTTTCCGGTCCAGGAGATATTAATAATAATCTTATTAGTTCTTTCTGTCCCATATCCTCGGTTAACCAAAGTGCACTTCTATAGTGTATACAGAGGGAAAAAAAATTCAAGGCATTTGCTTTATTGCCATCCTCTGTAACTAACTTATCCCCATTATTTAATGGTGCCAAATTTTCAGTCCTCATCTCTACTATTAATATACTAAAAAAAATTTAGGCTTATTGATGCTTTGTTCAGCTATCCTAACCTTCTATTTATTATTTTTTCTATTTGTATTTACCCTTTTTTTGTGTTATTTTTGTTACTTACCTTTAATACTCACCTGTAAGGTACAGGTCTTTATCCTAAATATTTATGTTGATAGGGTCCACCCGCCTCTGAGGAAGAGGGCATGCCTATGAAACAAGTGTTAGTAGCGGGTGGATTCCAATGACGAGATCCCTATCTGTGAAGTGCATCGACCTTGTTTTTAATATGTACTAATATAACCTACTGATTTTACTTCATCCACATAGTAGCGCATCCTACCATACTCGATTTATAACTTAGTGTACTTTCCACCTTTATTCCCTCGTCATGGCCTCTTCTGCTACTTCCCAGGAACGGAAGAGTAGAAGGGCTGGACCACGGCGTTTTAGCTAGTCAGCAAAGGTAGCTGAAGGGAATGAAGGTGGGTAACTGATTTTAAAACTGTTAACACTAGCGTTAGTAGTATTGGAGGGGGGCCCCCTACATCATTGAGTTTTTTTTAAAAAATAGAGTGATGCAGCGCCGAGGGGGGAGGGGGAGAGCTCCATGCGCATGGCAAGTCTTCTAAGTGTAGCAGGAAGTGATAGGCACTGGATACACACAGAGAGTCTCCTACTCTTCATTTTTTGGGGGACTTTCATCAGGCCCTGCAGACACCCATAAGGAGCAAAGAGAATGTTAGTATCTTTAACACTACACAGTGGGACAACATGTGGGCAATTTTTAGTTGGGGATGGTGGACATGCTCTTTAAAGCTTATAACAGTGCAGGACTCTTTTGTTAGAAGCCTCTTGCATAGTGGCAGGGTCCAACTGGGATGTAATTTCTAACATAATTTACCATAATTAGCTGGGTCCACACTGAAACTCTACACGCAATCACGCACAATTCCTGTGCCTTTCTTGCATTTGCACATGCAATTTTGCTATTTTCCATTATGGACAGGCATGCAATTGCGCAAAAATGGTGATTGCACATTGAATTGTAAGAATTTTTGCATTATCCGCCATTTCCATGTTATTTCAAATCACGTGCACAATTCAAGCGAATTGCGTGAAAAGTTAATGTTGCCTAGCCCTTAACCCAGTAAAAAATGTGCCTACAAACTCACCACTGCCAACAGAATGCAGTAGCCTACTGAGTAATTTAAATTGACTTATCCTTTGTATCAGCTTACATACGCAAGCAAATGTTTTGGTCTTAGCTCCGTACAAATGTGAATTTCCCTCAGCTGTAACGCTGAGGTCTGACCACCACCAGAGCGTTTTGTTCTAGAACCATACATGTGTAGGTGCTTGGTTGGTGGTCATTCATGTATCTGCAATGGTAGATGTGGTGTAAGCAGAGGATCTACAGTATAGGGGTTTATTAGGTTTGTCTAGATCCCTAGACTCCTGTCTGCATCCACAAAAAAGAAGGACGCTTATGTAAATTGGCTGCAACACACCTTATAACCAAAATAGGTTTTAAATGGCCCTTAACCCTATTAAGAATTGGCTAAGACCCTTACACATCTATCAGGGTGACATGGTAGGTTAGAGATCTATGGAGTACTGTTTAGGATAGGGTAAATGTAATTTTAAAGGGGAACTAAAGTCCCCAGACAACATTGTCCCACACATGGTACATTCACAAGATATGACAAAACTGCCTTTGTTGTGTATATTAGTTGATTAAATTAAAGTGTGGGTATAGGAGTCACTCCCATAATCCACCTGTTTTTTTGGTGGAAGTCACCATACACTCCAGTGCACAGCAGAAATTTGTTTTTTAACACATTTCTTTGACTTTCATACAAAAAAATGTTTGTAGTTTATTTCCTATCAAGCAGTGAGGGAAAAAAAAATAGTACTTATTTTTAGAAGTCTGGAAATTTGAACTTGTAACCTCATGGGCAGTGTGTTTCTTAAAGTACACACAATGCAAAACACAATGTTGATTCAATAATGGGTTAAAATCACTAGGAATCACTGGGCCCTCCTACAAAACTATAATGAAGCCCCTATCCGTGCTTCATCCACAGTGGTTTTCTGGGAGGAGGCTATATATGTCTAGGATGAAGAAGATGGGGCCCCCTTGGCTCCTGGGCCCGCTGCTGCCCTGGAGTTACACCCTTATAGAATAAATTACTGTCCAATCCGATGATACCATATAAAATATAATGTTCAACAGGGACACAAGCCATCTGCTGACGTCTGCCACATTGCATACAAATGAAACAAGAATTCTGCGAGCCTCCTGCAGCCATGGAATAAATGTCCTATTGCTTAACTCAAACTTGCAAGACTACATCTGACAAGTTTGATAAACCCCATGTGAAAGCCCTTTGAGTGGTGCCTCTGCACTTAATCTGATTGCAAAAGAATGGCAACCCAGATCAGATTTCTATTCTTTGGGGTTTTATATTTTTATTTTTAATATAATGAATTTCCTTTACAATATCAATTGACTTTGCCAGATACTACATTCAGCTTTTTTCCCTATTTCTGCCAGTACAGTGGTTTAGAATATGTTCCAAACCTACAGTCCACATTCATTATGCCAATCTGGAAAAACTGCTTTCAAAATTGGGCCAGACATTCATATTTAGTGTCTACATTGTTTATATCTGAGACAAATGGTTACAATTAGGAAAAATCACTGCCAAGCAGCAAGCAAGGATCTGCCAGCTAAAAATGCCCCCAGCTCTAATTAAATGTGCAAAAAGTCAGCCTAATTAAATGTGCAAAAAGTAAAAATGCCTTTAATATGTGCTCTGCTATAGTCTGATACTCTGGATTTGTAGAAATTAGCAAATCTATGTGTGCGTGCGATATATATAATATATATATATATATATATATATATATATATATATATATATATCCAGTCAATGGCAGCAACCCTTTAAAGGATCAGGTAACCATGCATATCTCCTTTTCGCATTTAATGATTTTTAGCAATTATCAGTATTTCCATAGGCAATCAGTACAATAAATGCCAACCCCTCTGTGCTCCCTATCTAATCTAAGTATAAATCATAATCCCTGTTTATCCCATGTGGGTCTAGTGAATTTAAAAGCCACCATGTTTCTCCTTTTCTGAGAGTAATTTCCCAATTGTTCTATTTCTTCTCCAGTGCTCCTCTAAGTTCAGTGTACTGGAGGTTCTCTACTCTATGACTTTATTCTAAATTGTCTGAGCACAGGTACAGTAGTGTGGTCTGCTTTGTGTTAATGGATGACTTGTTGAGAAATCGTGTTGAGGAATCCTTGATTGAATTTTTTGTGTAGTCTCCCCAACATAAAGCAGACCATATGGACAAATCAAGACACTACATATTTAGAATCACACATAAACAAGAATGTTAAAACATCTTAAAATTTTTGGGATGTTTAAAATGCGGTCCCTTCACCACAAATTTTCAGTGTACACAGCAGTGGCATGTATCAATGTAAAGGATGATTTCTGTACATTATAATGGAATTGAACCTACATGTTATAATATATACCTAAATGTATTCTTACCACTCTCCCTTGTTATAAGTTCCCTGCTCATAATGTACACACGTGCGATTAAGCAGCCAGCCCGATAAGCACGATGGTGTACCGAATGGCCTTTTTGAACAATTGTTTAACGTATGGGCAGGCGAAAAAGCTGTTCAAATGGGCATCATTGATGGTTCGAATGCTTTACAATAAATAATACTTGCCGACGCCTTTCACCTACATTTGTGGGTCGGCCCCACGATGACATCCGTATGGACCTTTACTCTGCTGTGCAATCTGCAGATGGGATATCAGTGGTGCACTTTCTTGACCAATGTCTAGCATTGGTAGTTAGTACTACATATGGTTTTACTTTGGAACAATTTGTTTTACTCTGTGGGGCTTTCCAAGTTTCTGCAGATGTGAAAGCACTTTGCATCACATCTAGTCATCTCAGCACTGTGACACTGCTACGAATAGTCCAATGATATGAATTGTTTTGGAGCAAATAGATGGGACAAATTAAATGGCTCATCCATACTATGCCTGTTTTTGAGCGTTGTAATGCAGCACATTAGCATGTGATAACACAGAGGCATTTCAATGCAATTCATGTGTCCTGTTTCCACCAGTGTGTTGCATTGAATAGGGCTGCAAAAACACCAGCTGAAGGCATTTTACACTGCGGATACCAACAGACATTGAAATTGCATAATAATGCTTTTTCACCATTTGTGAACAATATTTTACCATTACTACTGCTTGTGTTTTTATTGCTGCATGTTGTAGTGTGAACGAAGCCTAACTGTTGTGTCATGTTGTAGAGGGCAGATTTTGCCAAAATTAAAAATCGTTGTCAAACAGTCAAGTGTGCTCAGTAATCACTATAATTCAGAACTGGCAAGGAAATTTCCCACAATGCATTTCCCACATACCAACTGTCACCATTCCATTTTAGAGTTAAACTGTACACACAGAAGAATTTATGATAATAAGGCATATGATTGACAGCTGAAATCTAAAATATTAGAATAGATCAACAACAAATGGTACAGTTCATGTGATCACAGTAATGTATACTAAAACCCCTTTGTTTATAAGTATGCCAGTGTGCGACACCAATTTCTTGCAGTATCAAAATTTTATTTTCAAATATACATGGCTGCCCACACATAAGCGACGTTTCGGGAGACACAACTCCCTTTCTCAAGATATGGCAGTAAATGAACAGAGCCAATACATCGTATTTTTCTAACGAGTCAATCCAGAAGTGTGTCACACCAGTTCAACTACAACACATATAAAGGCGGATATCCTGTTACAAGAGATGAACAAGGGTAAGAGTATCCGATATGACCAATTGTTTCAATGAAAACACAAATCCACAACCTAAACATCCAAAGAACAAAAACAAAAAACATCAAAACATCAAACAATCATAATCCCTGTTAAATCCTATAGGGCCAAAGTTTGGTAATTTTTTAACCCACCAGACTTTCTTTAGCCTCTCCTCCCTATCTCCATGCCATTTTCAGGTATGACTTCTAAGACCATAAATCTAAGGTCATCAGCAGAATGCCCAACGTCAACGAAATGACGTGGTACTGACAAAGCTACTGTTTGTAAATTAATGGAGACTTATGTTGCGAAATTCTGGCCTTAACTTTCTGTATAGTCTCCCTATATATAGGAGACCACAGGGACAAGTGAGCACATAGATAGCAAATCGGGAATTGCATGTGTATAGTCCCCTTAATGGAAATTCATTCCCAGTTCGAGGGTGTACAAAACTAGTCACCCTAAATACTGAGCAACACTGTACACAATTATGACAGGGAACCATACCTTTCTTAGTACTTCTAAGCCACATTTTATTCCCTTCACAATTACTTCAATATCACCCAAACGATGGTCATACCTGGTGTTACAGAATTCAATTTACCTCCTATGTTTTCTTACAGAAGAGGGGATACTATTGGTTCTAGATTTAATCGCTGTGGTCGTTTGGGTGATTATTGAAGGTAATGTAATATCTTTACATTGGGGGTCAAACGGAGGACCCTGAGGAGATTCACGCCCAACCATATATTATTGTACTAGTGCTGCTGCTTTGCTATTTGTTTATATATATATATATATATTTAATATATATATATATATATATATATATATATATATATATAATATATATTATATATAAAAACACATAAAAATATAGGAGCACTCCAAGGAATTTTCAGTGTTAATTTTATTAATCACAACAGGGATGAGCCGGTTTCGCGGATCTGAACCGATCCGCCGCGGATTTATCCCGTTCGCGAACAGCGGATTTTTCCGGATTTTCCGCCTTCCGAACTTCCGATTCGCGGATTTTTCATATTTCGAAAATTTTCGAAATTACGGGTTTTCGCGTATTTTCGAAAATATGAGAAAACACGTAATTTCGAAAATTTTCGAAAAGCAAGGATTTCTCTTATTTTCATAATATGTATTTTCGAAAATTTTCAAATTACGAGGATTACTCGTTTTTCGAAAATATATATTTTCGAAAATACTAGTTTTCTTGTATTTCGAAAATTTTCGAAAATACGCGAAAACCCGTAATTTCGAAAATTTTCGAAAATACGAAAATCTAGTAATTTCAAGGGAATTTTTCATTTTAATGGGTCCGCTCGCGATTTTCGAATTTTCGAATTTTTCTAAAATTCGCGGATCCTCGAGCGGACCAGATTTTGCGAAGTTCGGACATCTCTAATCACAACACAAATGTAGCCATGTAGGAGTGCTCCTATGTCTTTATGTGTTTCTATTTGGAAATCATAGGAAGCCCTCAGGTGATCGTCTCTGCAGGGATTGAGTGCCACCCATCCTGGTATATATATATATAGATATATATAGATATATATATATACACAGAGCAGGATTATCCACAAGGCAACCCTAGGCACCTGTCTAGGCCCAGGAAACTTCGGGGGCCCAGCTTCAGAGCAGTAACAAAATTACAGTCTACACAGTATATGTAGAAAAAAGGGGGCCCTAAATGATGACCTGCCTTGGGCCCCATATGATCTTAATCCATCTCTGTATATACATACTAGCAAAAGTGTGCCCGTTGGTGCACAGGGGGAAATATGTGGGTGTATGTTTAGCTATATGTGGATACAGATGATATAAAATCTTTATACACCCTACTATAAAATTTAGGGATTTGTACAAAAAAAAATAAAGGCAAGATGTTAAAAATAAAGAAATCCTATGAAATCCTGGTTCTCACATCCCCTAAATGAATATTTTGATCTACTGTATTTATTGTAACATTGTATGGTGTTATAGTTCAGTAGAAACACTAACTGTTACAACTGTGTGTCAGAGCTTGAATCAATCTTCCCCATTAAATTTCCAACCAATAATAATCAATAGGAATCCTTGGATCATTCTATAATTAAAGTTATCAATCTGACTTTCAATACTCACCCTCCCCATTAACTCACAGCTGTCACCAGGGATTCTGTTAGAGAGGGATCACTATTGGTAAATGTGTTAGAGAGGTATCACTATTGGTCAATGTGTTATAGAGGGACTCACTATTGGTCAATGTTTTTATAGAGGATCACTATTGGTAAATGTGTTAGAAGAGGATCACTATTGGTAAATGTGTAGAGAGGTATCACTATTGGTCAATGTGTTAGAGAGGACACTATTAGTAAATGTGTTATAGAGGAATCACTATTGGTAAATGTATAGAGAGGGATCACTATTGGTAAATGTGTTATAGAGGAATCACTATTGGGTAATGTGATAGAGAGGGTATTCCCATGAATTTATAAATTTATTTATATAATATAAGGGATATATACATATATACTACAACAAAGTGTGCCCGTTGGCCCGTATGTGTGGATATAGTAGATATAGAATCTTTACACAGGTATATTTTAAACTGTTACTCAGACAGTCACCAGCTTTCAGAGAAAAAATAGGATAATCCTACAGTTCTGAGAGTAGAACCAGGCAATCCTGCTACACTGTGTGGTTGAAACTAACATGCTAGGTCATACTTATTAGTATTCACCACGGTAAGTGGTGATGGTACCTCATATATTATACAGAAGGTACCTCACAGCATCATGTTATTATAATAGCATTGCCCTAATAGTCTAACGTATGAACAAACATTTCTGATTCCCAGTTTACCTAAAGAAATGGATTTATCTTTTATATACTCTTTTATACAGATCTAATTGAAATTGCTTCAGAGCAATTTTTAATAACCGATAACTGCTTTTTATTTCAGTATTACAGTAAATCCTTGGTATACCTGCCTGCTTTACCACCAAAAGGCTAAAGGCAAGCGAGCACTTTCATCCCAACCTTAATAGTGGCTGCCAATTCAAATTGTTTTAGCCAACCATTAACTCCCTAGTTACCCTATCAAATGGATCAGGTTAAAAAATAGGTTTGGCAATTGGGCCTGGTAGAGCTACTGAGTCTAATTGGGGAATTCTATGCAGGTACAAGGACAGGAGTTTTTAAATCAATACTATCAGTAGCAGCCTCCATAGCTTAATCAGGGGTACCCTACCATGAAGCAACTGAAACATTTGTTCAGGGTGCACCCTATGGAACAATCAAAAGGTGGCAGTTAAAAAAAATCCTCTGTTCTGCAATACTGCTTTCAGCACCAGTCCCCAAATCACTGTTATTCAGCCCTCCGGTCTACCAATCAGTGTTAGTCAGCCCACCATACCCACCTCACAAGCCACACCTATGTTCCCTGATGAAGCCACATCCACTTAACGTGCTGCCACCTGTCTGCCATAGGCGGCATTTAAATGTTTCAGGTTCAAAACTCCAGGAACACCCCTGAGATTAATACAGAACAAACATACAGAGGAAACAGGGAGAATAAATGTTATTACACGCTCTGCTGCCACCAATTTGTAATAGATCACTGCTTTATGGAAGGATTATGGGTTAGCATGGCGCAAAGTGTTTACTCTGGTGGTCTGGCACAAAAGCGACAGTGCACATAAACAGGTTCCTCCACACACATATGCATAATCAGGGTGTCCCTGTCTATGGTGCACCACTTTATTATTGACCAGGCCTGTATATTGTGTCCTTGTAAGTTGTGTACACTTTTCTGTTGCCTCAGAGTTTGTATCCAATGAGGTAAATTGTCTGTCCAATAATCGTCCCCCCAACAGGTGGTAACAGGCTCTTAGACACAGGGTCTTACACACAGGGTCTTACACACAGGGTCTTACACACAGGATCTGGTGTTGCAGTCAACATCTCTCCAAAGCACACACCACAATCTACTTTCACTTTCACTCCTCCTAGCCATAAGAGCAGGAATGTCTTGTCTTTTATTACTCACTGATACCACCTGCAGGCTGGAGGTGGTATATAAGAAGCCTTGGTGTATATGTCCATTACAATACACATCACATTCTGTGTAGCAGACAGAAACTTTTTTGGATTACACTTCCTTTCATATGGAGCAGACACAGTGGTGTGGTTTAACCTCCCATTTTGACCATTCCATGTTGAAATAGGGGTCTCAGCTCTGTAAGTTAAGTTTATGTATTTTGTATATTTTGTGTTTGTACCTAATATAGTCAGTGCTATACTTTATATACATATTGATGGTCATTTAAATGGTAATAGTGAGATAGTACACACATACATATTACACATTCCTATATGTATATCCCCCACCACATTGGTAGCTCCTAAAAACTCAGTGCAATCTTCTATGAAGATATAAATATATTTATATAATATAAGGGGTATATATACTTAACAACCCAGGATATGACCCCCAAATGAGGATGGACAAAGACACACACCCATATTGATATAACTACAAAACTATAAAAAAACCAAAAACAAAAAAATATAAAAGATGTAATAGTGCCAACAAACACTAATACAACAAACTAGTTTATAACTAAGTATATGGCACCACACTAAGTTTCTTAGTTTTCGTCAGTTCAGATCTCTCACCCTGGTGATTATACATATCTTTAGGGTGGTGCCTACCACAAACAAAGTTTGGTGCATAAAACAAAGTCTAAAATGATGATACAGTGCCGATTTACACAAGTAGAACACATTGTGTAGGCACCACCCAAGATATTATATATCACCAGGGTGAGAGATACTCTGCCCTACACATGTGTTCTACTTGTGTAAATCGGCACTGTATCATCATTTTACTGACTTTGTTTTATGCACCAAACTTTTGTTTGTGTGTAGGCACCACCCTAAAGATATGTATATATCACCAGGGTGAGAGATCTGAACTGACGAAAACTAAGAAACTTATGTGTGGTGCCATATACTTAGTTATAACTAGTTTGTTGTATTAGTGTTTGTTGGCACTATTACATCTTTTATATTTTTTTGTTTTTGGTTTTTTATAGTTTTGTAGTTATATCAATATGGGTGTGTCTTTGTCCATCCTCATTTGTGAGGTCATATCCTGGGTTGTTATAAGTATATATACCCCTTATATTATATAAATATATTTATATCTTCATAGAAGATTGCACTGAGTTTTTAGGAGCTACCAATGTGGTGGGGGGATATTACATATAGGAATGTGTAATATGTATGTGTGTACTATCTCACTATTACCATTTAAATGACCATCAATAATGTATATAAAGTATAGCACTGACTTATATTAGGTACAACACAAAATATACAAAATACATAAACTTAACTTACAGAGCTGAGACCCCTATTTCAACATGGAATGGTCAAAATGGGAGGTTAAACCACACCACTGTGTCTGCTCCATATGAAAGGAAGTGTAATCCAAAAAAGTTTCTGTCTGCTACACAGAATGTGATGTGTATTGTAATGGACATATACACCAAGGCTTCTTATATACCAAACCTCCAGCCTGCAGGTGGTATCAGTGAGTAATAAAAGACAAGACATTCCTGCTCTTATGGCTAGGAGGAGTGAAAGTGAAAGTAGATTGTGGGTGTGCTTGGAGAGATGTTGACTGCAACACCAGATCCTGTGTGTAAGACCCTGTGTGTAAGACCCTGTGTGTAAGACCCTGTGTCTAAGAGCCTGTTACCACCTGTTGGGGGGACGATTATTGGACAGACATTTACCTCATTGGATACAAACTCTGAGGCAACAAGAAAGTGTACACAACTTACAAGGACACAATATACAGGCCTGGTCAATAATAAAGTGGTGCACCATAGACAGGGACACCCCTGATTACTGCATATGTGTGTGGAGGAACCTGTTTATGTGCACTGTCGCTTTTGTGCCAGACCACCAGAGTAACACACTTTGCGCCATGCTAACCCATAATCCTTCCATAAAGCAGTGATCTATTACAAATTGGTGGCAGCAGAGCGTGTAATAACATTTATTCTCCCTGTTTCCTCTGTATGTTTTGTCTCTGTATTAATCTCAGGGGTGTTCCTGGAGTTTTGAACCTGAACATTTAAATGCCGCCTATGGCAGACAGGTGGCAGCACGTTAAGTGGATGTGGCTTCATCAGGGAACATAGGTGTGGCTTGTGAGGTGGGTAGGTGGGCTGACTAACACTGATTGGTAGACCGGAGGGCTGATAACAGTGATTGGTGGACTGGTGCTGAAAGCAGTATTGCAGAACAGAGGATTTTTTTTAACTGCCACCTTTTGATTGTTCCATAGGGTGCACCCTGAACAAATGTTTCAGTTTGCTTCATGGTAGGGTACCCCCTGATTAAGCTATGGAGGCTGCTACTGATAGTATTGATTTAAAAACTCCTGTCCTTGTACCTGCATAGAATTCCCCAATTAGACTCAGTAGCTCTACCAGGCCCAATTGCCAAACCTATTTTTTAACCTGATCCATTTGATAGGGTAACTAGGGAGTTAACTGGTTGGCTAAAACAATTTGAATTGGCAGCCACTATTAAGGTTGGGATGAAAGTGCTCGCTTGCCTTTAGCCTTTTGGTGGTAAAGCAGGCAGGTATACCAAGGATTTACTGTAATACTGAAATAAAAAGCAGTTATCGGTTATTAAAAATTGCTCTGAAGCAATTTCAATTAGATCTGTATAAAAGAGTATTAAAAGATAAATCCATTTCTTTAGGTAAACTGGGAATCAGAAATGTTTGTTCATACGTTTAGACTATTAGGGCATGATTTATAATAACATGATGCGTGAGGTACCTTCTGTATAATATATGAGGTACCATCACCACTTACCGTGGTGAATACTAATAAGTATGACCTAGCATGTTAGTTTCAACCACACAGTGTAGCAGGATTGCCTGGTTCTACTCTCAGAACTGTAGGATTATCCTATTTTTTCTCTGAAAGCTGGTGACTGTCTGAGTAACAGTTTAAAATATACCTGTGTAAAGATTCTATATCTACTATATCCACACATACGGGCCAACGGGCACACTTTGTAGTATATATGTATATATCCCTTATATTATATAAATAAATTTATAAATTCATTGGGAATACCCTCTCTATACATTACCCAATAGTGATTCCTCTATAACACATTTACCAATAGTGATCCCTCTCTATACACATTTACCAATAGTGATTCCTCTATAACACATTTACTAATAGTGTCCTCTCTAACACATTGACCAATAGTGATACCTCTCTACACATTTACCAATAGTGATCCTCTTCTAACACATTTACCAATAGTGATCCCTTAAAAACATTGACCAATAGTGAGTCCCTCTATAACACATTGACCAATAGTGATACCTCTCTAACACATTTACCAATAGTGATCCCTCTCTAACAGAATCCCTGGTGACAGCTGTGAGTTAATGGGGAGGGTGAGTATTGAAAGTCAGATTGATAACTTTAATTATAGAATGATCCAATGGATCTCCTATTGATTATTATTGGTTGGAATTTAATGGGGAAGATTGATTCAAGCTCTGCACACAGTTGTAACAGTTAGTGTTTCTACTGAACTATAACACCATACAATGTTACAATAAATACAGTAGATCAAAATATTCATTTAGGGGATGTGAGAACCAGGATTTCATAGGATTTCTTTATTTTTAACATCTTGCCTTTATTTTTTTTTGTACAAATCCCTAATTTTATAGTAGGGTGTATGTATAAGATTTTATATCATCTGTATCCACATATAGCTAAACATACACCCACATATTTCCCCCTGTGCACCAACGGGCACACTTTTGCTAGTATGTATATAGAGATGGATTAAGATCATATGGGGCCCAAGGCAGGTCATCATTTAGGGCCCCCTTTTTTCTACATATACTGTGTAGACTGTAATTTTGTTATGCTTCTGAAGCTGGGCCCCCGAAGTTTCCGGGCCTAGACAGGTGCCTAGGGTTGCCTTGTGGATAATCCTGCTCTGTGTATATATATATATCATATATATATATATATATATACCAGGATGGGTGGCACTCAATCCCTGCAGAGACGATCACCTGAGGTGCTTCCTATTGATTTCCAATAGAAACACATAAAGACATAGGAGCACTCCTACATGGCTACATTTGTGTTGTGATTAGAGATGTCCGAACTTCGCAAAATCTGGTCCGCTCGAGGATCCGCGAATTTTAGAAAAATTCGAAAATTCGAAAATCGCGAGCGGACCCATTAAAATGAAAAATTCCCTTGAAATTACTAGATTTTCGTATTTTCGAAAATTTTCGAAATTACGGGTTTTCGCGTATTTTCGAAAATTTTCGAAAATACAAGAAAACTAGTATTTTCGAAAATATATATTTTCGAAAAACGAGTAATCCTCGTAATTTGAAAATTTTCGAAAATACATATTATGAAAATAAGAGAAATCCTTGCTTTTCGAAAATTTTCGAAAATTACGTGTTTTCTCATATTTTCGAAAATACGCGAAAACCCGTAATTTCGAAAATTTTCGAAATATGAAAAATCCGCGAATCGGAAGTTCGGAAGGCGGAAAATCCGGAAAAATCCGCTGTTCGCGAACGGGATAAATCCGCGGCGGATCGGTTCAGATCCGCGAAACCGGCCTCATCCCTTTGTGATTAATAAAATTAACACTGAAAATTCCTTGGAGTGCTCCTATATTTTTATGTGTTTTTATATATAATATATATTATATATATATATATATATATATATATATATATATATATATAAATATATATATATATATATAAACAAATAGCAAAGCAGCAGCACTAGTACAATAATATATGGTTGGGCGTGAATCTCCTCAGGGTCCTCCGTTTGACCCCCAATGTAAAGATATTACAATTACCTTCAATATCACCCAAACGACCACAGCGATTAAATCTAGAACCAATAGTATCCCCTCTTCTGTAAGAAAACATAGGAGGTAAATTGAATTCTGTAACACCAGGTATGACCATCGTTTGGGTGATATTGAAGGTAATTGTGAAGGGAATAAAATGTGGCTTAGAAGTACTAAGAAAGGTATGGTTCCCTGTCATAATTGTGTACAGTGTGCTCAGTATTAGGGTGACTAGTTTTGTACACCCTCGAACTGGGAATGAATTTCCATTAAGGGGACTATACACATGCAATTCCCGATTTGCTATCTATGTGCTCACTTGTCCCTGTGGTCTCCTATATATAGGGAGACTATACAGAAAGTTAAGGCCAGAATTTCGCAACATAAGTCCTCCATTAATTTACAAACAGTAGCTTTGTCAGTACCACGTCATTTCGTTGACGTTGGGCATTCTGCTGATGACCTTAGATTTATGGTCTTAGAAGTCATACCTGAAAATGGCATGGAGATAGGGAGGAGAGGCTAAAGAAAGTCTGGTGGGTTAAAAAATTACAAACTTTGGCCCTATAGGATTTAACAGGGATTATGATTTGTTTGATGTTTTGATGTTTTTTGTTTTTGTTCTTTGGATGTTTAGGTTGTGGATTTGTGTTTTCATTGAAACAATTGGTCATATCGGATACTCTTACCCTTTGTTCATCTCTTGTAACAGGATATCCGCCTTTATATGTGTTGTAGTGAACTGGTGTGACACACTTCTGGATTGACTCGTTAGAAAAATACGATGTATTGGCTCTGTTCATTTACTGCCATATCTTGAGAAAGGGAGTTGTGTCTCCCGAAACGTCGCTTATGTGTGGGCAGCCATGTTATTTGAAATATAAAATTTTGATACTGCAAGAAATTGGTGTCGCACACTGGCATACTTATAAAACAAAGGGGTTTTAGTATACATTACTGTGATCACATGAACTGTACCATTTGTTGTTGATCTATTCTAATATTTAGATTTCAGCTGTCAATCATATGCCTTATTATCATAAATTCTTCTGTTGTGTACAGTTTTACTCTAACTGGAATGGTGACAGTTGGTATGTGGGAAATGCATTGTGGGAAATTTCCTTGCCCAGTTCTGAATTATAGTGATTACTGAGCACACTTGACTGTTTGACAACGATTTTTAATTTTGGCAAAATCTGCCCTCTACAACATGACACAACAGTTAGGCTTCGTTCACACTACAACATGCAGCAATAAAAACACAAGCTAGTAATGGTAAAATATTGTTCACAAATGGTGAAAAAGCATTATTATGCAATTTCAATGTCTGTTGGTATCCGCAGTGTAAAATGCCTTCAGCTGTGTGTTTTGCAGCACTATTCAATGCAACACACTGGTGGAAACAGGACACACTGAATTGCATTGAAATGCCTCTGTGTTATCACATGCTAATGTGCTGCATTACAACGCTCAAAAACAGGCATAGTATGGATGAGCCATTTAATTTGTCCCATCTATTTGCTCCAAAACAATTCATATCATTGGACTATTCGTAGCAGTGTCACAGTGCTGAGATGACTAGATGTGATGCAAAGTGCTTTCACATCTGCAGAAACTTGGAAAGCCCCACAGAGAAAACAAATTGTTCCAAAGTAAAACCATATGTAGTACTAACTACCAATGCCGACATTGGTCAAGAAGTGCCACCACTGATATCCCATCTGCAGATTGCACAGCAGAGTAAAGGTCCATACGGATGTCATCGTGGGGCCGACCCACAAATGTAGGTGAAAGGCGCTTCGGCAAGTATTATTTATTGTAAAGCATTCGAACCATCAATGATGCCCATTCTGAACAGCTTTTTCGCCTGCCCATACGTTAAACAATTGTTCAAAAAGGCCATTCGGTAACACCATCGTGCTTATCGGGCTGGCTGCTTAATCGCACGTGTGTACATTATGAGCAGGGAACTTATAACAAGGGAGAGTGGTAAGAATACATTTAGGTATATATTATAACATGTAGGTTCAATTCCATTATAATGTACAGAAATCATCCTTAATTGATACATGCCACTGCTGTGTACACTGAAAATTTGTGGTGAAGGGACCGCATTTTAAACATCCCAAAAATTTTAAGATGTTTTAACATTCTTGTTATGTGTGATTTAATATGTAGTGTCTTGATTTGTCCATATGGTCTGCTTTATGTTGGGGAGACTACAAAAAATTCAATCAAGGATTCCTCAACACGATTTCTCAACAAGTCATCCATTAACACAAAGCAGACCACACTACTGTACCTGTGCTCAGACAATTTACTGAATAAAAGTCATAGAGTAGAGAACCTCCAGTACACGAACTTAGAGGAGCACTGGAGAAGAAAATAGAACAATTGGGAAATTACTCTCAGAAAAGGAGAAAATGGTGGCTTTTAAATTCACTAGACCCACATGGGATAACAGGGATTATGATTTATACTTAGATTAGATAGGGAGCACAGAGGGGTTGGCATTTATTGTACTGATTGCCTATGGAAATACTGATAATTGCTAAAAATCATTAAATGCGAAAAGGAGATATGCATGGTTACCTGATCCTTTAAAGGGTTGCTGCCATTGACTGGTATATATATATATATATATATATATATATATATATATATATATTATATATATCGCACGCACACATAGATTTGCTAATTTCTACAAATCCAGAGTATCAGACTATAGCAGAGCACATATTAAAGGCATTTTTACTTTTTGCACATTTAATTAGAGCTGGGGGCATTTTTTAGCCTGGCAGATCCTTGCTTGCTGCTTGGCAGTGATTTTTCCTAATTGTAACCATTTGTCTCAGATATAAACAATGTAGACACTAAATATGAATGTCTGGCCCAATTTTGAAAGCAGTTTTTCCAGACTTGGCATAATGAATGTGGACTGTAGGTTTGGAACATATTCTAAACCACTGTACTGGCAGAAATAGGGAAAAAAGCCTGAATGTAGTATCTGGCAAAGTCAATCTGATATTGTAAAGGAAATTCATTATATTAAAAATAAATACATAAAACCCCAAAGAATAGAAATCTGATCTGGGTTGCCATTCTTTTGCAATCAGATTAAGTGCAGAGGCACCACTCAAAGGGCTTTCAATGGGGTTTATCAAACTTGTCAGATGTAGTCTTGCAAGTTTGAGTTAAGCAATAGGACATTTATTCCATGGCTGCAGGAGGCTCGCAGAATTCATTGTTTCATTTTGTATGCAATGTGGCAGACGTTCAGCAGATGGCTTGTGTCCCTGTTGAACATTATATTTTATATGGTATTATCGGATTGGACAGTAATTTATTCTATAAGGGGTGTAACTACCAGGGCAGCAGCGGGCCCAGGAGCCAAGGGGGCCCCATCTTCTTATTTTTCCTATGACATATATAGCCTCCTCCCAGAAAACCACTGTGGATGAAGCACGGATAGGGGCTTCATTATAGTTTTGTAGGAGGGCCCAGTGATTCCTAGTGATTTTAACCCATTATTGAATCAACATTGTGTTTTGCATTGTGTGTACTTTAACCCTTCACTTGCCAGGATGTACATTTTCATATTTTGTTTTGCGTAACGCCAGAAGAATTTTCAGGATTTTGCCCTCAAATCGCATTTAGGGACTAATTTTACAGTAGGAAACCTTGCAGTAACATCAGGAATATTATACATTGTTTTTTTTTCAGCACAAATGTACTTTATTACATGGTAACGAATTTTGTAACTTCTGGAATTTTAACTGGAATTATGGGTAAAATATGACTCAAAAAATGAAAAATTTGCAAATTTTTTGATGGATTTTGTTTCCATTGTGTTACTTAAAGTTACTTAAGAGTTACACACCAAAGTCTACTGTTTCTAAAAAGCTCTGATACTCCCCAGTGACAACGATACCAGATATATGTAGGTACCCCCACTTTTCCTGGTACAGGAGACTCCCCCAAACCTAAAACTGACACTCAAGAATATTACACCAAATAAAATGTATAAACCACTACTGACAGCTAACATAGAATTCTACCAAATTAAACTAAATATCCCGCACAAGTGGAGATATTTTTTAGAAAACTACACACCCGCAGGATTTTTATGAGTGGTAAGTTTGGATCAAATGCAAGATACCGTAACGCAAGCTCTTCGTCCAATTGTAGGTTGTTTTTCTCACTGCGATTTTCCTTTTTTTCTCAACTGTAACAAATCAGAGACAAAGCAATGCGAATTTTCAGTATAAAACTGTGGAGGAAAGTTCTAACGCATCTCAAATAGAAAGCCTAACCCTCCCGAATAAAAACGTATGCCACAATTCATGGTTGTACCCCGAGATACTATGGCTACCAACTAACGGATCCAAAAGTGTGCGTTCGCAGTTCCACGTTACGGCTCCTTCGTACGCCGCGTGCACAATGCCTAAATCCTTCTGCCCCCCTAGCTTTTTGTTTTGAACATCCTGGCTGCATGTTTTCCACACACTCCCCCCCCCCCCTCACGAACTAACCCCCCCAACCTACTATACTTCCTGAAACTCTCACCCCATCGCTTGTAACGCTGTGTCGTTCTTGATCCCCTCCATGGTGTGGGCGCACTTTCTTCGTGCAACGTGCACTTTTACCCGATCGTTTCCCAAAATCCTAACATCACCCTTGCAACTCCGGTGAATCACCTCCGGCCAAACCACCGCCGGATAGTAAACCCCGTTGTCCAACCCCTCACTCTCCCAAATCCTATCAAACGTAATGCCATATGTGGTGGTTATCACACGGCACGTGGAATGCGAAAAGCCACAAAGTGAGCACACTGCACGTGGCTCAGAACCGCAAAAGGATAATTTAGCCACTCCGAATTTGACAGTCCTGCAGTTTTTTTCAAACAAACAACATCCCCGTCCACTTAAAATAACCCCCACAAACTAATATATTCCGAAATCTACACACCTTCAGCTAGATAACTAACTGTAGATTGTTCATTCATACCATTCAATGGCTGGGCGCCAATTCCGTTGCGTAGAAGTTTGCTCATTTGTCTGAAAATGAACAAAAACACACTTCAAAAGGTAGAAATTCATGCCAAACCATCACGGAATGTACAAAAATTCGGTCTAAATATCAATCTCCAAAATGTACCCGTGATCAAAGTAAATGCCATATGTGTTGGTTACACACGCCGCCGTGGAAGCGAAAACCACAAAGTGAGGACATGCACGATGGTCGCAGAACCGAAAATATTAGGCCCATTCCGTAATTTTGACGTCTGCAGTTTTTGTTTTTCCACAAAACAAGCCGCCCGTAACTTAGACAATACCCCCCCAACTATATTTCCTGAATCTACACACCCTTCAGCTATGTAACACTGTAGTTTGCTTCACTTCATACCATCAATGGCGTTTGCGGCGAATTCTTCGTAGAGTTGGCTTTTGTCCGAAACAAATGAACAAAACACTCAAAGGTAGAATTCCAGCCACAACCTCATGGAATTAACAAAAAAGTTACGCAATATCATCTCCAAATGGATGCCGAATCAAACGGTAACTGCCATATGTGTGTTGCTTAACACCACTGCATGAACGTGGAAGCCGAAAAGCCACAAAAGTGAGACAATGCACGATGGCTCAGAAACAGACAAAATTGCATCCAAACTTAATTTGTGAACAGTCGTGCCACTTTTTCCCTCGCCACAATAACAACCCCCCCCAACCATATTTTTTCTCAAATCCCACACTGGCCGGGGAAGCCGTTTATCACGAAATTCTGTAGTTTGTTCATGGGGGGGGGTCTACCAATCAATGGTGTGGGCGCAGTTCTTCGTGGGAGAAGTTCACAGTTTTTAGCAGATGTGGTGCTGTTAAAAAATTGGGAACAAAGGACGGGAATCTCAAAGGTAGAAATCATAAAATCAGACAGATTATAGTAAAAAAATAGGTTACCAATATCCATATCTATCCAAATGTTCCCCGACTCAAACGGTATGCCCTTAACTGTATGGGTTACACGCGCAAACTGGAATCAACTACGCCACCAAGAGGGAGCCAATGAAGCAATGGTCCCACATTACAGCACTTTTTCAGATTTGTCAGGACTAAACAACCCCTTCTTATTAACATTGAAATACCCCCCCCAAACTATATATTTTTTGGAATCTACCACTCTTCATAAGACTACACAATGGTGTGGATTCTTTATTGCATACCGACCAATGGTATGAGCGCAGTTGTCGTAAACATTTCACTTTTTATTATACCAGGATTTATATCAGGAACAAATGTTAAAAATACAATTCCAAGTTAAAATCATGGCAAATGTTCATTCCAGTCATTAAAAAAAACATTGTCACATTATCAATTATCCTTCCAAATGCCCTGAATCCAAACGGTAATGCATAAGCGTGGATGGTCACACAGGACCATGGCCACCAACTAGCTCAAATGGGACCCTCACAAGTGTATTACACGAAAAATCAAAGTGCTCTGTAATTTCAATTCAAAACAGATCCCCAAAAACTTGGAAATGCCGCCCCCCACAAATAAATCCAATCCCCTAAATATCCAATCTCCCATAGTTCTGAATCAACAAAGTATGCCATATGGTGTGGATTGCACACAGAGACCGTGGCAACCAACTAGCCTCACATGGGACGGCATGCACAAATGCAATTACAAGAAAGCATCAAAGGCTCTGTAATTTGAACAGCCTACACTTTTTGCTAAGGAAACGCCTCCCGAAACACTGGAAAATTCTCCCCACAACTATAATATTTTTGGAATCTACACCCTGCGACTATGTTTACATCAATGCCATGCTTTCATACCATACAATGAGAATTCCAGAACCCACTGATCAAAGAAGTCCGTGTTGTTTAACGGGTTATTTGTGAACAATAAAAGTCAAGATATCAAGGGTTGAAATCCTCCTTAACCCCTTTGACAAGCAAAAAACCACTAAATGTCAATCTCCCACATATCCTGCATCAACGTAGGCCATAAGTGGGTGCAAACATAGACGGGGCCATCCAACTATAGCTCAATATGGGACGCATGCACAAGTCCCAATTACAAGAAAAATCAAGTGTTTGTAAAGTCTTTTGAAACAGCCTATTCAACTTGGGCAATTCCCCACAAACTATATATTTTTTGGAAGCTCAATCCACCTTTCACTACGTGATGGTATCATGCCTTTCGTAATATACATAAGATTGTTCCAGCGCGCTGTTATCCAAGAAACTCCGTGCTTTTAAGAGAGATTTTGTGAAAATATAAAATAAGAGGACTCCAATGTTGACAAATCCTACCTAAACCCACTCGGCCTCTTAAAAACCCACTAAACGGGCATCCCACCACCATGTCCTGAATCAAACGGTATCCAAAAGGTGGGTCAACAGAGACGGTGCAACCACTAGCTCAAATGGGATCATGCGTAATATGCCCATTACAGGAAAAAATTAAAAAACGCCACAGCCCGCCCCCCACGCCTGCCTATTCCCACTCCCCCTTTTAGTGGAAAAAACCAGTTAGTAACGGAGAGTCACACAGTTTTTGGCACACGTACGATGCCTAATAATCAATACGGTCTTGTTTTGGTACCGTAACTGCAAAAGTTTCCTACTAAAATAGGGCCTTAGTTTTCCCATTGAAATCCAACAAATAAATTGATCCTGCGTTACTTTACCGATATCACTCGTGGACATTGGGGAAGCTTGGAGAAGACAAAGTTTTTTGCTTATTTATATTTTTAGGGTAAAAAAAAAAAAAGGTGTTGTGTACACTTTAAGATTTTTTTTGTAGTGCTTTCCTCCTTTTCCTCCTTTGTTTGTTTGGCGTATCATTCACCAACAGACCATCATCAAATCATCTTAGGGAATGATACCCCCGAACGTGGATTACGTGGCATAAATGCCCGTTTTCGCCAGGCTACCAGAATCGATCGAAAAATCACTTCCCGGAAATCAATTTTCCAGGAGTGATTTTTCATTCATTGGCAAAGATCACTAATTTTGGTGATCGGAATAAGTGATTCACCAAATTTTGATCCTGTCCCCCCCATTTTTTTTCTAAGTCTTCGCTAAGTAGGCAAAGACTTAAAAAAATCCTATTTGTGTAATGGAACTTTGAGTTCCATTCACACATGTTAGTAAAAGCTGTCAGCTTGACAGCTTTTGCTATACCAGGGACTGCAGCATGATCTAAATGCAGTACCTCCACTAGACCACTAGTGTCAGTCTTACACCACTCTATGGGAAGACCCCGTGAAGGAGAAGTTTTTGTGAGTCACCAGGGTCTCCCTTTCGGTCTTTGAAGAGCTCTCTCCTCACTTCCTCCTCGTGGGACCGGCTGATGCAGGAAAAGGTAGGGAATCTCCTGATCCCCCCCTCGAATTTGCACCAAACTAGAGGTGGGGGTCGTGGGGGCTAGGGGGGCAGTTGAATGCTGCCCCCCGATCGCCCTAAGGGGGGAAAAAATTTTGGGAGGGGGAAGCCACAGATCGATATTCACGATCTTGTGCAGTTTGATGTATTCACTGCACAGATCGTGAATAACGATCTGTGGCAGGGAAGGGTAAGAAACACACTGCCCGATGAGGTCTACAAGTTCAAATTTCCAGACTTCTAAAAATAAGTACTATTTTTTTTTCCCTCACTGCTTGATAGGAAATAAACTACAAACATTTTTTTGTATGAAAGTCAAAGAAATGTGTTAAAAAACAAATTTCTGCTGTGCACTGGAGTGTATGGTGACTTCCACCAAAACAAACAGGTGGATTATGGGAGCTGACTCCTATTACCCACACTTTAATTTAATCAACTAATATCACACAACAAAGGCAGTTTGTCATATCTTTGTGAATGTACCATGTTGATTGGGACAATGTTGTCTGGGGACTTTAGTTCCCCTTTAAAATTACATTTACCCTATCCTCAAACAGTACTCAATAGATCTCTTAACCTACCATGTCACCCTGATAGATGTGTAAGGGTCCTTAGCCAATTCTTAATAGGGTTAAGGGCCATTTAAAACCTATTTTGGTTATAAGGTGTGTTGCAGCCTAATTTACATAAGCGTCCTTCTTTTTTTGTGATGCAGACAGGAGTCTAGGGATCTAGACAAACCTATAAACCCCTATACTGTAGATCCTCTGCTTACACCACATCTACCATTGCAGATCATTGAATGACCACCAACCAAGCACCTACACATGTATGGTTCTAGACCAAAATGCTCTGGTGGTGGTCAGACCTCAGGCGTTACAGCTGAGGGAAATTCACATTGTGTACGGAGCTTAAGACCAAAACATTTGCTTGCGTATGTAAGCTGATATCAAAGGATAAGTCAATTTAAATTACTCAGTAGGCTACTGCATTCTGTGGCAGTGGTGAGTTTGTAGGCACATTTTTACTGGGATTAAGGGCTAGGCCACATTAACTTTTCACGCAATTTCGCTTGCAATTGTGCACGTGATTTGAAATAACATGGAAATGGCGATAATGCAAAAATTCTTACAATTTCTGATGTGCAATCACCATTTTTTTGCGCAATTGCATGCCTGTCCATAATGGAAAATAGCAAAATTGCATGTGCAAATGCAAGAAAAGGCACAGGAATTGTGCGTGATTGCGTGTAGAGTTTCAGTGTGGACCCAGCCTAATTATGGTAAATTATGTTAGTAAATTACATCCCAGTTGGACCCTGCACTATGCAAGAGGCTTCTAACAAAAGAGTCCTGCACTGTTATAAGCTTTAAAGAGCATGTCCACCATCCCCAACTAAAAATTGCCCCACTGTTGTCCCCACTGTGTAGTGTTAAAAGATACTAACATTTCTCTTCTGCTCCTTATGGGTGTTCTGCAGGGCCTGATGAAAGTCCCCCAAAAAATGAAGAGTAGGAGACTCTCTGTGTGTTATCCAGTGCCTATCACTTCCTGCTACACTTAGAAGACTCTGCCATGCGCAGTGGAGCTCTCCCCCCTCCCCCCTCGGCGCTGCATCACTCTATTTTTTAAAAAAAACTTCATATGATGTAGGGGCCCCCCTCCTAATACTAAACGCTAGGTTAACAGTTTTAAAATCAGCTTACCCACCTTCATTCCCTCAGCTACCTTTGCTGACTAGCTAATAACAGCCGTGGTCCAGCCCCTTCTACTCTTCCGTTCCTGGGAAGTAGCAGAAGAGGCCATGATCGAGGGAATAAAGGTGGATAAGTACACTAAGTTATAAATCGATGTATGGTAGGATGCGCTACTTATGTGGATGAAGTAAAATCAGTAGGTTATATTAGTACATATTAAAAACAAGGTCGATGCACTTCACAGATAGGAATCTCGTCATTGGAATCACCCGCCTAACACTTGTTTCATAGGCATGCCCTCTTCCTCAGAGACTGGGTGGACCCTATCAACATACATATTTATGGATAAAGACCTGTACCTTACAGGTGAGTATTAAAGGTAAGTAACAAAAATAACACAAAAAAAGGGTAAATACAAAAATAGAAAAATAAAAAATAGAAGGTTAGGATAGCTGAACAAAGCATCACTAAGCCTAAATTTTTTTTTAGTATATTAATAGTAAGAAGATGAGGACTGAAAATTTGGCACCATTAAATAATGGGGATAAGTTAGTTACAGAGGATGGCAATAAAGCAAATGCCTTGAATTTTTTTTTCCCCTCTGTATACACTATAGAAGTGCACTTTGGTTAACCGAGGATATGGTACAGAAAGAACTATATAAGATTATTATTAATAAATCTCCTGGACCGGAAAAATTACATCCTCGGGTACTTAGGGAGCTAAGTTCAGTTTTATCTAGGCCATTGTTTCTTATTTTTGCAGATTCCTTCATGTCCGGATGTGTGCCTCTGGATTGGAAAAAGGCTGATGTTATTCCAATATTCAAAAAGGGTAGTCATTCACAGCCTGGTAATTACAGGCCTGTAAGTTTAACTTCAGTGGTGGGGAAGATACTCGAAAGTTTAAAAAGGGAACATATTCTAGAGTATGTTTCAAGGACTGACATTATAAGTAGTACCACCGTATATACTCGAGGTATAAACCCGAGGTTTTTCAGGCTTTAAAACAAGCCTGAAATCTTACCTATACATCTAAAGAATTATTCAACTAAAGTGTACCTTGACAAACACATAATAGTACAACAATTAAACTAGTAAAACCCCCATTCGAAATATGATATAAGAAGAGAGTAAAAGTATGTAAATAAATATAGATATACATATAGATAATAAACACTGATAAGTAAAGACAAACCATTGTACCAGAGTATAATACCTAATGATGAAGGATATAAGTATTTTTTAAATAGTCAAAGATCCACTTATAAAGTAAAACTAAAGATAGAAATAACAGTTCAATTCAAAATCTGTATTAAAGGCTATGTCCACCCCTAAAATAAAAATTTAATATCATGCTCCCCCATGTCCCCCAGCCCCAACCGCATGTTTCATTACTACATGAGTGTTGTTATATTGATATAACTATTAATTTAGTGCTTTAAACAACACATAAACACTGTCCCTATGTACTTTTACCCACCCCACAAACATAGTACCTCCGAAAAACCCAATGTATTCCCAATGTATTAAATTTATTTATATAATATAAGAATATTACATATATACTAGCAAAAGTGTGCCCGTTGGCCCGTATGTGTAGATATAGTAGATATAGAATCTTACACAGGTATATTTTAAACTGTTACTCAGACAGTCACCAGCTTTCAGAGAAACCAAATAGGATAATCCTACAGTTCTGAGAGTAGAGCAGGCAATCCTGCTACACTGTGTGTGTGAAACTAAACATGCTAGGTCATACTTATTAGTATTCACCACGTAAGTGGTGATGGTACCTCATATATATACAGAAGGTACCTCACAGCATCATGTTATTAATAGCATTGCCTTAATAGTCTAATGTATAAACAAACATTTCTGATCCCAGTTTACCTAAGAAATGGATTTACTTTATATCTCTTTTATACAGATCAATTAAAACGTATAAAACTTTATTGATAACCCTGTTAGACTCTGGCATAGCAGTAGATGTAGTATACTTGGATTTTGCAAAGGCTTTTGATACAGTCCCCCATAGGCGATAATGTATAAGCTAAGGTCGTGTCTGGGGAGGTACATTTGTACATGGATAGAAAATTGGTTAATGAATAGGATACAGAGAGTAGTTGTTAATGGGGCTTCATCAGTATGGACTAAGTGCCTAAGTGGGTTGCCATAGGGTTCTGTGTTGGGGCCGCTTCTATTTAATCTATTTATTAATGATTTGGAAGTGGGTATTGTCAGCAAGGTTTCTGTGTTTTCTGACGATGCAAAACTTTGTTGACCATTAAAAACTTCAGAGGAGTGCAATCGTTGCAGGGGGATCTAGATAGATTGTCACATTGGGCTGCTAGGTGGCAGATGAGATTCAATCTTGAGAAATGTAAGTTGATGCATTTTGTACTTAAAAATCCTTGTGCTGCTTATACTATAATGGCTCTGGTGTTAGTGAATCCCTGTTGGAAAGCGATCTTGGATTTTGGGATAACAAACTTAAGGAAGCAAGCAATGCCAGGCAGCAACAGCCAGAGCCAGCATGGTATTGTCTTGTAAAGAGAGGTATGGATTCATGGATGAATATGTTATTTCCCCTCTTTACAAAGCATTGGTAGGCCTCATTTGGAATATGCAGTGCATTTTGAATCCTGTGTACACAAAGGACATCTTTAAAAGGAAAGGGTTCAGAAGGGCAATTAAATTAATAAAGGGATTGGGGAGCTTGAATATGAAGAGACATTAGAAAATTACAATTATGTACGCTGGAAAAAGGCGCTTGCGTGGGATGTGATGTACTGTGTATAAATACATTAATGGGCCATACAATAAACTATCTGGGCATTGTTCACCAATAGAGCATGTCGGAGGACACGTGGCCATCCCTTGAGAAAAAAGGTTTAGGCTTCAAGTTCGGAAAGGGTTTTTTCACTGTGAGATCGGTGAAGCTATGACTGTCCTCCAGCTGACGTTATGGCAGGTTCACTGTTCAGTTTAAAAAAAAAGCTGGATGATTTCAGAGAAGAAGGATTTTTTTTCAACATTGCAAAGAAGATTGTGGGTCGCACTCCAAAATCAATAATTCTTATTTGGTTACCAACATCAAAACACAATGTTTTGGGATGAATTAGGTGGCCTCACCTAATACCCCCGAATGTTGGTCACCAAATAAAATGTTTGGTCACAAAATAAGATTATTGATTTTGGAGTGCGACCCTCAACTCTTCTTTGCAATTGTTGGACTATTATCCATGGAGTTGGAATCAGAGGAGTGAGCACCCACAGGTTGGATAGATTGCATTGGGCCTTGTTTGCTATTTGTAGGATTTTTTTTCCCCTCCATAAATTTGGTGTGGTTTTTTGCCTTCCTGTGGATCAACAGTTAGGTAGAAATGAGAATATTGCTAGATGGTTTGGACTTGATGGACATATGTCTTTATTCAACCTCAAATACTATACTACATACTACCATAGTACATACTATACTACTATAACAACAAATATGCAAAATATACACAAATGTATATAATATTATGAATTAAAGTATATACATCTAAAGAATTATTCAACTAAAGTGTACCTTCAAACACAAATAGTACAACAATTAAACTAGTAAACCCCAGCATTCGAAATATGATATAAGAAGAGAGTAAAAGTATGTAAATAAATATAGATATACATATAGATAATAAACACTGATAAGTAAAGACAAACCATTGTACCAAGTATAATACCTAATGATGAAGGATATAAGTATTTTTTAAATAGTCAAAGATCCACATATAAAGTAAAACTAAGATAGAAATAACAGTTCAATTCAAAATCTGTATTAAAGGCTATGTCCACCCCTAAAATAAAAATTTAAATATCATGCTCCCCCATGTCCCCCAGCCCCAACCGCATGTTTGTTTTTTTAAAAAGCCCCCAAACTCTTACTTACCTCCCCTCGATCCTCCGCCGCATGCCGGCCCTCTGCTTGCGAGAATGCAAGCAGAGGGGCGGGACCGGCAGTCGCGTTCTGTGATGGCTGAGCGGCAGCCAATCACGGACACGGCTGCCGGTCATTCAGTGCAGCGGATGAAACGGAGAGGTAAGTAAAGTTTTGGGAGCTTTTTAAAAAAAAAAACATGCGGTTGGGGTGGGGGACATGGGGGATTTTTGCTAGAGGGAGGGTAGTAGAACGGGAGGAGAGGGAGGGAGGGGAGGGGAGGGAGGGGGAGAAGGGCTCAGCACGCATGGCAGGATCTCCGGAGGCCAGGTAGCAGGCAGTGTCCTATATGGACCTGTCTAGCCTCCTGGGTGGCAGTTTTTGGAACCTTTGGGGGGGACTAACAGGAGAACCAGATGGAGTTGGGATGTGAGGTAAGGATTAAACTACCCTACATGGTGGGGCCAGTAGTTGGGGGGATTATAGTTTTGGGGGTGGACATGCCCTTTAAGACCTTACGGGTTGATTTTAGTTGTGAATCTAGCGTTTAGCATTGGGGGCAGGTCCTGTGACTATTTTTAATGCATACGGTAGCTAATAAAAGTTATGTTTTAACTGTGGGTTACCCTCACACTTGTTAATATTGTTGATTGCACATCTAGGGGGATACTTTTTCTTTTTCTTATAATTCTCATTTATATTTATCCCCAGTGCATCCAGTTATATAATTACAGGGGGTAAGCTGTGCGGTACACAGTTATTTGTTGTAGGGGACATTATATGTTTTTTGAGAATTAGGGGTAAAGATACCCTTTACACTGCATGAATCTGTCAGTAGTAACTTGGACTTTGTGGATTTCTGACTTTTTTGCATTTTTTGGAACCACAGAACTATTTCTAGAAATTTCTACATTTTTCGATCTTGAAATTAAAAATTTCTAGAAATGTAAAATATTTCGAAAATACTACACAGAATGCCAAAACATGAAGCACATGAAATTTCTGGTACTGGACGATGTTTTTTTAAAATCATTTTGGCCATTAATACGTGTTTCCCAGGTCCCTCAGCCATTTACAGTAAGTTACCTTCACTATTTCTATCTATATTTATATAGGCCGAACTTTCACATTTTTTAACTCCTATTGAATTCAATTGGTCCGCTTGCGGATTTTCCGATTTTTTCGAAAATCATCAAATCTGCATGCAGAACAGATTTCAGTGAGTTCGGCCATCTCGAGTCAGCAGCCCAAAAAAACACCAATAGCCCCCAAAACCCTTTGTGCACAATAACTTTATTTCAGTCAGGCAATGCAGTCCCTCCCTTAACATAAATAAATTGTGTTTTGCATAAAGAACATCTAATACTTGTAACATGTCTTAATCTGTCTCACTTGGCTTCTATTTTTATCTTAAAAGGATCTATATGGATAATTTTTGGATGCATCAGCAAAAGCAACATGTGTTTCTGATCAGCTTTTGTTTCATTATACAGCTTTATTCACCAAAACTAGAAAGCTCTCACCATTTATTTATTTCGCTCCATTAAGTTTGTGTAGCTTTCAGTTAACTAAGTCGAATTTATTCTAAATATTACCACCTTAGGCAGTTGGAGCTGCTGTTTATGGCTTTTTCTGCTCCAAGGTAATGAAACATCCCCCCAGAAAGAATTTGAGGTTCTTAGTTAGTGTGAGTATATAGTGGTAGTTCTTCTGAAGGCAACATAAACATCTGTGATATGTTTTGCTGAATATTTATTAAGAATGAATGTAACATTTACTGTAAAATGTTTACAGGATCATTCAATAAAAGTTTTTATCGTTAAAAATGGTGCTAATTTCCCCCCAACCAATCAGATGTTAGATTTCAAATGTAAAATAAGATGTAATTGGTTGGGGCAAAATTAGCACCATTTTTATTAAATCTCCCTTTTAGTTTTCCTGCTCCTACATTTTTTAACTCATCCTCTCTCTTCTCTCTATTTGACCAACTGCTTTATTTAAAACCTGGATACCCTAGATGGTTAATTTTCCATATTAGTGAAGTCGAAGTGGCTACAGGAAAGGTTGTGTGTTATATTCAGGGTTTCATTTCTTCTCCTCGCACACAATCCTCTGGCTTTATATTTCACTTTTGGAACATATTAAAACAGAAAGGGAACAACACATTTCAGCTGTGCATTATGGCAAAGTTACAAAAAGTTATTACATTTATTTTTTGTCTGCATGGAATATTTTTGTAGACACGTACAATAACAATTTACATCAAAAGCATATGTCTATCTGTGATTTTAAGTAAAAAACATACTGTCCACACTCCACACACATATATATATGTATATATATATATTTGGCTTGACAAAGGCCCAGAACACATGGCTGAAACGTTGCCTGCTGTTTGATGTAGCCAATTAAAGGAATTTTTTGTGATAAATCCCACGTGTACACTGGACTATATATGGGTAAAGACAGCACTCATGGGACTTCGTTAATATTCTAAAAATACTTTTCCTATTGTTGGGTGGAAACATCAACACGTTTCCACCCAACATGCGGGCCGTCATCAGGATGTGACGCATGTTGGGCGGAAATGCATTGATGTAAATAGTGCTGTCTTTACCCATATATATTTGGAATTGCTGTGACGTGCACCCGGGCAGATGGAATGGTGAAAGGTGTGCTTGCCTTTTCCTTATCTTATATATATACAACTCCATTCCACAAAGTGCTATTGCCCGGGTGCACTTCAAAGCGGGAACTATAGAAAGGTATAGTGAAGGCTCACGGGTCTAATAAAAAATAACTTTTATTCACATCAAAGTAAAAACTCGATATCAATATAAGCGTTTTACTTTGATGTGAATGAAAGTTACTTTTTTTGACCTGTGAACCTTCGTCTACATATATATATATATATATATTATAATATATATATAATATATATATATATAAAACATAGAAAGGATAATCAATGCACATTCCTAGGCCCCATACAATATCAATTATCTGCACACTGGCATACTTTAATACAAAGGGGTTTTTATACATTCTGATCACATGAATGAAAAGCCTTCCCACCAACGTCAAGGTAACCCCATTCTGGAAGGTCCTAACTTTCTAACCTTTTTTACTTCAATTACCATTAGCAAACTTTTGCATTCCTCATAGCTGTGCACTGGATCCATACAAAAATATTTATATATAATATATAGGAACAATGAATAGCATGTAAATTAGATATTATAAATGGTGCTTAGTTACCCTCAGCTTTGATACTGGTAGAAAGTTTGATTTGGCAGGGAGATCCAGTTCCCTTCATAAGCTAGGTACACAAGGTACCAATAAAGCCCCGATCGGGTTGGCCTAAATAGAGGTGGGGGGGTTCGACACCAACTGTCTGCCATGTCATGCTGTTTTGACACCTTACCTGGGCGTTCCTATAACACCTCTTAAGGTGCCCATACATCTATAAGATTTTAATTACCCGACCGAGCGCTCACGCGATGTTCCTTCGTCCTGCCGGAACCCTTCTCCTGATCTTACATTCGACTGACATGCGATCGCAAAATGAATGGATTTTGCGATCGCATGTCGGTCGAATGTAAGATCGGGAGAAGCGGTTCCGCAGCATCGATGAACATCGCGTGATCGCTCGTCGGGTAAGTAAAATCTTATAGTGTATGGGCACCTTTAGCCACTATCCAATCACACCCTTAACACTTTGGCTGTGATATGCTAATCGGGATTTTCCAGGGTACATAATTGCCACAGATTCTTGTACAAGTCATTCTGAATTGAGAAAGCCAGTCGGAAACGTCTTCACGAACTAAACTTCAAGTCCAGTTGATCTGACCTAGATTGGGATAAACTAGGCTGCTTCCCATGTTAACCTTACTCGCTTTTTTGATCTTAACTTAAATGGAATGAACAGGCAGACACAGAGTTGGGTGTAAATAAACGGCCACAGCTTTATTTAACACATTACAACATGTGTTACCACAATAGGCCAGATCTTAATTTCTACATCCTTGCGATAACTCCAATAAACTCCCAGCCGTAGCCAATGCTGAATGCCAGGCCTCTGGGTCCCCAGAGGGCATGTAACGGCTTCTACAACCATACCGTTCGCAAGGATGTATCCGCCAGCTGTGACTCCAAAACCACTCTCCTTAACATGTTTTTATAAAAACCACACATAACAAATTAACTTAAAACCTTAGCTTTGGGGAGGGAGGGGAGAAGTGATTCCTCTGGCAATGTTAATCAAAATGGCGCCTGAACCTCGTGGCCGCCCCCTTTTTATAACCTCGCGTGACGTCACGTTCCCGGACCTCGCGAGACCCGGATCGGCCAATCAGACGGCACACAACGGCGCGCTGACGTCATCAGCGTGCGCCTCGACTGGGACCCGCAAGGAGTGGCTTAAACCCCTGCCTACAGCTCCCAGCATCCTTGGCTGATGACCCCACTCGAGGTCAGGCGCCCCGCCCCCTAACCCGGGCCGGAGCTATCAAATTCAATACAACAGATAATGGGGACAATAATTATCCTTATAAATCTGGTTAGTAATACAGGTAATAAAGTGAAAATATATCAGTTGGGGTTGGGGGCAGGTAACAGACAATGGATCATTTCCTTTAAGTTCCCTAATGTTAGAGCAACAAATTATCCGCCAAATAAGTGTTATTTATATTCTTTTATTATTTTTTGCGGTAGATTTGGCATGCTAATGTTATTGCTACTAAAGCTGATAAACAGCACTAAAATGTATGTAATATTAGGAGTATTCAATAAATTCACAGTTGCGTTTTGCCTACAAAAACTTTCATAATTTTACATCACACACGGTAAGGTAAACAAGTACATTAAATGACAAAGCGCAAAACTAAACACCAGATTGTACAAACGTTTATTTTGGCACATGATGCTGTTCTTGCACAATGCTGCTTGCCTCGTAAAACCTGAGAGCTAAGCATTTTCTCTTGAATTTTTCGATATAACTTTAAACTTGAAAATCTGAACCATGTGTAGCATAGGAAAAAAAAAAACATGCATTGTCCCAAAAATGTATTTTTAGCACAAGGACTGAATCAGAAATTGGACCTTGTCAAATCAAAACAACGAACGTGAGCAAAATTCTCCTTTTAATGCACAACCCTATAAAATGTTTTCCTAAAATGATTCTGTAATTTTATTTGTGTTCTTACTCCAACATGAAAGTTACAACTAAAATGAAGCAAGTAGTAACATGGCCGTCTCACATTTAGCCATACACCTCCTACAGGGTTTGCATTCATTTTGAGTTCGAAACAGATAGTTGTAGTTACTCACATCTCGTAAGAGGCCCCTTTTGAGGCTGTCTTTCTACTCCACGCTTTTGGATACACAATAAATGTTTGCAGATTATATACTGCTTGAGGACTGATCTTTAGTTGAATTGGTATGTAAGTTGGAAAAGGTACATAAACCCATTAAATGCAACTTAGATGTTTGCAGCATTTTTAAATATGGATTGAAGAGCCGGACAACTTTGTGAACAGCTGCTTTTGGTACAGCACAAAGTGGGTATAGGGTGTGATGTATCTCTTTTATACATACATACTGGTGGACTGATATCATGACAAAGGGGAGAGTTGGCAGCCCATTAAACCGTAGTGGGTAGCCAACCCCTGGTGGATCATGTGGTGGTACGATCCTGCAGACCTTTCATTTGCTCCATTTGTAAGTAGAAGTTGTATATAAATCAGTTGTTAAAACACCATATGAAGAGTTGTTAAGCCTAATCTCCAATTATAGACTGATCATAGATCTACCTGGCATTAATGTGGCAAAGGGAGAACACACCAAATGACATAACAATATAGGACTAAAATGATTTGTTTTGTGTTGGAACACCCACCGATGTTCAAAAAGTGATAGGGCAGCTGGCAGGAGCAGTGGCATAACTAGGAATTACTGGGCCCCCAGCACAACTATGATGGGGCCCCTGTCAGTGCTTCATCCACAGTGGACAGTGGTTTTCTGGGAGGAGGCTATACCTTTCATAGGAAAAATAAGATGGGGCCCCCTTGGTTCCCGGGCCCCCCTGCTCCCCTGTAGTTACACCACTGGGCAAGTGTCTCATTTATCAGAATACCATGATTAATCCCAAAGGACATACTAGATATTTTATGCATTTTATTTACTATGAAGACTGTAAATGCTACAGCCTAGAGAAAAACTCAGTATAGTGACACCAAGATGCACAACTGTAACACAAGTAAAAAATTGTAAAAAAAAAAAAACCTTCCCCTTTAATTTTCTGTTCCTGGGTTTCCCCCCTTCTGCAAGTGGCACCATGAACCAGGGGTAAAACTGCAGGGGCCTGGCCCCTCCCACAATATATGTGCCTGGTCCCTGACACACACACACTGGTACATCGACTGCCTGCTTTTAAACAGCAGATCTACTGCCGGAGCAGCAGTAGTTAAAAATAGCTGATCGTGCACATCTTAGTACGCACAATACCAGCTGTTTAAAAGCAGGAGGTCGGGGTACCAGTCAGGAGATCAGCGGGTGCTCCTTCCGCCTTCGCAGGGGCTGTAGTTACTCCACTGCCATGAACACGTGTTAAAAGATAAAGTTAGGTTGAGATGAGGTGCAGAGAGCCAAAAAGTAACAGATGTGCACACTGCAGGCCATCTTTAAAATAGATTGCGCAACAAGCATAATTAGAGTTAGGAATGCTTAAACCTACCTTTCATACACATATAGGAATAAACAATGCCATCTTTAAATCACTATAATTGCCCTTTATTTTTTGCAAATTTATTTGGCTATATGCGGTATTTGCATACTTCCTAATCAATTTTGCCAGTGTGATTTAAAATACTGTAGTTGATTTTCTTTGTATTTCAAAATATAAACTAAATGGCTGTGAGTGTGCAACATAGTTGTTCATTATTGAAAGTCTCTTGCTGCATCCTGTAACACATTTAAGGCGTCCGCTTGCTAACTGCCACATGTTTCAGTGCATGCAATGCGATAAGTCTGTGTAACGGCTCAGTGTTTTAATGAGATATGTTCTGGATAGGACAATATGAACATTTCTGCTTTTTTAGCGATTAGCAGATTGCTGGGTGGAGTATTTGTTTGTCTGTGTATCAGGATGAAACCTTTCGCTGGGAGCATTTTAGGAAAGCAAAGACTTATTTACCAAGGTATAATGTAAAAATATTCCTATATTCATCTTACATTTTAATAACATTTGTCTGTATCAACATTGAGCAGAACGAGGTGGATTACTTTTCAAAAAGGTTCATCAAAGTGCAATAAAGTCCATCAATGTAAACTTTGCAGTTTACACCAGTGTGCTGCCATGAAATATGCTCGGTAAAGTTACTATAGACAAAAGTACTGGGATATTCTAAAGCATTTATAGGAGTTTATAGCGGTCCATTATGAATTTCACAAAAACGCAAGGAAAATAAACTTTTACATTTTTATTAGTCACAAACTTTGAAAAACTATAGGTTGATTTGATAGTTTTAAAACTGACAGGTTTTCAGAAAAAACTTATTCTTATTCTAAGGCCTTGTGCACACGTCCGACTGGACGGCTGAGGCACGACCCCCAAACTTGTGCACATGCATGACAAACGCCCGTTTCAGACGATAATCTCACGTGTTTATGCATTTGGTCGGGTGTTGTTCGTCAATCACAAATACACAGGTGCGACTATCACCCAGAACGGCTGTTCATCACGTGGGTGTCTTGCGCTCGGCGGTCGTTCATCATGGCATCCAGTCGGATGTGTGTATGGACCTTAAGGGGCTGATGCAATAAGAGATGCAAAAGTTTGCCCATGCTATTACAGTAGTCTGCAGCAACTAACAAAATTTAAGCTGTTTACTTGGTTGCTGCAGTAAGATATTAACTGATTGGTAGCTGAAGATTAATAGCACGGACAAACTTTTTCACATCTTATGGCATCAGCCCCTTAGTGTTAAAAAAAACATTCCTCCTAAATTGTAGCATTGGTTTATAGAGGTATATATATTACATAGGCCCTGTGCTTTATAATTATTTTGAGTTGTGTTTTAATAAGCGTTAAAGTCAAAAACTCACACACACACATATATTTATACATGTTACCAATATTTAAACCATTTTCAATGCCCCTTAGGCCAACATCATGGTTTCGTCAGACATGTGCAATTTTCTTGTAAATTACATGTGAGTATGTAGGTAATATCCCCCATATATAAACTAATTGTAATAAAAGTGCTAATTAAAATAAATACAGGTAGATGTAATAAAAGTTCTTATCGTTAAAAATTATACTAATTTTGCCCCAACCAATCAGATGTTATTTACCATTTGAAAGCTAACATCTGATTGGTTGGGGCAAACTTCGCGCCACTTTGTTGGATGTTTTATTATATCTCCCTGATATAATATTAAAAATCGCAGTTAAAGGACAACAATACCCAAAAAAACAACATCTCCCCCATTACATGTCCACACTTCCAGCAGCTGAAACTCCCTTAGATATCACACAGCAAAAATGTGTGCTAACAGCCCGCCTCCTAGACGGCCCAGGGCCATCGTTAACTTATCACTTGTCATTGGCTGGTGGGAATGTCTGTTAAAACCTTTCTCCTCCTTCTCTGCCAGTCAAACAAACTTGAAATGTTGATAGAATACAGCCTACATAATCAAGCTGATCAATGATGGGTGGAAGAGTGTTTTCTCGCATGCTAGCTTTGAATGACAGTTAGAGGCCCACAGAATCGTTACACCCCCTTCACAGCATGGCTAATTGAAGGCAGAGAGAGGCTCGAAATCAGGAAAAAAATGTATAGGGAGGGCTGCACACCTTAACTCTTTTTAAAGCAGTTTAAAAAAAATGCCTTGAGGCAATACAGTTATCCTTTAACTTTATTTAGAATACTGTAAAATGTTCACCCTCCTTATCCCTGGGTTCAAACTCTCCTATTTTTTATATTCACTTGCACTGATAAAATGGTCAAATCACTAGTTTATATATAAAATCAGGCATCCTAACACCCTAGCAAATAGACGGCAAGATTTGGACAGTATGTAGAATCACATTTCGCAATACCAAATCTCGGTAATTTTGGTATGAAAACGATTACAAATCTACCACTTCCTAGACATATGTATGTTTAAATTCATGCATGAAAGGTGGTTTTAAAGGACAATTATCTTAGCTTCTCTGCTCCCAACCTCTTCTCACTGCCAAAATTACCCAGGGTGATGATCTGCAGAAGTCCATATCCAAACTCTTTAATAAAACTAATTCTTTCTGCACAATATTTCCTATTCCACTGGTTGTGACAGATCCAAGAATTAAAAGTGAGCCTAAAGCTTTGAATGTGCTACATTTTTAGTTTTGTTGGATAGATAAATAAAAAATATGGTTCATTCACATTTACTTTATTGTTTAATGTGTTTTCATTACTAGTAATATCTGCCTATCTAACACCCCTTTTATAGGGGGTTCCATGTTTGCACAGAACTTACTAAATATAAATACATTTTCCTTTTTTGCAGGCACCATGAGGTGGAATTTGCACAGCATCCTGGTTTTCTGTTTGTTCCCAATCACTTTGGTTCATGGGCTGTGTCCTAAAGAATGTGGGTGCCCGAGACCTGGTCAGGTAGATTGTTCTGGACAAAATGTTTCTGCAATTCCTAAAAATATTCCTCAAAACATCAGAACACTGCAAATTGTTAACACTGAAGTAACAGAGATACCCGATGGTGTTCTTCAGTACATGACAGCACTACTCATATTAAGGATTGAAAGAAATGATGAGCTTTCTACCCTGGGATCCATGGCATTCCACAACTTAATTTCTCTCCGTTATCTAAGTCTAGCCAACAATAAACTCCAAGAATTACACAGCAGTTTATTTAAAGATTTGGGAAGGCTGGAGACCCTTGTTTTGTCTAACAACCAACTAAAGCAGATCCACCCCTTATTGTTCACACCATTAAGTAACCTCAAAGATCTTCAATTGCTGGGAAACAATTTGGAATCTATTCCTTTGGGAGCTTTCGGCCAGATGGGTGAGCTGCTTAAACTAAATTTAGCCAAAAACAATATTAAATATATACAGCCACAGACTCTGGACAAACTTACTAAACTTCAGACGCTTCGACTGTATGAAAATGAGCTTAAAGATATCCCCAGCAAATTATTTGAAAAACTTAGTGGTCTTCAGGAAGTTGCATTACATAGCAACAAAATCAGTGAGCTGCCTTCAGATACCTTCATCAACAATCCTGACTTACAGAAAGTGTTCTTGTCTAATAATCAGCTGAAAACGCTCCCACAGGGTTTATTTCTGAATTTACCTGAAGTCTCCAAATTAACCCTGTATGGAAATGCAATAAAAGAGATTCCGACAGAAGTGTTTGGCCCAATGCTAAAGCTAAAAGAACTATGGCTTTATGATAACCAACTTGAAAAACTTACAGATTACGCATTTAGCAACCTTACCCAAACCGTGCTTTTAGTTCTAAGTAAAAACAAAATCCAGTCCATCTCTACTCATGCTTTCTTTGGATTGGATGAACTTCAGGAACTTTCACTACATACAAACCTTCTCACGACTTTGGGTCCAGAAGTTTTTAAGTGTTTGCCTAAGTTGCAAAATATTTCCCTTCATAGTAATACGATTGAATATCTCTCAGAAGACCTCTTTAAAAACATGGATACCCTAATGAAAATACAGCTGCAAAACAACTCATTGGAGAATCTTCCGGAAGGCATATTTGACTCATTAGTGCATTTACATGAAGTGAAACTTTATGAAAATCCATGGACATGTGATTATAATCTCCTTCCTCTGAAAAAGTGGATTTCCCAAAACAAGCACAAAGTTGGAAATGAGAGTCAACTTATTTGCACCAACCCTCCTTTCATAGGCTTAACAATATCTGAGCTACAAGATCATCAGTTAATACTTCAGGGATTTACAGATATTCCAGACTCCACTGCTGGCTATGATACTAGAAGCAATGATGTTTTTTCAGTAGAAAATAATTATCAGACTTCCACAGCTAATAAGTATTTCGAGGATTTCTCTGTTGTAGAGCCTACATTTATGTTTTCAGATGATGATATAGAAAAAGAACCAGGTAGAAGTAAGATGGTAGGAGGTGTAGTAATAGCAACAATAGTTCTATGCTGCATTGGACTTGTAGCTGCTTCCCTTGCGTGTATAGTTTATAACAGGAGGAAAAAAAACAATGTGGTTCTCATGAGAATGAAGCAACAGAATGAGGCAGCAAAAAATGGGGAATGTTAGCGCCACTCTCTTTTGGGCTCCATTAATAAAAAATGTGCAAACGTGGACTAGTGCAGTAACCATAGTTACCCCAAAGGTCTTTTAAGATGAAAGCAAATGTTTTATTATCTGTTTTGGGTTGTTTGTACTTGATTAAGGTAATAAGGGTCACTTTGTTTATTTAATTGAGCACAGCTTTGTGTTTTCATATGCTACCAAAGAAAAGGGACATTATTGCCTTGGGACTACAGAAAATGTCTTTAAAGGATAAGTGCACTGTAAAATCAAGTTATGATCATTTGGTAGCTGCAGCTTTAAAAATACTGTTGCCATATATTTTTTTTTTACCTATGTCCCTCCAGAGCCTACCTTTGTGCCTTGAAAGTTGCTGACATCTTGTTACTGGTTTGCTGAATGTTAAGCTCCGCCCCTCTGAGATTTCCTCTGCTTTCTCCTGCTTGAGCTTCAATCGATAATGCCTGTGAGTTCTGTGCACTCTCCTGCTTGAGCCTCAAACAGTAATGTCTGTGAGTTCCATGCACTCTCCTGCTTGAGCCTCAAACAGTAATGCCTGTGAGTTCGTGCATCTCATGCGGAGCCTCAAACAGTAATGCCTGTGAGTTCCATGCACTCTCCTGCTTGAGCCTCGAACAGTAATGCCTGTGAGTTCTGTGCACTCTCCTGCTTGAGCCTCAACCAGTAATGCCTGTGAGTTCTGTGCACTCTCCTGCTTCAGCCTCAAACAGTAATGCCAGTGAGTGCCGTGCACTCTCCTGCTTGAGCCTCAACCAATAATGCCTGTGAGTTCCGTGCACTCTCCTGCTTGAGCCTCAAACAGTAATGCCTGTGAGTTCCGTGCACTCTCCTGCTTGAGCCTCAAACAGTAATGCCTGTGAGTTCCGTGCACTCTCCTGCTTGAGCCTCAAACAGTAATGCCTGTGAGTTCCGTGCACTCACCTGCTTGAGCCTCAAACAGTAATGCCTGTGAGTTCCATGCACGTGCGTGTGCACGGAACTCACAGGCATTATCGATTGAGGCCCAAGCAGGAGAAAGCAGGCTCTGGAGGGGCAAAAAAATATGGCAACCGTATTTTTAAAGCTGCAGCTTCCAAATGAACATAACTTTTTACAGTGTACTTATCCTTTAATGCTTTTAAACAGATTGAAAAAAATGAAAACTATACTTTTACAAAAAGAAGTGTACAAAAATATGTAATTGAGCTTAAACTAACTTCCCTGTGAATTTTCTATAACTTAGTTTCAATGGGCCAGGTCAGGGGACGACTGCACCTAATGAAATCTAATGTCTAATAAGTGTTTGGCCAGCGTTATTCTGATATTACAAACCCTGATATCCAACAACTATAACATTAAACAGTTTCAATGAAAGTGATAAATGTTCATGATGGGATCTGACATTTTTCCAATGGTTCATTATGAATGAAAATGTTGAATGTTTTGATGCTTTATATTCTCATTTATCGCTTAGAGCTTTACTTTTGTAAATTCGCGTTAAGAAGCTATTTTAGGATTAATAAAAAGATAATTGTTGAAATTATGCAGAATATAAATATATGTATGTTGTATTTTATAGTTATTTATAAATTCAATCCCTGAAGGCATTTGCTATTTTCATTTACCTTGTCCTTTTAAGAGAATTTAACCCCTCCCCACCCACCCCCATTAAAGTACCCAGGGTGAGGACCTGAACTGCTCAGTCCTCAGCCCTGGGATTGCAATAGTTAAAAACTGTACTTACCGAAAGTTCTGCTAACTAGTAGAGATGGCCAAAACTACATAGTGTTATTCCGTCTTCGGATTCCCGGATCCAAAGATCCGAAAATGGAACACATTTTTGAAGATTTTCGACTGTACAGAGCAATTTTTGGTAATTTTCGATAATATCTTCGAACGTTCAGAAATCCCCAAAAATACGATTGGAGACCACTTTCAAATTTCCGATCGTATTTTCGAAGATTTTTGAATGTCCGAAGCTATTTTAAAAAATTATCGCAAATAGGCTCGAAAGTCTGATTTTCGAAAATACGATCGGAAACTCGAAGTTGGTGTCCTATCGTATTTTCGAGGATTTACAAAAAGTTCAAAGATATTTTCAAAAAATTATCAAAAATAGTTCAGTACAACCGAAAATCTTTGAAAATGTGTTCCGAAGTCCCGAAATCTGGAGGATCCATCTGTTTCGGATTTTGGAACAGAGGGGTTTCGTGCCGGATCCGGGTTCATGTCGACTAATCTCTACTAACTAGGTCTAATCCACCTCCAGCTAGTGTCTGTGGCCTGGCCTATGGGAAGACGAGAAAGGCGCTTTGCAAATGTTATTGTATTATTGTATTGTAAGACATGCTCTGCAAAGAGGATATCTTCCCTTTGGCCAAGTCCAGAATCAGGAAGAAGACTAAAACCTCCTCCTGGGAGAGCTTTTGTCATTGGAGTTATCCAAATACAACCAGTAACATAAATCCAGGTCATTTTTAAACAAACAAGTAACAGTGGGGCACAGGGACTTCTAGTGCTTCCTCCTACAGATACAGCCAGACACCAGTGAGGGTGGTGATTCTAGTTATGCTCCTGACTACATTTTAACTTAATTTTAGCACCAAATATTGTATTAGAAATCAACTGACCAATTTTAACACCACATGAAGTCAAATGGGGCTGATGTCACCAGCTGTATAAAGCCAAGAAAACAGGAAGGGAGGCAGCATTAATAAGCATAATATTTTAAGGTAGTGTAGGTTAACATGGAAATCCCCAGAGCTGAAAGGAGAATTAAGGTTAAATTCTGCAATCCAGCTATGTAATATTTAACCTAAGGGGGGAATTGTTGTTACCCTGCCAGTCACATGATCCACTGCCAGTGCTGGTTGGTAACATGGACAAGCAGTAGCATTTAATGTAATGGTAGAGGATGGTCATGGGGTTACCTAGGGTGACTTCATTACTACTGTGCCAGTAATGAATGATTACAAGGAATCATAGAGTGGCCTTGGTGGAATTTAGAGATTTTAGAAGTGTTTTCTTAGTTCATGCTAGTGTTTATATCTCCAATTATGTGATTTCTGGTTAACATATGGTTTGTAAATATTTCTTATCGTCATTAGTATAATGATAGTTCCTTTAATAAATGTGCAAGAAAAATATACTGACTACTTGTGGCCTTCTAGGTTATTGCAGGGCGCTTTATTCTTTTTAGTAATATTTGCTAGTTTGCCTTTTGCTATAATAACAATAGTCTACAATAATAGCGCATGTCCATAGGTTGCAGAACCGTAATGCCTGTAAAGAAGATGTCTACCAATGTTTGGTTACTACGGATTTGGCTGGTCAAAAGGAGAAAAGCAAGAAAGATGGTGCAGCAGCTTCTGTGATCGGTTACTCAGAGAAAAGAAAACAAGAGAGAGAGATAAAAATGAAAGAAAGAGGAAATGATGGGAAATGCGTTTGAGACAGAACACATTGAATTACTTGTCCTTTTTCCCTTTTCAGAACAACCTAATCAAACTGTTCAGTTCCTGCTAGTTGCCTATTGGTTTCACTTGCATTTGCCTAAAGCTGGGTACACACGGAGGGACTTTTTGTCCCAAGCAAGCGCTTGCTACAAGCGAGCACTCGGCCGGGACAAATGTCCTTCGGTTGCGGCAAATTCGACCTGTACGAACAAACTATCAATGTTGGTCGTTGGCGCCCGCCCCACACCAGCCAATATTTCCAGCCAATCGATCGAAAGTGCCGTGAATCGGTCAGACGAAAATATTGGCTGGTGTGTACCCAGCCTAATGAGTGGCTAGAGGAATGTTCTTGGTGCTACTAATTTGTGAATGAACAAAATATTAAACTGAGAAGGAACTATAGAGTTTAAACCATGTGAGCTGTGTTGGAAAATATAAAAAAAAATCTAATTATAAACTGGGCAGTTGCCACATATTATTACACATAATATTATTACAAAATGAAAAACAGTAAGCAACAGAAAGGCAACCACAAAGAATTAGTGATCTGACAAAAGTGTCGGTTCCTCTTCTTAAATAAAGATTTAAATAACTCGTCTTTTCCATGGACATTCATTAATTTTTGGCATTGTTTTAATTCGAAAAATAAAAACGACTATTTCCTACTAGGCTGTTAGCAATTTGCCCCCACACAGTGTTTCTTGTCACTGGTGTCTGTTTTTACTTAGAAGAAATTCACACAACACAATCCCCTATATGTATCATGCTAACTACACTGTATGGCTGCCTGGTGACTGGACTGATTGCCATATCTATCAGGTGCTCTGTGTTAGAGGGAACTTGTGGTATTAAGACAAATGGTGTGTTACCCAGAAATTTACACTCTACTCGACTCCGTGTATTTCAAATATTGAAGGAATGGATAAGTAGAAGATGTAGGGGACTATTTATAAAGGTTCCTTATCTCAAAATAACATTAAATAAGAAAATATTGCTGTTATTTTACAATATTACTTGGATAAGATGATTGTTATTTTATTATCGCACCATGAGCACAGGATAAAATGTTGCCTGGAAGATCTATTTGGTGAAGGCTGCTCTACCAATGGTTTCTACTAATAGTTTCAGAACTTATTTTGTCGTGAATCTGGAATACACTTACTGTTCCCTCTGACATTCTTAGTAGAATTAAAAGCTTAAACGTTCTAGGTAAATCTTAATTAAATGAATTATTCTGCTATTGAAAACTGTACCGGCAATCTGCTTTCTAATGACAGACGACCACTGTGTACTCTTAACTACCAAGTAGGTAGCTTTGGGGTGCTAAATCAAGTAAAGCAGAAGTACAGTGCAGCCTTTATTTTGTCATGGCACAAAATAATGCATTGCAGTTTTTTACAGGACAGAAATCCTGCGATGAAGGCAAAGTTGGGAAGGGTAACAAACATGTCTATGGCACTCTAACCATTCATAGAAGAAACAGATGTTACTTAGATTTTATATAACTTTTTATTTTTGCATTTTCTGTCTGTCTTTTATAAAATGCACATTACTGTATAATTCATCTCCATATGTGGAACATTTCTGGCAGTATTTCACAGTATCTAGATTTGTTTATTTTTTACACCATCATTTTTAAATAAAAAGTGACATTTGAAACAAGTTAATTTAATGACCTTTTTATTTTAAAAAACCATAGTAAATATCAAGCTATTTAAAAAGCTGCATGTATAAACCTCTAAACATTCTATACAGCACCTGCAATATTAAGTGTCCAATGTGAACTTAAGATAAATATACAGCTTTATCATGGTTTCTTGTTCCCTTTGTTGGTAACAAACATAGTAGAAATCTGCACATTGCTAGCTAAGGCTGCGCATGATCGTAATGCACTTTGATTTTGCCAATAATCTGTTATCGGATCACGGGTGATCTGCACAAAAATGGTGGTTGCATAAGTCCCGAAAATGTAGCAGTGCGGCCACCAGGGGTGCCCCTACCATGAAGCAAGTTGAAACATTTGCTCAGGGCGCGCCCCGTGGAACACTTAAAAGGCGGCAGTTAAAAAAAACAACACCTTTCTGCTATACCGCATTTCAGCACCAGTCCACCAATCTGTGTTAAGTCAACCCTCCAGTTCACTAGTCAGTGTTAGTCAGCCCACCATACCCTATGTTCCATGCCCCCAAGGTCCATATTTAGAAAGGTTTGTTATCTGCAAAGTCTGATAAGGACCTTTACAGTAATCGTAAAATTTACTGCTAGTAGCAGACAATTTTAGGATGGTGATGTTCATTTTGGGGGGGGGTATCGATATACTGTACGGTATCCACTTTTGGTTGCAGTGTCAAATTGCGCTGTGGCCGTAAAAAAAAAAATTGGTATTGTATAGTTGTTCAATAAAAACCTTTTATAAATACAACCCCAGGGGCCATATTTATAAAGCCACGGTATCGCTTTTTAGCGATACCGCGCCTTTAATAATCTGTATCGTAAATTTACGATTGTTAAACCGAATCGGAGATTAACGCCCTCCAGTTCAACAGCCAATGTTAAGTCAGCCTTCCAGTTCAGCGGCCAGTGTTAAGTGAGCCCTCCAGTTAAAATTTTATTTTAAAATGTGCAATGACAATATAATAACAGTATGAAGTATAGGTATGTATATAGTATCTCATAATGTAAACATATGCACAAAATGAGGTGCAAACCTCATTATCGTAAAACCAATATTATCTTACAAATCCTTATTTCTTTCTGGAGTCCAGTTCATGCTAGTACCAGGAGAATATGTATAAGAATACCATGCCTGGTGGTAAATGAGGCTGCAAGTGCATTGATCCCTATCACTGGCAATGAGGCACTGAATATTAGACCCTGCATAGCCACAAATGATGTGTAATAATTATATGAAAGAAGCTGAGGATCTTCCAGATATAGATAGATCTGTGATCAAAGTTTATCACTATTTTATGTAACCAGTGTAAATACCGCACACCTGTACATTACACACCATAAAAGAGCTGTCAGCGTCCCAGTACTATATCAGTGTTGTAGGATTAATCTTTAAAGGGGAACTGAATAGTAGTCTGGGGCTAGAAAAATCCCAGCAACCAGTTCACCATTGTATTTAGTAATGTTCTTCTAGCAATTAACTTGATATCGGGTCCCTATCAATATCTATGGAATAGTAACTTCACAACTATTTAAAAGTCCAGTTAAATTCTAGAAAGGGGCTGTCTGTCTGGCCATTAAATTTCTCCATGAGATTTCTTCTCGACCCCGGTACAGACACAAGCACATCATTATACGTATGTGAACCTAGCTGAAAAAAACAGAAATTCCAGAACCTCTTGTGAAATTGAAGGTACCAGCTAAGGGGGAAAGGGGAAACTATTTTCCCAACTGATTCTGACTGCCACCTTCCTCCTTCACAGGGGCTTTATACAGCAGAGTTACTGGCCTCTCAAGTGTCTTTTATTACCCTCACTGACTGTGCTGACCTCCCTCACACAAATAGCAGAAACAGTGTGCGGGCCTCTAATTCTTCTAAAACAAAACACCTCTAAACACCCACACTCCTCCCTCCCAGATCCTCCGGTAATAGCAACATTGTATCATCTACTTAAGGAACAGACCTTGCTAATCAGCCCATGAAGCAGACAATACAATGATGCTTTTACAGGCAGTTCTGGAAGGGGGTGTGTTTAGGGCTAGGTGCGCTGTGCCCCAATACATACCTGTATTTTTGGAATGCATGTGATACGCCCGATATGTTGTGCACACATGTGTTCCAAACAAGACAGTACATCGCACATAGTGGGACCACTGCATTGGAATCAGAAAATAGATCACAGAGCAAACATGTTCTGAACCGTGTAAATGGAACTTGGCCCTAGATCTGCTTTGGTCCTATGTGTCATATCGTACGACTACTGGAAGAACGAAGCAAGTTGGTAGCTAAAAAACTCCCATACAGTAATTAATAGTGTAAAAGTGTATATTAATATTAATGTATACCATTGAATGCTAACAGCATGTAGAAGTATTCAGCAGGATCATATTACTTTATAGTCTAGATAACTTTCTGTCCCAGTTAGAAAGATGTAGATTATCACATTGAACAGCAGCTGGAAGCTGAACTATTTCCAAACATTTTTATTTCTCAAAGAGAAAAAACGTGACTGTAAACAACTGATCTAATACCAAGTGAAACATATGCACTATATAAACATCAGATTTTTCTCCAAACATTCCTAAAGCATTTGTACAGTCTATAAATTTCTTGATTTACTTTGTATCATTAATTATTTCAAAGTCCATCTATCATTGCCTACTTCAATTAATAGATTTTTATATTTACTAATAGTACACATTTTATTTCAATTTCTAGCAAATAAACTTTTATAAAACAGTTTTCTGCATGTATGTTTTTTTTTTTTAAGTGTGCTGTACACTTGGGTCTCTTATGATGGCTATACTAAATATGTCTATGTACAGTATACTGTAAGGAATGCTTGACATTATTTAAGGGTCAGGGACAAACTCTGCTGCTAGGTCTTTATTAATTGGCTTCAACTTAAAATCCTGCCTTGGGGAGAAAACACATTTTAAAGGAGAACAAAATAAAAATATTTAAGGGCATTTCCACCCTCTTAACGTAACTTTACGTACAGCATAAGGATCCCCAACCCACTTTTTGACATACTTACCTTTACCAAAGATGCTTCTAAACTTAACTTACACAGCCTCATCCCTCGCCAGCAGGTATAAACCTCCTCAGCATTTAAGTGTTACATCAGTGTCTTAACTCATTTGGCTTAGCTAGCCAGGTATTAAAGTTTGGGAGGGCTAGACCGGCTAAAGTTTGGGAACTTGCAACTTTTAAAGGGAATTTCTAGTCTCCATTCAATGGCCTCTGTTCCTAGCTGTAATCTATCCATAAAAAGGTTTGTAATATGTCCAAAGAACCGCCTGACTAATAAATGGTTAAGTCGCAAAGTAACCGCCAGATTTAAAGAGTACTGTAGTATTTAGATATTAGATAGCGACAAACAAATGTTTCATCTATCTAATGCCTAAATAGTATATGGCCAACTTTAAGCTGGGTACACACTTTAAAGACAAAGGGTTGATTCTGTAGGAATTGTCCTTTTATCATTAAAGTGAATGGTGCAGAAACGAGCGTTCCTGAGACGCTGTGTAGAAGATGACAACTTCTACACAGGAGAAGCTGTCAGCTCATGTAGCCAAAAAGGCAAGTACCAGTATGTTAGGACCCAGTTAAAGAAAGCAACCTTAACGTGGTGACTGGGCTTAAAATAATTTGGCCAACTTATTGAACTAATTGCTTTTATTTATCCAGGGTTTAGCAGGCTTTTTGTAGCAGCAACCTTATGGAGGTAGCCAATATGCATTTTTAAGACCACTATTCCCATTGGATAAGGAACTGGAGGGCTGACTAACACCGGCTAATGAAATGGAGGGCTGACTAACACTGACTAATAAACTAGAAGGCTGACTAACACTGGCTAATGAACTAGAGGGTTGACTAACACCAGCTAATGAACTGGATGTGGTGGGAAACACTAAATAATAAACTGGGGGGCTGACTAACACTGGCTAATGAAATGGAGGGCTGACTTACACTGGCTAACAATCTGGAGGGCTGACTAACACTGACTAATGAACTGGAGGGCTGACTAAACACTGGCTAATGAACTAAAGGGTTGTCTGGCTAATGAAATGGAGGGCTAAATTACACTGGCTAACATTATGAAAGGCTGACAACACTGGATAATGAACTGGAGGGCTGACAATACTGGTCTATGAACTGGAGGACTGACGACACTTGCTAATAAACTGAAGGGCTGACTTATACTTGCTAATGATCTGAAGGCCTAACAACACTGACTAATGATCACGATGGTATACAACACTGGCTAATGAACTGGAGGGCTGACAACACTGGCTAATAAACTTGAGGGCTGACTGGTAAACGATCTGAAGGAGGATGAGTTTCCTGATTCTTGCACATGTTATAGTTAGAGGCGTGCACGTAACTTACTAATAGCTTCTGTGGCAGCCCAAATTTTGCATTGGAGACCAGCCCAGGGGGCATTTGCCCCTCAGCCTACTGGGCCAGTCCTCTCCTAGTCCGAAGTTCTGCAGCCAAACCCAAATTGTATTTATTTCTCTGCCCTGACCTCAGCCAAAAACTGATTTCTGTTCTCACACACCAATCAGGGTCCCTATGTTTTGAACTTGTTTTGCCTGGTTGCCCCTGTTGGATGTAGGTAACTACAATAGTTATATGCTGTGACATTTATGTTAATACAAGAAAATCTATACAGTATGTACTAGCAAACGTGTGCTTGTTGGTGCACAGTGACGTTTTTGTGCAAAAGTTTGGCTATCTGTGAACATATCCAGCTAGAAATGGACCCTTTATCAAAATTTTAGATGCCCAGATGTATGAATCTGGTGAACTTCAAACTCACTAATCTCTGTATGTGTGACACATCGCTACAAATCATATGCACTCATTTTATCATTGTGCAAACTTGAAAAGAGAAATAATAATGACACACCACCCAACATTATAGAAAGGACAGTGGGGGTATGGGTTGTGCCTCTCAGAACAAAAAAATGGTGCCTATGTACCTCTCATCCAGCTCCACCCTGACAGTGGTTTAGAAGGGCAGATCCCAATTTTACGACCACGGTCGTAAAACTGGCGAACGTTAAAGGCAAGGTATTGCTACTTAGAGATATCACGCCTTTATAAATAGGACCCTTTAATGCAGGTATGTGGCTTATACAACCTTTTTATGCAAAAATATGTATATGTATACTAGCAAAAGTGTGCCCATTGATGCACAATGGAAATTATGTGTGTGTATGTTTTGCTATGTGTGGATATAGAATCTTTACACAGGTATATTTTAAACTGTTACTCAGACAGTCTGAGTAACAGTTTTACTGTTAATCCTGCAGGTCTGAGAGTAGACCCAGGCAATTCTGCTACACTGTGCGGTTGAAACTAAACATGCTAGGTTAATGCTTATTAGTATTCACCACGGCAAGTGGTGATGGTACCTCATATATTATAACAGAAGGTACCTCACAGCATCATGTTATTATAATAGCATTGCCCTAATAATCTAACGTATGAACAAACATTTATCATTCCCAATTTACCTACAGAAATGGATTTAACCTTTATATACTCAGATCTAATTGAAAAAAATTGCTTCAGTGCAATTTTTAATAACTGATAACTGCTTTTTATTTCAGTATTACAGTAAATCCTTGGTATACCAGCCTCGCTTTACCACTAAGCAAAAGGCTAAGGACTTGCCACCGAGCACCTTCATCCCAACTATTAATAGTGGCTGCCAATTCAAATTGTTCTATCCAATCAGTCCACTCCCTAGTTACCCCATCAAATGGGTCAGGTTTAAAAATAGGTTTGGCAATTAGGCCTGGTAGAGCTACGGAGTCTAATTGGGAATTTCATCTGCAGGTGCAAGACAGGAGGATTTAAATCAATACTTTAAGTAGCAGCCTCCATAGCTTAATACAGAGAACAAATATACAAAGAAAACAGGAAGAATAAATGCTATTTTACATAATCCTTCCATAAAGCAGTGATCTGGTACAAATTGGTGAGAGCAGCGCTTGTAATACCATTTATTCTCCCTGTTTTCTTTGTATGTTTGTAGAACAATTTGAATTTGCAGCCACTATTAATGGTTGGGATGAAGCTGCTCACTTTCAAGTCCTTAGCCTTTTGCTTAGTGGTAAAGCCGGGCAGGTATACCAAGGATTTACTGTAATACTGAAATAAAAGGCAGTTATCAGTTATTTAAAATTGCTCTGAAGCAACTTTTTTTCAATTAGATCTGTATAAAAGAGTATATAAAGGATAAATCCATTTACAAAAACTGGGAATGAGAAACTGGGAATGAGAAATGCTATTACAATAACATGATGCTGTGAGGTACCTTCTGTTATAATATATGAGGTACCATCACCACTTGCCATGGTGAATACTAATGAGTATTAACCTACCATGTTTAGTTTCAACCACACAGTGTGGCTGGATTGCCTGGGTCTACTCTCAGACCTGCAGGATTATCCTATTTGGTTCCTCTGAAAGCTGGTGACTGTCTGAGTAACAGTTTAAAATATACCTGTGTAAAGATTCTATATCTAATATATCCACATATAGCAAAAAAAAATAGACACATAATTTCCATTGTGTACCAACGGGCACACTTTTGCTAGTTTTTTTATAAATATGTTTTTTTCTATATTTTTTATTATTTAAAACAAGCAACTAGGCGGTGTCAGGAAAAGAGATGAACAAACAATAACAGAAGGAAGCTCTAACATTAGTAACTGTAGTAGCCCCAAATTAGTCTGATGCAATGTTTTCTGTAGTTCTGTGTAAACTAAAATGTAATCACTGTAACTAATTCTTCTATATCCATTATACACATATAGGAATTCTAATATTTATAATGCCACACACTAGTATTAATTATGACTAGAAAAGCCATTATAAAAAATAGTGCACTTTAGGTCCGTTAGTTAACATTAATATAGACCTGCCCCATTTCTATCCAGTGTTTGTTTAGATTTCCTAAACCCTACATTCCTTGTGTGCCACACTAGCCGTTTTTTTTTTTGCACAGCATTTCTTTGGAATTTAATAATATAGTTATTACAAAAATTATAGCCACAAGTTTATCCCTTCTTTTTAGCGATAGAGGGGGAAGCCCACACCATGACAAATGTAGAAGCTTATAATGCCCCCGAATCAAAAAAGAAAAGAATGTCACTTTTATTTTATTAAAATTCCATGTATAAATATATAACTTTATAGCAAAAAATTTAATTAAGCCCAAAGAGATGTAAGTGCATAATAATATTATCGATCCACCATATTCATTTAAATCATAATAAATAAGTAGCCAATTCATTAGTGCTAAAAATCCTAAAAAATGAGTGTCTAAAAAATAGTGTGGCCCTGTATTTTTTCTGTGAAAAAGAATTTGAAAAAAAAGAAAAGTCTCTGCTCATATACTAAATTAAGTGGTGGAAGTGTTTGCACTTTTTTATAAGAAAATGTTTAAAAATAGAATTAGGTAAATGAAATAAAGCTAAACAAAATAAAGACAAGGAAGCGTGGAATACCCCAACCATTGGGGGTTCGGGCAGCCCATAAATAGGCCAACCAGGACACTAGGCAAAAAAGCAGTGGACACAGGCACCTAAAATAATTCATTTGCTGAGCAATTTAAAACAAAAATCTAAAGGTAAAATAGAAGAGGGAAGTGGCTTTTTTAAAGTGTGTGAAGGGTCTATAGAAAGAAGGTGTGGTCAAAAAACAGGCACATATTGTGACAACTCCACCCTCATAAGAGCATCTTTTAGAAAGAATGGCCTCTTTAAAATATGTTGATATATCATAGTTTGTCCTCTGAATTCATTACTGTATGACTTCTAGATGCCTCATGGAAACTGAGCAATTTTAGTGATTGCACTGAGCCTGAGCATTCAGTCATTGGCTGTGATGTCAACTGTCAAATCCATAACGGACAGTTACTAACTGGAAGAACCAGGAAGCAGAAACAGGGGAAACAGGACATTGTGCAGGATTTCAGGTTAGACTTATATATTTCACATTTCAAACTATTACAGTTTAGGGTTTGGGGGGTGATTTACCTGTATGTAAGTTTTCATTTAAGCTCTTTAAGCTGGGTACATATGGTGCAATCTTTTCTCCTAAATGACCGGTCAGCCAGGAGGAAGGACGTCGGTCGCAGCAGCAATAGTGGCTGCGGGCAACAGTTTGCTGCAACCTAGTATGCAGTCGAGGCAAGAAACCGACAGTCCGAAACACTGAAATATCGGTGGGTCGGGAAGACTTATTGTATGGGGTGTACCCAGCTTTAGTAAATGTGTCCTTAACATTATAGGGAATTCTCCTTGGCTAAGATTCTTTCAATTATTTAAATAACAAAATTATGCATTATTTTGTGCTCACAAAGCTTCAAACGTACCTGTGAGAGTACTGAAAGTACCTGTATGAGTACATTTTTAGGTACTCACACCCTGCACTTTTTTCATTTGATTTGGCTGTAACTCCTGCCTCAGCAATAAAAGATTTTTATTATTTTTGAATATGTACAGAAAACAGCAAAGGATAAACTACAAAAACCTTTTATTGTGAGAACCATCAGCAACATGTTTCTGTCACACATGACCTTTCTTAAGAATGCTTTCTCATTCATTTTTTACCAAATCAGCAGCACTTCTATGTTCTTGCACAGCTAGGTACACATGGGTCAATATTTCTACCCACTCGACTGCCCAGTACAATAGCTTCAGTAAAAATTGTCACAGTAGCGTAACTAGGAATCACTGGGCCCCAGCAAAACTATGATGGGGCCCCTATCTGTGCTTCATCCAGTGGTTTTCTGGGAGGAGGCTATATCTGTCATGGGAAAAATAAGAAGATGGAGCCCCCTTGGCTTCTGGGCCCCCCTCTGTGGTTGCTCCCCAGGTAGTAACCCCCCTGTTGTCACCGCAACCTACATTTTTGGACATGGTCAGACAGAATCTGGATAGATTCTGGCCTATGTTGGGAGGGGATAGTTCCCTTGGTGTGGACACATAATGCAAGCCCTTATGTGCATACACCAAGGGCTGTTCCCTGTATACCAAGTTGATCCTGTGAACAAATACATAAAGGCTCCATTTCAATTTTCCAATCGAAAGGGTTGCGTTAAATGTAACAACTGTAATTTTTGTAACGCTCTGATTGTTGGTGAGGAATTTTCTCACCCATACTCAGTGCGTAGGTTTAAAATCCCAGCGTACTTCAATTGCAACACAGAATACTGCGTTTACATGTTGAAGAAAACTATTGGCCCATTTAAACGCCAATTTCAGCGTCACAGAAGTGACATTAAGCTGGCTCTGGCTGAGTCTGATTCTGTTACAGAAAAATGATGATCCTCCAGTAGCCAGTAGTTTCCGTGAAACAAAGCATCAGGTATCCGACCTGCGAGGGATGGTGATTGACCACGTTCCACCACTGCATTGTGGTGGTGACCGTCAAAACATCCTTATGCACATAGAAGCATTCTGGATATTTATCCTTGAAGCAGTTCAACCGAGGGGCCTAAATGTGAACCTGGGGCTCACATGCTTTCTGTTCAAAAGATAAATGTTCCTGACAGGAGATGGTGGATACTGTTAATGATTTATGAATATGATATATTTTCTTGTAGTTTAATATGTATCCATTTGATAACATCCGCTTGTTACTTTTTTTTTCTTGTGACAATGTATTGTAATGTGCTTTTCTGAATGTTTGTATTATGCACCGCTAGGTGGCACTGTCGTGCCGTCTCTAGCCTATTTAAGGGCCCACCCTTATTTTAACTTTTTTGTATATGTCTGTCGAAGGTGCTCACGTTACACACAGTGTAATTTGATGTCTCAATAAACACCATATAGCATTAAGACTGGTGTGCACGGTCTTTTGAATTTATTCTCAGATTGGACACAATCCTGCTGGAGCTGGTTGCCTTTTTTATATCACCAGCTAACTATCAATTGTAGTGCTCAAAAAGCTAGGATAACTGTTTAAATGTGAAAGTATTAATAGATGTCACCTGGTGAAGTGAGAGAGTTCCATAAATCTGGTATTATTGGGCATGTGCAGTTTTTATACCTTAGTTCTCCTTTAAAATAACAATCTATAGGCCAAAAATTGCTGCTTGTTTAAAAGTCAGACTAAGGGTGAGGCTTGCTGATAAACAGCATTTTTTTTGTGTATCTGCATCTTGCATCTGCGTCAGGGGATGTATCTGTAGTTTTTTTTCTTTTGAAGCAGAGTAGTGGTGGTATGAAGGAAATATTTACTTAGTTCTTAGGGCCCGATTTATAAAAGATCAGTATCGTTATCGTAAAATACCGATCGCTATCGTAAAATAACGACCGGTTACTCGACCGCTATTTACCGATAAATACCTATTTATCGGTATTTATCGGTAAATACCGGTCGTTATCGGTAAATACCGGTCGTTATCGGTAAATACCGGTCGTTATTGGTAAAAAACGGTCGTTATTTTACGATAGCGATCGGTATTTTACGATAACGATACCGATCTTTTATAAATAGGGCCCTTAGTTCTTATGTATTTTCATCATTTACTTCCGGTGGCATCTTCTCCAAGCAGCAGTGACAACATAATAACTGAAATGGATGCGCACTAGTAAAGAGAATCATCAGAATAGTAGTACATTCTATTTTCATGGATAAAAATGTAGATATGCCTTTCCCTTGAAAAACCTCTAAACTCCCTTTAAATGGATCTAAATAAGCAACTGAACACAGAACTTAAGGTGTCCACTGTAAGATAACAATTTCCCCTTTAAAGGATATCAGCAGATGAGCCATTAGTTCAGTGACTGTGGGCATGCTGAAGTCCATGAACTGAACATCCTGTGTGTCACCAGATCCTGTCTGCATGCTCAAAATGTCTAAACTGCCCTATATCATAAATTGCTCATGGTATTGAATAGACCGATCCATAGAACCTGTCAATGGTGAAAGTCTATGGCTGGGTTACAATGTCTTTTTCTTTAAGGCCTGGTACACATGAGAAGATCAGCCACTTGTCATCACAAATCATCTGAAAACAGCTGGTCATGCACACAGCTCTAACTTATACAGTATATATGTCTTCTTGGGAGAATTAGAACTTTTATAAACAATAAAGTATTTTGAGGGCATTATAAGTTTAGAATGGGTTTGTGTGTTTAGAAGTGACAATATTCTAAATGTGGAAATAAGACACCCAGTTGACTTTGGTAATCGGAAATGCAAAAATCCCAGACTGTATTTCAGTAAAAATATGAAAATAGCCTAACACCCCCCTTGGGCTATTATTTGTATTAGGGACCCCCCCCCCCATAATATACGGACACTTTCCAGTGACCTATTTACATTATCGCCACTTCAGGCTATTTTTGTAGGTTTAAATTAAAACCAAAAATACTTTTTGCTGCTTCTTAAATATGATTGAGCTGTTTTCCCATTGATGTACGGTGATATGCAGCAAAAGGCACATTGTCAATATTCGGCAATAACAGTTTTTGCCGAAAAAGGTTTTAAAAACTTAATTAACTTAATATGTATGTATATGGCAAATGCAGTCAGCTGGGAGTTTGCCTACAACTCAAAGTAATGTACAGTAAAAACAATGCACTGTTTTGCAAGCGTAGAAATGACCTGTCGTTGCAGGTCAGAAAGTCTTTTTAATTAAGCAAGAGCATCACTTACTGGCAAAAAAATGAAATTACATTCCCTCACATAAAAATTCTGTAACAGTTGTTGACAAATGTGTGCTAGAATTCTGTGCTTAATTAAAGGTGAAATTAGAGGGAGTATCTGTATTGGGGATGTGAACCTGCCCTTAAAGATGGCAATACATGCGCCACAATTTTTTTTTCCACATTAAAGTATAAACAAGAAAGGGAAAGTTTAAGTATAAACTTTGAATTTGGCTTGAAAGACTGCATTTTGGAAGGGAATTTGTGTGTTTGCTCTGCAGATTTTAAAACTCAATAATGCCAATGAAGAGGACATTGTTGTTTTTTACTTACCCTTTAAATATGTCACATGCATTAAAGGTAGGTCAGTTGGTGTGTGTATATTCATTAGAACTGGTGTAGATACTCACAGAGTTAATTGTCCTTTTCGGCTTCAAGTCTACTCCACTCCATCTTAAGTGGCAAAGTACAGCTTATGGAGACAAAATGTAGACGAGCCACAAGCAGCAAGTGTGAACTGCAACAATCTTTAATGTGTAAAAAGCTTTGTACACATTAAAGATTGTTGCAGTTCACACTTGCTGCTTGTGGCTCTCTACATTTTGTCTCCATATGTGTGTATATTCATATCAGGTTGGGGGATAAAATACTAACTTTTTTGATGATTGGTCAAAATGTGTTTTTTTGACTATAGATACACTTTAAATATGGCTGCCATGGAAATGGAATGGTAGGTCAGTAGGTGTGTGTACCTGTGTCGGGTTGGGGGTTAAAAAAAACAAACTTTTTTGATGTCAAAATTAGCTTTTTGACTTTAGTTACCCTTTAAGTATGGCTGCCACTGTAATGGGTAAGTAGATCAGTAGGTGTGTGTACCTGGTTCTGATTGAGGGGGTATGTCTTTTTTGTGTTTACAACCATAAAACTATCTTTTATTGAGGATAAATCTAAATCAGTTTTTTTGACTTTAGTTACCCTTTAAGTATGGCTGCCACTGTAATGGGTAAGTAGATCAGTAAGTGTGTGTACCTGGGTCTGGTTGAGGGGGTATGTCTTTTTAGTGTTTACAACCATAAAACTACCTTTTATTGAGGATAAATCTAAATTAGTTTTTTTGACTTTAGTTACCCTTTAAATATGGCTTCTATGGGAATGGAAAGGTAGCACAGTTGGTGGGCGTACCCGTGTCTGTGTGGGGTGTTGGGGGTATCACCATTTGTATTTATGACCATGAAACACATTGTTTTGAAATATCAACATTTGAAGAGTTACCATTATAGTCTATGGGAAAAAATGGCCGGAAATTCGCCGATAACGCTGTAATGCTTCCGCGGATTCCTTAGCTATATGACAGCAAACTTCGCCTATATGCCCCGCACGTCTTTACCCAATTTCATGTCTCTAGCTCAAAAAATGTGGGAGGAGATACATTCCAAAAAAAGAATAAAACGGAGAAAGAAGAAAAAGAAGAAATAGAAAGAACAGTAATTTGCCTTTTTCAAGCCAAATTAATTATGGTTTGTGCTGCAGTTGGCATAAGTCATCTTCTTGATGAATGTATTTTGTTTCTTATTGAATATCCAGATTTTATAGGGTATGTACACTGGGAAATTCATTTTTTTAAATTGTCCGTTATTAGAAATTGTAATTCCCTAAACCATTTTATTGTTGATCTGTCCCCATGTAATGCTGTATCCCATTTCTCTGTCTCCTTCAGTCTAAATAGCCCAATCTCCACCTCGCTTTTCTTCTATAGACGCTGGTGACACCTCATGGGACACAGTTGCCCCCAGGATTTAAAGCACAGGGTATTGAGACTGAGGCCGGAGAAACACAAAATATTATAATTAGCATAGTAGCAAACAGAGAAACACAAGCAGGAACAACTAGTATGAGGGGATCAGACAAAACTTTATTGAAGACCGATTGAAGTCGATTAAAAGACCGGGGGTTAAGGACCTATGCCTTACCTTCCATTCTTCAATCAATTTTTGTGGAGCCAGGAACAAAGGTAGAAGAAACTTACCTTTTGTGTGATCCAGCGCGGCCACACTGACCCAACTGCTTCCGGGTTGTGTTTAAATATAGCATGCACACTATAGTTAAACAGAACCAGGAAGCAGTCAGGACCTGTCAGTGTGGCTGCGCTGGACCACGCAAAAGGTAAGTTTCTTCTACCTTTGTTCCTGGCTCCATAGAAATTGATTGAAGTATGGAAGGTAAGGCATAGGTCCTTAACCTCCCGGTCTTCAAACAATGCATTAAAGTAATAGTTCACTTTAATATGTACCAATCACTGTGGGCAAAATTGTATGTACCAATCACTGTGGGCAAACTTATATGTACCAGTTATACTTACTGTGGGCAAACTTGTATGTATCAATCACTGTGGGCAAACCTATATGTACCAACCACATTAACTGTGGGCAAACATGTATGTACCAATCGCTGTGGGAAAACTTATATGTACCAGTCACACTCACTGTGGGCCAACTTGAATGTAACAATCACTGTGGACAACTTGTTTGTACCAATCCCATCACTGTGGGCAAACTTTTATGTATCAGTTACTGAGGGCAAACTTATATGTAACAGTCTCTATTGGGGGGCACTCTTTTTAGCACATATATTACCACCCTCCATGAGGCATAAATACTGTATGTCAGTCCTCCAGTTTCCCAGTTACTGTTAGTTCAACCCTCCAGTTTCCCAGCCACTGTCCTAATAGTGTCTGGTGAACTGCAGAGCTGACCTAACAATACCTGGTGAACTGGTGTACTGACTTAACAGTGTCTAGGGGACTGGAGGATGACCTATCAGTTTCTGGTGAACTGAAGGGCTGGCTTAACAATTTTTGCTGAACTGGAGGGCTTGAGTGTTCAGCAGCCACTGTTAGGCCAGTCCTCTAGCCAGAGTCAGTTAGCCCACCAGACCCACCTCCACAAACTACGCACACCTCCAAAAGCCATGCCCCCTTTTTTACAGAACCCCTTGTTCTGATAGCATGGTCTGGAAAAAGAAACACTGCATGTGCATGTGGGGGGAATGGCCCTCAGAGTCTGTGTTCTGGCCACACTATTAACAGAGGGTAACGGGCATGAAAATCGTGGTCGTAATGCAGCATGTTTCATGTTTCCAAAAGCATGCTTCTTGCTGCAATCTATCCTTACTTACTGCGGTAAGGGCCATATTCATAAAGGAGCAATATCGCTTTTATGAGATACCGCACCTTTAATGATCATTAAACCAATTGTTACTTTCCGATCAGTTTAGCGAACTTTTTTATACAATCGTAATCATTAATTAACAATGGTAAATTACCGATAACAATCGTAAATCTACAATAACGTGATCGTAGATTTACTACCGCATTGTATTCTATGGCTGAGCGTTCGGTATTTCGGCATAAATGCACGACCACGGATATACATTTATGGCCGCGGTCGTACAATAATGCGCGGTATCACTAACTTGCGATATTGCAAGTTTATGAATAAGGCCCCCCCTTGAAATTCTTAATAGTTTTTAAAGCCACTAACCTCAAAACAACTTTTTTCTCTCCCTAAGGTGTCCATAGGATTTTCAACCTGAATCATGGGTGTGGCGATACATTATTCTGCACTTGTTTAAAAGGTATGAGAGATCAACAGAAAATCAACAGAAAGAAAAAAAAAGGGGGGGAGGGAGGGGGAGATGTGTAAGCAGAGCAGTGTCCATGGTGAGGCTGTGCAGACCTTATAAATGTCGCAAACACTACAAGAAGGCAGTGAGTAAGGGAGGTGGGTGAAATTAGGAGCACTCACTAAACATTAATAATTTTATAAAGAAGAACTATAGTATAGGTATATAAAGTTTTTTTCAAGAACAAAAGTACCTAGGGCAGGGAGGTAGGATTGGTACTTTCTACCTCCCAATATTACTTCTAGAAAGAGCATGAAAAATGCTTCTGACTGTCTTCCTGGGCGCTTCAGCACTTTCTTAAATACAGAAAGGCCCAGGCCACTAACCTGGCAAACAAAAACTGTATCTGCTGTAGCTCGTCAATGAAACAATATTGGGAGGTAGGAATTAATAATCCTATCTCCCTGTCCCAGGTAATTTTCATTTTTAAAAAGTAAATTTTTACAGTATAGCTGTCCTTTAATAACAAAGCAGCACAGATAAATATGTGAATGCCACCATTCTACTTGTAAAGTTAAAGGGCATCTATAGTGAAAAAATCACTTTGCCCCATTGCAAAGTTAAATTCATGTACTCTGTGCTGCCTTTCTGCTACCTCTGTCAGTGACTCTGTTTTTCCATGGTGTCAGATCTCTCTGCAGCACTCCCCCCTTCTCCCCTCCCCACTGTTATATTTATATATATAAATATTTGTCATGACTGGAAGTGCCCTATTGACTTACTCTTCATTTAGATATGGTAGCCATTGGCGATGGCATTATAGCAGCAACCAGCAAGATGCTTTGTTCAATATAAAGGAGTGCGGGGTTTAACCTTTTATTTTTATGCATATAAATAACCTTTAGCTATATATAATATTGTTTAAAAAAAAAAGCTTGGAAAGCTCGATGGGGAGAAATTAATTTGGCTGCTTTACAGATTAGCCTAAAGCTGGGTACACACGATGAGATATTTCGGTCCGATCGACCAATAGTTCAGTGTATCGGTCGATCGGACTGAAATTATCGCATCTGAATGTGCCCATGTTCATCCAAATCGGACGAAAGGACGATTGGACAGGGTGGAAAACCTCGTCCGATCGTGCGGTCCTCTATGGACCGCACGATAGGTCGCTGTGACTATCGGACACGGCTGCTTTTGCCGCGACCGACAGTCCTTCCTCCTGGCCAACCGTTCGAAAGTATCGAACGGTCGGTCAGGAGGAAAAATCGCTAGGTGTGTACCTAGCTTAAGTCTGTCAGCCGTGCAACTATTGTAGCTTTAGGGGTTGATTAACCTAAATATCATTTTCCATTTGGGGGTGAACAAGGCCTTTAAAGAAAATGTACACTGAAAAAATTACTTTGCTTCATTTCAATATATAAATAAATACATGTAAGAACAGGGGCACTTCTAGGGTTTTTGCTGCCTGAGCCAAACGTTTGCATGCCGCCCATTGCGCACCGCCATGTTTAAGTGGGTGTGGCTTTGTCCATGAACATGGCTTTGTTGGTGGGTGTGGGAATAATTTACAATTTTGAACTTCCTATCACATAGGTATTTAAACAGTTCCTTAGTCAGTCAATTACCAATAATGTAAAATACTAGAAACAGGTATTACATCTCTTTCTCAAACAGCTTGTGTTGCCACTACCATATTGCTCCTTTCAGGTTTTTGTTGATCAAAATAACTTATTTTATAGCCTGTGCTATACATGTTGGTTCAACTGTTACAATACATTAGAAATCCCATACTTTCTGTAGTCTAAAATATTTTAGACAAAAGATTTGTAAGCCTGCCACCATGTCAAGCCCTAACTAGCATAACTAGACTTACTTAGCCTAACAAACTTAAGCTAACCTGACCATATAAAATGTTGAAGTTGTGTTGAAGCAACTTCAAGGTACCGTGTATTGGAGTCATGTGGGCGGTGCTCATGCGGTTCTTCAGTGCAGAGGTGCCGTCTGAGACAAATATCTCACTCTGCCTAATGGTAGATGTGGCCCTGTGTAAGAAGCATTTTCTCTCGTGTGTGTGTTACTGCATGACTTCAGTTCAGAACTTGTTAAGCTCAAGCCTGACTATTTGACTCTCTGTGAGGGCAAGCATGCTCAGTAATCCCTATTAAGCAACATTGAGAGAGGGAATTTCCCACCATGCAGTTCACACACCAACTGTCACCATTCTAGCTACAGCCTGGATATCTAAAGAAACAGTGGACAGATCAACAAAAAAATGGTACATTGTTAGTTGGGGGAAATTATATTTTCCAGCAATGGGCAATTTTAAAAAACAAATTTCCCAGCGTGCATATCCTTTAAGTAATCTTACATGAGGACAAGGTGTGCCCTAGCATCTAGATGCATCTGCACGTTTACACCACTGGGACAGGAGCAGAGCAGAGCAAGTGATGTGGACAATATGCAGTAGTTGCCATTTTTTTAAATATGTGTTCCACCACCATAGCCTCTTGTTGCCAGCACTCCAATCGAGGGCTTGTTTTAATAAAACAGGAATAAGGAATTTTATATTAAAAAAAACTAGTACTGGGGCCACAGTACAGGGAAAATACAGGAATGGTATTTGAACTATGATAAAGTTGCAATTTTAACTTTTAGAGATGCTAAATACTTATCTATGCCTTATACTTATGTAAACAAGAATATTTTGAGCAGGGGCATAACTGCAGGGGCATAACTGCAGGGGCCTGGACCCCCTGCAAGGTTGGTGGCTGGGCTCCTGACCCCCCCAGATCAGCTGTTTATAAACAGTCGATCATGTGTATGAATGAAACATATGCACAATCAGCTCTTTAAGGGCTAAGCCACACCAACGGGTTTTTATTGCATTTGCGCGCACGTTTTGTGCATGCGATTGCGCAGTATATTAAATGACAATACGCATGCGCAAATGTGCCGCAACACGCAGAAATTGCTCGCGATTCTGTGCGTGATTTAGTGCATTGTAGTGGGGCCTCAGCCTAAAAGACTGGAACCGAACTTCGGTTCCAGAAGTTCGGTTCCAGTCTCTTAAACAGCTGATCACGTGTATATTTCATTCAAACGTGCGATCAGTTTTTAAAAAACAGCTGATCGCAGCATTGGTTGTGGGCTTGTGGCAGGCCCTCCTAGCACGCCCCCCCACCCCTGTTTTCTATTTTAGCTAGCTTAAATGCTTTCTTACAATCCTTATTACAGATTTTATAGTTCCTAAAGGATTGTTCTGTTCTCATTTTGTTTACTTTTACAAATACCCAAATATTTAATTTACTGTTATTTTGGGCAGGATGTCTGTGGCTTTTTAAATAGTTTTTAATGGATGAAACAGGAAGCAAAAAACTCCATGCCTTTTATTATATATCAAAAGAAGATATCCTTTTTTGATTTTATCTCCTTTCCTAATTCCTTTCCTTTCCTTTTCATATAATTACTTATTTCTATTGCCTATATTCACTATGCCTGTTAACTTTAATTACATTCATTATTTTATTTTATCCCTTTGTTGAACATCTCTAAACACTATAGTGTTAAACTTGTTTTGAAATCAGCTATCAAGAGGAACAAGCAGCTGCAAACGTTACCTAACCTCCACCCACGCCCTGAAAAAAAAACCTTGATCAGACCCTGATAAACACAGCTGCATTAAGCAGTATTCTTCTAGATATTCTGTGTTTTGACGACCGATAACGCGTGTGGATTTTGTTCTGACTGCTCATAAAATGGTATGTTTTTTAAGAGTTTTAGAAAAATACTACGTCTTTATGAGAATAACTTTTCAGATGATACAATACTTATTATATGTCAGACTTCATATTACTTATTAGTATAAAGCGTATTTGTAAAATTGCAACAACTATATTTACACCTCACCTTTAATAACTGTTAATGCAATCGTAATTGTATGATCGCCATACTTTTACGACAAACCCCCGGTATTGGAAGTTGCCAATACGGTGGGTTATTGATTATGGCCCTATGACATCTAACCCAGTTCACATCTAAATAGACTTAACAACAAGGTTGCAGTTATTTATTTTAGCGTTAACTAGCTTAAGTCTATTAGACACTTGCAAAGTGTTCAGTTGTTTGCTTTCCTTAATGTGACTAAAATATATTTGTTTTGCAGTCAAACAAATTCGGTTTTGGTTTTCTCATAATATTTTGCTGGTTTCTAATTCATCCGTATTCATCCTTGAGCTGCCCTTCTTCCTGTGATTGCTTTAGAGGGGCAAAAGTCTTCTGTTCCAGTATTACCATCACAGAACTTCCCCGCAACCTTTCCCAACATGTCCATGAACTTATATTTGTGGAAACTCTAATAGACTTCATAGACAACACAACTTTCATGGGGAAAGAAAGATTACAAAAGCTTGTGTTTATTAACAATAAAATCCTATCAATAGACCAGAAAGCATTTTATTGGCTTCCTCAGCTTACAGACCTGGAGATAACAGCCAACCCATTAAAAGAGTTAATGTTAGGTATTTTTGACACACTAAAAAACCTCCAGAAACTTTCCATCAGCCATAATCATTTGGATAAGATTCACTGTGATCTTTTTAAAAATACACATAATTTGCAAAGCCTTATATTACAAGGAAATAATATTTCTGCCATCTGCAATGGATTGTTAAGTAGCTTAACAAACCTTGAGGAGCTCAACCTTGACGACAATGAAATCAATGAACTTCCTTATGATCTGTTCAGATCTTTGCAAAAACTCAGAGTGCTAAAGCTCAGTAACAACAAATTAACAAAACTCAAGCCAGGCACATTTGATTGCCTTGCAAAACTTTCAGAGCTATATCTAAATGGGAATCTTTTAACTCTTATTCCAAGATACAGCTTTGAAAAGCTAACATCTTTAAAGAAATTGAGTCTTATGTCAAACAATATTAAAGCCCTACATGTTAGCATTTTTTCCAGTTTGGTTAACCTAACAGTACTGAGTCTAGATAAAAATGAACTGAAATGTCTTCCATTAGGAATTTTTAACGAAACATCAAATTTACTCATGCTGTCAATATGTGAAAACAGACTGAAGACCATTCCTGATCACTTATTTTCCAGGCTTAGCCACGCTAAAAACTTAGATTTGTCAGACAACCAGATTGAAAAACTGCAGATGGATTCTTTTCATGGACTCAACTCTCTCACACACCTTTATCTTCACAATAATAATATAAGTTTTATTGGCAGCAATACATTTAAACATGTAAGTAATCTAAATATGCTTACACTGCATGAAAACAAACTAACAATGCTTCCTGATGGAACACTTGATCCTCTGAACAACCTGATAACGGTGGTACTTCATAGCAATCCCTGGATATGTGACTGCTCATTTGAGTATCTCCTACAATGGATAAAGATGAACAAGGATTTGACTCAGGATTCTGAAATCTTCTGTGCAGACCCACAGGATCTACAGGAAAAGGTTATTTCACAGTTTCGAAAACAAGATCTAGGTTGTCCAAAGAATATTTTAATTAAAATTCTAAATGTAGATGATAGCAATTATCAGTCGTTAAATGTTTCTGAAAGCCAATGTTACTTAATGACTAATGGTGACTTACGACTTAACTGCATGGTAGATATTTGTGGAAATAAAAAGATCCACGTGTCTGTTCAAGATGCACCAGATACAACTTTATTTAGTCAGAATTTTAATAACATTTATCCACACTGTAAGAAAATGAATGTCAGCATTACTATTAATTAGAAGATGGTTGTACCATATAATTAAAAAATAAATTCAAACTGATGGTATGAAGTAGCATCAAGGTTTGTGAAATTGTTATTGAAGTAAAATCTGCCTAATCACAAAACTATTGAAACTCTTTTGGGTATAAGGGTCTATGTTCATAGTTCCCTGCCTTACAATTACCCCACTGTGTAGATAATCACGTCTCTCTTTCTCTGTGTATTTGTAAACTATACTGTATAATTGATAATTTAGTTATGTTTATGTGAGTTTACAAAGTCTAAAGGTTCACACCCACGCTCAATTTGCGAGCGAGCAACGAACCCCGACAGCCAAGCACTACACGCAATGAACGGCTGTTTCGGGCGAGAATTGTCCGTGTGTATACGTTCAGTCGGGGGTCAATGCTCGCTCGCAAATTGAGTGTTTGTACGAACCTAAAGTGACAACATGGGTGTGAGTGATATAGTGCTGTATCAACAGAGGTGTTCCTAGGGTTTTTGGTACCTTAAACAACGTGCTGCCTATAGGTGCTGTGGCAAAGTGGGCATGGCTTTGTGTGTGGGTGTGGCTTCTTTTCTGGATGTGGCAAAACTTTTGATAATTTTATATTTGAATAAAGATTTATAAATTTCTCCATTGTTATAGCACATAAAAACATGTTGGTGCAAGTGGTCCAATACATTAGAAAGATTTGTAATCCTGCTACTACTTCAAGCTAAATTCTTGCTTAAATATCCAACATGCCTGGGTGGTGCAAACATTACCATTGATAAGGACAGATGGTGTGTCAGAACCTTAACCGTAGCATTTCAGCCACACTCCAGGCTGGCATCATGGTTCTCTTTACAGTGACAGACACTCCCAACATCGGGTAACCCTGTGATATTGATACGTCACCAGTATAAACAGTAGGGGTGGTAATTGTGACATTACCCTGAAAAATATAATGCAAGAGCAAATGCAACACAGACCCAAAAACAGGTATTGTTTGTATACAACTTCCCATACAAAATCTCTTGGTACTGAATAGGATTACAACCAATGGCAAGGACATGCAACCGGTGCCTTTCCAGATGTTTGACAGCCCACTTTGGTGCTGCAGAGAGCATGATAGAGAATGCACATCCTGTTTTGCTGTAATAAAAAGTGTTTTTACTAAACACCATACTAATTACTAACATGTTTACAAAAAACACTGCAAAGTCACTGACAGATGTTTTTTTACCAAACGAATTTGATGAGGGTAGGTTTGTCATTTACAACTTTCCAACAGTACAATTATGGACCAAGGGCACGCATGCGATTTCATGTGCGATTTTGTTGCGTTTGCGCATGCATTTTCTTCATTAGGTATAGGAAACCGCATGAGATTGCGATTAAAAATGAGGAATGCAAATCGCAATCAAAACACACCCGAAAACGCGAGTTTTCGTTGCGTTGCCGCGTTTTCAATGATTTGAAAAAAAGCAAGAACAAACGCAGAAAAATCGCAGCAGTGTGGCTTAGCCCTAATACACTGTTTATCTACCTATTAAATTAAATTAAAAAATAAAAATGACATTGAATAAAAAATGTTGCATTTCGATCACAGCACCCATTACAACTTTCCACATAAACACATTTTATATGTAACCTGCCATCTAACGGGTAAAATCCCCATAATTATCCAATTAAAAAAAACTATCCCTATCATTTAAAGGGCAACTATATAAGAAAAATGTTCATGTTTCAAAATCCATTAAGCCTCATCAGCACAGTAATACAGACATGTAACGTTATGTGCATTATTTAGCAGCTTATACATTATGGGTAAAATTATATCTTTATACACAATTCATACCAGTTGACCTCTGGTCGGCGGCAGTTGTGGTCCTCTGGCTGGCAGCGCTTGTGGCCCTGCACAAAAGTGGGCCCTTCACAAAGTTCACACAAGAGGGCCCTGCACACAAAAGAACCCCACACACAAGAAAGACCCACACTTAACCAAACCCCCACAAGCAGGACCGCTCCTACCCTGAAGCGGTAGCTTGTCAGAGGTTTTATTTCCCCTTTCCCTGCACTGGCAGGGTGCGGTGCTTGGCAGATTCAAGAACCAAGAATAAGCTTTAGTTGCTGGACTCTGACAATCTGCCTCCTTTCGTTGTTTATCTGGGGTCTGCGCCGTGAGCATATTTTTCATGCTGTTTTATGGTAGGAGCAGCCCTGTGTGTCAAACATTCAGAGATTATTACAGGCAGAAATGTTTTATATGTCTGCAAGGGATACATGAAAAGTGATTAAGTAATGGGTTTAGAAGAAAAATGCAATGCAATGTTTTCAACTTATTGTTGGTTTTTACTTTTAAAATGGATTGCCTTAGTCCTACCCCCACAGAAACGTTGCAGATATGCATGTAGAATCCTTTTAGAACCATAAATGGCTTGACTGACAAGCACATGTGATTAAAGCAATGACAGTTAAGGGCTCGATTACACGAGACACGGACCAAAATGGATTGCAACGGTCCATTTTCCCTAACTCTATCTTTTTAATTAAGAAGTGTCCATTTCCAGACAGAAATGCGTGTAGCAGTGCATTTTTTTAAAACAGATCACGTCAATCCAATCCGTTAAAAAACGTACCACAACACACATTTCTGCTTGGAAACCGACAGAAATGTATAAATTCATAAGTTCATAAAATTTTTTGCCTCCGTTATCACCACCTTTTTGCCAAATTTGGACTTTTCGCAATTTAGAAAGCAGTGCTTACCAGTGGGGAAAAGTCATTACCGCTAACTTTCGCCATAAATCGCTGTGGCAGCTGCTCGATCATACTGTATTTATAAAATGGCGAACAGTCTTTTATTGCGTAAAATTCAGCCATTCAAAATTGCCCAGTCTGAGGTGGTGAAAACGCATAAGTGCCCATTTATTTAGCCTGCAAATGGTTCCATGGAAGGTGTCAGTACATTGTGGAGTGTTTCTCAATACTAATTAGTACCCGGGAGGACTATTTTCCAGCATTTTTTCTCGATTTTTCTAAGATCACGTTTTAAAGGTTCCGATATTTATTTACCAATATAGTCAAATGCGGTTCTAAGGGACATATTTATAAAAGGGCTTTATTTTTGCATTTTGTTTTCCCCCAGACTTCACCATAATTTTTCAAACTTTCAACTTTCTTTTCATCATAGTTATTAAAAAGGCAAATTTTCATCAAAGGCGAAAATTATGTGGCAAAAAGTAGCACTAAATGCTGAAAAAGTGGCAAAGTTTAGTTCAGAGCATATGTTGGTAAAAAGGTTACTGTTAGGAGTGGATAGTGATCTTGTCTGTTTATCTGATCTGTGTGTCCTCTGTCTTTCCTCTATTGCTGGCCAGCGAACCTCTCTTTCTATTTACTGTTTTTCCTACAGACAAGGTGACTAGACTTTCCTACCCCTATGATATGGTTGAATAAAACAAGTAGCCATAGAGCATTAAGAATACCTGTCTGCTGTTATGTTGTGTAAAGTAACAGGTTGCCATCTGATTGGCATAGTCTGCAGTGTAATGGTTATTTGTAAAACCTGCAGCAGGGTGTTTATGATGTTTTATTACTTTAACCATATTCTGTTGTAACAGTCTTGATTGATTTACAAACATTGTACAATTTCTTTATACATGTGATGTACAGAAATGTTTATTTTTAGATAAGAACTATCTGTATTTTGTTATTTATGTTATGTGTCTTTAAAGCTAAGGGTGCTGGGAAACCCCCCAGCTGTAAAAGTTAGTGCAACTGATTATTCAGGGAGACTCCTGAAGTCAGAGCGATCAGTCTGACTGCAGTTTGAAACAAACCCTGTTGTGTTTGGGAGTTTACACACTGTCCATAGTGTGAATTGCTGTTCTTTTCTTATATTGTTGCTTTTCCTATTAAACTGAACCTGCACCAAATGCCAACGACTGAGTGAAAGACATTGTTTTATTTTTGATACAAAACCCATGTCCTAACATATGGTGGCAGCTTTGGCAGGATTGTATCTTATGTTGGATTAAGCATAATTTTGTACATGGCAGGAGTCAAGGCACGTGGAAGGAGGTATATCTGGACTCAATCTCCAAGATGGTCTCTGCGTTCAAAGGTAACTGAGCGTCTCAAGTTGTTGCCTGCAGTTAAAGAGACGGTGCCTGTTGTTAAAGGGACGGTGCCTGCTGTTAAAGGGATGGAGCCTGATTTAGATCCAACCTGGGGTGCTGGAGCGAGGCCTAAACAGCAAGAAGCTGCGATTGAAGAGAAAGATGTTCTTTCTGATAAAGGTGAAGATACTCCTCTTGTGAGTAGTAGTATTCCCAAAAATATTGAGGATCTCCTAGTTTGGCTGATAAAAAACCAAGAGTTGGGTGATCAGCGCAGACAACAGGAAGAAAAATTTTTCTATGAGCAGGAAAAATACAGGAGAGAGAGAGCAGAACTGGAACATAAAGAGGAAATGCATTTGCAGGAAGCTGAAAAAGCCAAGAGGGATGATCAATTCTTCCAGGTACTTAAAGCAATTCAGTATAATATTTCTCCTGTTCCAAATTTGAAACTGACTAAATTGACAGAGACTGATGATATAGAATCATATCTAACGATATTTGAAAGGGTGGCTCAAACAAGTAAATGGCCAGAGAATCAGTGGGTTATTCATCTAGCACCCTTTCTCACCAGTAAAGCACAACAAGCATATAGCCAAATGACAATAGAGGATGCTGAGGATTATGCAAAAGTGAAAAAAGCTATTTTGAGAAGGTATAATATTCATCCTGAAACCTTTCGTCAAAGGTTCAGAACTTACAAGTATTGTGACAAAGAGGGTCCTAGAGAGACCTACACCTTTCTGATTGAATTGTGTAACAAGTGGATTGTTCCAGAGAAAAAGACGGTACATGAGGTTTTGGGAATTATTATTCTAGAACAATTCTTGGAAATTCTCCCTGAACCAATTAGGATCTGGGTTAAGGAGCATCAACCAGAGACTGGAGATAGCGCTGTGACACTGGCAGAGAATTATTTGCTGGCAAGAAAAGGACTGCCAAGAAGACCCATATTGGTAAGGCCAACACCACTAACTGTTACTACTGACATACCAAGTCCAAATCTTTTGAAGAGCAAGAGCTATGGTAAAGATATTGTCTGTTTTTCATGTGGTAAAAAGGGACATTTAGCCAAAGACTGTGAAATTAAAGGGGGTAAAATGGCCAAGGAATTTTCTACAAACTGTGTTGATATTGTACATAATTATTTACAACCTGTCAAAATTGATTCTCAGTATGTGAATGCTTTGATTGATACAGGGAGTCAACCGTCTTTAATAAGGTCGAATTTGCTTCACTTTCCTAAAACAAATGGTTGTTTACATGTAACTTGTGTACATGGAGATACCAAGGTATATCCTAAAGCAATGATACCAATGGAGATTGCTAATCAGAAGGTGTCATTAGACATGGGAATAGTGCCTACATTACCATACCCTGTTATTTTGGGTCAGGATACCCCTGGCTTCCATAATATGCTGGAAAGGGACAATTCTGTTTCTGCTGTAATAACTAGATCTCAGGTTAAAAGTCAGTTTAATACAGATAAACTTGGTAATGTATTTCCCTTTGAAGATGAGATATTTCATGGCACTGGTAAAACACATCCTTCTAGAAAAGAAAAGAGGATTATGCGCCAGGAATGGAGATCCAAAAACTCTTTTCTAGAAGAACCTTTTCAATCTCTCAAATGGGATGGGGCTATTTCTGTAAAGCAGCAGAAAGATACCACCCTCAGCCCACTATTCAAACAAGCAAAGGAAATGTCAAATGGACAAAAACATTTTCCTTGCTATCAAGTAAAAAATGGAACTTTATATCGTGTGTGTGAACACCCACAGACTAAAGAGCAAGTGTGGCAAATGGTAGTACCTTCTGAATACAGAGAGTCAATCATAAAAATAGCTCATTCCATACCATTAGCAGGCCATTTGGGTAAAAAAAAAACCCTGACCAGGATATTAAACAGGTTCTTTTGGCCCAAAATACATACAGACGTAGCTGTTTTTTGTGATTCTTGTTCAGAGTGCCAGTACACTTCTCCTAGGGGTAAAAAGTGTAAGATGGTGCCAGTTCCTTTGGTGGATACCCCATTTGAAAGAATAGCCATGGATATTGTTGGTCCTCTTGCAAAGAGTAGCAAAGGAAACCAATATATACTAGTTGTAAGCGACTACATGACTCGCTATCCAGAGGCTATTTGAAAAGTATAACAACAAGAAAAATAGCAGAAGAATTAATTAAACTTTTTAGTCAAATGGGAATTCCCCATACAATTCTTACTGACCAAGGTTCAAATTTCCAGTCTAATTTAATGAAGCAAATAAATTGTCTTCTTGGTATTCAGGCTGTACGAACCACTCCTTATCACCCACAAAGTGATGGATTGGTTGAGCGTTTTAATCAGACTCTAAAAAAAATGCTTAGGAAATTTGTACAACAAGATCCAAAACACTGGGATCAATTGCTTCCATATTTGTTGTTCGCATACCGGGAGGTTCCTCAAGCATCTAGTGGTTTCTCTCCATTTGAATTGCTGTATGGGAGACGACCAAGAGGACCACTGGATGTGATTAAAGAATATTGGGAGAAACCAGATTCCAACCAGAAAAATTTGATTGACTATGTAATTTCTATGAGAGACAAATTGAATAAGATGGCAGAATTTGTCCAAGATAACCTTGCTGAATCCCAATCTTATATGAAGCAATGGTATGATAAATGTGCGACAGAAAAGCATTTTTTACCTGGTGATAAAGTCTTACTCTTATTGCTATCCTCTGATAATAAGTTGTTAGCTAAATGGCAAGGGCCCTTTAAAGTAACACGTCAAACTGGTCCGGTGGACTATGAAATCCTTTTGTCTGAAAGTTCTCGTCAAAAAAAGATTTTTCATGCTAATCTTTTAAAAAAGTGGGTGGACAAACCTGCTAAAACTTGTACTATTCTCTCAGAATATAACCCAAATGTTATTGAACAAGTTTACTCAAGGGTATCACTTGAGGGTTTAGAACTTTCAGAAATTAAAAGAGGTAAAAATCTTACATCTAAGCAGAACCAAGCATTGGATGACTTGCTTTATAAGTATAAGAAAACATTTGTATCTACACCAGGGCACACTAACCTAGTTGAACATATCATTGACACAGGCTCTACCAAGCCTATACGTCAAAAACCTTACAGGGTGCCAGAGAAACTAAAACCAGTAATAGAAGCAGAACTAGAAATCATGTTACAACTAGGCATTGTAGAGCCCTCTTTTAGTCCCTGGTGTTCACCCATTGTTATTGTACCTAAGAAAAATGGTCAATATGGCTTTTGCATTGACTTTAGAAAAATAAATCAAACCTCGAAATTTGATAACTATCCAATGCCACGCATTGATGACATGATTAGCCAGTTGGGTGAAGCTCAATATATATCCACATTTGACTTAACGAAGGGTTACTGGCAAATCCCTTTAGAGAAAGAATCATGCCAGAAAACTGCTTTTGCCACACCAAAAGGTTTATATCAATTTACCCATATGCCCTTTGGTTTACATGGAGCCCCAGCAACGTTCCAACGTTTAATGGACAAGATTTTAAAATCCCACCAGTCATATTCTGCATCGTATCTTGATGATGTTATCATATTTAGTGCAGATTGGAAATCTCATCTTAATCATTTAGATAAAGTAATCTGTGCAATTTCTGAAGCTGGGCTAACAATTAATCCAGTTAAATGCAGTGTGGCCCAAAAAGAAACTTCATACCTGGGTTATGTGATAGGTGGAGGAAAAATAAAACCAGAAGCCTCAAAGATCTCCGCAATAAAGGATGCCCCTATTCCTAAAACTAAAAAAGAGGTTAAATCTTTTTTGGGATTGGCTGGTTATTACCGCCGCTTCATTCCTAATTTCTCAGATTTAGCAGCTCCTCTTAGTGATCTTACTAGAAAAACGGGCAAAAAACATAGTTGAATGGACTCCTAATTGTAATCAAGCATTCAATGTTTTGAAGGAGAAGCTGTGTACTACCCCAGTTCTAAATAACCCAAACTTTTCTCTCCCATTCCAAGTGCAAGTCGATGCATCAGAGAGAGGAATAGGAGCTGTACTTTGCCAAATAGAGAAACAAGAAGAGCATCCTATTTTGTTTATCAGCAGAAAACTTTTTCCCAGGGAGCAAAAATACTCCACCATAGAAAAAGAATGTCTGGCTATAAAATGGGCTATTGAGAGTTTGTGTTGTTATTTGAGAGGGAAGAAATTTGTCTTCATTTCAGACCACCGCTCTTTATATTGGTTACATAAAATGAAATGTGATAATGCTTGTTTGACAAGGTGGTACCTGGCTCTGCAGCCTTTTAATTTCACAGTAGAATACAAGTCAGGAAGTCAACATAAAAATGCTGACTACCTATCAAGATTTGGTGCCCACGTCCAAACAGACTTGGTGAAAGAACAAGCTTTCACTTAAGCTGGGGGGTATGTTAGGAGTGGATAGTGTGATCTTGTCTGTTTATGTGATCTGTGTGTCCTCTGTCTTTCCTCTATTGCTGGCCAGCGAACCTCTTTTTCTATTTACTGTTTTTCCTACAGACAAGGTGACTAGACTTTCCTACCCCATGATATGGTTGAATAAAACAAGTAGCCATAGAGCATTAAGAATACCTGTCTGCTGTTATGTTGTGTAAAGTAACAGGGTGGTCTTACTCTTATTGCCATCCTCTGATAATAAGTTGTTAGCTAAATGTCCCTTTAAAGTAACACGTCAAACTGGTCCGGTGGACTATAAAATCCTTTTGTCTGAAAGTTCTCGTCAAAAAAAGATTTTTCATGCTAATCTGTTAAAAAAGTGGGTGGACAAACCTGGTAAAACTTGTACTATTCTCTCAGAATATAACCCGAATGTTATAGAACAAGTTTACTCAAGGGTATCACTTGAGGGTTTAGAACTTTCAGAAATTAAGAGGTAAAGATCTTACATCTAAGCAGAACCAAGCATTGGATGACTTGCTTTATAAGTATAAGAAAACATTTGTATCTACACCGGGGCACACTAACCTGGTTGAACATATCATTGACACAGGCTCTACCAAGCCTATACATCAAAAACCTTACAGGGTGCCAGAGAAACTAAAACCAGTAATAGAAGCAGAACTAGAAATCGTGTAACAACTAGGCATTGTAGAGCCCTCTTTCAGTCCCTGGTGTTCACCCGTTGTTATTGTACCTAAGAAAAATGGTCAATATCGCTTTTGCATTGACTTTAGAAAAATAAATCAAACCTTTGAAATTTGATATCTATCCAATGCCACGCATTGATGTCATGATTAGCCAGTTGGGTGAAGCTCAATATATATCCACATTTGATTTAACGAAGGGTTACTGGCAAATCCCTTTAGAGAAAGAATCATGCCCAAAAACTGCTTTTGCCACATCAAAAGGTTTATATCAATTTACCCATATGCCCTTTGGTTTACATGGAGCCCCAGCAACGTTCCAACGTTTAATGGTTTAAAATCCCACCAGGCATATTGTGCATCATATCTTGATGATGTCATATTTAGTGCAGATTGGAAATCTCATCTCAATCATTTAGATAAAGTAATCTGTGCAATGTCTGAAGCTGGGCTAACAATGAATCCAGTTAAATGCAGTGTGGCCCAAAAAGAAACTTCATACCTGGGTTATGTGATAGGTGGAGGAAAAATAAAACCAGAAGCCTCAAAGATCTCTGCTATAAAGGATACCCTATTCCTAAAACTAAAAAAGAGGTTAAATCTTTTTTGGGACTGGCTGGTTATTACCGCCGCTTTATTCCTAATTTCTCAGATTTAGCAGCTCCTCTTAGTGATCTTACTAGAAAAACGGGCAAAAACATAGTTGAATGGACTAATGATTGTAATCAAGCATTCAATGTTTTGAAGGAGAAGCTGTGTACTACCCCAGTTCTAAATAACCCAAACTCTTCTCTCCCATTCCAAGTGCAAGTCGATGCATCAGAGAGAGGAATAGGAGCTGTAATTTGCCAAATAGAGAAACAAGAAGAGCATCCGATTGTGTTTATCAGCAGAAAACCTTTTCCCAGGGAGCAAAAATACTCTACCATAGAAAAAGAATGTCTGGCTATAAAATGGGCTATTGAGAGTTTACGTTATTATTTGACAGGGAAGAAATTTGTCTTAATTTCAAACCACCGCTCTTTATATTGGTTACATAAAATGAAATGTGATGATGCTCGTTTGACAAGGTGGTACCTGGCTCTGCAGCCTTTTAATTTCACAGTAGAATACAAGCCAGGAAGTCAACATAAAAATGCTGATTACCTATCCAGGTTTGGTGCCCCAAACAGACTTGGTGAAAGAACAAGCTTTCCCTTAAGCTGGGGGGTATGTTAGGGGTGGATAGTGATCTTGTCTGTTTATGTGATCTGTGTGTCCTCTGTCTTCCCTCTATTACTGGCCAGCGAACCTCTTTCTATTTACTGTTCCTACAGACAAGGTGACTAGACTTCCCTAGCCCTATGATATGGTTGAATAAAACAAGTAGCCATAGAGCATTAAGAAGACCTGTCTGGCTGTGTAAAGTAACAGGGTGCAATCTGATTGTATAGTCTGAGTGTAATTGGTTATTGGTAAAACTGGAGTGTGTAAGATGTTTTATTACTTTATACCATATTCTGTTGTAACAGTCTTGATTGATCTTACAAACATTGTACAATTTCTTTTATACATGTGATGTACAGAAATGTTTATAGATAAGAACGATCTGTATTCTGTTATTTATGTAATGTGTCTTTAAAAGCTAAGGATGCTGGGAAATCCACCCCAGCTGTAGAAGTTAGTGCAAGTGATTATTCAGGGAGAGCGATCAGTCTGATTGCAGTTTGGAACAAACCCTGTTGTGTTTGGGGGTTTACACACTGTCAATAGTGTGAGTCGCTGTTTCTTTTCTTATATTTTGCTTTTCCTATTAAACTGAACCTGCACCAAACGCCAACGACTGAGTGAAAGACCTCGTTTTATTTTTGATACAAAACCCACGTCCTAACATATGGTGGCAGCGGTGGGATTGTATCTTATGTTGGATTAAGCATCATTTTGTACTCAGTGCATGGCAGGAGTCAAGGCACGTGGAAGGAGGTATATCTGGACTCAATCTCCAAGACAGTCTGTGTTCAAAGGTAACTGGGCGTCTCAAGTTGTTGCCTGCTGTTAAAGGGACGGTGCCTGCTGTTAAAGGGACGGTGCCTCTTTTAAAAACTCAATACTGCATGAAGAGGCATTGTTGTTTTTACTTACCTTTAAATATGTCCACACATGCATGACAGGTATGTTCCATTTGGTGTGGTGTTATTCATTAGAAACTGGTGTAAGATACTCCAAGTTAATTTGTCCTTTTCGGCTTCAGTTACTCCCCTCCATCTAAGTGGCAAAGTACAGCTTATGAGACAAAATGGTAGAGACGAGCCACCAGCAGCAAGTGGAACTGGCAACAACTTTCATTTGTTAAAAAAGCTTTGTACACATTAAAGATTGTTGCATTGTTCACCTGCTGCTTTTGGGCTCTCTACATTTTGTCTCCATATGTGTTATATTCATTCAGGTTGGGGGATAAAATACTAACTTTTTGATGATTGGTCAAATGTGTTTTTTTGAGCTATAGAACACTTTAAATATATGGGCTGGCCATGGAAATGGAATGGTAGGTCAGTAGGTGTGTGTACCTGTGTCGGTTGGGGGTTAAAAAAACAAACTTTTTTGATGTCAAAATTAGCTTTTTGACTTAGTTACCCTTTAAGTATGGCTGCCACTGTAATGGGTAAGTAGATCAGTAGGTGTGTGTACCTGGTTCTGATTGAGGGGGTATGTTCTTTTTGTGTTTACAACCAAAAACTATCTTTTATTGAGGATAATCTAAATCAGTTTTTTGACTTTAAGTTACCCTTTAAGTTGGCTGCCCTGTAATGGGTAAGTAGATCAGTAAGTGTGTGTACCCTGGGCTGGGTTGAGTGGGGATGTTTTTATTTAGTTTTACAACCCATAAAACTACCTTTTATTGAGGATAAATCTAAATTAGTTTTTTGACGTTAGTTCCCTTAAATATGGCTTCTATGGGAATGGAAAGGAGCACAGTTGGTGGGCGTACCCGTGTCCTGTGTGGGGTGTTGGGGTATCACACCATTTGTATTTATGACCATGAAACACATGGTTTTGAAATATCAACATTTGAGAGTTACCATTATATCTATGGGAAAAAATGGCCGAAATTCCCGATAACGCTGTCTGCTTCCCGGATCTCCTTAGCTATATGACGCAAACTTCGCACTATGCCCGCACGTCTTTACCCAATTTCATGTCTCTAGCTCAAAAAATGTGGGAAGAACATTCCAAAAAAGAATAAAACGGAGAAAGAAGAAAAAGAGCCAATAGAAAGAACAGTATTTGCCTTTTTCAAGCCAAATAATTATGGTTTGGCTGCATTGGCATAAGTCATCGTCTTGATGAATGTATTTTGTTTCTTTATTGAATATTTCCATATTTTAGGGTATGTACCTGGGAAATTCATTTTTTTAAATTGTCCTATTAGAAATTGTAATTCCCTAAACCATTTTATTGTTTGATCTGCCCCATGTAATGCTGTTATCCCATTTCTCTGTCTCCTTCAGTCTAAATAGCCCATCTCTCACTCGCTTTCTTCTATAGACGGTGACAACCCTCATGGACACAGTTGCCCCCAGATTTAAAGCACAGGGTATTGAGACTGAGGCCAGAAACACAAATATTATAATTAGCATAGTAGCAAACAGAAACACAAGCAGCATAACAACTAGTATGAGGGGAATCAGACACAAACTTTATTGAAGACCGATTGAGTCGATTAAAAGACCGGGGTTAAGGACCTATGCCTTACCTTCCATTCTTCAATCAATTTTTTGGTGGAGCCAGGACAAAGGTAGAAGAAACTTACCTTTTGTGTGATCCAGCGCGGCCACACTGACCCAACTGCTTCCAGGGTTGTGTGTTAAATATAGCATGCACACTATAGTTAAACAAACCAGGAAGCAGTCAGGACCTGTCAGTGTGGCTGCGCTGGACCACAGCAAAGGTAAGTTTCTTCTACCTTTGTTCCTGGCGCCATAAAATTGATTGAAGTATGGAAGGTAAGGCATAGGTCCTTAACCTCCCGGTCTTCAAACAATGCATTAAAGTAATAGTTCACTTTAATATGTACCAATCACTGTGGGCAAAATTGTATGTACCAATCACTGTGGGCAAACTTATATGTACCAGTTATACTACTGTGGGCAAACTTGTATATCATCACTGTGGCACCATATGTTACCAACCACATCAACTGTGGGCAAACTGTAGTACCAATCGCTGTGGGAAAACTTATATGTACCAGTCCACTCACTGTGGCCAACTTGAATGTAACAATCACTGTGGACAACTTGTTTGTACCAACCCATCACTGTGGGCAATTTTATGTATCAGTTACTGAGGGCAAACTTATATGTAACAGTCTCTATTGGGGGCACTCTTTTTAGCACTATATTACCAACCCCCTCCATGAGGCATAAATACTGTATGTCAGTCCTCCAGTTTCCCGTTACTGTTAGTTCAACCCTCCAGTTTCCCGCCACTGTCCCTAATGGTCCTGGTGAACTGCCAGAGCTGACCTAACAATACTGGTAACTGGGTGTACTGACTTAACAGTGTCTAGGGACTGGAGGAGACCTTCAGTTTTCTGGTGAACTGAAGGCTGGACTTAACAATTTTTGCTGACCTGGAGGCTTGAGTGTTCAGCAGCCACTGTTAGGCCAGTCCTCTAGCCAGAGTCAGTTAGCCCACCAGACCCACCTCCACAACTCTACGCACACCTCCAAAAGCCATGCCCCTTTTTTACAGAACCCTTGTTCTGATAGCATGGTCCTGAAAAGAAACACTGCATGTGCATGTGGGGGGAATGGCCCCAGAGTCTGTGTCTGGCCACACTATTAACAGAGGGTAACGGGCATGAAATCGTGGTCGTAATGCAGCATGTTTCATGTTTCCAAAAGCATGCTTCTTGCTGCAATCTATCCTTACTTACTGCGGTAAGGGCCATATTCTAAAGGAGCATAATCGCTTTTATGAGATACCGCACCTTTAATGATCATTAAAACCAATTGTTACTTTCCGATCAGTTAGCGAACTTTTTTATACAATCGTAATCATTATTAACATGGTAAATTACCGATCAACATCGTAAATCTACAATAACGTATCGTATATTTACTACCGCATTGTATTCTATGGCTGAGCGTTCGTATTTCGGCATAAATGCACGACCACGGATATACATTTATGGCCGCGGTCCTACATAATGCGCGTATCACTAACTTGCGATATGCAAGTTTATGAATAGGCCCCCCCTGAAATTCTTAATAGTTTTTAAAGCCACTAACCTCAAAACAACTTTTTTCTCTCCCTAAGGTGTCCATAGATTTTCAACCTGAATCATGGGTGTGGCGATACTTATTTTCTGCACTTGTTTAAAAGGTATGAGAGATCCAAAAATCACAGAAAGAAAAAAAAGGGGGGGAGGGAGGGGGAGATGTGTATCAGAGCAGTGTCCATGGTGAGGCTGTCAGACCTTATATGTCGCAAACACTAAAGAAGGCAGTGAGTAAGGGAGGTGGGTGAAATAGGAGCACTCACTAAACATTAATAATTTTATAAAGAAGAACTATAGTAATAGGTATATAAAGTTTTTTTCAAAACAAAGTACCTAGGGCAGGGAGGTAGATTGTACTTTCTACCTCCATATTACTTCTAGAAAGAGCATGAAAAATGCTTCTGACTGTCTTCCTGGCGCTTCAGCACTTTCTTAAATCAGAAAGGCCCAGGCCACTAACCTGGCAAACAAACTGTATCTGCTGTAGCTCGTCAATGAAAAATATTGGGAGGTAGGAATTAATAATCCTTCTCCCTGTCCCAGGTAATTTTCATTTTTAAAAAGTAAATTTTTACAGTATAGCTGTCCTTAATACAAGCAGCACAGATAAATATGTGAATGCCACCATTCTACTTGTAAAGTTAAGGGCATCTATAGTGAAAATCACTTTGCCCCATTGCAAAGTTAAATTCATGTACTCTGTGCTGCCTTTCTGCTACCTCTGTCAGTGACTCTGTTTTTTCCATGGTGTCAATCTCTCTGCAGCACTCCCCCCTTCTCCCCTCCCCACTGTTATATTTATATATATAAATATTTGTCATGACTGGAAGTGCCCTATTGACTTACTCTACCTTCATTGATATGGTACCATTGGCGTGGCATTATAGCAGCAACCAGCAAGATGCTTTGTTCAATATAAAGGAGTGCGGGGTTTAACCTTTTATTTTTATGCATATAAATAACCTTTAGCTATATAATATTGTTTAAAAAAAAAGCTTGGAAAGTCGATGGGGAGAAATTATTTGGCTGCTTTACAAGTTAGCCTAAAGCTGGGTACACACTGAGATATTTCGGTCCGATCGACCAATAGTTCAGTGTATCGGTCGATCGACTGAAAATTATCGCATCTGAATGTGCCCATGTTCATCCAAATCGGACGAAAGGACGATTGGACAGGGTGGAAAACCTCGTCCGATCGTGCGGTCCTCTATGGACCGCCGATAGGTCGCTGTGACTATCGGACACGGCTGCTTTTGCCGCGACCGACAGTCCTTCCTCCTGGCCAACCGTTCGAAAGTATCGAACGGTCGGTCAGGAGGAAAATCGCTAGGTGTGTACCTAGCTTAAGTCTGTCAGTCCGTGCAACTATTGTAGCTTTGGGTTGATTAACCTAAATATCATTTCCATTTGGGGTGAACAAGGCCTTTAAGAAAATGTACACTGAAAAATTACTTTGCTTCATTTCAATTATAAATAATACATGTAGAACAGGGCACTTCTAGGGTTTTTTGCTGCCTGGCCAAACGTTTGCATGCCGCCCATTGCGCACCGCCATGTTTAAGTGGGTGTGGCTTTGTCCATGAACAGGCTTGTTGGTGGGTGTGGGATAATTTACAATTTGAACTTCCTATCACATAGGTATTTAAACAGTTTCCTTAGTCAGTCAATTACCAATATGTAAAATACTAGAAACAGGTATTATCTCTTTCTCAAACAGCTTGTGTTGCCACTACCATATTGCTCCTTTCAGGTTTTTGTTGATCAAAATAACTTATTTTATAGCCTGTGCTATACATGTTGGTTCAACTGTTACAATACATAGAAATCCCTACTTTCTGTAGTCTAAATATTTTAGACAAAGATTTGTAAGCCTGCCACCATGTCAAGCCCTAACTAGCATAACTAGACTTACTTAGCCTAACAAACTTAAGCTAACCTGACCATATAAAATGTTGAAGTTTGTGTTGAAGCAACTTCAAGGTACCGTGTATTTGGATGTCATGTGGGCGGTGCTCATATGCGGTCTTCAGTGCAGAGGTGCCGTCTGAGACAAATATCTCACTCTGCCTAATGGTAGATGTGGCCCTGTGTAAGAAGCATTTCTCTCGTGTGTGTGTTACTGCATGACTTCAGTTCAGAACTTGTTAAGCTCAACCTGACTATTTGACTCTCTGTGAGGGCAAGCATGCTCAGTAATCCCTTTAAGCACACATTGAGAGAGGGAATTTCCCACCATGCAGTTCACACACCAACTGTCACCATTCTAGCTACAGCCTGGATATCTAAAGACAAGTGGACAGATCACACAAAAAATGGTACATTGTTGTTGGGGAAATTATATTTTCCAGCAATGGGCAATTTTAAAACAAATTTCCCAGCGTGCATATCCTTTAAGTAATCTTACATGAGGACAAGGTGTCCCCTAGCATCTAGATGCATCTGCACGTTTACAACCACTGGGACAGGAGCAGAGCAGAGCAAGTGATGTGGACAATATGCAGTAGTTGCCATTTTTTAAATATGTGTTCCACCACCATACCTCTTGTTGCCAGCACTCTCAATCGAGGCTTGTTTTAATAAACAGGAATAAGGATTTATATTAAAAAAACTAGTACTGGGGCCACGTACAGGGAAATACAGGAATGGTATTTGAACTAGATAAAGTTGCAATTTAACTTTAGAGATGCTAAATACTTATCTATGCCTTATACTTATGTAAACAAGAATATTTTGACCAGGGGCATAACTGCAGGGGCATAACTGCAGGGGCCTGGACCCCCTGCAAGGTTGGTGGCTGGGCTCCTGACCCCCCAGATCAGCTGTTTAAAACAGTCGTCATGTGTATGAATGAAACATATGCACAATCACACTCTTTAAGGGCTAAGCCCACCCACGGGTTTTTTTATGGCATTTGCGCGCACGTTTTGTGCATGCGATTGCGCAGTATATTAAATGAACATACGCATGCGCAAATGTGCCGCAACACGCAGAAATTGCTCGCGATTCTGTGCGTGATTTAGTGCATTGTGGGGGCCTCAGCCTAAAAGACTGGAACCGAACTTCGGTTCCAGAAGTTCGTTCCAGTCTCTTACAACCTGATCACGTGTATATTTCATTCAAACGTGCGATCAGTTTAAAAAACAGCTGATCGGCATTGTTGTGGGCTTGTGGCAGGCCCTCCTAGCACGCCCCCCCACCCCTGTTTTCTATTTTAGCTACTAAATGCTTTCTACATCCTTATTACGATTTTATAGTTCCTAAAGGATTGTTCTGTTCTCATTTTGTTTACTTTTACAATACCCAAATATTTAATTTACTGTTATTTTGGGCAGGATGTCTGTGGCTTTTTAAATAGTTTTTAATGGATGAAACAGGAAGCACAAAACTCCATGCCTTTTTATTATATATCAAAAGAAGATATCCTTTTTGATTTTATCTCCTTTCCTAATTCCTTTCCTTTCCTTTTCATATAATTACTTATTTCTATGCCTATATTCACTATCCCTGTTAACTTTAATTACATTCATTATTTTATTTATCCCTTTGTTGAACATCTCTAAACCTATAGTGTTAAACTTGTTTTTGAAATCGCTATCAAGAGGAACAAGCAGCTGCAAACGTTACCTACCTCCACCCCACGCCCCTGAAAAAAAAACCTTGATCAACCCTGATAAACACAGCTGCATTAACAGTATTCTTCTAGTATTCTGTGTTTTGACGACCGATAACGCGTGTGGATTTGTTCTGACTGCTCATAAATGGTATGTTTTTTAAGAGTTTTAGAAAATACTACGTCTTTATGAAATAACTTTTCAGATGATACAATACTTATTATTGTTCAGACTTCATATTACTTATTAGTATAAAAGCGTATTGGTAAATGCAACAACTATTTTACAACCTCACCTTTAATAACTGTTATGCAATCGTAATTGTATATCGCCATACTTTTACGACAAACCCCGGTATTGGAAGTTGCCAATACGGTGGGTTATTGATTATGGCCCATGACATCTAACCCAGTTCACACTAAATAGACTTAACACAAAGGTTGCAGTTATTTATTTAGCGTTAACTAGCTTAAGTCTATTAGACACTTGCAAAGTGTTCATTTGTTTGCTTTCCTTAATGTGACTAAAAAATTTGTTTTGCAGTCAAACAAATTCGGTTTTGGTTTTCTCATATATTTTGCTGTTTCTAATATCATCCGTATTCATCCTTGAGCTGCCTTCTTCCTGTGATTGCTTTAGAGGGGCAAAAGTCTTCTGTTCCAGTATTACCATCACAAACTTCCCCGCAACCTTTCCCAACATGTCCATGAACTTATATTTGTGGAAACTCTAATAGACTTCATAGACAACACAACTTTCATGGGGAAAGAAAGATTAACAAGCTTGTGTTTATTAACAAATAAAATCCTATCAATAGACCGAAAGCATTTTATTGGCTTCCTCAGCTTACAGACCTGGAGATAACAGCCAACCCATTAAAGAGTTAATGTTAGGTATTTTTGACACACTAAAAAACCTCCAGAACTTTCCATCAGCCATAATCATTTGGATAAGATTCACTGTGATCTTTTTAAAAATACACATAATTTGCAAAGCCTTATATTACAAGGAATAATATTTCTGCCATCTGCAATGGATTGTTAAGTACTTAACAAACCTTGAGAGCTCAACTTGACGACAATGAAATCAATGAACTTCCTTATGATCTGTTCAGATCTTTGCAAAAACTCAGATTGCTAAAGCTCAGTAACACAAATTAACAAAACTCAAGCCAGGCACATTTGATTGCCTGCAAAACTTTCAGAGCTATATCTAAATGGGAATCTTTTACTCTTATTCCAAGATACAGCTTTGAAAAGCTAACATCTTTAAAGAAATTGAGTCTATGTCAAACAATATTAAAGCCCTACATGTTAGCATTTTTTCCAGTTTGGTTAACCTAACAGTACTGAGTCTAGATAAAAGGAACTGAAATGTCTTCCATTAGGAATTTTAAACGAAACATCAAATTTACTCATGCTGTCAATTGAAACGACTGAAGACCATTCCTGATCACTTATTTCCAGGCTTAGCCACGCTAAAACTAGATTTGTCAGACAACCAGATTGAAAAACTGCAGATGGATTCTTTTCATGGACTCAACTCTCTCACACACCTTTATCTTCACAATAATAATATAAGTTTTTTGGCCGCAATACATTTAAACATGTAAGTAATCTAAATATGCTTACACTGCATGAAAACAAACTAACAATGCTTCCTGATGGAACACTTGATCCTCTGAACAACCTGATAACGGTGGTACTTCATAGCAATCCCTGGATATGTGACTGCTCATTTGAGTATCTCCTACAATGGATAGATGAACAAGGATTTGACTCAGATTCTGAATCTTCTGTGCAGACCCACATAATCTACAGGAAAAGGTTATTTCACAGTTTCGAAAACAAGATCTAGGTTGTCCAAAGAATATTTTAATTAAAATTCTAAATGTAGATGATCAATTATCACGTCGTTAAATGTTTCTGAAAGCCAATGTTACTAATGACTAATGGTGACTTACGACTTAACTGCATGGTAGATATTGTGGAATAAAAAAGATCCACGGTCTGTTCAAGATGCACCAGATACAACTTTATTTAGTCAGAATTTTAATAACATTTATCCACACTTAAGAAAATGAATGTCAGCATTACTATTAATTAGAAGATGGTTGTACCATATAATTAAAAAATAAATAAATTCAAACTGATGGTATGAAGTAGCATCAAGGTTTTGTGAAATTGTTATTGAAGTAAAATCTGCCTAATCACAAAACTATTGAAACTCTTTGGGTATAAGGGTCTGTTCATAGTTCCCTGCCTTCAATTACCCCACTGTGTAGATAATCACGTCTCTCTTTCTCTGTGTATTTGTAAACTATACTGTATAATTGATAATTTAGTTATGTTTAGGTGAGTTTACAAAGTCTAAAGGTTCACACCCACGCTCAATTTGCGCGAGCAACGAACCCCGACAGCCAAGCACTACACGCAATGAACGGCTGTTTCGGAGAAATTGTCCTGTGTATACGTTCAGTCGGGGGTCAATGCTCGCTCGCAAATTGAGTGTTGTACGAACCTAAAGTGACAACATGGGTGTGAGTGATATAGTGCTGTATCAACAGAGGTGTTCCTAGGGTTTTTGGTACCTTAAACAACGTGCTGCCTATGGTGCTGTGGCAAAGTGGGCATGGCTTTGTGTGTGTGGGTGTGGCTTCTTTTCTGGATGTGGCAAAACTTGATAATTTTATATTTGAATAAAGATTTATAAATTTCTCCATTGTTATAGCACAAAAAACATGTTGGTGCAAGTGGTCCAATACATTAGAAAGATTTGAATCCTGCTACTACTTCAAGCTAAATTCTTGCTTAAATATCCAACATGCCTGGGTGGTGCAAACATTACCATTGATAAGGACAGATGGTGTGTCAGAACCTTAACCGTAGCATTTCAGCCACACTCCAGGCTGGCATCATGTTCTCTTTACAGTGACAGACACTCCCACATCGGGTACCCTGTGATATTGATACGTCACCAGTATAAACAGTAGGGGTGGTAATGTGACTTACCCTGAAAAATATAATGCAAGAGCAAATGCAACACAACCCAAAAACAGCTGGTATTGTTTGTATACAACTTCCCATACAAAATCTCTTGGTACTGAATAGGATTACAACCAATGGCAAGGACATGCAACCGGTGCCTTTCCAGATGTTTGACAGCCCACTTTGGTGCTGCGAGAGCATGATAGAGAATGCACTTCCTGTTTTGCTGTAATAAAAAGTGTTTTTACTAAACACCATACTAATTACTAACATGTTTACAAAAAACACTGCAAAGTCACTGACAGATGTTTTTTACCAAACGAATTTGATGAGGGTAGGTTTGTCATTTACAACTTTCCAACAGTACAATTATGGACCAAGGGCACGCATGCGATTTCATAGCGATTTTGTTGCGTTTGCGCATGCATTTTCTTCATTAGGTATAGGAACCGCATGAGATTGCGATTAAAAATGAGGAATGCAAATCGCAATCAAAACACACCCGAAAACGCGAGTTTTCGTTGCGTTGCTGCGTTTTCAATGATTTGAAAAAAACAGAAACAACCGCAGAAAAATCGCAGCAGTGTGGCTTAGCCACTAATACACTGTTTATCTACCTATTAAATTAAATTAAAAAATAAAAATGACACTGATAAAAAATGTTGCATTTCGATCACAGCACCCATTCAAAACTTTCCACATAAACACATTTTATATGTAACCTCCATCTAACGGGTAAAATCCCCATAATTATCCAATTAAAAAACTATCCCTATCATTTAAAGGGCACTATATAAAAAATGTTCATGTTTCAAAATCCATTAAGCCTCATCAGCATAGTAATACGACATGTAACGTTATGTGCATTATTTAGCAGCTTATACATTATGGGTAAAATTATATCTTTATACACAATTCATACCAGTTGACCTCTGTCGGCGGCAGTTGTGGTCCTCTGGCTGGCAGCGCTTGTGGCCCTGCACAAAAGGGGCCCTTCACAAACTTCACACAAGAGGGCCCTGCACACAAAGAACCCCACACACAAGAAAGACCCACACTTAACCAAACCCCCACAAGCAGGACCGCTCCTACCCGAAGCGGTAGCTTGTCAGAGGTTTTATTTCCCCTTTCCCTGCACTGGCAGGGTGCGGTGCTTGGCAGATTCAAGAACCAAGAATAAGCTTTAGTTGCTGGACTCTGACAATCTGCCTCCTTTCGTTGTTTATCTGGGGTCTGCGCCGTGAGCATATTTTTCATGCTGTTTTATGGTAGGAGCAGCCCGTGTGTCAAACATTCAGAGATTATTACAGGCAGAAATGTTTTATATGTCTGCAAGGGATACATGAAAAGTGATTAAGTAATGGGTTTAGAAGAAAAATGCAATGCAATGTTTTCAACTTATTGTTGGTTTTTACTTTTAAAATGGATTGCCTTAGTCCTACCCCCACAGAAACGTTGTAGATATGCATGTAGAATCCTTTTAGAACTAAAATGGCTTGACTGACAAGCACATGTGATTAAGCAATGACAGTTAAGGGCTCGATTACACGAGACACGGACCAAAATGGATTGCAACGGTCCATTTTCCCTAACCTCATCTTTTTAATTAAGAAGTGTCCATTTCCAGACAGAAATGCGTGTAGCAGTGCATTTTTTTAAAAGAGATCACGTCTCCAATCCGTTAAAAACGTACCACAACACACTTCTGCTTGGAAACCGACAGAAATGTATAAATTCATAATTCATAAAATTTTTGCCTCTGTTATCACCACCTTTTTGCCAAATTTGGACTTTTCGCAATTAGAAAGCAGTGCTTACCAGTGGGAAAAGTCATTACCAGCTAACTTTCGCCATAAATCGCTGTGGCAGCTGCTCGATCATACTGTATTTATAAATGGCGAACAGTCTTTTATTGCGTAAAATTCAGCCATTCAAAATTGCCCAGTCTGAGGTGGTGAAAACGCATAGTGCCCATTTATTTAGCCTGCAAAGGTTCCATGGAAGGTGTCAGTACATTGTGGAGTGTTTTCTCAATACTAATTAGTACCCGGGAGGACTATTTTCCAGCATTTTTTCTCGATTTTTCTAGATCACGTTTTAAAGGTTCCGATATTTATTTACCAATATAGTCAAATGCGGTTCTAAGGGACTATTATAAAGGGCTTTATTTTTGCATTTTGTTTTCCCCCGACTTCACCATAATTTTTCAAACTTTCAACTTTCTTTCATCATAGTTATTAAAAAGGCAAATTTTCATCAAAGGCGAAAATTATGTGGCAAAAAGTAGCACTATGCTGAAAAAGTGGCAAAGTTTAGTTCAGAGCATATGTTGGTAAAAAGGTTACTGTTAGGAGTGGATAGTGATCTTGTCTGTTTATCTGATCTGTGTGTCCTCTGTCTTTCCTCTATTGCTGGCCAGCGAACCTCTCTTCTATTTACTGTTTTTCCTACAGACAAGGTGACTAGACTTCCTACCCCTATGATATGGTTGAATAAACAATAGCCATAGAGCATTAAGAATACCGTCTGATGTTATGTTGTGTAAAGTAACAGGTGGAATCTGATTGCATAGTCTGAGTGTAATTGGTTATTTGTAAAACCTGCAGCAGGAGTGTTTTATGATTTTTATTACTTTATACCATATTCTGTTGTAACAGTCTTGATTGATTTACAAACATTGTACAATTTCTTTATACATGTGATGTACAAAAATGTTTATTTTAGATAAGAACTATCTGTATTTTGTTATTTATGTTATGTGTCTTTAAAAGCTAAGGGTGCTGGGAAATCCACCCCAGCTGTAAAAGTTAGTGCAACTGATTATTCAGGGGAGACTCCGAAGTCAGAGCGATCAGTCTGACTGGTTTGAAACAAACCCTGTTGTGTTTGGGAGTTTACACACGTCCATAGTGTGAATTGCTGTTTCTTTTCTTATATTGTTGCTTTTCCTATTAAACTGAACCTGCACCAAACGCCAACGACTGAGTGAAAGACATTGTTTTTTTTGTGATACAAAACACGTCCTAACATATGGTGGCAGCTTTGGCAGGATTGTATCTTATGTTGGATTAACGATAATTTTGTACATGCAGGAGTCAAGGCACGTGGAAGGAGGTATATCTGGACTCAACTCTCAAGATGGTCTCTGCGTTCAAAGGTAACTGAGCGTCTCAGTTGTTGCCTGCAGTTAAAGAGACTTGCCTGTTGTTAAAGGGACGGTGCCTGCTGTTAAAGGGATGGAGCCTGATTTAGATCCAACCTGGGTGCTGGAGCGAGGCCTAAACAGCAAGAAGCTGCGATTGAAGAGAAAATGTTCTTTCTGATAAAGGTGAAGATACTCCTCTTGTGAGTAGTAGTATTCCCAAAAATATTAGGATCTCCTAGTTTGGCTGATAAAAAACCAAGAGTTGGGTGATCAGCGCAGACAACAGGAAGAAAAATTTTTCTATGAGCAGGAAAAATACAGGAGAGAGAGCAGAACTGGAACATAAAGAGGAAATGCATTTGCAGGAAGCTGAAAAAGCCAAGAGGGATGATCAATTCTTCCAGGTATTAAAGCAATTCAGTATAATATTTCTCCTGTTCACAATTTGAAACTGACTAAATTGACAGAGACTGATGATATAAATCATATCTACGATATGAAAGGGTGGCTCAAACAAGTAAATGGCCAGAGAATCAGTGGGTTATTCATCTAGCACCCTTCTCACCAGTAAAGCACAACAAGCAGCCAAATGACAATAGAGGATGCTGAGGATTATGCAAAGTGAAAAAAGCTATTTTGAGAAGGTATAATATTCATCCTGAAACCTTTCGTCAAAGGTTCAGAACTTACAAGTATTGTGACAAAGGGGTCCTAGAGAGACCTACACCTTTCTGATTGAATTGTGTAACAAGTGGATTGTTCCAGAGAGAAAAAGACGGTACATGAGGTTTTGGGAATTATTATTCTAGAACAATTCTTGGAAATTCTCCTGAACCAATTAGGATCTGGGTTAAGGAGCATCAACCAGAGACTGGAGATAGCGCTGTGACACTGGCAGAGAATTATTTGCTGGCAAGAAAAGGACTGCCAAGAAGACCCATATTGGTAAGGCCACACCCTAACTGTTACTACTGACATACCAAGTCCAAATCTTTTGAAGAGCAAGAGCTATGGTAAAGATATTGTCTGTTTTTCATGTGGTAAAAAGGACATTTAGCCAAAGACTGTGAAATTAAAGGGGGTAATGGCCAAGGAATTTTCTACAAACTGTGTTGATATTGTACATAATTATTTACAACCTGTCAAAATTGATTCTCAGTATGTGAATGCTTTGATTGTACAGGGATCAACCGTCTTTAATAAGGTCGAATTTGCTTCACTTTCCTAAAACAAATGGTTGTTTACATGTAACTTGTGTACATGGAGATACCAAGGTATATCCTAAAGCAATGATACCAATGGAGATTGCTAATCAGAAGGTGTCATTAGACATGGGAATAGTGCCTACATTACCATACCCTGTTATTTTGGGTCAGGATACCCCTGGCTTCCATAATATACTGAAAGGGACAATTCTGTTTCTCTGCTGAATAACTAGATCTCAGGTTAAAGTCAGTTTATACAGAGAAACTTGGTAATGTATTCCCTTTGAAGATGAGATATTTCATGGCACTGGTAAAACACATCCTTCTAGAAAAGAAAAGAGGATTATGCGCCAGGAATGGAGATCCAAAAACTCTTTTCTAGAAGAACCTTTTCAATCTCTCAAATGGGATGGGGCTATTTCTGTAAAGCAGCAGAAAGATACCACCCTCAGCCCACTATTCAAACAAGCAAAGGAAATGTCAAATGGACAAAAACATTTTCCTTGCTATCAATGTAAAAAATGGACTTATAATCGTGTGTGTGAACACCCACAGACTAAAGAGCAAGTGTGGCAAATGGTAGTACCTCTGAATACAGAGAGTCAATCATGAAAATAGCTCATTCCATACCATTAGCAGGCCATTTGGGTAGAAAAAAACCCTACCAGGATATAAACAGGTTCTTTTTGCCCAAAATACATACAACAGCTAGTTTTTTGTGATTCTTGTTCAGAGTGCCAGTACACTTCTCCTAGGGGTAAAAAGTGTAAGATGGTGCCAGTTCCTTTGGTGGATACCCCATTTGAAAGAATAGCCATGGATATTGTTGGTCCTCTTGCAAAAGTGAGCAAAGGAAACCAATATATACTAGTTGTAAGCGACTACATACTCGCTATCCAGAGGCTATTTGAAAAGTATAACAACAAGAAAAATAGCAGAAAATTAATTAACTTTTTAGTCAAATGGGATTCCCCATACAATTCTTACTGACCAAGGTTCAAATTTCCAGTCTAATTTAATGAAGCAAATAAATTGTCTTCTTGGTATTCAGGCTGTACGAACCATCCTTATCACCCACAAAGTGATGGATTGGTTGAGCGTTTTAATCAGACTCTAAAAAAAATGCTTAGGAAATTTGTACAACAAGATCCAAACACTGGGATCAATTGCTTCCATATTTGTTGTTCGCATACCGGGAGGTTCCTCAAGCTCTAGTGGTTCTCTCCATTTGAATTGCTGTATGGGAGACGACCAAGAGGACCACTGGATGTGATTAAAGAATATTGGGAGAAACCAGATTCCAACCAGAAAATTTGATTGACTATGTAATTTCTATGAGAGACAAATTGAATAAGATGGCAATTTGTCCAAGATAACCTTGCTGAATCCCAATCTTATATGAAGCAATGGTATGATAAATGTGCGACAGAAAGCATTTTTACCTGGTGATAAAGTCTTACTCTTATTGCCATCCTCTGATAATAAGTTGTTAGCTAAATGGCAAGGGCCCTTTAAAGTACACGTCAAACTGGTCCGGTGGACTATGAAATCCTTTTGTCTGAAAGTTCTCGTCAAAAAAAGATTTTCATGCTAATGTTTTAAAAAAGTGGGTGGACAAACCTGCTAAAACTTGTACTATTCTCTCAGAATATAACCCAAATGTTATTGAACAGTTTACTCAAGGGTATCACTTGAGGGTTTAGAACTTTCAGAAATTAAAAGAGGTAAAAATCTTACATCTAAGCAGAACCAAGCATTGGATGACTTGCTTTATAAGTATAAGAAAACATTTGTATCTACCACAGGGCACACTAACCTAGTTGAACATATCATTGACACAGGCTCTACCAAGCCTATACGTCAAAAACCTTACAGGGTGCCAGAGAAACTAAAACCAGTAATAGAAGCAGAACTAGAAATCATGTTACAACTAGGCATTGTAGAGCCCTCTTTTAGTCCCTGGTGTTCACCCATTGTTATTGTACCTAAGAAAAATGGTCAATATGGCTTTTGCATTGACTTTAGAAAAATAAATCAAACCTCGAAATTTGATAACTATCCAATGCCACGCATTGATGACATGATTAGCCAGTTGGGTGAAGCTCAATATATATCCACATTTGACTTAACGAAGGGTTACTGGCAAATCCCTTTAAGAAAGAATCATGCCAGAAAAACTGCTTTTGCCACACCAAAAGGTTTATATCAATTTACCCATATCCCTTTGGTTTACATGGAGCCCCGCAACGTTCCAACGTTTAATGGACAAGATTTTAAAATCCCACCAGGCATATCTGCATCGTATCTTGATGATGTTATCATATTTAGTGCAGATTGGAAATCTCATCTTAATCATTTAGATAAAGTAATCTGTGCAATTTCGAAGCTGGGCTAACAATTAATCCAGTTAAATGCAGTGTGGCCCAAAAAGAAACTTCATACCTGGGTTATGTGATAGGTGGAGGAAAAATAAAACCAGAAGCCTCAAAGATCTCCCGCAATAAAGGATGCCCCTATTCCTAAAACTAAAAAAGAGGTTAAATCTTTTTTGGGATTGGCTGGTTATTACCGCCGCTTTATTCCTAATTTCTCAGATTTAGCGCTCCTCTTAGTGATCTTACTAGAAAAACGGGCAAAAAACTAGTTGAATGGACTCCTAATTGTAATCAAGCATTCAATGTTTTGAAGGAGAAGCTTTGTACTACCCCATCTAAATAACCCAAACTTTTCTCTCCCATTCCAAGTGCAAGTCGATGCATCAGAGAGAGGAATAGGAGCTGTACTTTGCCAAATAAGAGAATCAAAAGAGCATCCTATTTTGTTTATCAGCAGAAAACTTTTTCCCAGGGAGCAAAAATACTCTACCATAGAAAAAGAATGTCTGGCTATAAAATGGGCTATTGAGAGTTTACGTTATTATTTGAGAGGGAAGAAATTTGTCTTCATTTCAGACCACCTCTCTTTATATTGGTTACATAAAATGAAATGTGATAATGCTTGTTTGACAAGGTGGTACCTGGCTCTGCAGCCTTTTAATTTCACAGTAGAATACAAGTCGGAAGTCAACATAAAATGCTGACTACCTATCAAGATTTGGTGCCCACGTCCAAACAGACTTGGTGAAAGAACAAGCTTTCACTTAAGCTGGGGGGTATGTTAGGAGTGGATAGTGTGATCTTGTCTGTTTATGTGATCTGTGGTCCTCTGTCTTTCCTCTATTGCTGGCCAGCGAACCTCTTTTTCTATTTACTGTTTTCCTACAGACAAGGTGACTAGACTTTCCTACCCCTATGATATGGTTGAATAAAACAAGTAGCCATAGAGCATTAAGAATACCTGTCTGCTGTTATGTTGTGTAAAGTAACAGGGTGGAATCTGATTGCATAGTCTAAGTGTAATTGGTTATTTGTAAAACCTGCAGCAGGAGTGTTAAGATGTTTTATTACTTTATACCATATTCTATTGTACAGTCTTGATTGATCTTACAAACATTGTACAATTTCTTTATACATGTATGTACAGAAATGTTTATAGATAAGAACTATCTGTATTTTGTTATTTATGTTATGTGTCTTTAAAAGCTAAGGGTGCTGGGAAATCCACCCCAGCTGTAAAAGTTAGTGCAACTGATTATTCAGGGAGACTCCTGAAGTCAGAGCGATCAGTCTGACTGCAGTTTGAAACAAACCCTGTTGTGTTTGGAGTTTACACACTTCCATAGTGTGAATTGATGTTCTTTTTCTTATATTGTTGCTTTTCCTATTAAACTGAACCTGCCCCAAACGCCAACGACTGAGTGAAAGACATCGTTTTATTTTTGATACAAAACCCACGTCCTAACAGTTACACTACTTTGAAAAGCCACCAGGGAGTGTCAAATTGGTTAATATGGGAACATACCATAGTGCTGTGTAAGATATAGTCACGTTAATGGAACATTCCAGTAAGTAAAAAACATGCCTTAAAGGGCATCTATAGTGGGAAAATGAACTTTTTTTCCTTTCTTTCCATGTGTTCTATAATTCCCCACAACCCCCAGAGTGTCTTCACTTTTTTCAGATTCCCTCTGTCCTGCGATACACCAGTTAGAAGAATAGTGATTTCATTCCTCTACTCCTACTTGGACTGTCAATCAAATCCCTGTGACGTGATCCCCCCTCCCCGCTCTGTAATAAGCATAGAGATAAGAGCATTAGCAGGGGGAGAGAGGTAGCTTTGATGGTAGATATAAGGCTGCACTTGACCCCCCCTTCTAAATAGCTTTCACTGATTTGATGATGGGTCACAAAGTGAGAGATCGTAAACTGTACTGTTCTTCTTCTTCCGTGTCTCCAGGACAGCTTGCTTTCTATTGGCCACTGTGTGTGGGTGTGTTTTACAGGATGTTGAACTTTTAACTCCAACTGCACATGATAAGCTTGTCGGTTAGTTGGAGTTGAGACATGGAGGAGGTAACAGAGGGGAGGGGGAAGGGGGGAGTGCTGCACAGAGATCTGACACCATGGTTAAACAAAGTCACTGACAGAGATAGGATTAAGGCAGCACAGAGTACATGAATTTAACTTTGCAAAGGGGCAATGTGTTTTTTTCACTATAGATGCCCTTTAAAAGAAAAGTGAACTATTCCTTTAATGTATTAATTGAAGGAGCTATGCCTTACCTCCCGTTCTTCAATCAATTGAGCAGGAGCCATGGACGAAAGTAAGTATATCTTTCAGGCAATCCACCGCTGGAGGGATGAAATCTCCGACCACTTCCTCTGTTATAGGTGGAAAAAAGGTGAAATTTCAGCAATTCATAAATAGCGTTAAACAAAAAATGTCAAAATAGCTCTGAAATCTCGCCTCCTCTGCTTTATAAATTTGACTCTAAATTCATCATATAGAATAGTGGATTTTTGCTAAAGACTCCCTTTTAATGTTTTTTTTTTGCTTGCAGTAATGGCCGATGCTAGAGAGCAGTTTCTCTTTTCGACGCGATACCAGACTTAACGCAATGAATTAGGCGAAGTTGTCAATGCACATCACCACAGTGATTCATTTTGCGTCAAAAATTAGCATTTTTACAAATATGGTGAAAATAACACTTTTTTGCCATTGCGATGTCCTGCAATAGCGAACTTTTACAAATGTGCCCCTAGTCTCTACATTTTAAAGATTTAGACCACATTCAAGTAATTACTAGAAAAAAAGACTACACTATTTACTGGGGTAAACTTGTGAGATCTCAAATATATTCGAAAATGAAGCCTTAAAGGTGGGTACACACACAGGGACTTGACCAAGCATTCACTACTAGTGAGCGCTCAGCCAGGATAAAATGACTATAACAGTTGCCGCGACCGATCGTGCAATCCCATAGGGAACCAACGGGTCTGGCTGCCCTTTCGTCAGATCCGGACAAGAGGGTAGCCGAAACCAGAACAGATTTTTCGGGCCAACTGACGAATACACGGAAGAATCAGTCTATTGGCCCTAAAAATTTGCCTGTATGTACCCAGCCTTACTGGTGAGTTTTTTTTGTGGATATGTAATTGTTCAGATGTGCACTTTTCTCTAAAGGGATAACTGTTCCCCCCCCACACACACACACAACACACAAACCTATCCATATGTAAATTTTTCAGGTAATATGTACAGGTACTGTGTGTATGTACCTTTGACATTCATTACCGAGGTACTTATAAACTGCTTATATAAAGGTTCCCTATAGTACTGGTTGGCGCCAGGGATAATGACAGGCAGGTATGTGTTATAAGATTTTCCAATTAAACAGAGTTAGGTAGGAACTGAGGGACTACATGACAACATAAAATTGCCAAACTGTGTTTTTTATTGTGCTACACACACACAACATGTTTCGGAAATAATCCGTTATCAAATTACACTTGATAACGGCCCACATTCGCCTTCAAATAGGATGAATTAGAATATGACAGTGCAGAAACAAGAAAAAACAGTGCACACCAGTCTTATCAAGTGTTTACTAGTACATAACTGCTATAACACATTACATTTCAGTGTCTACACACCTTCATCAGACATAATTAAGCCACACATCACAGAAGCAGGTTAATTTAGACAAGAGAAAGGTAATCAAGATTGCCATCTAGTGGTACAATTCTAAACATTCCAACCCATACAGTAACATGGAGTAAAGCAAATGGAAACAGTAATCAAAATAAAATAAAGAAACATGCAAATATCTGCATGCTAGAAAATACTTGAGATTTAGTTCCTTGGGTTGAAGTGCATCAAGGGTGTAGTTCCACAAAGCTTTGTTTTGTAGTACAGTCTTATGGTTCCCTCCTCTTTTAAGAGGAATTTGTAATGTGATGCTTAAAGGGCATGTCCAACTGCAAAATAAACTTTTAACATAATCTAGAGGACGCTAGCCCACCCCGAACCGCTAGGTTTGTTTGTTAAAAAAGGCTGCAGAACTCTACTTAGAGTTCTTCTATCCCCCGGCGCTCTGATCTCGGCCCTCTGCTTGCTGGAACTGCAAGTAGGGGGCCGAACCGACAGCCACGTCTCTGATTGGCTGAAAGACAGGCAATCAGAGACACGGCTGCCGGGGGAAACTTCTTTTAACAAATGGACTGTTTGGGGTGGGCTAGAGTGCCCTACAATGTGTGAAGAGTTTTTAAAGGTAGGGCAACCAGCAGCAAAGAGAGCTCAAGAGGGATGGAGGGAGGGGGGAAAGGGACCTGCTGCAGATGACATGGTCCTCTCAGAGGACAAGGAGGGGGCAGATACCTTTCACACAGGAAGACACCTCCATCACTCCGAAACCAACCCACCAGATCGATCACAGTCCCCCACCCCCCTCCCTCTACTCCACTCTAAACATGCAAGAGCGTTTGTGCATGCGTAAGTTCTTACTGGTCAGACATGCAATTTTCTATGTTAGAACTGTGGCCAGGTCACCCATAGCCCCCAGATGTAGATTACCTAGGTCTAATATCTACCTGTCCTCTTCTTATTGCGGCTTGCGGAGGAGAAGATATGTGTGCATGGGAAAAGCTGCCAGCGTGAGTCCATTAAGGAGGTAGTTATGAGGAAAGCTGCATAGCAGTAACAGAATACATTAGAAAATAATATACTGGCAAGTAGCATCTCAGAGGCAGAGTTCCATATGTTCTATTTATAGCAATCAGAGACTCAGCAATTTAAATATCGTTTAATTATAACTAAAACAGTGCAAACAATAAATGACAGAAAAATATGTCAAAAACATAACACAGACAAGTAGAAAAACAGTAAAAAAAAAAAAAAAAAAAGGATGAAAAAGTGAAAATAATACTTAAAGGGTATGTCCACCCTGAAAACCATTTTTTAATATATGATTCCCCCTGTCCCCCCAGCCCCAACCGCTCTATTTTTATTCTTAGAAAGTTCCCCAAACTTTACTTACCTCCCCTCTTTCCCCCGCCGCGCTGCCGGCCCTCTGCTTGCGAGAAAATGCAAGCAGAGGGGCGGGACTGGCAGTCGCGTCTGTGATTGGCTGAGCGGCAGCCAATCACGGACGCGGCTGCCGGGAGTTCATTGCAGCGGGGGAAAGAGGGAAGGTAAGTAAAGTTTGGGGCACTTTCTAAGAATAAAAATGGAGCGGTTGGGGCTGGGGGGACAGGGGGAATCTTTGCTGGAAAGGGATTTACACTAGGGGGAGGGAATCCAAATCGGGAGGGGGAGGGAGGGGGAGAAGGGCTGCAGTACGCATGCCAAACTTCTCCCGGAGGCCAGGTAGGAGGCAGAGTCCTATATGGACTCTGCTATCCTCCTGGTGGGCAGTTTTTGAGACTTTGGGGGGGGGACATGCCCTTTAATTTCAGCCCTTAATGTACTGGATGAAGTGGAGGAAGTAGATCTGTGAAGGATGGAGTCCAGAGTTACCGGCCCTCAAAATAACTCTAATTAGTATTATTAGTCCAAAATTAGATGGTAATGGAGAGCTCCTTCTTTGAGTTTTAGAGCTATTCTTATCCCCTGGACAGGCGTATATTACCAACACCAAATCTGGAAAGGTGTGGGCTGAACAAGAGGAGTGTAACAAACTCTAGGTGGTGGTCACCCCGACACACCAACAAGATGGCTATCCCTGCAAATTCCCACATTGCGTTGTAGTAACGCGCCATAAAATGCCAACTTACAAATTCCTATTCAGGGCGGTTAGATGGATTTATAGGTTCCAAAATTGAATAAAAAATGAATACTGTTTATTAATCCATAAGACAGCCAAAACGGTCTCCCTCGCATTCCACATCAAGTAGACCATGGGCGTTTAGATTCCCATGATACGGCTTTTGCTCCCGAGTCCCCTTTTAAAAACAGTTTACGTAAATGATGGTTTCAGAAAGAAAGAAAAAAAAATTTGTCTCTAGCATGAATATAATTTGGCTATGAATTATTCCAATATGGCTAATCACCCCCTGCAGTGTCTGGAGTCTGTTTAGCACCTAGACAATACAGACGACGGGAACCACAGGATGTCCCTTTCTCCATACAAATATAAATTAATCACATGATTGTGACAGGGATATATTAGGGTATATTAGGGGTGGATTATATATATACTAGCAAAAGTGTGCCCGTTGGTGCACAGTAGGTTTTTTATGTGTTAATTTTATTTAGTTTTATTTGCTGGAGTGTTAGTTACATATATTGATTACAATATATGTGTACGCTACTCGCCACTTACAAGGCCCTCCATTTTAGGGTAGTCCTATCTAAGAATGACATTTTAAGTAATAATGCTGTTATTTTTGTAGTGTAATTATTATGTATTCGATAAGTTTTTTCCTAATGATAACTTCCCGCGGCACTTGGAGCCTTTCCTGGTAGTTCCGTCTTCCAGTGGTAGTTTGCGGCTGGTCGTGGCTGAAAACCAGGCTCCCAGGCCCCGCCGCGAGTGTTGGGAGGCTCTGCGGGGCTTCCCGCGGCACTTGGAGCCATTCCTGGTAGTTACGTCTTCCAGGAGAGAGAGACAGACCAGGTGCTGTCAAGTTGTATACATACAATATTGTACACACATTAACTCCTTCCTCCAGCTAATCCCCAGGGCTCTCAAGCAGGAACAGGCAGCCTCTCAATACCAAGCAACAGCAGGGATCGCCCACCATTTCTATAGGCAATGCCTTCTCTCCCAGTTAAACGGAACTCTATTGGCTTTTACCTGGATTCCGACCAATGTGGAAGGGGTTTGTTAGATGCTGTAGTTTACACACATGGTGCTTGTTTAATATGGGGTATTCCTATTGGCTGCTAGAATACAGTCGGACACTATTACAGTAATGTGACAATTTTTTAATAATTGTACTAACCTGGAAGCTGATCATTGTGAGCACTGCTGCTAACAGGACAGGAGACAGAGAGACAGACAGACAGACAGAGACAGAGCGAGAGAGAGAGACAGAGCGAGAGAGAGAGACAGAGAGAGACAGACAGAGAGAGAGAGAGAGACAGAGACACACAGAGAGAGAGAGAGAGAGAGAGACAGAGAGACTAAAGCAAAAAATAACATTTAGACACTTACCAGCATAAGAAGGAAACTTCCCTTCAGGGAAGAAGCCAAAACAAAGGGATCCTTTAGTAACGCAGCCTGTAGGAGAAAGAAAAGTCTTCAGTAAAGCAATGCCATTTGGCCACGCCAACCCACTCCCACTACACATTGCATTTGGATATGAAGCTCTCTCCCACAATGCAATACAGCAGGATATAACTCTAAAACATCCTTACACTCTCTCCCGCAATGCAATACAGCAGGATGTCAGCTACACTTACTGGGAAAGCAAACTTTTTTTGATTGCCATTAACTTGCACATGCTCACTAAGTCTCTACCACAATGCAAAGCTAAAGGATGTTACTGTAAAGCATGCATTGCATCCGGATGTGATGTAAACACTGCAACTTTCTTTTCATTGGCTAATAGTGCTACAGCAGCTACCAGAAGCACACACCTATTGGATAATAAGGACAATAAGGAAATTACAGCAAACTTCCTTTTATTTTCCCATGCAGAATTGAATACATTTGAGAGGTGTGTTTATAGCTCCCATTTTGACCAGTCCATTCAAATGTGGGGAGATTCTGTATGTTAGTACTTTTTTTATTTCATATGCCATTTACACACTGTTACACACTTATATATCTTTATTTAGAACAGATTAATAAACTAATTAATGTTATACCTTTTACATTACAAGATACACTAACCATGTATAATATTATTTTAGCCTACCCCCACCTACATAGTACAGTCTAAAAACTCAATGCAATCTCCACAAAATGGAAAATATTTTTATATAAAGGAAGGATATATACTGTATACACTCGAGTATAAGTCGATCCGAGTATAAGGTACCTATTTTTACCTGAAAAATTAGTAAAAACTGATTGACTCAAGTATAAGCCAAGGGTAGAAATTTTATATATATATATATATATATATATATATATATATATATAATAGAAGAATTCCTATACATTAATCCCATTCAGTAATATCCAAATCCAGTACCAGTAACCCCCAATTCCTTGTCACTCCAGATGTTTGGAAACTACAACTCCCAGCATGCTTTGGTTGCTGGGAATTAATTAACCTTACCATCATTTACAATTCTACTGACCCCCTCATAGTAAAGAGCACTCTGACCCCCATATAGTAAAGGGCACTCTGACCCCAATAGTTAAGTGTCACCTGAGAGTTGTAGTTTCAAGCTCTCACTTGCAGTGAACTAGCAGCCATTTTGCCCTAAACTGAGAAGACCCATCAGATTTACAGCATTTACAGTAATCTCACATCAACGCGTTTCAGTCCACCTGATGTTTTATCTGCAATATTTGTGCTGCTGTAATGTGGAGAAAATATATATATTTTTGTTACAATCAGATTCTTCCAGAAAGCATACCAATAAAATTCTTTCTGAAAGTTTCTGATTGTAACCAATTTTGATATGATACAATCAGATTCTTTCAGAAAGATTCTGATTGGTATGCTAACCAATCATATTTTTTTCTTAACAGAATTTGTTACATTCAGATTCTTTCAGAAAGATTCTGATTGGTTAGTATACCAATCAGATTCATTTTCAATCAGAATTGGTTTCAATCAGCTTATTTCAGAAAGAGTCTAATTGGTTAGTATACCAATCAAATAATGTTTAAGAATATGGTTGTAACCAATTCTGATTAGTTACAATCAGATTCTTCCAGAAAGCGTACCAATAAGATTCTTTCTGAAAGTATCTGACTGTAACCAATTCTGATTGGATACATTCAGATTCTTTCAGAAAGAATCTTATTGGTACGCTTTCTGGAAGAATTTTATGAGAAGAATCTGATTGTAACAAAAATATAATATTTCTCCCCATTACAGCAGCACAAATATTGCAGATAAAACATCAGGTGGACTGAACGCGTTGATGTGAGATTACTGTAAATGCTGTAAATCTGATGGGTCTTCTCAGTTGGGCAAAATGGCTGCTAGTTCACTGCAAGTGAGAGCTTGAAAACTACAACTCTCAGGTGACACTTAACTATTGGGGTCAGAGTGCCCTTTACTATATGGGGGTCAGAGTGCTCTTTACTATGAGGGGGTCAGTAGAATTGTAAATGATGGTAAGGTTAATTAATTCCCAGCACCAAAGCATGTGGGAGTTGTAGTTTCCAAACATCTGGAGTGACAAGGAAGGGGGACGGTACGTGAGGTATACGAAGGAGAAGGAAGGAACCATAAAAGATATATAAATAAATATATAAAAATATATAATATATATATAACATTCTACCCTGGCTTATACTTGAGTCAATCAGTTTTTACTAATTTTTCAGGTAAAAATAGGTACCTTATACTCGGATCGACTTATACTCGAGGTGTATACAGTATATATCCTTCCTTTATATAAAAAATATTTTCCATTTTGTGGAGATTGCATTGAGTTTTTAGACTGTACTATGTAGGTGGGGGGAGGCTAAAATAATATTATACATGGTTAGTGTATCTTGTAATGTAAAAGGTATAACATTAATTAGTTTATTAATCTGTTCTAAATAAAGATATATAAGTGTGTAACAGTGTGTAATGGCATATGAAATAAAAAAAGTACTAACATACAGAATCTCCCACATTTGAATGGACTGGTCAAAATGGGAGCATAAAAACCACCTCCAAATGTATTCAATTCTGCATGGGAAAATAAAAGGAAGTTTTGCTGTAATTTCCTATTGTCCTTATTATCCAATAGGTGTGCTTCGTAGCTGCTGTAGCTATTAGCCAATGAAAAGAAAGTTGCAGTGTTTACATCACATCCGAGGATGCAATGCATGTTACAGTAACATCCTTTAGCTTTGCATTGTGGTAGAGACTTAGTGAGCATGTGCAAGTTAATGGCCAATCAAAAAAAAGTTTGCTTTCCCAGTAAGTGTAGCTGACATCCTGCTGTATGCATGCGGGGGAGAGTGTAGGATGTTTTAGAGTTATATCCTGCTGTATTGCATTGTGGGAGAGAGCTTCATATCCAAATGCAATTGGTAGTGGGAGTGGGTTGGCGTGGCCAAATGGCATTGCTTTACTGAAGATTTTCTTTCTCCTACAGGCTGCGTTACTAAAGGATCCCTTTGTTTTGGCTTCTTCCCTGAAGGAAGTTTCCTTCTTATGCTGGTAAGTGTCTAAATGTTATTGTTTTGATTTAGCATACCAATAAAATTCTTTCTGAAAGTTTCTGATTGTAACCAATTCTGATATGATACAATCAGATTCTTTCAGAAAGATTCTGATTGGTATGCTAACCAATCATATTTTTTTCTTAACAGAATTTGTTACATTCAGATTCTTTCAGAAAGATTCTGATTGGTTAGTATACCAATCAGATTCATTTTCAATCAGAATTGGTTTCAATCAGCTTATTTCAGAAAGAGTCTAATTGGTTAGTATACCAATCAAATTATGTTTTTAAGAATATGGTTGTAACCAATTCTGATTAGTTACAATCAGATTCTTCCAGAAAGCGTACCAATAAGATTCTTTCTGAAAGTATCTGACTGTAACCAATTCTGATTGGATACATTCAGATTCTTTCAGAAAGATTCCGATTGTTTAGTTTGCCAATCAGATTCTTTTCCAATTAGAATTGGTTACAATTAGATTCTTTCAGAAAGAATCTGATTGGTTAGTTTACCAATCAGTTACTGATTGTAACCAATTCTGACTTGAAAGAATTGGATTATCTGTTCCCCAGGCCATTTCCCAGGTCCCAGAGCCATTAACAGTAAGTTACTGTATCAGTTTTACAAAATTTTCTAAAATTCCTTTGAAATATAAAATTTCTAAAATTTCAGTGACCCTCGAAAATAGAATGCATAAAATCGAAACACGGTTTGATCGCGAGGAAAGTTATTTTTTTTAAACTTCTGGATGTATGTAAGTTTTCCCAGACCATTTTCCAGGTCCACAGGTGGAACGGATTTTAGCAGTTTCGCCCATCTCTCAAAACCCTGGATTTAAATATCTTCCTGTATAGATTAAAAAAAAAAAATCAGAAAAATGTGATAATGTTATATAACAAATATAACATGGATAATGTCTGTCTTATCTAGATGTAAAGGTGGCCATACATGAACGATAATGGGTAAATCCCTCGTATGGGGATCAGTCGTTTACATGTGTGGCGGTTTCCGATGCAACTGGCCGACAGATACCAATGTGATCTGTTGGCACATTGCGATGGAAATCGCATGTGTATGGCCACCTTTAGGCTGCACTTTATGAATATTTAACGTGTATTTCTAAAGCACTAACACTTCCAATACAATCCAAAAGATGTGTGTATATATGTCCCCTCTAATACCTATTGGGGTACACCCAATAGGTTCCCTTCTGCCTCTGTATATTGTGTAAAATATTCATTTAGGGGATGTGACACTAATAGAACCAGGATTTCATAGGATTTCTTTTATTTTTAACATCTTGTCGTTATTTTTTTTGTACAAATCCCTAAATTTTATAGTAGTGTGTATAACGGAAACTCTTGTTTCAAACAATAAGTAGTGTTTAGTGTTTAGTACATGTAGAATCAGGTTCTTGCCTGATTTAATTTTGTCTTTTTGGATGTCCCTATGCAATTGTGGTGGGTTTCTAACTTATGCATCTCATCAGGAGTAGTTGTAGGTGTTTTTTGGATTCTTGTTTAAGTCTGGTACTGTGTTAATGAGTGTGGCCCTAACAACACATATTAATGCTTCCCATTTTATGGAATCACATGTGGGGTCATTCTGGTGGGTTTCTTTAAAGGTAGTTATATTTTCTTTGAGTGCCTGGAGACATAGTTGGTCTCTGAGGAGGCGGTGTTTAGTCTCCATTCCTGGCAGGTTAGTGTGGTGGGCATCCTTAAGGAGAGATATGCTGGGGAGTGATCAGACCAGATATGGAACCTAATGTGCTCGGGGTAAATATATGAGGTGAGAAATAGATCTATTCTGCTATAAGTGTCATGTGATGCCGAATAGTATGTGTAGTCTTTTGTATTTTGATGTTGGGTTTGTCATATTCATTAAATCTAATTTTTGAAGTTTGCGTTCAGTAGTGTATCCTCCCCGAATCAGATCTTTTAAATATTGAAATTTTAGTTTCATACAGACATCCGATTTGGTGACAGACAGCCGAGTGATATCACAGGCACAACGAACGGCCATTTCGGGGGATTGTCGCACGGTGTATGCGTTCGGTCGGGGTCGTCATGGCGGATCAATGAACGACCCCCAACCGCACACACCGTTCGACCATCACCTGAAATGGGCGATTCTATAACTAAGAAGACTTGTATGTTGTTGCCAGTACAACTTAGCCCATGTAGACTTCAATTAAAGCTTTGAAATTTACTGCGCTGTAGTATAGTGCATAGTCAAGACTTGTCAGGGGATTCAGCGAGGGAGCGCTCTCACGGGTAATTTTAAGGCTTTGTTCCCAGCTCCTGTAACTAATTTATGCGTTGGCTCCCGGGTGTACTTTTGGCCATGTCTCTCTCTCGTGCAAGTGGGGTGCCATTTATTCGAGATTGAAATTTAGTGTTTTTTTTTTATTGTACTGGGCGAGATTTCTTTTTTCAAAAATAAGTGCCACACTCCCCTCTATGCCTAATAAAAATTTCTGTGCGTTCCCCCACTCACTTCCCACTCAAAAACTTCTGCACACTTCCCCCTCCTCGGCAGCCGATCAGAACTTGGTCCACGGTCCAACATAGGGATGGCAACATAGAGATGGGGAAACAGGGAGAAGATTGGAGTTCCTTTTTATAGCGTTCTGTAGTAAGCATTCTGTCCAGCACTAGTACAATTGGAACTGAATTGCAAAATAAAAATTTAAAAGTTTTGAGATATAATATATAAATATATATATATAATATATATATAATATATATTATATATTTGGATCATTTAGTGCTTAAACAACACATAAACACTGTCCCTATGTACTTTTACCCACCCCCACAAACATAGTACCTCCGAAAAACCCAATGTATTCCCAATGTATTTATAAATTTATTTATATAATATAAGGGATATATACATATATACTAGCAAAAGTGTGCCCGTTGGCCCGTATGTGTAGATATAGTAGATATAGAATCTTTACACAGGTATATTTTAAACTGTTACTCAGACAGTCACCAGCTTTCAGAGAAACCAAATAGGATAATCCTACAGTTCTGAGAGTAGAAGCAGGCAATCCTGCTACACTGTGTGGTTGAAACTAAACATGCTAGGTCTTCGTTCCCCTTAAAGATTAATCCTACAACACTGATAGTTACTGGGACGCTGACGCTCTTTTATGGTGTGTAATGTCAGGTGTGCGGTTTTAACTGGTTACTAAAAAGTGATAAACTTTGATCACAGATCTATCTATATCTGGAAGATCCTCAGCTTCTTTCATAATAATATTACACATCATTTGTGGCTATGCGGGTCTATATTCATGTCCGTCATTGCCAGTGATAGGGAATCATGCACTTGCAGCCTCATTCCCACCAGGCATGGTATTCTTATACTATTCTCCCTGTACTAGCATGAACTGGACTCCAGAAAGAAATAAGGATTTGTAAGATATATTGTTTTACGATAATGAGGTTTGCACCTCATTTTGTGCATATGTATTATTATGAGATACTATATACATACCTATCCTTCATACTGTTATTATATTGTCATTGCACATTTTAAAATAAAATTTTAACTGGAGGTCTCACTTAAACACTGGCCGCTGACTGGAAGGCTGACTTAAACTTGGCTGTTGAACTGGAGGGCGTTAATCTCCGATTCGGTTTAAACAATCGTAAATTTACGATACAGATTATTAAAGGCGGCGGTATCGCTAAAAAGCGTTACCGTGGCTTTAAATATGGCAAACCCTGGCCCCTGTGGTTGTATTTAAAAGGTTTTTATTGAACAACTATACAATACCAATTTTTTTTTTTACGGCCACAGCGCATTGACACTGCAACCAAAAGTGGATACCGTACGTATATCGATACCCCCCCCCCCAAAATGAACATCACCATCCAAAATTGTCTGCTACTAGCAGTAAATTTTACGATTACTGTAAAGGTCCTTATCAGACTTTGCATGATAACAACCTTTCTAAATATGGACCTTGGGGGCATGAAACATAGGGTATGGTGGGCTGACTAACACTGACTGTGAACTGAGTTGACTTAACACACGATTGGTGACTGGGGCTGAAATGCGGTATAGCAAAAGTGTTTGTTTTTTTTAACTGCCGCCTGTTTTAAGTGTTCCACGGGCGCGCCCTGAGCAATTGTTTCAACTTGCTTCATGGTAGGGGCACCCCTGGTGGCCGCACTGCTACATTTTCGGGACTTATGCAACCACCATTTTTGTGCAGACACCCTGATCCTATACAGATTATTGGCAAAATCAAGTTGCATTACGATCATGCGCAGCCTTAGCTAGCAATGTGCAGATTTCTACTATGTTTGTTACCAACAAAGGGAACAAAGAAACCATGATAAAGCTGTATATTTATCTTAAGTTCACATTGGACACTTAATATTGCAGTGCTGTATAGAATGTTTAGAGGTTTATACATGCAGCTTTTTAAATAGCTTGATATTACTATGTTTTTTAAAATAAAAAGGTCATTAATTAACTTGTTTCAAATGTCACTTTTTATTTAAAAATGATGGTGTAAAAAATAAACAAATCTAGATACTGTGAAATACTGCACAGAAATGTTCCACATATGGAGATGAATTATACAGTAATTGCATTTTTAATAAAAGACGACAGAAAATGCAAAAATAAAAAGTTTATTAATCTAAGTAACATCTGTTTCTTCTGAATGGTTAGAGTGCCATAGACATGTTTGTTACCCTTCCCACCTTTGCCTTCATCGCAGGATTTCTGTCCTGTAAAAAACTGCAATGCATTATTTTGTGCCATGACAAAAATAAAGGCTGCACTGTAACTTCTGCTTTACTTGATTTAGCACCCCAAAAGCTACCTACTTTGTAGTTAAGAGTACACAGTGGTCGTCTGTCATTAGAAAGCAGATTGCCGGTACGTTTTCCAATAGCAGAATAATTCATTTAATTAGATGTTTTACCTAGAACGTTTAAGCTTTTAATTCTACTAAAATGTCAGAGGGAACAGTAAGTGTATTCCGATTCACGACAAATAAGTTCTGAAACTATTAGTAGAAACCATTGGTAGAGCAGCCTTCACCAAATAGATCTTCCAGCAACATTTTATCCTGTGCTCATTGCGATAATAATAACAATCATCTTATCCAGTAATATTGTAAAATAACAGCAATATTTCTTATTAATGTTATTTTGAGATAAGGAACCTTTATATATCCCCTACATCTTCTACTTATCCATTCCTTCAATATTTGAAATACACGGATTCGAGTAGATGTAAATTTCTGGGTAACACACCATTTGTCTTAATCCACAAGTCTCTCCTAACACAGAGGCACCTGATAGATATGGCAATCAGTCCAGTCACCAGGCAGCCATACAGTGTAGTTAGCATGATACATATAGGGGATTGTGTTGTGTGAATTTCTTCTAAGTAAAAAACAGACACCAGTCCAAGAAACACTGTGTGGGGCAAATTGCTAACAGCCTAGAGGAAATAGTCCGTTTTTATTTTTCGAATTAAAACAATGCCAAAAATTAATGAATGTCATGGAAAAGACGAGTTATTTAAATCTTTATTTAGAAGAGGAACCGACACTTTTGTCAATCACTAATTCTTTGTGGTTTGCCTTTCTGTTGCTTACTGTTTTTCATTTGTAATAATATTATGTGAAATATGTGGCAACTGCCCAGTTTATAATTAGATTTTTTTTATATTTTCCAACACAGCTCACATGGTTTAAACTCTATAGTTCCTTCCAGTTTAATATTTTGTTCATTCACAAATTAGTAGCACCAAGAACATTCCTCTAGCCACCATAGGCTGGGTACCCACCAGCCAATATTTTCGTCTGACCGATTCACGGCACTTTCGATCGATTGGCTGGAAATATTGGCTGTGGTGGGGCGGGGCGCCAACGACCAACATTGATAGTTTGTTCGTACAGGTCGAATTTGCCGCAACCGAAGGACATTTGTCCCGGCCGAGTGCTCGCTTGTAGCAAGCGCTTGCTTGGGACAAAAAGTCCCTCCGTGTGTACCCAGCCTTAGGCAAATGCAAGTGAAACCAATAGCAACTAGCAGGAACTGAACAGTTTGATTAGGTTGTTCTGAAAAGGGAAAAAGGACAAGTAATTCAATGTTTCTGTCTCAAACGCATTTCCCATCATTTCCTCTTTCTTTCATTTTTATCTCTCTCTCTTGTTTTCTTTTCTCTGAGTAACCGCTCACAGAAGCTGCTGCAACCATCTTTCTTGCTTTTCTTCCTTTGAACCAGCCAATCCGTAGTAACCAAACATTGGTAGACATCTTCTTTAGCGCATTACGGTTCTGCAACCTATGGACATGCGCTATTATTGTAACTATTGTTATTATAGCAAAAGGCAAACTAGCAAATATTACTAAAAAGAATAAGCGCCCTGCATAACCTAGAAGGCCACATAGTCAGTATATTTTTCTTCACATTTATTAAAGGAACTATCATTATACTAATGACGATAAGAAATATTTACAAACCATATGTTAACCAGAAATCACATAATTGGAGATATAACACTAGCATGAACTAGAAAAACACTTCTAAAATCTCTAAATTCCACCAAGGCCACTCTATGATTCCTGTGTAATCATTCATTACTGGCACATGTATATGAAGTCACCCTAGGTAACCCCATGACCATCCTCTACCATTACATTAATGCATACTGCTTGTCCATGTTACCACCAGCACTGGCAGTGGATCATGTGACTGGCAGGGTAACAACAATTCCCCCCTAGTAAATATTACATAGCTGGATTGCAGAATTTAACCTTAATTCTCCTTTCAGCTCTGGGGATTTCCATGTTAACCTACACTACCTTAAAATATTATGTATTATGCTGCCTCCCTTCCTGTTTTCTTGGCTTTTACAGCTGGTGACATCAGCCCCATTTGACTTCATGTGGTGTTAAAATTGGTCAGTTGATATTCATCAAATTTGGTGCTAAAATTAAGTTAAAATGTAGTCAGGAGCATAACTAGAATCACCACCCCCTCACTGGTGTCTGGCTGTATCTGTAGAGAAGCACTAGAAGTCCCTGTGCCCCACTGTTACTTGTTTGTTTAAAAATGACCTGGATTTATGTTTCTGGTTGTATTTGGATACTCCAAGGACAAAAGCTCTCCCAGGAGGAGGTTTTAGTCTTCTTCCTGATTCTGGACTTGGCCAAAGGGAAGATATCCCTTTGCAGAGCATGCTTACAATACATAATACAATAACATTTGCAAAGCGCTTCTCGTCTTCCCATAGGCCAGGCCACAGACACTAGCTGGAGGTGGATTAGACCTAGTTAGATAGAGATTAGTCGACATAAAACCCGGATCCGGCACGAAACCCCTCTGTCCAAATCCGAAACAGATGGATCCTCCAGATTTCGGGACTTCGGAACACATTTTCAAAGATTTTTCGGTTGTACTGAACTATTTTTGATAATTTTTTGAAAATATCTTTGAACTTTTTGTAAATCCTCGAAAATACGATAGGACACCAACTTCGAGTTTCCGATCGTATTTTCGAAAATCAGACTTTCGAGCCTATTTGCGATAATTTTTTTAAAATTTCGTGACATTCAAAATCTTCGAAAATACGATCGGAAATTTGAAAGTGGTCTCCAATCGTATTTTTGGGGATTTCTGAACGTTCGAAGATATTATCGAAAATTACAAAAATTGCTCTGTACAGTCGAAAATCTTCAAAATGGGTTCCATTTTCGGATCTTTGGATCCGGAATCCGAAGACGGAATAACACTATGTAGTTTTGGCCATCTCTACTAGTTAGCAGAACTTTCGGTAATACAGTTTTTAACTATTGCAATCCCAGGGCTGAGGACTGAGCAGTTCAGGTCCTCACCCTGGGTACTTAATGGGGGGGTGGGGAGGGGGTTAAATTCTCTTAAAAGGACAAGTAAATGAAAATAGCAAATGCCTTCAGGGATTGAATTTATAAATAACTATAAAATACAACATACAAATATTTATATTCTGCATAATTTCAACAATTATCTTTTTATTATCAAATAGCTTCTTAACGCAAATTTACAAAAGTAAAGCTCTAAGCGATAAATGAGAATAAATAAGCATCAACTTCAACATTTTCATTCATAATGAACCATTGGAAAAATGTCAGATCCCATCATGACACATTATCCTTTCATTGAAACTGTTTAATGTTATAGTTGTTGGATATCAGGGTTTGTAATATCAGAATAACGCTGGCCAACACCTTATTAGACATTAGATTTCATTAGGTGCAGTCGTCCCCTGACTGGCCCATTGAAACTAATTTATAGAAAATTCACAGGGAAGTTAGTTTAAGCTCATTACATATTTTTTGTACACTTCTTTTTGTAAAAGTATAGTTTTTCATTTTTTCAATCTGTTTAAAAGCATTAAAGGATAAGTACAACTGTAAAGTTATGTTCATTTTGGAAGCTGCAGCTTTAAAAATACGGTTTTGCCATATTTTTTTGCCCCTGCCAGAGCTGCTTTCTCCTGCTTGGGCCTCAATCGATAATGCCTGTGAGTTCCGTGCAACACACGTGCATGGAACTCACAGGCATACTTTTTAGGCTCAAGCAGGTGAGTGCACGGAACTCACAGGCATTACTGTTTTGAGGCTCAAGCAGGAGAGTGCACGGAACCACACATTACTGTTTAGGCTTAAGCAGGATAGTCACGGACACTCACAGGCATTACTGTTTGAGGCTCAGCAGGAGAGTGCACGAACTCACGGCATTACTGTTTGAGCTCAAGCAGGAGTGCACGGAATCACATGCATTATTGGTTGAGGCTCAAGCAGGAGAGTGCACGGCACTCACTGGCATTACTGTTTGAGGCTGAAGCAGAGAGTGCACAGAACTCACAGGCATTACGGTTGAGGCTCAACAGGAAGAGTGCACAGAACTCACAGGCATTACGTTCGAGGCTCAAGCAGGAGATGCATGGAACTCACAGGCTTACTGTTTGAGGCTCAAGCAGGCGAGTGCACGAACTCACAGGCATTACTGTTTGAGGCTCAAGCAGGAGAGTGCACGGAACTCCAGGCATTACTGTTTGAGGCTCAAGCAGGGAAGTGCATGGAACTCACAGACATTACTGTTTTGAGGCTCAAGCAGGAGAGTGCACAGAACTCACAGGCATTATCATTGAAGCTCAAGCAGAAAGCAGAGGAAATCTCAGAGGGGCGGAGCTTAACTTCAGCAAACCAGTTAACAAGATGTCAGCAACTTTCAAGGCACAAAGGTAGGCTCTGGAGGGACATAGGTAAAAAAAAAATATATTGGCAACAGTATTTTTAAGCTGCAGCTACCAAATGATCATAACTTGATTTCAGTGCACTTATCCTTATGACAATTTTTCTTTCTTAGTCCCAAGGCAATAATGTCCCTTTTCTTTGGTAGCATATGAAAACACAAACTCGTGCTCAATTAAATAAACAAGTGACCCTTATTACCTTAATCAAGTACAAACAACCCAAAACAGATAATAAAACATTTGCTTTCATCTTAAAAGACCTTTGGGGTACTATGGTTACTGCACTAGTCCACGTTTGCACATTTTTTATTAATGGAGCCCAAAGAGAGTGGCGCTAACATTCCCCATTTTTTGCTGCCTCATTCTGTTTGCTTCATTCTCATGAGAACCATTGTTTTTTTTCCTCCTGTTATAAACTATACACGCAAGGGAAGCAGCTACAAGTCCAATGCAGCATAGAACTATTGTTGCTATTACACAACACCTCCTACCATCTTACTTCTACCTGGTTCTTTTCTATATCATCATCTGAAAACATAAATGTGGCTCTACAACAGAGAAATCCTCGAAATACTTATTAGCTGTGGAAGTCTGATAATTATTTTCTACTGAAAACCATCATTGCTTCTAGTATCATAGCCAGCATGAGTCTGGAATATCTGTAAATCCCTGAAGTATTAACTGATGATCTTGTAGCTCAGATATTGTTAAGCTATGAAAGGAGGGTTGGTGCAATAAGTTGACTCTCATTTCCAACTTTGTGCTTGTTTTGGGAAATCCACTTTTTCAGAGGAAGGAGATTATAATCACATGTCCAGGTATTTTCATAAATTTCACTTCATGTAAATCACTAATGAGTCAATATGCCTTCCGGAAGATTCTCCAATGAGTTGTTTTGCAGCTGTATTTTCATTAGGGTATCCATGTTTTTAAAGAGGTCTTCTGAAGATATTCAATCGTATTACATGAAGGGAAATATTTTGGCAACTTAGGCAAACACTTAAACTTCTGGACCCAAAGTCGTGAGAAGGTTGTATGTAGTGAAAGTTCCTGAAGTTCATCCAATCCAAAGAAAGCATGAGTAGAGAGGGACTGGATTTGTTTTACTTAGAACTAAAAGCACGGTTTGGGTAAGGTTGCTAAATGCTTAATCTGTAGTTTTTCAAGTTGGTTATCATACAAGCCATAGTTTCTTTAGCTTTAGCATTGGGCCAAACACTTCTGTCGGAATCTCTTTTATTGCATTTCCATACAGGGTTAATTTGGAGACTTCAGGTAAATTCAGAAATAAACCCTGTGGGAGCGTTTTTCAGCTGATTATTAGACAAGAACAACTTTCTGTAAGTCAGGATTGTTGATGAAGGTATCTGAAGGCAGCTCACTGATTTTGTTGCTATGTAATGCAACTTCCTGAGACCACTAAGTTTTTCAAATAATTTGCTGGGATATCTTTAAGCTCATTTTCATACGTCGAAGCGTCTGAAGTTTAGTAAGTTTGTCCAGAGTCTGTGGCTGTATATATTTAATTTGTTTTTGGCTAAATTTAGTTTAAGCAGCTCACCATCTGGCCGAAAGCTCCCAAAGGAATAGATTCCAAATTGTTTCCCAGCAATTGAAGATCTTTGAGGTTACTTAATGGTGGTGAACAATAAGGGGTGGATCTGCTTTAGTTGGTTGTTAGACAAAACAAGGGTCTCCACCTTCCCAAATCTTTAAATAAACTGCTGTGGTAATTCTTGGAGTTTATGTTGCTAGACTTAGATAACGGAGAGAAATTAAGTTGTGGAATGCCATGGATCCCAGTGTAGAAAGCTCATATTTCTTTCAATCCTTAATATGAGTAGTGCTGTCATGTACTGAGAACCCATCGGGTATCTCTGTTACTTCAGTGTTACATTTGCAGTGTTCTGATGTTTTGAGGAATATTTTTAGAATTGCAGAAACATTTTGTCCAGAACAATCTACCTGACCAGGTCTCGGCCCACAATTCTTTAGACACAGCCCATGAACCAAGTGATTGGGAACAAACAGAAACCAGGATGCTGTGCAAATTCCCACCTCATGGTGCCTGCAAAAAAGGAAAATGTATTTATATTTAGTAAGTTCTGTGCAAACATGGAACCCCCTATAAAAGGGGTGTTAGATAGGCAGAATATTACTAGTAATGAAAACACATTAAACAATAAAGTTAAATGTAATGAACCATATTTTTTATTTATCTATCCACAAAACTAAAAATGTAGCACATCAAGCTTTAGGCTCACTTTTAATTCTTGGATCTGTCACAACCAGTGGAATATGGAAATATTGTGCAAGAAAGAATTAGTTTTATTAAAGAGTTTGGATATGGACTTCTGCAGATCATCACCCTGGGTAATTTTGGCAGTGAAGAAGAGTTGGGAGCAGAGAAGCTAAGATAATTGTCCTTTAAAACCACCTTTCATGCATGAATTTAAACATACATATGTCTAGGAAGTGGTAATTTGTAATCGTTTTCATACCAAATTACCGAGATTTGGTATTGCGAAATGTGATTCTACATACTGTCCAAATCTTGCCGTCTATTTGCTAGGTGTGTTAGGATGCCTGATTTAATATATAAACTAGTGATTTGACCATTTTATCAGTGCAAGTGAATATAAAAAATAGGAGAGTTTGAACCCAGGATAAGGAGGGTGAACATTTTACAGTATTCTAAATAAAGTTAAAGGATAACTGTATTGCCTCAAGGCATTTTTTTAAACTGCTTTAAAAGAGTTAAGGTGTGCAGCCCTCCTATACATTTTTTCCTGATTCGAGCCTCTCTCTGCCTTCACATTAGCCATGCTGTGAAGGGGTGTGTAACGATCTGTGGGCCTCTACCTTGTCATTCAAGCTAGCATGCGAGAAAACACTCTTCCACCCACCATCATTGATCAGCTTGATTTAGGCGCTGTATCTATCAACTTTCAAGTTTGTTTGACTGGCAGAGAAGGAGGAGAAGGTTTTAACAGACTTCCCCCCCAATCCATGACAAGTGATAAGTTAACGATGGCCCTGGGCCTTCTAGGAGGCGGGCTGTTAGCACAACATTTTTGCTGTGTGATATCTAAGGGAGTTTCAGCTGCTGGAAGTGTGGAAATGTAATGGGGAGATGTTGTTTTTTTGGGTATTGTTGTCCTTTAACTACGCGATTTTTAATATTATATCAGGGGATATATAATAAAACATCCAACAAAGTGGCGCGAAGTTTGCCCCACCAATCAGATGTTAGCTTTCAAATGGTAAATAACATCTGATTGGTTGGGGCAAAATTAGTATAATTTTAACGTAAGAACTTTATTACATCTACCTGTATTTATTAATATAGCACTTTTATTACAATTAGTTTATATA